>OZ024863.1:48299319-48349319 GCA_964017155.1 Oasisia sp. SBJ-2009 | reverse complement strand
GCGGGCGGGCGGGCGGGCGGGCGGGCGGGCGGACGGACGGACGGACGGACGGACGGACGGACGGACGGACGGACGGACGGACGGACGGACGGACGGACGGACGGACGGACGGACGGACGGACGGACGGACGGACGGACGGACGGACGGACGGACGGACGGACGGACGGACGGACGGACGGACGGACGGACGGACGGACGGACGGACGGACGGACGGACGGACGGACGGACGGACGGACGGACGGACGGACGGACGGACGGACGGATGGAGAAGCTAGGAGGCTAAGGAGGATAGGAATGCATTAATGAGATAGGTTTTTAGACGTCGGCGGAATGAAACTATTATTAACTTCTAATTTAACACTGGCAGGAAGCGAATTCCACACCGTTCACCGTTGGTGCGGCAACCGAGAATGCTCAACATACAATTATTGTAGTTGTGAACGTCGTCGCGATCATATTTCAATAGCAATTCCCACTACCCGTCTTGTCTTCCGATATGAGTAAGGGCCGACAGCGAAAATGTAAACATCGCCGCAATTTTTTTAACAATACCCCACAATTGTTACCCTTCCTCGCCATTCCGATTTCGCGTCGTGAAGACGCTTCGGCTCAGTCCACACAATTTCAAGTGAATGTCTCCTCCATACAGAATACACTGTCTTGTGTATTCATGAAGATGGTCGACCCTCCAGACAACTTCTCAAGACCCGCCCCTGTAACCTGTATATATTAAGTATTCCGGGTCCAACTATGACGTATTCTGGCTCCTATGGTCGGGAGGAGAGTAAACTCCTTTCACTGTTGAAACACTGGGAAATCACATCTCCTCCTACCCGAAATGGGTTGGAAGTTCGGTGGCCATCCCTTACCATTCCCTTACCATCAATACGTGTGTGTGTGTGTGTGTGTGTGTGTGTGTGTGCGTGCGTGCGTGCGTGCGTGCGTGCGTGCGTGCGTGCGTGCGTGCGTGCGTGCGTGCGTGCGAGCCAGCGAGCCAGCGAGCCAGCGAGTGTGTGTGTGTGTGTGTGTGTGTGTGTGTGTGTGTGTGTGTGTGTGTGTGTGTGTGTGTGTGTGTGTGTGTGGTGTGTGGTGTGTGTGTGTGTGTGTGTGTGTTTTATATATATATATATATATATATATATATATATATATATATATATATATAATACACATGGTTATATCAGCGTTCGGCGTATTTGTTAACACGATCCTGTAGCCCGATGATATTCCCCGGGTCAGCACTTCGAGGTGTGAATAGATGCGACCGGCCGAATCAAAAGACAAGTTGCTGCGCTGATCGAAGCGACATCGGTCGCTGGCACTCCCGTACATGTTGCGTAATATTGTACCGGGCGACGTTCGTGGGGTGTGGCAGAGACTGGCTGTCCGAGCACGCGTGGCTGTCCGTCGAACGATCATGGGATGTGACGAATATGTTGCGCCGTGCAAGTCAAACTCGAAAGCAGCGCATTTAACATGTTCTAAGCTGATGCAGTTCTAAGTAATGGTTTAATTGGAAATAAATGATCTTACTAATAACATTGAAAGTCGTCGAAATGGCATCGATTGATGGCTTGTCTCTTCAAATAGATTACCCGGACGTGAACCAGCACCATGACATTTAAGGTGGGTAAAGACGGAACAGAACTAGATGCTCTTTGAGGTGTATACCCAGCCATACACTGCTAAGAAGTTCCACCTGGCGTTATGCTCTTTAATTAATCGCAGAACTTTTGTTTGACAAATAGAGACTCTATTTTAGTTCTAATATCTACAATATTAAGACCTCCGTTCGCAAATGTGTTTAATAGTGATTTTCTTTTCAAAGCTTCGGGTTTACTGTTCCAAAGAAATGGAAATGCAAATTTTTCACCACCTTGTTTGGTACTGAGTTAAGACTCCCTATGTGCCAAATGGAGCTGCACAGCACAGATTACATGGCGAACCTTTCCCCCTAAATGATAATTCCATCTTGCTATATAGTTCACATATGTTTCGAAATTAGAAATAACTTTCCCCGAAGTCTTTTGTATCGGCTTCTTTTGTACCTGTATAAAGGCCGTATTTTTGGGGGGGAAATCACTAGTCAATTTTTGACCATAAGGTTCAATCAAGAGGACCCGGGTTCGAATCTTGTGCTGCGGTGTTAAAACCTTGGGCAATTTATTTCATTCTATATTGCTCCCGTTCACTCAGCTGTATAAATGAATACCTGGCAATAGACAAATGATTGATATGTGTGCGAGTAGCCTTCGCGCATTATTTGCATATGGCTGCATGATTCCCAGAGATGGTGTCTGATTGCATAGGCCTGCCAGGGAAGTAAAGTGTAAAGTGCTTTGAGCAATCCTTGTCTAAATTCCAGCTGTTCTTCACCGATTTACACTTACACTATTGCTCTTATTCTGCAATCCAGATTCTTTCCAGCGACTTCAACTTATGGCTTAGCAACGTAGTGCCTCAATGTTTCCCCGGATCATGCACATCTCCCTTTCTTTTCTATATTCGGACACTTAGCCCCGTTCTTTATTCCTCTGTGAACTTCCCGTCTCTCTTGCAGGTGTTCAGTAATTTTTTTGTCGATCATCTTCCAACTCGCTCAACCACCGCCACCGCCAACATCTCTACTCGCACTTCACCAATGCCTGTTTATCTTTCCAAACAAGCCTACACGATAAACCGTACGAATTGTCCGGCTGTGACAAGTTTCAGAAAGCTTACATTACTTTCCACCACTGTGTGTGTGTGTGTGTGTGTGTGTGTGTGTGTGTGTGTGTGTGTGTGTGTGTGTGTGTGTGTGTGTGCCTGTGCGTGTGCGCGCGCGTGCGCGCGCGTGCGCGTGTGCACGAGTGTCCGGGGATGTGGGTGTGTGTATGTGGACGTGTGCGCGCGCGTATGTATGTGGGTGTGTGCATGAGTGTATGCGTGTGGGTGTGTGCGTGTGTGTGCGTGCGCGTGTGCACGGGTGTCCGTGGATGAGGATGTGTGTGGGTGTGTGCGCGCGCGTGTGTGTATGTGGGTGTGTGTGCATTGGTGTATGCGTGTGGGTATGTGGGAGTGCGTGCGTGTGTGTGCGTGTGTGTGCGTGTGTGTGTGTGTGTCGTATTTACATTCATTGCTTACTCTTATTAGAAAATCTACCCAGCATCGATTATCTGGTTCTGTTTTACATTTTACCCCAATAGTAAATAAAAAATATTGGGAGTAGGTGTTTTTTTCTGTGTCTGTATTACTCTTTGGAATATAGGTCTATGATTCCTTCTATCTAGTGTTAGATCAGACGCAGACTGAAACATTATGCGATTCTTAAATATTTTAAATATCTTGCTTTTACGTTTTTGAATTAGTAATGGTTTATTAAAATAGATAAACCCAAATTAATTTACTAAACCGTTACGTTGCGGTTTGTGTACGTGACAATCAATTGCTGCACGTGACCTTTGTCAAGCATAACCTTTGCCAACAGTATTTATAATGGTAACGTATGGGCGGCATCATATCTGCTATATCGAACTGACCCCATTTTTATGGACACACCGGTGATAGGCAAGAGGTTACGTGACGTGATAACGTTAAGAGTACGCTGCGCACGCATTTGATGATTGTTGGAAGTTATCTTTAAATATACTATATTTTTGCTCTAAAAGCAGTAAGAAACTTGATTTTATCAGTAATCGGAAGGAGGGTGCCGATTAATACAAAAAGAAATGTGACGATGACAACATATATCCATACAAAACAATCTCTTACACATAAAAGCACGCTCTCGTTTTTCTCCCGTTAATCTCTCCCCTCAGTCTTCCCTCTCTCCCTCTCCTTCCTTCACCCCCCTCCTTCCCTCCCTCCACCCCCTCACTGCATCATCAGAATAATGTTTGTTAGTGCTAATATCACCCATATATCTAATCCCGTATATAGAATACCATTATAAATAAGAAGTGCTGTCAACCGGTTGAACTGTTCTTATAGTGGATACATCTGGAATTCATTTTGTTGTGACCATCCCACATATTGTAGATCATGAGTTGTACAATGCATATCCTTTTTAAGGACAATAAAGTGATTGATTGATTGATTGATTGATTGATTGATTGCATTGGTGATTTGGCGCAGCAGCACCTCGACTATCGATTGAATTACCTGTAAACATTCTTGCATCCGGGACATTATGTATGTTTAGAAAGTGTTTAAAACATATCTTTTTATTAGACATTTCAATTAATTCAAATTGTTTTGAAATGACGGACATTGCTTTAGAATATCTTTTTAGTGTCATACACGTTTCAATCAGTGTTTATGTTTTAGATTAATTTATAGATTTATATAAATATATATTTACGTACACAGTTTTAGTAAAGGTTTAAATTTGATATATATATAATTAACATACTAAGTTTTAGTACTATACATCTTAAAAGCAGTGCTTAATTTATTTTAAATTAATTTATATAATTTACATACAAAGGGGTTTACTAGTACATCTTAAAACTAAAACAATTAATGACTTATATTAATTTATATAATTTACATTTCTATTTATTAATATACAGTCAGTATATTTCTTGTGCAGCGCATCGATCCGCTATGCGGGAATTAGCGCTATATAAAACCTTTATTATTATTATTATTTAAACCTATTATTATTATTTAAACCGTGTTCATTTTTAGCAAATAGATGAAATGAAATACACAAATGAGTAGCGCTGCAATCCTTTTTCGTTCTGATGCACAATGTGTCAGAGTGAACAAGTTTGTGGTTGTCTCACTTTATCTGTCTCCCTTCTGATTTACCTCTCCCCATCCCTTCCTTTAAAAAATACTCAAACATTTTCTCCCTTCCTCCCTGCTTGGCGGCCCCTCGCCCTCTCCTTCTCCCACTCCCTCACTTTCGTTATCCTCTACTGTTTCCCTTCTCACTGTTCCTCTACAACCCTCTTCCTCCATACTTTCATCCACCAAACCTTTTCAACCCTCCCGTCATTCTAATTAAGCCGCAATTCGGTACGGTCATGGGTAATTGCACATTCGACAAGAAGAGCGAAGCTACTTGTGCTATTCAAGGCAAACTTGTTTTGTCCGTGTGTAATACCTGTCATGTTTCATTGTCAGTTTAACACAGACAATGCAATGCTTCACTGCCGTGGACATTCTTAGACTGACGTGCGGTCTCCGACAATGGTATGCTCTTGGTCCCGCGCAAGAACGCACTGATTGACAACGTATAATTAGCAGCCTCTTTCGCGTTGAACATGACAGCTGCTACAAACAAATGACTTAAGCGTTCGATCGAAAGCATGGATTTGTCGAAATGCAGTTGTAGTCGAAATGCAGTTCTCCCGGTTTTAAGTACAAGAGCAACGTCATGTGTTTATGGATGTTTCGGGTGCAGCGTATCGCATGCTATTCGGCAAACAATGTGACGCTCTACGTGCTTTGACAGTTGGTCTTGAATGAGCTGCACATGTTGCAGTTTGGCAGTCATCAGACATTGGGATATACAACTAGAAGGTAGGCTATGTATGTAATGTTGTTGTATTATTTAGAACGGCAACTGTTGGTAGTACACTACATATATTAAGTTGCCATGTGGTACAGTGTCGACATTCTGTATTGCTAACTTGCATAGTCAAACCTGCAAGGCATTACGGAAGACAAAGACCATCATCATTATACATAACTGTTAGCGTCGTTCTACTGTGAATATAATTACACAGATAATCCATTTCTCATTAATCAAAACATTATTTGACAACATATTTGATATGTAATGAATGGATCCACTTGCTCATTTGCGTCGATATAAATCGTAGGTAAGCATTGCATTTATTTATACAATAAAATAATAAATAACTAATGTTTTAATCCACCTCGGTTTATTATCTTAAATTATGAATTCTCGTATATCAATGCGAGTTATATTATTCACTGTAGGATGTCCTGTATTATGTATTAGCGTTTAAAAATAATGTCTTGTTTAATTTTATGAAGGCAAAACGACGGCGATGTATGCGCCATATTGTTTGCCAAACGTCCGCTTCCGCTTCCGAACCATGAATCTGCATAAGTCAACATTAATAATTATAGTTATGCATGTTAACATGTTTGATGTATCATATGATATAGCATGACATATAAGCGAAGTTTAAATGTAATGCTACAACATAAATAACGTCACATATATCAGCATACGTGTCTTACAAGTTGACACCACAATTTCGCCAGCTAAGGCTAGACATTGGTTTATAAGCAAATAAAATGGCTACCTTCATTGCAACTGAGTGTTCCGACCGCACGTGGCGGAAGGGGTTACCAGTGACGCTCATCCTATGGAGGTCACAACCGGTGTGGCGAACCGGGGTTTGGGCCAGGTAATTTTCCTCCCATAGGAACACTTCCGGCGGAAGTCGGTCAGTTGAGAGGGAGTAAGGATTGTGACCAACCGTGCCAGGGAACGTTATGAGGAGCAACCGATGAGGTACCCCTGGCCGAACTAGTTACATTAGATTGTACTACAGGCTATATACCCAGTGTCTCCCACTTCCTCATTGCCTCTTTTTTCTTTTTCAAAGTTTTTCTTTAAAACAGTAAATGTGTGACATTGACTGTTATTTTTAAGGTATTAAGAAAAATATTAACTTAGCTAAATTCAAAGCATGTTTAACTTTAAAACACATTTTGTTTTGTTTTAATCGTACACAACATCTCAGCTTCACGAGCTTTAGTTAATTTTTTTGCACGTACGGAAAACTATATTATTGAAAGTAACACAAATGCTGGAACTATTTTTGATTGTGAAAGAGTTAATAGCATGCATTAAATCATAACTATTTTACTCATAGTAAATAGCTTAGATGCAATAATGTTTACTATTTAAATATACTGCTATGTCTTTAATCGTCAGTAACTAAATAAATGCAACTATGATATGTTAACAATAATACGTTCAATGTATGTATAAATAACTGCGATCATTCAATGTTAAGATACTTGTTAACATTTGTTTGCGTTTATTTATACATGCATATGTTATGTACTATAACCTTTGGTTATACTCTTTTCCATGAGATAATCACTCATGTTAAATTAATATTTTTCTTAATACTTAAGAAACATAGTAAATAGAAATACTACTACCCAATCAGTATAATCGCGTACATACATCACCACACTTTCATACGTGTACACAACACGTGATAAAGTACCTGCATCAATAAAACAACTATTAAAAAATTATGACATTATCGAACATATCTTGAACTTACACATTTTCCTTTTTATTATATAAAACGTAAGATTGTGCATACATTCATAATTATTAGACACACATAGACAAATAGAATGCACATTCATACGCTCCCACACCTAACGATATTGAGAATATGTTGGATATTGTTAGACGATGCAACATTTTCTGGTTTAATAACCGTCACTAAACATTCATGCTTGTAGGACACAATTATACTCGTTTTGTAATTTTTCTGGCAAAAACATTCTTTGAAATTGGCTGTTGGGCAGCCTTAGTGCCGCGATATGAAGTGCTCAAAACCACAATTAGCAGTCTTGTCCAGACAAATCAGTTTGTGCATGCTTTTACAGATCGTGTACTGTTAATTATGTATTCCTATCAGACCATGTATATTCATTTTCTAACAATACAGTTGTGAATGGTTGCAGTTAGAATACTGTGTTTTAACACAACAGCACTGTCAAATGTTTCTCTAAACCATTTTGTTCACTTGCACAGTTTAGGGTAATATCGGTTCAGTGTTGTGTGTGGCAGGTTCATACCCTGCTGGTGTTCCTTATGCAAACACTACATGTTGTGTGCACACACATTGATTCCATTTCATATGTTTAGCTGGTTTTGTGATATTTTTGAAATGCATTAAACTATTTATATCATTATAATATATATATATATATATATATATATATATATATATATATATATATATATATATATATATGAATTCTTTCTACATAAATGTCATGCATCTTGGTTGCCAAACAAAGAGGAATTAATATACAACTCACACAAATAAGACGTCAGACCTACAAGTGGGTTGTAGAAGAAGGCAGATAGCATGTTTCTCGCTAGCAGCATCATACTGGTCAGTTCTACAAGGTCATCAAGTTAAGTACAAACATTATAACTCTTGTTGAGGTTGGCATAGCATATGCTGAAGACCTGAAAAATAGAGACTTCTATCCATCTTATCACGATTGGTTGGGTGCACATAAAACCGAGAGGGAGAGAGAGAGAGAGAGAGAGAGAGAGAGAGAGACAGAGACAGAGACAGAGAGAGGTGGTGTCGACAATAAAAGTGAGTAAATTGTATGAGCATGGCTGAAAAGAGAGCAAAACAGTGAGAGAGGGGGGGGGGGGGCACAAGTGAATGATGACTGAGATGGTCCCCAATAGTCACCAGTCCATCAAAGAATTATGATTGAGATGGTCCCTAAGAGTCATCAGGGCACCAGTGAACGATGACTGAGATGGTCCGTAATAGTCACCAGTCCATCAGATAATTATGATTGAGATGGTCCCTAAGAGTCATCAGGGCACCGGTGAATGATGACTGAGACAGTCCCTAACATTCACCAGTGCATCAGAGAATGATGATCAACACAATCCCTAAGAATCATCAGCACAGTACTAGAGAATGATGATCGAGATGGTCCCTAAGAGAGACAGTGAAATCATTGACAGGGTCATTCAGTCCGTCAGACAGTGGCGACAGAATGAAATGATTGAGAGCTCACAAACTGTGCTCTCAAAGTATCAGTCACTTAAAGACTGAACCAATTCAAAGACTTCTAACAGTTTTTTCGCTCCAAGTTTAGTTCCCTTAACAGAAAAATCTAAAGTAACTATGCTATATTTATTATGACTTTGAGCAATAGTCTATAGAAAGTAGCTCTAGAAATTTACTATATAATCATATTGCACTGACTGGCACCATCCTATTGCATTCTATGGGAAATTAATGAAAGAGAGGGAGGGAGGGAGGGAGGGAGGGAGGGAGAAAGGGAGGGAGGGCGGGAGGGAGGGAGGGGGGTGGAGGGAGAGAGAGCGAGAGAGAGAGATATGGCGTAGTGTACGTTTCTGAAGAGTGATGGTTAACGTAGCTGAAGATAGACAGAGAGAGGCCGTATCTGCAACAGAAGAGAGTAAAGTGGGTGAGGGTGGCTGAAGAGAGAAAGCGGGCGAGAGAAAGGGGGAGTGAGAGAAAGGGAGGGAGGTGGCGTCCACAACAGAATATAGTAAAATGGGTGAGCATGTCTGAAGAGAGAGAGAGAGAGAGAGAGAGAGATGATGATGATGGGAGAGAGATAGAGAAAGAGAGTGAGAGAGGAAATAAAGGAGGTGAGCATGGCTGCAGGGAGAGAAAAGCGAGAACATGAGAGAGAGAGAGAGAGAGAGAGAGAGAGGGATTAGTGTACATGTTTAAAAAGTGACTGTTAACGTGGGGAAGAAAGAGAGAGAGTGAGAGAGAAAGACAGAGAGGTTGCATCCAAAGCAGAAGAGAGTAAAGTGGGTGAGGGTGGCTGATGAGAGCGAGAGAGTGAGCGAGATAAAGAGACGAGGTTGGTTTACATTTCTGAAGAGTGACAGTGAACGTGGCTGAAGAGGGAGAGAGATACATAGGAGAGAGAGCCAAAGAATGAGGTAGAGAGATAGATAGATAGATTATGAATGTTGGTGAAGAGAAAGATATGAAGAAAACAATGAGATGGTGAACACATCTAAAGTAAAAGACGTTGTGAATGCGACATTGATGGCACAGATTATGAATATCGATTTTATTAACTTGGCTTAAACCATCTGCCGACAACTTGTGAAACCGTCCATATGCACGAACGTTTTTTCAGTGCATATGTATGTTGCTTCGTGCTAGTAAGGTTGTATCACACAGCAGTGTGGCACTATGGTATGCGTTTAATAATCTTTTTTGTATCTACAAGGTAACGTTTGCCATTTATGAAATGTTTTGACAATTATATTTCAGTCAATTTGAATCTTTCTTCCAATGGAGTGGAAATATGTATGTAAATAGCACGTAAACATTCACAGCAGAGGTTAGAGAATAAATACAAAACGAATAGAAATATGTTACGGTGATCTAATTTCTTAGTTATTCTATGATACATATTAATAAACAATATCTATATAAATGAAACCATGATCTACGCGGCTTATGACACTAGGAGCTTCCAAAGTTCTAGTGACACCTGCCCATTGATTCGCCTACTTATAAGGGTCCTAAAATGACAATACCAGTGGGATGGGCGGCAGTGGGCGCAGTGGGATGTTTAGCACACATGGCCATATGTCTATGCTATGATGCTGACGTATTGTCAGTCTGTCAGATATCTGTCTTTTTCCAATGCCATTTGTCGCTCAACAATTAATGCAATACATCAAATGTCGACAGTTCGACAAACTAACATTACAAAATCGTGACAACGGCTGTCTATAGACACATCCCATACTTTATGGATGACCCATAAGGCCTACATCATTCTACTTTACCCTAGGCAGCTGACCGTAGCCATTTGTAGCAATCTGATTTTCTCCCCAGTGCAACGTCAGCCAAGGTCGTCACGTCTTTAATATTTTATTAGTTTTGTTGTTTTCCTGGGTACAGTTGCCGATAGCAAGTGACGCACGGACATAAACATATCGATCAGGCCCCCTGCCTTCACGGTGGGCCGTGCAGGATAATAACCGAGACTGAAGAGACGAGCTGCAGTCGAGTCCCTATTTGTAGCATGTCGTTGTCATAAAGTAATGTACAATGCACATTTGTAATGCATAATCAATGCTGAGATGTTTATTTAAATACTGTTTTTACAATCAGGTGACATTGTGTCCGCTTCGACGCCGACAAATCGTTCATATAACGGTTACATGGTAATCGAGTGACCAGCACCACGTGATTCCTGTTAATAACGATTGTCTTGCAATCGAGCAATACATATAATATATACGTGTTTTTATATAATATTATAAGCTTGATTGTATACCCTTATTCACGATTGTATGCCCTTATACAGTCGAGGAGCAATATGGCTACAAACGAATATAATATGTATTATTTAAATATCAATTTGATCAAATCCCTTTTTTTTACCATGTTTTGCTTACATGTCTATTCATTGTGGTGATGTCTATGCAGAATGCACAAAACCCACACGTGACCAATTCGGTGACAAAGTTCCCACGCTCGTGTGTATATATTATGAATATATTATAAAACAGTGATTTTTTTGGCAAACATCCACGATTACTTACTTGTATTAAGGTTCATCGATATAGGACAAATCTGCGACTCTTTTCGTGCATGTGTGGAACGTCAGCAGTGCAAGTGTCAGCGAGAAACATTTTAGATGCCATCACCAACACCCATCATCATAAATACTATTATAAGTCTTTCACACAGTGTTCGCACGGCTATCAGCCGTTTAGAATAAAGTCTCTAATTTGGCAACTTGGCAAATACGCGGACTGTCCGAAGTATCGTGCAGATCTGCACGATAACAGCGACGCTGTTGGCCTAACTCAAACCACGCCCGTTGAGGGCATACGTAGAACAGTTCATCCAGACATTCGTCGGTTGAACCTATGGCGCAGAACCGATCGCTGAGTAATCCGAAGGGTTCTCACCAATACGGTTGTTTGCGGGCAGCGCCGCTGACGGCATCAGCGACTTCGTCTTCTCGGTTCCTTGAGAACGAGCGGAGTACGATGCAGTCTTACAGACTCGTGAGATCCTCGCTGGAGACCACTTCTATGAAGAGTTTCCCCGGCTGTTCGACCTCTTTGTCCTTCTTGCTTTTCCCGTACAGTTTGAACTCCTCGAGTTTGGGGACCTCTGGTCCAGGCTCCGTCAACGTGGCGACCCCGAGAAAGTCGTTCACTAACGTATTGTGATTCCGCACCTGCGTCGGACAGAGGAGAAGACACCGGGTTGATGTACCGACGAAAACAGACATGTTCAAAAATGCGGTGCTCACACAAAAACAACGCAATCGTAATAAAACGTAACCTAATCTATCACGAAAGGGGCTAGCAGACATTCGACATATAGGATAATAAATTTCAAATTAATTTGCTTTCTAATATTGACAACTTTCGGAATATACGATCATAGAACACCAAGGAAAGTTTTGAAACCGAAATGTTATACGGAAGGACAGGCAGGCGGGAAGGATGGAGGGCGGACGGACGGACGGACGGACGGGAGGGAAGACGGGAGGGAAGACGGGAGGGAAGACGGGAGGGAAGACGGGAGGGAAGACGGGAGGGAAGACGGGAGGGAAGACGGGAGGGAAGACGGGAGGGAAGACGGGAGGGAAGACGGGAGGGAAGACGGGAGGGAAGACGGGAGGGAAGACGGGAGGGAAGACGGGAGGGAAGACGGGAGGGAAGACGGGAGGGAAGACGGGAGGGAAGACGGGAGGGAAGACGGGAGGGAAGACGGGAGGGAAGACGGGAGGGCGTGCGTGCACAATGTTGCACAATATATATTAAAAGTACTCAGTAAAATAAATAAAGTATACATGCAATATAAACATATAACGTGGAAGTTATGAAAATTAATGTCGAACAATATAATTTTTATAGTATTAAACACTCAATACACATAGTAGCTATCGCAGGAGCCACATTAGGGTTCGATAATTATCTATCTTTTAAAGAACCTGATATTCAATTGACACATCAGTTTTAAATGTGTCTTGTGCGTATTAAAATACAACAGACGCAAATACATAAAGTGCTCACCTCTACCGTAACTGGTTGTGTCGGCTTTTTGCGATATAATATGACGCTGTAGTTCCACTCTGGATTGTCGTTGTGCTTAAGGACACTTGACTTCAAAGTCTGCCCCTCACACTTGACGACAACGTACGTGTCTAAACCTGCAAGAAACCAGTTACAATGTTAGCAGTGTCGTTTCCATCAACATCATTATTCACCAGAAGAAATTGGTGAGGAGTAGTTTGAAATGGGTCGGTCATGTGGAAAGAATGGGAGATGACAAATTGGCAAAGAGATCAGATTTCAAGAAAGTTGAGGGAAAGAGAAAGCGAGGAAGACCGCGAGAATGCGATGGGAGGACTGCGTTAAGCGAGACCTGGAAAGAATGGGAGGAGAATGGAGAACAACAGCAACATATAGAAGGAGTTGAAGACTGGTGGCAGAGAACGTAGTGAGAGAAAGGTGAGGAAAGGGAAGAAAAACGACCGTAACCATGGCCAACCTCACCACTGACGACAGGGACAACAACAAGAGGAGAACACCGTCCGCGCCCGCTAGGGGTCACTGCTGCTGATTATGTCATTACCAGTCATCAGTGTCCCTGGCAGTCAATGAAACCGCTCACGAGGAATGTGGTCGGCTCCGGTCATGTGATATAATTTTGGGTGATTTCAGCCACACGCTGCTCGTGTTTCACGCAACGTTTGGGACGCAGAAGCAAATATAAGAATACATAACACCCAAACACAAACAGCGTGGCTAGCGAGGATATTATTCACGGGATAGACCCACATGCAATGTAGACCGACACCTTGTGTTCAGCGTCAGATTTCTTGTGTTGTTTCTTTTGTACATCATTTGGCATTTACGGTTTACTTATTAGAAATCGTGTTAACAGAAAAGTACTACTTTATACAGAAATGTTATCTAATTCGCGCAATGTTTTTTTTTATATAAATATATTAATGAAGAAATCGTCACTGATACATTTTTATAATGAAAAATATGCATCAGTTTTATGTGGAAAATACATAATATTATCCTCAGTGGCTAAGCCTTACCAACTCCTTCTTTGACTGGTTTCAAGTCTTCGGCTTTGACAACCGTCACCACAGTAACCATTACGTAGGGCTTCGAGCACATTGTTGAAGACGGACAGTCTTTTGTCAACATTCTGAAATATAACCACACTAAAATAATATTCAGCAATCGTTTTAATAGTTCATACATTACGAATACCTATCAAAAAACGTTCCATTTACAATTTTCAACTGTACCATTGAGGCAGAGTTGTAAAGTTCTTGAATTGGGATTTAGTTCCTCGAGATATGTCATACGTGACAGTATATTGTCACTTGATGTGTCAGCATAGTATTCCAATAATATAATTATTTATGAATCCCGCTGTAGTATATGAGTATATGTTTGAATTCCCATACAGAAAGGATTGCATGGCTGGATACAATTTTGATGCTTCTTGATGATTATTTCTGGCGTGAAAGACGCGATTGTTATAGAGATAGCTTTAAGCAACTACTTGACGGAATTACGAAACTCGCTGCGTAAGCCAGAGAACCACCATTTTCCAAAATGGCCGTCATTCATAATACGAAATGAATATCACTTTTGACAGAAACATAGGGGATTGGTGATTTTAGTGCCTGTTGTGAGGTGTTCATGTATGCCCGACACGGTAGTGTCAATGGAGTAAACTCCCCGGGTCGACAATGCGTCTGAGCAGTTGGGGGTGATCAACTCACTTCGCATACGAGCTATTCGCGGAGAACAGGCGCAGAAGGAACTTCCCTTCCAGACTGGCGTTGTAAGTGGCGGGGATGATGACGTAGCGACCTCTAGCCAGACTCGGCTTGAGGAAGACGTTCCGATCGGTCGAGAACTCGGACGCCGCCACCTTCGGTCCCGGCACGTGAACCCGGAATGTCCGATTGTGTTCGACCTGTGCAATCATCGAAGTCATCGGTTATCGTTTTGGGACATCGTAACGTTTTGTGTAGACACATAGCGCTACAATGAGAATAGACAGTAGCGCAGAAAACAGTCGTCACTTGCAGTTAGGGAATAATAAATTATGTCAAGCTGGTTTCTGTTTGTTAAAATGGATAATCAGTTGTCATAGTCATGGTATTTTAAAAGCAGTCTTGATGGAAATTCTGCTATTGAGATCAAAGTGTAAGCCTTATCGATCGAACTATGAGATCATGTGTGAGAAGTCACATTTTGGGAATCGTATCACCGACAGGAAGTGGTGAACCAAACATTGTCTCTTGAGATTGACCAACTACTAATTTGCAACACAGAACCGCACGCACGCACACACACGCACGCACGCATGCACGCACGCACGCACGCACGCACGCACGCACACTCGGACACAAATATGCATGCACAGACAACAAACAGTAACACATACACACGCACACCCACTCTCTCTCTCACACACGCACGCACGCACGCACGCACACACACACACTCACACATGCAGTTTAGTTATTAACAATCGATACCGCAATTTTTTTTCTCAACTCCCAGTTTTGACACGAAAACTTGCAGGCACTGTAATTTTCCCGAGATTTGAGAGAAGTTATGAGTGTTCGGCAGGACCTCTTCAAGATACATCTCAAATACACTAAAAATCATATGTTGATTAAACTGTGTGGATCAGCCTGTTAAAATAAAGCTAAACTATACCAAGCCGCATTAAATAAGCCTAGAAACAGTCACAGCTACCGACCTTCATGATGTAGAACCCTATGTTCTGCCGCCTAGCTTCGTGGCCCCGGGTGCTCGCTGTGTCGTCCTGCTCCAGACAAACGGCTATCCGGTCTTCGTCTGACGTGATGTCGAAGATATACTGAATGCAAACAACGTCCCGCTCATTATTCTAGTTTCAATAAAACACGGCCGGAAGTAGTACAAATAATATAACACATACATTGTACTTGCACTTGCATTTAAGATATCAAAAATGGTACACAATATTATGTGTCAAATTTACCTCGATTCTCAAAGCGTTGGCTTTGTAATGTTCGCTTCTATTTTAGGAATAATTAAAACGCAACTGAAGATATCATAATAGACGAGGTACATTTTATGTTGTGGTATAAAAATGCAAAGTTCCATCTTAAAATGTTGGAACTTATCATCCACTTCGAAAAGGAAACAAAAGGCGACCATAGGCCTATGTAACGGAACCGGCTGCAACCTCACGACGGAATCAAGAGGAGAACACTATCCTAAAGGGCTTCTGCCCAGAATTGGCCGAGCAGTAATTTGTAACTTGAAGTCTGCTGTCTAGAACGTGACAATGTTAAGCATCAAAGGGTATTGCGGTTAACTCTGCTCGCGTTAGCATTATCGCATATCAAGTTTTGATTTTAAACGGGACGTTCTGTTTACTATTTGAACGTGTTGCAGGCGGAATCTTTCACATTGCGAACATTGTTCCGAACTTAATAAAGTAACTAGACAAACATTGGCAGGCAGTAAACCTTCAACACGCATGTTGTAGTCACAAGAACGTATTAAGAAATAAAACATTACGGTTGTCACCGTCGCTTGAACGTTGCGACACCGCTTGTAGCTCCGACTCACCTGCGGGTTACGAAGGAGAACGTCGTTGCCGTCCCCCGTCCGTTCCTTCGGACTGCCGATGGCGCCGACCACCCAGCTGCCGTCCAGGTCCGCCTCGTGCCAACTCTTCTTCAGGTTGTAGATCGACGTGGCGACGTTGTGGCAGATGCTCACCTCGGTGAAGTGCTTCAGGAAACTGTCGATCGCTATCCTGCAGAAATATATACCAAAGGCGATAATAGAGGAACGCCATGAGACTAACGAACTGATTTAAATATTTGATAATATAATTTGGCTCGCTCAAGTGGTGAGAAGTACTAGAGGGTGGATTTGATGCTACGTTGGTGAAGGACCAGTGTTATACATCGTAAGGTTTTCCGTCATAGAGAGGACTGCAGAAGAAAGGAACATGTCATACAGTCATTACAGTGTGACATCGACAAACACTGCGCAACAGCTCACGGGTAACAATATTTTGGTAGAAATTCAACGTATAGAAAGCGAGATGTAACTACTTACCAAAATTCGCCTTCCTGTTCAAACCGCAAGCCCATCTTTTGCTTTTCCTTTTGTGAAATACTTTTCCACTGCGTTGATCTGTAACATAGAATGTGCGTACCTGTGTTTGACGACATACTTATAGGTGACACGTTTACAACTGGAGATATCTCAACAGTCACGACCCGTAGCTAATTCGTCATGTTTGCCATTCGTCTTGCTGGTTCCGAATAATTATTACATCGATCGCAAGGCAAAGGTAGATAAACCTACAGTAGCAGTAAATAACTAACGTGAACGCAATACAATCGAGTGGCTTAATGACAGAGAACCAGAATTGGTGATGGAATAATCTGGCCTGCCTAGAAGTGACTGTAGTGTGTAATGTCTATAGATTTGTCCTGAAGCGTTAATAAAACACCACCCTTTACCATTATAAAATATACGCATAGGTAAAACGGTAACAGAAGAATAATTGTGTCGGAAGATTCTTAGAATGGAGCATCTGATATAGGCATGTGTAAAATGGCACGAGAATATAGGAGCAAAAGGGACCGGAAGTAGAAGAAACATGAAGCACCAGACACAGACAGAGAGGGAGGACTTGCAGAAGATCGAGATAAGTGCATGGTCACATGTTATTGCGGATGAATGGTATTGATTCCTTCAACTAGGCAGCAGGGGAAAGACGAGGTTGGCGAGTGAGAAATCAGTTCGTTAGACACCCACTTGTCCGACCACTCGCCCTCCCAGTCGGGCGCTCCAGGAGGCAGGCGCAGGCGCAGTAGCTGCAGGACGTCGGTGCCCAGGTTGGCGGCCAGCGTCTTGTTGAGTGTGATTTGCCGGACGTCCGTGATGCCGTAGCCCTGGCCTCGGACCAGGCCAAGGCCAGCGTCCGTCCCCGTCTGCTCCTTAGCACACTGCAAGGAGTGACCCGGCGTTTATCGATCTATTTTAGTTCTATATAGTCTAGTTGCTAGTCCTAAGTAAACTGTTTAACATAAAACTATTGTCTGATATGTGGTTGTATTTATGTGTTATTATTTATTGTTTAGTATTGTTTTTCGTTATTTATGTCTTTTATTATTTTTCTATTTATTTATATAAGTACTCTTAATGGTGCGTTTTACCCGATATCAGTGCTGCTATAATGTTTTGCCAATTTTATATATTTTATTAGTTCTAATATTGGTATTTCAATGTGTATCTAAAAACAAATGTCCGTTTTTAAATTGTTTTAAACGGACATTGAAGTTTTATAATCTTGATCTACATCGACTCGGGAAATGTTGGTACAGTGTACTGGTAAAAGAACTGCCTGCCTGCTGTATTTATACATATAAACATGTTTGTGTTCAAATGTTTTACATATTATAACGACATATCTTCAATGTCATGTGGATGTGTGGGGGAGGGGGCATGTGCGTATACGTGAATGTGGGGTATGTTCGTGTGTACGTGTACGCAAACGTGACGAGACACAACCAGTCACAACCTATCCTGTGTACTGAACCCATTCATAGAACATATCGGACATTCAGATCTGACGTCTCGGACATACCGGTATTTTACACGTGAGTAGTGATTTGTTTCCGAAAGCATCGCTCAAGTCAGAAAACATGGCCGCCATGACTTCGGGGTCCGTCGACTCGACGTCGGGGAACAACTGCTCGGCGACCCCGCCCGTGAAGTCGACGAGAGCGTCGACCGTGCGACAGTCAACTATACTCTCATAGTCGCCGTACAGTCTGCAAGTCACGAGACAACGTCACAATGTCGTGTACCAGTGTGATGATGACATATACGTAAGTTTCGAAATGTGTTTTAGAGTAATACAAATAAGGTTTTATTACAAAAGTAAAAAGCGCGGAATATTTAGAGTACCTAATCGGAAATACAGAGACAAACAGACGGACGGACGGACGGACGGACGGACGGACGGACGGACGGACGGACGGACGGACGGACGGACGGACGGACGGACGGACGGACGGACGGACGGACGGACGGACGGACGGACGGACGGACGGACGGACGGACGGACGGACGGACGGACGGACGGACGGACGGACGGACGGACGGACGGACGGACGGACGGACGGACGGACGGACGGACGGACGGACGGACGGACGGACGGACGGACGGACGGACGGACGGACGGACGGACGGACGGACGGACGGACGGACGGACGGACGATCACAAACATACATTCAGGCATCCATTTATAGAAACGTACGGACGATCAGACAGACAACACACACGCACGCCTGCACGCACGCACGCACGCACGCACGCACGCACGCACGCACAGACAACAACACACAGCACAGCACTACCACAAGATACCTGGTGCTTACTCACTTGGCATACGCTTTCTCTAACAGAGCGCACCAGAACTCATTCCGTGTCCGCGAGTGACAGAAGATGAGTTTGCCGTCCTTCGTGGGTAACAGGTCATCGACCACTACGTCGATCCACTGTCCGAAGTGCCATAGGTGGAAGTGAAAGATTCCCATGTAGTTCCTACCTACGTCGAAGTCCTGATCGCGAGCATTCAGACAAACCTATGTGAGAAAAAGAGGCCATGCAACAGTTTTTCGCCATGAGTACATCGGTGGTGTATGTTTACCTGTGTGATCTATGTTACACATATTTTACTGCTTCTTAATAGCGAACGCCACAAGAGAATTTTCATATGAAGGACACTAAAGTTATTTAAATTAAATTAAGCTGAAGTCGCGGTGTGCTAAACAAATCCTACTCGCGGATATGGGTTCGGGGCTTACCTTCTGCCACGCTTTAGAGTCCTGCGCGAGGCTTGAGCAGGCGGTGACGAACCAGTTGAAGCCAAACTCCCCCGCCACCACGTCCGTCGTGGTGCCGTCGTCCAGGGCGAACTTAGGCACCTTACAGAGCTCCTGGAACCGACGCCCAGTGGCAGAGTTAGACATTTGAAAGGCTTTACCCAGCTAACAAAATCAGGTTAGCAGAACGTTAGCAGAACGTTATTTCTATGTTACGATAACGTTAGCTGGTAACGTTCTCCTAACGTTTCTTTGGAAAGTTTCTTTTACGTTCCCTTAACGTTACATATGGGAATGTTTGCGTAACCTAATTATAACCTTTTGCTAACGTTACGGAAACGTTACGTATTTGCTGGGTACCTACAAGCTACATCACAAAGTAAACAAACAACACCAGATGCTAGGCAGACCTACAAGCTACATCACAAAGTAAACAAACAACACCAGGTGCTAGGCAGTACCCAGCTAACAAAATCAGGTTAGCAGAACGTTATTTCTATGTTACGATAACGTTAGCTGGTAATGTTCTCCTAACGTTTTTTTTTGAAAGTTTTCGTTACGTTCCCTTAACGTTACATATGGGAATGTTACTGCGTAACCTAATTATAACCTTTTGCTAACTTTACGGAAACGTTACGTGTTTGCTAGGGAATAGACATAGCCTCGATCACCCAAGCTCCGTGAGGTGGCAGCACCAATCTTGCCACCAGGGCGGCCTTATCCTAGAATAGGGTAGAGACGCTGATTGGCTTTCAGGCCAGCTATGATAAAAAATCTAAAATAAGGATGTAACTACCATTTAGCCAAAATTATCGCACTGATATTTATATTAAGAAATATTTAATCTTCGCGCACTTTTGAAACCCAAAAATCGATCCGATTTGCGATAGTCTGCACAGCGGACATATAGCAGCGTATTCTAATGCAAACCGTGTTGCTTTTTAGGCATCTGAAGTGTGTTAACACGTACAATTTCGCAAAGTAGTAGCCTGGGATGAGGATGAATGTGATGGAACTAACGCGATGAGGTATACAATTTATGCAAACATAACGGAGAAATCGACGTGGGTCTGGATTGGGCAGAAGCGTCAAATCACTCTTTCTTAGCGGGCAAACAGAGTCAGGGGTGAATTGTCCAAGTTTCAAAATAACACCTAGGTGGACTGGAACCCAGGTTCTTTTGACTACAACAGTAAGAGTCCAGTGTCCTGTCACTGAGATACATCGCCACGGATCGTAATGTGCTATTTCTGCAATTCGTCATCTCTGACGTCATACAGTCATCGACGGACATACTGATTACTGTTGCCTGTCAAAGTCACTGTACTTCGTACATAGTACATGCATCATGCGTGTAATCGAAACACTTACGTGTGGTCTTTGCCATGTGATGTCTGGATCGACTTTGCTGAAGAATATCGATTTGTTGTGCGCAGGAAATTCGTGGTCGATGTACAATTCACCCTTCTTGTTGCTATCTTTCTTCAGAGAGTTGTATCTCTGATTTCTGAACGGAACGGCTGACATTTTCCTGAAATGATATTAATGTTATGTATTTTGAACAGTAATATGTTGTGAAGCGCCACTAACAATTATGTGGATGTGACGCTATGCCAAATAAGCTGTATTCTTATTATTATTAAGCAAATTGGAATAATACATGGGTAAAATCGGGATCGAAGTTAGCCAATGTCAAATACTATAGATGTGTACACATTGGCCTACATATCGTTGTAAACACCGGGGATTTGTAGCGCTTTGAATTAGGTGAGTGTGCGTGCGGTGCGCGCGTTTTGTGTGCGCACCTTATTGGCAACATATTCTCGAACAGAATCGTTCAAGTGTAACTGAGAATCATCACGCGGTCAGTGGCTTCTTTTCTTTCAATAATTATACAGATTCTCACCGCGGTTAACCGGGAATTAATTGCTCAATTCAGGATTATAGGTGACCTGAATATCAAGAATGACATCGGCTTTGTGCACTGAATGAGCCGATTAAAAGGTCACTATTAACTATTATGATAATTATAAGATATATACGTCTCACAGGTCGACTAGCACATGAGTCAGTAGCATAGGAGAAAGGTTACTGTGGATCTTCGTGCCAGAGACAACGGAGCCGCTACTACCAATATATATATATATATATATATATATATATATATATATATATATATATATATATATATATATATATATATATATGCCTCTTTATGTGTTTGACCTGATCAAGCCTAGTATGGCTATTGTTCACAAGAGCGTTGTATAAAAATGCATTCACCTGAATCGACCCACACAAGAACTCATTCTTCGCAAACGTCACCAGACTTCGTAACACACGCGTGTATATATGTATACACGCAACAGCTAACCGCTACTTACAGAAACAGCGTCTAAGAAAATGTCAGGCGACACTTTCTAACCGATCTGTCGCAGAAACGAAATTAATTGAGGGGGGGGGGTGAACCGCCGGATCGAGCTTCAACACCACCCCACTTCCGCTGTCTCGCGGCCGATGACATTGGGAGATGGGTTGGGGGTGGGGGTGGGAGCGGGACATGTTTTTGTCAATTATTGTTACGCATCCGTCTCATTGTAACTTTTGATTCACAAGGCTAACAGTACTCTACCCCGACCTAGGTAGGGGTAGAGTACTAGACACATCAACATCATGCGAATGTAAATTCCGCCATGAGCTTAATTGCTGGAAGTTAGACGAAGACGACAGAAAGTGCATGCAAGACGATCGTGTGACAACCTTCATATCGAAAAACAAGTCAGCACGGACCAGCTTAATCCACTACTATATATATGTATTGACTCGCGAAAGGACGACGTGGGCTGGAATGAGAGGGAGTACGGTCGGCCTTGGCCTGGGGAACAGTGCCATCTGGACACAAGATGGTAGCCAACAGAGATACAGCACCACGCCTGCATCAACAACCCCAGAAGACGAAAAAGACGCAGTCAAGCCAGCGGTCGGTGCTACGGCAGCCGGCGGCCTTCACATCGAAGCTTGCTTACCTAATCTTCTGCTGGAATTCCGCCGGAAGAGCGTCTTTAATACTAGAACGTCGCGGCAGGGAGTCTCCTGAACTCTGAATGTAGTTGCTAACCCGTCTGGAATGCATTTCAAAAACCTATTGGCATATTCGGCGTACTCCACGTCAACCCGAGACACGCACTGCTTACGTGTATTTCGGCAGTACGCGTAACTTTCTGAACAGACACATCGTCACGTCCAAGCGGACTTGCCAATGGCGTCCAGCGTCGTGACGTCACAATCTACGACGGCGATTACAGTGCAAGTTTGTGTATGTTTCTATGATTACTGGTAAAACCCGTAGTGTCATTACGCCAATATAGGGGTAAGGGCATGTGCCAAAGCACAACCGGGAAATTAAAATCGACTGCCCAGTCTAGATTGAAAAAGGCAAGTAAAGTAAAGGCAAGTTCTTATATAGCGCAGTATCCAGTCCCCAGGACCGTTCCAAGCGCTTTACACTTTACTTCCCTGACAGACCTGTTCACTCATACACCATTTCGGATTTTTTGGGAAGCATCCAGCCATACGCTACAATTAGTGCGCGAAGGCTGCTCCTACACATATGCACCACTGTCTATAATCAGGTACTCATTTATACAGCTGAGTGAACTGGAGCAATGTAGAGTGAAAAAAGTTGCTCAAGGTTTTAACACCGCAGCACATGATTCGTACCCGGGTCCTCTTAGATGAGATTCCGCAGCTTTACCCCTGAGCCACTGCGCTCTACACTTTGGCTGCAGATCGATACAACTGTTTCGGTTACCCTGTTCCAATCCTTTACTGTTCTATTACAACTACTCTTAGTATAAACCCGAGTCCTGGTCGCCACTTGAATAAATCGTTCACTGTGGTCACGAGTGTTGTTAGTTGAACGAACTAGGTGACTCGGCTAATGAAAGGCTGTTTATCTAAAGGGATTTATAGCATAAAGCCTTTTCTGCGGTGTTCTGGGGATTCCCTCTCGTATTGAAAGCTGGGACGTACTAGTGTAAAGTAAGCATATTATTTAGTTATCGCTGAGCATTTATACAAATTTCTCTTGATAAAACCTAATACGCAATTTGATTTGGCCGAAGGAGGCATATGTGAATATTTCGCCATATTGATATTCAATATGTAAATTAATTATTTACATTTTTTTTTCCAAAGAGAATGGCTGCGTAGCTAAGATATGTTATCATCTTCGTCAACAAATTTCAAGACCAGGACCGATATTCACATCAAAGTTCACGTATGTGGGGTTATTACGACTTATTTATTCCTAGCTAATAATTTCGTAATCATTCCATAAATCCTCATCTTTATCATTATTTCATCGTCGTCTTCGTCATCGTCATCGCGCCATTATCACCACCACCATTGATCACCATTAAAACTCTTCTGGATCACTTGGTACTCTGACGTAGATATTCCAAACTAGCAAGGGACATTTTAACAGGATCGTTCATGCCGAACAGTGTTCTGGCATTCATAATAATAATATCCTTATAACTGTACTATAGTGTATTGAGAGTGTATTGTGACTGAATTTATGGTGCACAGCGTTCTCAGGCCTACTGTCCCTGTAAAACAATTATATCTGACTTGTTTGGATATGGAATAGCAATACAAATACAAATACTGATATGGTGCAGGCCTATACTGTCTCTATAGTCTTTGACATGGTGTTCACGGCGCTTGCTCTAGTAAAGGCGCCACCGTTTCCGCAAAAGCCAGTGCAGGGCCCGAGTGTGTCTCTGTAGACCGAATTGGTCGACTCTGTGAATACACAACCTAGGAGTTTCAATTCCCTGTGAGAAGTCTGTTACATCCCGGAGTTGTTGCAGACAAGTATAAAACAGAGGGAACCGAAATGTTTCAGTGTGTTCCCATAAAACAAAGTGTACGAAGTGCGCGAAATAGCCGAAGTTTAAAAAAGACGGAGGTGGATTCGAACCCCAATCGCCTTGGTTGACTGTAGGATCCTCCAACCTCCAAACCACCAAACCACCGCGCCCCATTGACCGTTTCAAATAGAGACTGTCAGTCTTCTGCTGTATAGAAAACTAGACACTAAACCAGTTCATTCGAAGTCTTAAAGCATGGCGCGCTGTAGAGACGAAAATAAACGCTTAGCATATGTTCAATGTGCATGTGTCGTGTGTGGCGATTCCAGGCCCACTTACCCGATTTTGCAGTGTCTCTTTTCAAACGTCCGTTCACGTCGCCAGTCACAGGCGCAAATACCGCCGCTTTATTTGTAGACCTAGAATAGTGGCGCGGAGGGATTGTGTGTGGTATTGTGTACACTGCTACTGACGAAGCAATCATTTGATAATAAATGCTGTCCAAGCAACGTCATAATATTGACAGTCGTAGCTAAGCTCACCTGTGTCGATCAGCCTGCCTATCAGCTGTTTTTATTAATACTATCTCGTCCGCGGCAGTGCTGTACGTAAGCGTTTGTGTAGGCCTACAATGATTTCGTTCGATTCCAGTGTTTTAATCAAACAATAGCGCGGCTCACAAGCGTGCACCTTCGTGAACACATAATCGCACACACGTACGACACACACACGCACGCACGCACGCACGCACGCACGCATGCAGGCGGGCACACACACACACACACACAGACACACACACACACACACACACACACACACACACACACACACACACACACACACACACACACACACACACACACACACACACACACACACACACACAAGCACGCATATGCACACATATTATATTAAATGTTCTCTAACTTTATTATATCCCTCAAATGTGGCGATTCACTGTTTGTTAGTCAACTTAGTTGTTATGATAGCCGAGTGTGGGAGGACACCATTATAAACCAGGGGCCAGCGGGACACCGGTGAAGCAGACAGTGTACCGGACTGTCGATCGAAGAAGCCGGGGTTCGAATCGTGGTATCAATTCAATCACTCGGTGATTCGATACCGGGACCGGCCGTCGAGTCGACACTCGGGATAATGTCGTTCTTCCTACGTTACCTGTGTCTTTTGGAAGAAGAGACTATAAGTCGTTGATCACTTCCATATATGTATATTTTCCATTTCCTTTCGTGGGATATTTTATTTCCCCAGGTACAAGATGTTGGTCCTTTCGATAATTCTACCTAAGGCTAAGCTCCCACGTAGGGAAAAAGAAATATAATATAGTAATCTATATTTTATATAGCGCATATGTTCATAGTGTTCACAGGGCTTTACAAATCTGCCACGGACTCACTGAGCTGGAATCTCATTCTATAAATTCCCACTAGTATGAAAGTCCGGAAACGGACCCTTTCAGTTAATACTAGAAATAGAAAGTAATTTGTTTAATCTCTCGATAAGTCTAGTCAATCTGCCTTATGAAGCATGCGGATTTCAATGGCAATCTTATTAAACTGTTATATGCAGAAAGTTCACGTATGCGCCGAAACGGGTGAATGTAGCAACAGTACTAAGTACACAACGAAGACCTTCTGCGTTCTTTCCCGGGGTCGAGGTCCGTTCAGTAGGTATATACTAGAAGACTAGTGGTCGTTTAATCGGCTCATTCAGTGAACAATGTCTATGTCGTATTTGATACTCAGATCACCTTTAATCCCGCATTGAACACATCCTCGTTAGCCGTGACACGCACGCTGTGTAATTATTCGAAGAGAACAGTTGATCGCACCGCGCGGTGACTGTCGTTTACAGGCGAGGCGGCCACTGATAGAACACGACACGTACAATCACCTGGCTCGATGCCACCGTAAAGGTATATACAAATATTCGTTGATAACAATGAAATGTGTATACAGTATTATTATGGACATACGTAGGGCCTACACACACAGACACACGCGTGCACACATTCACATGCGTCAGATTGTTCGCAAGCACGCGGGTATACACGCACACATAGTCGCCCGAGTACTTGCACGCGTATGACACATGTACACACACACACACACACACACACACACACACACACACACACACACACACACATACATACACGCACGCACACAAATATTACACATGCACGAACGTACACACACACATATATATATACACATGCGCACGCACACATATCACACACACACACACACACACACACACACACACACACACACACACACACACACACACACACACACACACACACATATGACACACACGAACACACACACGAACACACACACGCGCGCGCACGCACACACGCACGCACGCACACACACACACACACATACACACACACAGAACAGGAAACAACGTAATTGTATCAGTAATCCACACATTGAAAACAAATATATTACTTTATAGAAAGCATGTGCAAATCAATATCCAACACACTGAATACCAGAAACATCAATACACAAATAGCAAAATAATAAAATGAGATTGCAGTAAACAAACAAAAATCAATATCTGCTGTGAGACGGGCGCCTCCTAGGTATGGCTTACTCCTACTCATTTCTTACACAGCACAACTACAGTTAACATAAAAATGAGCTACACTAATAGTTTAGATGTTCTGTGCACGTACGTACTGCTCTCAGTAAACCGACAATGTTGCGTGCATGTCACTTTGTCAATTAACAAATTAGTTAAAATAATTATTTTAGACGAAGTGTGTCAGTACACATAGGCTATCATAGTCAGAGGACTGTGCCAGTTGTTCGTGTTAGGGGATTCGTCATTCGTGTATAGACTCATAGTTGAGTAATGTATGCTCCATTATTGCATATTCTTTGGGGGTCCTTTGTGTAGTAAATTGATTGGTTTTACTGCAGTGAATGGTTGTGTGTTCGTTGATATGTCACCATAAATACCTGCTGTGATCGAACATGCAACTGTGTGACATAATTGGTTATTTTGTTAATACTATGGATATATTCTAACTATAAATAGTTTTTGTACGTCGATAAATACGTTACAATTAATCTTCTAGGAAGAGTGCAGTGCTTTTAATAATAAAAAATAATAATAAAAGCATTTATGTAGTACCATAAATCCAAGTTACCTTGTTCTAAGGCGCTGTTACAACAAATCATAGAAAGAAGCTAAGTTAAAAATCATAAAAACATGGCATCAAATATCAAAAAAAATACACATACTTATAATAAAGAAAAATACTATACAGTTAATCAAATGAGGTGGACCAATACACACGTGCATGCACACGTACATGCATTTACACACACGCACACACACATGCACACCGACAGCCATACGTTCACTCATGCAAGCACACACACAAAGCATTTGCACTTAGCATGTTGGTATAGCTGGTGACATCAGGTGATATGGCGTGATGTCACCTGATATGGTGTGATGTCACGTGATATGAGGTAATATGAGGTGATATTTCACACTGTAATTAAAAAAAGCCAGTGAGGACATGCAATTTACAACTGCAATACCACTTCACAAAACACCACAATGAATAGAGATCTTGCCAAAGATTAGAACGATCTCTTACAAAAACCAACCACAATGTGTCTGCTTTTAATAATGTCGATTGTGAGTTGCAAAGCCGATTAATCTATTCAACACGCGTGACTTTGTACTGCATTGAATATAACCGAGTTGCACTTTTTCATTTATCTTAGCACGGGTTCATCAAAACAGTTAGGCCAGTTGACGAACAATCACTGGCAGACCCAACTCTGGTCTGTTTGGGGGAATACATAATTAATATTAGTTGATTGCAGGTAATATTGAGTACGCCTTTCATCTGCACTGAATACTATAATTAATACATGTTTAACACACAATTACTGAGACTGGTGATCTTGCAAAAACAGAATCTGTGATATAATTATGTGTGGACCACAACAATTTGCCCTAGAGTTAACCTTCACAGTCATGTACAGATTCACATGTCACGACTACGTTATATGGACACAGTTAATGCTATAACTACATTAGTTTATTACTACCATAGTAACATATCACAACTGCATCAGTGACATGTCAGAACTGCACCAGTGACATGTCAGAACTGCACCAGTGACATGTCAGAACTGCATCAGTGACATGTCAGAACTGCATCAGTGACACATCAGAACTGCACCAGTGACACGTCAGAACTGCATCAGTGACATGTCAGAACTGCACCAGTGACATGTCAGAACGGCATCTGTGACACATCAGAACTGCACCAGTGACATGTCAGAACTGCACCAGTGACATGTCAGAAATGCATCAGTGACACGTCAGAACTGCATCAGTGACACGTCAGAACTGCACCAGTGACATGTCAGAACTGCACCAGTGACATGTCAGAACTGCACCAGTGACACGTCAGAACTGCACCAGTGACACGTCAGAACTACATCAGTGACACGCCAGAACTGCACCAGTGACATGTCAGAACTGCATCAGTGACATGTCAAAACTGCACCAGTGACACGTCAGAACTGCATCAGTGACATGTCAAAAATGCATCAATGACATGTCAGAACTGCATCAGTGACATGTCAAAAATGCATCAGTGACATGTCAGAACTGCACCAGTGACATGTCAGAACTGCACCAGTGACATGTCAGAACTGCATCAGTGACATGTCAGAACTGCATCAGTGACACATCAGAACTGCACCAGCGACACGTCAGAACTGCATCAGTGACATGTCAGAACTGCACCAGTGACATGTCAGAACGGCATCTGTGACACATCAGAACTGCACCAGTGACATGTCAGAACTGCACCAGTGACATGTCAGAAATGCATCAGTGACACGTCAGAACTGCATCAGTGACACGTCAGAACTGCACCAGTGACATGTCAGAACTGCACCAGTGACATGTCAGAACTGCACCAGTGACACGTCAGAACTACATCAGTGACACGTCAGAACTGCACCAGTGACATGTCAGAACTGCATCAGTGACATGTCAAAACTGCACCAGTGACACGTCAGAACTGCATCAGTGACATGTCAAAAATGCATCAATGACATGTCAGAACTGCACCAGTGACACGTCAGAACTGCATCAGTGACACGTCAGAACTGCACCAGTGACACGTCAGAACTGCACCAGTGACACATCAGAACTATACCAATTCCATGTCAGCATTACACCAGTGTTGCGTCAGCATTATATCAGTGATATAACACTACTGTAATTATTGTGGTCACTAGTGCAGTGCTGACATGTCACTAGTCGAGACTGGACTAGTGACATGTCAGCACTGCACTAGTTACATGTCAGCATTGCACCAACTTCATGTCAGCTATACACTGGACATATCTCATCAGTGCCAGTGTGTATCTGGTCTGTTCAGTCGTTCTGTAGTTTATCAATTTCAAGAATCAAGAGGGTTGTTGGATTCTAAAAATGGTTTGGTTAAGGGTAAGTCACTGTAACATATCTGTCAAGTTCTCTCCATGCCAATATTAGCCACCTGGAGATTGTGTCTAGTAATACACACAAGTACAGCTTTAGTCTGACCAAAGAAGAAGCACTTGTGTTCACATGATGAAAACAAGCTTTAGTAAAAATGTCATTCAAAAACATTGTTATCATGGTTTGTTTTCTGGGAAAAAATTATTGTTAAATACTGGGTTGAGATTTTAAACACATCACCACATTTTTACCAATATTGAAAAGGTGAAAACGCTGATACAACATTGGGTCAACATGTATTTAAGCCATTGCTACATTTGGCCACCACAAAATGCCTGGAAATAATGCATTCTAGCATGACTGCGCCGGTAGGATTATAAATACATTGTGAAGAATGGTGACATGTCAAATCAGGCATGTCAACCTGACAAGTCAAATCAGTGTTGCTTAAGGCTCAGAGACTTGGAAACAAACACAATACCCCCTGGGGAGGAGACAAAGAGAAGGCCAGAAAACATATGGCAGAGAGAAAGCGAAAGTGAAAGAAAGCAGATGGGATACACCAGTGAGAAATCAAGAAAATGGCACTCAACCGCCTAGAGTGGAGGACTGGCTTAATGCTTTCAGTTACCACTGAACACACAGACCTAAGTAAACACACTAAGAAGAATATCCGTTTGATACAACAGATGGCAACATGGCACATCAGATTCTTTAATAGAGTTACGTAGCCGACACAAAACATTATAAGCTCTCTATTAACTACTATCACATACAACGTACCGTGATGTTCAAAACAGGTGCAAAACAGAATAAAACTGAACAGCAGAGATACATTTATACACATGTACACTAAAGGTTAGATATGATTAAATTTGTTTATAAAATAAAATAAACAAAACTGTTATGTCACACAATGTGCTCAATAAAAGCATGTCCGATAGAAGCACGCAACTACACGACTTGTGTGTCATGTATATCCTTACAGCTTCACCAGATGCAATGTATATCCATATATTTTATATGTGTCTACAAACAATCTATCTACAACAAACCTGTACAAAACATTCGCAACGACCATACAAAGATATATATTATTATCATACAAATCTAGAAACATTACCTATTAAATGCAGAACTATGAAATGTCTCAACATTTCAAACGATGAACCAGCAGAAATGCACCTAAGCACATACAACAAGACAGATATGGCTAATAGTTAGGTCCAAAAATAGTCTCTGCCACATGTAAGTATTATGCAATAATACAGTTAGTACTGGGGTAACAGAAATAGTCATCTTTACAATTATGGCAGTAGAAGCTGTTAACCCCACATGGGGTTCTACAACTGGTTGCTGAATACTTCCTCCCAAGGCAATGCCAGATGGGCATCCTCACGGCCTAACTCTGGCGAGATAAACATGACTTTCTACAATTTATCCACTTGCCATTTCATACAAGGCTTTATTTATATTTAAACAGACACTGTCTGGTTCTAGATACATTAACAGCCAGGCAAGTGCCACTCAGTAAACCTGTAATGATGTTGGTATTTTCAATATTTTAATTACAATATTGTTACATAGTTAATAAATCATTCAGGTTATAAATTATTTATATATATATATTTATATTGATTTCACTGTCAATAATGTATGGCTGGTGGATTACTTCCCTATCATGTTTGGTGCATTTGCCAGATTCCCATATTCAAGACATATGTTCTCAATGAACATTCCAAAATAGACCTCGTTTTAAAAATGTCACTTGTAAATTTTAAAACACTGTACATTCCATATAGACAAGTCACATTTAAAAAATATAATTATTGGGAAATACATACAGATAGGGAAAGGTTTCCACTATTCGGTTAAATTAAATATAAACTGTTCAAATATATTAGAAATGTCTATACTATGATAGATTATGTACCAGTATATGATGCTTAATTAAGTATAATTATCAGATCCGATTGAACTTTGATCCAAAAGTACTAATATTAAGTTATAAATATGATTACTATTATAGAAAGCCAAATATATTTTTTAAGCACATTGTTTTTGCAATGGCGATTTCTAAACATTACTACACCGTATAATTAGCATTATAATTCCACTTATGATTAGAATGTTCTGATTAAGCATGGCAATAATGTGCAGGTATTACTAGAAGTGAATTCAGTACATCCTGTCATGGTATATCAGCTAAAAAATATTTTTATCTAAAGTAAGATATACCATAAAAATTACCTTTACAAATAATCACCAATATTGTGGCTATTCATAGACATGATTACCTTTTCAGGAGAGGTTATTATAAAAAGTTATAATGTATATAATATGATCAAAGTGAAGCCTTATTTTAGGAGGTCAGGGAGAATAAATATTGCAGGGGTCAAAATGAATTATATTGCAGGCTCGCAGTGAATTATAAAGAGGTTCGTATTTGCTGTAATTCCCGATAGATGACATCAAAGTGAGGCCGGTCTCGAGGTTCATACTCCCAGCACTTCACCATGAGCGAGTAGCAAGCATCCGGGGTGCCGTCTGGTGCTGGCATACGGTATCCTACGGAAGAAAACAATGCATCGTGAATTCCATGGAAAATGCTTTGGCCACTTTAAGTCCATAGAAGTAGTGAATTTATATATATATATATATATATATATATATATATATATATATACATTGTGCTATCAAAATAATTATGTGGTGTCTGTCAAGAAAAAATCCTAGGATAGGATAGGATTTTTGTTACTATCTTAGAATGTTTATAAATACACGACAAATGGTTCCACAGTGACAAGAATATTCTAGGGCAAAAAAGCTTTTACATGGTGTCGGATTATTATAACCAGTTTAAAAAATATAATGTTCTTTTTAATGTTTTTCTTTTAGGACAGCTCCTGTAATGAAAGAACAGAATAGTAATGAACCAAAGGGAGGGATGATGCAGAAATAATGATGAGGGAACAGAGGGAAGAGTGGGGAGAGCGAGGGAGAAGGTAGAGGAGGGAGAGAGGAGAATGTGGGAAGGAGGGAGAGAAACTGAGAGGAAAAGATAGAGAGAGACAGAGACAGAGGAAGAAAACCCACAGCCACACTGGCGACCCTACATGACAGGGAAAAGCCAGAGAAGACGAGGAAGACAGAGAGACAGTGATATGTAGAGAGACGTGTAGTGACAGAGACAAGTCACCTTGGTCTACTTCCTCCTTGGCCTTGGCGTTGGTGTACCCGGGGTAGGGCGTCGCCCCGAAGGAGAACACCTCCCACATCAGGATCCCAAAACTCCACACGTCTGACGCTGACGTGTACGTCCCTGAAACACAGCAACACGTCACAACACTGTCACAACATGTCACAACATGTCACACCACTGTCACACCGTGGCAGCCTCAGGGCAGGGCCTGACTGGTCAACTGACAGCATCACACAGTGTCGTGTCAATGATAGTAAACACACTTGCACAGGTAATACTTTGGCCGACTTCGATTAGCCTACTTCGGTTACTCGCGTAACCCTAATGTTGTATCTAGTTTACGCTGCGCACGCTGTACTACGAGAGTAATCCAACTGAACAGCGATGATCGTGATCACGGACATAAACCCCTTATATAGATAAATAAAATATAGTAATCAGTTGTTTAGTGTGTACAGCTGTAAATTGTGATGTTAATCTTTTTGGTTTAAAATTATAATTCATCGAATGTGGTGACTTTAATTTAAATGATTGTGTTGTGTAATGTTCAATACATTTCTCGTACAGTAGGGGCCTACGTTCCCTACTGGCTGTCACTCCTAATGACGTGATTACTCGAGTGAAAGCTCTCCAAACCGTGATTGCCTCGGGTGCCTTGAAGATTGACGAAGGGTCATGTGAGCAAGTATTTTTACACGGGTTACTCGAGTTACTCGTGTAGCTCAATCGAAGTTGGCCCTTATGTTTCAACAGTGCATGTAGGAGTTGGAAGCATTTTCATCTACCTCTGTGTCAATGCAAGCACCACCACATTCATTCCATGTTAGCAAAGCAACGGCCACAAGTCAGTTATGTAAATTATTAATGATTCCATACAACAGACAAAAGCTAACAAGTGAACATACTATTGTAATGAGAACTACATGCAAAATGACCATTAGTTTTTATTATATAATAATTGGTTTTATTTATTAATATACCACAATTGTTTACATATTTATCTTAATATTTTTTAAACTATGTCATGTACCTGAATTAGTTCAAACTTGTTCTTGTTAAATCTAGTTAGTACAGTATAGTCTTTTAAAATAATACTGTGTTTACCAGGTATACTTTTTACATTTCTTAGTTCTCCTTTCTTCCATGTACGTTTTAGAATAATATGCATGTGCCTATGACCGGGCTGACCCTGTAACTACGACACTAGAAATGCTAATAAAAATAACTAGTAATAAATTAGGTGTAATCACCATAGTTGAGAGCCTCGGGGGCTGTCCACTTGATGGGGATCTGTTTCATGCCCCGAGACACCGTGTACTCCTCCTCCTCTCTCGACATCCCAAAGTCAGAGATCTTTACCGTGTTCTCTTTGCTCACCAGACAATTCCTGGCAGCCAGATCCCTGCAAACAAACACAGCATTTTATCACAGAAATATTTTGTTTTTAGCTGACATTACAACTGAACTCAAGCTGGTCTATAGCCGGTCTTCATTGGTGCTATTATCTGTAATGCTTATTGAACAAATCCTGGTCCTTTCCGACTAATGAATCTTGACAATAGCTTATCATTCAAAGATAATACAGTTGTTACCTCAAAACAAGTTCAAGGATGAAAGCCCATCCATAATACTAGAAATATTCATTATCATGGTCCATTATTATGAACTATTTATTTAGTTAATTAGTATTCCAAATCTGGAAAAGATATTTTCAGTAACAGAGATATGTCCTAGGGCTATTATGTTTTCAGGTAGTGGCTGGTCTTAATTGGCAGAGACTGGCATGAATTGGAATTCTATGTGGATGAGACAGTCAGAAGATTTACCTGTGGATAAGCCGTTATTCTCCAGGTAGGCCATGATATGAGTTAGAAAATTTACCTGTGGATACTGCCATTATTCTGGAAGCAGGCTATTAGATAAGAAATATAGAAGAAATCCCTGTGCATAAGGATGAGAAAATGAAAACAATTTCCTGCGTGTAAAGCTGATGATTTCAAGGTATACCAAGAGATGAGTGTTTGAGAAGATTTACTGGATAACTGGATACAGCCACTGTCCTCGAGATAAGCCAAAAGATGAGAGAGTGAGTAGATTTACCTGTGGATACAGATATTGTCCCACTGGTAAGTTCTGAGAGGAAAGAGAAGATTTACCTGTGGATGCAGCCGTTGTCCTCGAGGTAGGCCAAAAGATGAGAGAGTGAGAAGACTTACCTGTGGATACAGCCGTTGTCCTCGAGGTAGGCCATGCCGGCCGAGGCGTCCTCACTCATCTTCACCAGTTGCTTCTTAGTCTGCTTCGACCCTCGCTTCCGTAAGAACGTCAACAAAGCGCCACCTACAATCAGACACACTAACTAAAACATCTACTGGATCAAAATGTTCTGGAATCTGAGCCTAACAGCACATCAATGCCTAAGGATGAGGTATGAGAAATTAGTTTATAATTTTACATAGTCAATACCTGGCAATAAGGTTGAAGAAAAATAAGGTATTCATAAATATAATATTACAAAGAATAACACACTAAATGCTTTGACACCTTCTTCAGCATTATATTTTTAACACCAGGTTTCACACGTACAAAAATAAAAAGGATGATCAACCTTGTGATTTCCAAGGATTATTAACATTGTTAAATTTGGACGGTTACAATGGGAAGGTAAATTTAAATAATAATACAGGCAATGAATAGAAACAATGAACTGGTAAATTACGGGTTTTTGTATGTACTGTATAAGGATGATGTCATATATTTTGTCAATTGATCTGCTGAAACAATCTTGATATGATGGCGGTCTCAATTAAAATACCATTATTTCCTCCTCATGGGGAAATTCTCTTGTGGTTTTCAAGAGATAAAATTATTAATAACTGAAGTATGTTGTGCAAGAGAGTACAATAAAAACAAATTCTAAGAATTATATATGATTAAAAATACAACATTTAAAAGTAGTTGTTAGGAAATATCTTTTACGTATCACTGCAAGAGCAGATCATCAACACACATCTAAAAGGGTATCCAGTGTTGAACAATAATAATAATGATAATTTACTAGTGTAATCACAAGTGAATTAAGCCAAGTCTTTGTCCATATGCTTATGTATATTATATTTTTCAGTGGCCAGACATTCATAGGGGAGACAGAGGGAGGGCAGATCATTTGTTTAGAAGAGTGATAGAGGATGGTATGAAGGAATATCAACAGTGACTGAGTCTCAGCTGAGACAACTGAAAACGACGACTAATCTGTGTACATGTAATTGGACATTTTGTACAGATAACAAGCAACTAACCGTGAACGTATTCCATGATAATCATGACAGGTTGTCTCTGTGCTGCGATGCCGATGAACCGGACAATGTTCGGGTGGTTGTACTGTTTCAGTATGCGGCCCTCTTGTAGGAACTTCTTCTTTGCCTCCTCAGACAGAGTCTCTCTACATGTCTTGATGGCCACTTCCCCACCGGTCGGCTTGTAGATGCCCCGGAATACATCACCAAAGTTGCCCTGTCAATGATAACAGATTTATCTATTTGTGGTATACATCGTAATTAAAACAATACTGACTGAAAAACAGAATTGACATAACATTCACGCAGAGAGAAAATGGTGCAAGGAGCATAAGTAACGTTATGAGCAAACCATAAATATTTGTCATTACCACATACTATTATTAGCAACATTAATATAGCACCATATTTCCAGCACCAGGCGTTTCGTAGTAGTTTCTAAAACATCAAAACAATTAAGTAAATAGTGTATAATTTAAAAACTATTAAAATATATTATGTATTAAATAATTTGATAAATAAATTGAATACATGGTCAAATAAAAATATTTGTTAAAGGCATGAAAACTTCCTATAACATAAGAATACCACAAATATAACCAATCGATATAACCTAAAATGTGAAAAAATAAACCAGAAAACACAGCTATCATCCTGAGGAGTGTAACAAGAAAACAGCCGGTGAATGATATTGAATATATTGTTCATGACTCCAAGGATGGTTTATTGTATACTTTGACTTACTTTGGAGCAACATTTTTCCGAGTACGACGTTTCGACCTGTAAGCTACGGGCCTTGTTCACGTACTGGTGTCAAGTGTGTTGGCTCAGATTTTGGCGGGATACAAGGCTCGTATCTGATGGGTCAAAACGTCGTATTCATCAACAAAGTTTTGTTCCAAAGTAAGTCAAATCATACAATATGCCGGTGAGTGATCTTACGTTTCCGATCTTCTGTCCGAGTGTGACGTCGTTGTTGCTGAGTTCCCACTCCTCCCTGCGGATGGCCTTCTTGAGCACCACCTCTGACTTCTTGGTGACGGCCACCCCGCTCTCATGCTGGTGGAGGACCAGCTCCTGCACCGTGGGGAACACGTCTCCCTCCAGCCGCCACTTGCCCTGTCAACACACAACGGCTGCATCACCAGGGAAACTGTGGTGTCCTTAAAGACCTCATATATCCCAGTAACTTACATCTCTTTATGACCTCTCATCTCCCAATGACTTCCCATCCATCGTTGACCCCCATTTTCTCCAGTGATGTTCCCTATCCCAGTGACTTCCCAGTAACTTCCCAGTTCCTCAGTGACCTTCATCTCCATGTGATCCCCCATATAATAGTGCCTTCCTATTTCCTGTTATCCCATCTCCTAATGACCTCTCTCCTCTTAGTGTCCTCCCATTTCCATTGACCTCCATCTCCTAATAACTGGGTGTATCATGATTTTTATTATCATCCATAGATTTTAAGATGATGGCGTGATAAATAACGTGATTTATTTACTATGACAACATACACTACTTACCACATCTTAGGTGGCAACTGATTATAAACAACAAGTCACTCAGCTGACACATTTAAACAATGAAGCAACTGCCACTCAACGGCAAGCTTCTGATGATGACATGATTAGAAGTGATCAGAAGTGACAATGTGACATGTCACTCACCTGTGAGCCCTGGATGATGAAGTGACTAGAAGTGACCAGAAGTGACAATGTGACCTGTCACTCACCTGTGTGCCCTGGATGATGAAGTGACTATAAGTGACAAAGTGACATGTCACTCACCTGTGTGCCCTGTATGATGAAGTGACCAGAAGTGACAATGTGACATGTCACTCACCTGTGTTCCCTGGATGATGAAGTGACTAGAAGTGACTAGAAGTGACTAGAAGCGACTAGAAGTGACTAGAAGTGACTAGAAGTGACTAGAAGTGACCAGAAATGACAAAGTGACATGTCACTCACCTGTGTGCCCTGGATGATGAAGTGTTTGTGTCCGTTCCACATCACTGACAACACGTACTGCGTCTCCCCCGTCTTGCGGTTCTTCCCCTCCCTCACGAGGTAGTCTCCGTTGTCCACCAGGAGGCGCTGTACCTCCTCGCGAGGCATCACCCCGTGGAACCAGTCCTCCTCCTCCAACTTCTTCTCGGACTGCAACACCAGTGGACAGTGGTCAGTGGAAGTCGTCAGTGGTCAATCAAAGACATTACATAGTAACACATACACAAATGCTGGCATACAACTGAGAGCTGGCATCAGCTACGGTCTTACTACATTGTAGCAGGATTTTGTGACATGATGACAGCCATCACTGTGAGTCAGATGGACCCTGTGTTATACCTGCCTTGACCTGTGTTACATCTGACACAACCCCCATGTTATACCTGACATGAACCTTGTGCTATACCTGATATAACCCGTGTTATACCTGACATGACCCCTGTATTATACCTGATGTGATCCTTGTGTTATTCCTGACATGACCCATGTGTTATACCTGACATGACCCGTATGTTATACCTGACATGACCTCTGTGTATCATGAGAATACTACTACTGGAACACTATACTACCCCATGTATATGCAGTACCCTACAAGGTGTTGATGGTGTTAAATATAGTCATTAGTATCTGAGAATATGTATAGCCTATTTTATGATAAAGTCGACCAGACCATGCAGCTTCACTGCAGTGGTGTAGACATGCAGGAAGAGAGCAGACAAGCAAGAGAGGAGAAGCAGTGTTTATTGCTTTACCTCGTTTGACTCGTCGGTGCAGTTGTTCTGCTGGAAACACAACAGAAGAGAATGTCATGCTCCAACAAACAACACCGAAACTGTTATAGAAACCAAACTTTCCCAAACAAACAAACAAATACACAATCAAACAAATAAACAGACAAACAAAACAACAGCCCTTATATACCAAAACACTCAAAGAATAGTGTCTTAAGTGACAAACACTGGTGTACACTACAAATGACAGTCACAGACACTTCAGTGTCATGCAAGTGTCTGAGAACCCAAATCCTTACATGCAAGTGTCCAAGTGTCCCAACTCTTAAGTGACATGCAACTCCCCAAATGTCGCAATACCTTTAAATGTCATGCAAGTATCCGAATGTCCCAACACTAAGTGACACGCAAACGTCCAACCACTCACCTCCTGGCAGTTTTCGGTCGGCTCGCCCGCCGCCTGATCGTTCCCAGATGGCGCCACAGTACCACCGGCTTTTGGCGCTGGCGGTGCCTCCGTGGGCCGTGTGAGCTGGCTCTGGTCACAGAGGGTGTAGTTGTCGGGGGACTGATCCAGGAAGTCTCGACTGGGCAGAGTAGGAGGGGGATGAAGGGAATGCCGCTTGAACGGGTTTCGTTGGGCTATCGTCGACTTGAGAGTGTAGATGCGGTCTCGTATCCTCATGGCATGGGACATCGTCGAGTTGCTTGAGGTCACCGCGTCCCCATCCGATGACTCGTCCTGCAAGCACGGAGCTTCCTGTTGGAATGTCGGCTGACACTAGAGTCTCTAGGTGACTACTAAACCCTCCACCAAGCACAAAATGTATGAATGCACTTCCTTCACATCGAGGACATCCCTGTCTGAACTGTGTTTTATTACACACTTTTTTCCCATTCACTTTTGGACAGGTTGACATATTTACTTCAACATTAAGGACATTCTTTACACCGCTAAGTCACGACTTTAACATTAAACGTTTGAACCTCGAGAACTAACCAACAATTGTATACATGATATATATTGTGCTATTCTTTATCTGGCATGCGATTCAAAGCTAGTGATGCTCCATTGTCACGTCATGCAGACATAAAGACACTGTACTTGAAAACATCCTAGGGGAAATTAGCTTTCTGGTCTTATATAGAAAAATAGGGTAAACACATGATAGGAAAGCAAAGGCTCCTGGTTTCATAAACTTACTTCTTTACAGTGCAGTAAGTCGTGACTGTATTGTGTGAAGATTTATTTGCTTCAAGACAAGGGCAGACCAGATTTCTGTGTGTACTGCATCAACAAACTGTCTTAGCCTGGTTCTAAAAACAACAAACACCAAAATCCCGTTCCAATCAGTCGCTACACTGACCTCAAACACTTGTGGTGGATCGGCAGTGCCGAGCTTCGTCACTGGTTCCTTGAGAAGCAGATAGAGGGCGTTGAGGCGGTCCTCTCGACACTTTATCTCTGTCAGTTCGCGCTTCAACACTTGAGACGTACGTCGTTTTGAGTTGTACCTGTGACGAGGAAGAATAGCTTAGAGACCCATCATTTGGACAGGCAAACCCATTTTGGACGGGTAGAAACGTCACTGGACCGATAGAAAAATAAGGAATAGAAAATCATCTCATCATCAAATGTATGCTCCAAAGTAAGTTAAATCATACAATAAACCATTCTTGGAGCCATGAACAATAAATTATATTCAATAAGGAATAGAATATATTTTTTAGAATATATATATATATGTATATATATATATTGTCAATTATCGCATGAAAATGGGTAACTTATGTGTGTTAAGAGTTTACTTCAGGTCATAATACACAACTCAATTGGCTGGTGTGTATGTCACTTAACATGCACGTGTCTACTACAAATTTTGAATTGGCAAAATCTGAGCATGTATAAAGGCCTGCCAAGAAGATAACCTGTAATTTGCCAGCTGGCCACCAACCCAAGTGAAACTACTATCATCAACTCAATCCTGGTTAATTACAGACTCCATTTAGATGCGTTTCATTAATCTTAGAAAACAACTTCCATGTATACATGCATAACAACAAGCCAAGACAGGAAACGAGATGGTCATGGTGCAATATTAACACTGGAATTACTCATGGTGTTATTGAACGAAACTAACTGGGACTTGCATAATGACACCGCTATGGTGTGTATGTAGAGAAAAAAAGTACAGCTGAACAGTTTTAAAACTGATATGACTCATCTCATGTGACCCACTATTAACCAACTCAGTGCTACAGCCTCAGATGCTGTGATCTCTGAATACACGTTTCAAACGTCTACTGAAGACACATTTGTTTCGTATTGTTTATTAGTGTAATTCGATATGAACATTATTATTTTTTTACTAGATTATTTGGTATTATCAATATATAATTATACACCTATTTATTGGCATTATTGTTATGTAATTATTATCATTATTATTTTTAACATATACGAAACTATTTATTACTAATAATAATTATACATATACTGTCATTTATCAGTATCATTGTGATGTAATTATACACTAGACCGATTATTATGTATTTTTGTAACTTATACGTAATTTATTTAAAAGTGCTAAGCTATTTAATACCGTACTCATTTTATTTCTTTATATACCTATGCATATCTTTTTTTACATTTATTTTAAAACACTAGTATTTGTCTTATTGTATACATATATCTTTTTATGTCTTTTAAATTGTAATATGTTGTGAATCGCCACGAACGATTATTGATGTGGTGCTATACCAAATAAATATATTATTATTATACATAATTCCCAGTGACTTGACATGAACATTGACTGCATCACTTCAACTGAAGATTTCGGCAGTAATACACTGTAATACATTTTAGCAATAGGAACATCATATATATTATACAACTGACCAATGTACACCATCTACAAGGGCCTAATGACCACTGCTACTGTCCACTTACTGGTTGCGGGTCGCCTCGTCCATGTCATTGGCTGGTGGCATCTTGGACAGTTCCACGTCCACAGCCTCCAGCTCCGACTGCTTCGCTGCCGTCTCCTGGACACAGCTCTCTATCTCTGACTCCAGCGTTGTTAGTCTGTAACCATGGCAACGAGACATCATTGGAAGAAGCGTCATTGGTTATGTCATACAATGTCAACAGGTGACGCAATGATGCAGGTGTTAACACTGGTGACAACACAAGTGTTGACACAAGAGGCAATACTAGTGACATTTTAAAACTTTGTCGCACTGTATTGGTGACACATTAGGACAAGTTAAGTGACACATTGAAACAACTCCGCTGTCCAGTTGACACAACACAGCTGTCTCACTGACACATCACAGGTGACACGCTGACACATCACAGGTGACACGCTGACACAACACAGGTGACACACTGACACAACACAGCTGTCACATTGACACATCACAGGTGACACACTGACACATCACAGGTGACCCGCTGACACATCACAGGTGACACGCTGACACAACACAGCTGTCACATTGACACATCACAGGTGACACGCTGACACATCACAGGTGACACGCTGACACAACACAGCTGTCACATTGACACATCACAGGTGACACGCTGACACAACACAGCTGTCACATTGACACATCACAGGTGACACACTGACACATCACAGGTGACACATTGACACATCACAGGTGACACATTGACACATCACAGGTGACACACTGACACATCACAGGTTACACACTGACACATCACAGGTGACACACTGACACATCACAGGTGACACATTTACACCTCACAAGTGACACACTGACATATCACAGGTGACACATTGACACATCACATGTGACACATTGACACATCACAAGTGACACACTGACACATCACAGGTGACACATTGACACATCACAGGTGACACACTGACACATCACATGTGACACACTGATACATCACAGGTTACACATTGACACATCACATGTGACACACTGACACATCACCGGTGACACACAGATACAACACAGGTGACACAGCAATACCACAAAGTCGATGCTATGACATGACATGACATGACATGACATGACATGACATGACATGACATGACATGACATGACATGACATGACATGACATGACATGACATGACATGACATGACATGACATGACATGACATGACATGACATGACATGACATGACATGACATGACATGACATGACATGACATGACATGACATGACATGACATGACATGACATGACATGACATGACATGACATGACATTACATAAGTGACACAAGTCATTAGCAAAATGAGTTGTCAACCTGAAACCCACTTCCCTGGTCCTACCTGTGTTGTATGTTGTCTATGGTGATGTCGTCAAGGACAATTTCATTGCACAAAAGTTCGCCTTTGTAGTCGTTTAGTAGACTTGAGTCAAATTCAAACTTCTCTTCTGCCAGAGGTTCACTCCTGAAATAAAGTAAGTATGCATCAAATGTCTATGTAAGAGTAACAATGACTCTAGTAAGCAGTATGACATAACGTAGTCAAGGGTAAATGGTTATAATAAAGTAATAAATTTACACTGTTTTTGAACACCCTAACACTGACAAAATCATTTGTAAATGCTTATATTTTATGAGTTATGAGTACTTTAATATAAATGAGTAAAGTTTGAGTAATGCGTACATGGCAAAAAATTGGCACTCATGTACCAATGAGTATGAGTAGCAAATTCAAGCAGTTTTCAATATTAATTTGTAGCATTCAAAACCGTGTGTCTTACGCTATGTAATGACGAAGGTAGTGCTTTGGACCAATAAAGTATGTGTTTAGTCAATTCTGACAACTTTAGGGACTGCATCTTTGAGCGTGTGAGGCGAGTCTTACTTGGCTTTCTCGAGGAAGGTGTCATATTCGCTGGAGGCGTGGAGCCCATTGACAGCCTTGTGGATCTCCGTGTAACATTCGGAGAACTCCGGTGTCGATTTGTCTGTCAACTGGGCGTACTCCTGCAATATCTCCTTGCTGCAAACAGACAGCAGCTAAATCTCAACAAACACACTTGACACGCAATTAGTTAATGCCACCTGAATCTTGGAAAAATGACACAATTATGTGTCACAGGGAAGGGAATACAATTAGTAACAGAGAGTGTGTGAATAACCCATATCATAAGTTATTTAAAAGTACTGTGTGTAATGAAGTTGTCAGTAGTTAGCAGTTTTAATAACATTTGTCTAATATATAGTCTCAATTTGGGATGTAAAGGAACCACTGATGATGACAAGCACCCTGGCAGTGACCACCCTCAGTCCAGCATAGAAATGTCAACTTGGCGCAAATGGTCTGAAAAAGACTGACTAGTTCAATGAAACCTGATAAAACCACAACATTATAACCACAATATATAGATTTAACAAGATTTAACAAGATTGCCACCAAGAGAATCAACTCTAGATGGCAGGTGGACAAGGAAGCCCTTTGGCGTATCGAGAGTCCAACCTATCTATCTAAATGTACCATTCTTAGGTATATGTTGATTTAATTTTTAAACATATTAACGCTACTAGCACCTACACAACTGACTAGTAAGTTAATAGGACCCTGCAGAGTGCTGGAAACAACTAGAAGACGAACTAGAAATGTGGGGCTTGTGGCAAGAATAGCTTAGCTGCACTAGAGGTTGTATGACGTACGTCTGAGTGACCAGGTTCTCCTGTGTGTCCTGGTGGAAGTCGAGCAGACAGGGCAGTGTGATGCCGTGGAACTGCTTCTGGTGGATGTTTGCGTCTGACAGGGCGCTGGTGTAATCATTGTGAACTTTGTGTAGCTTTGCCGTCGTCCGTCGATAGCGTGTCCTCGAGTCATCGACACGACCTCCGTACTTGCCAACTGACAACGAGAAATTGTCTAACATCAACTCTGCACAACTGAAATCCATGAGCTGATATAAAAATCGGTTAATAATCGTATTGCACAACTGAAATCCATGAGTCAATAGCTGATACAAAAATCTATGACGCCATGGTTAATAATCATATGCATGTCTAAAAACAAAATTTTACACATCCAATATTGGCTGAAAATGTGTGACTAGCAAATCTTTTATTCTGGATCAAGTGTTATGCTTTATCCCAGATAAAAGATTTGCTAGTCACACAATTTTTGGATGGACACCGAAATGTTAACTGATATACATACCATTTTCAACAGATAACTGACAAAATCTAAGATTTTTAAAGATCTATTTTGCTCCTTCATTTTATACCCATCCACCAGTCATTCAGTGATATTTCTATGTGTCCACAGTGGGTTTACCAGCCACAATGATGGGAGGATGGACTCTGCATAAAACTGGGGCTTAACGTGACAAAGAAACTTAAGAAAGCCAACACCACCAGAATAAACACAGTGGAACCTCAGCAGATGTCTCTAAGTTGTAAAGATATTGTGCTATAAAACATTCATCAGAATAATCGTGGAATATGCGTTGACAGTATGGAATCCTCCTTACAAAATATTTTTTAATGTGTTATACTAGAAGTAAAATTTAAAAATCTATCTAAAGACATTCCAGTAACATTTATGATACAGCTTTTTAGACTCTTTCATTTACAATATATTGCATTCGATGAATTAAAAAACATGCGTCGATGTTACTTTGTACAACATTTCAAATTGAAAAAAAGAATCCTTTTGGAGTGATGGGAGGCACGGAATAACACATGAAATGTGTAAGTTCTAAACTGCATGCAAAACATGTATACAGCCCTGTATATGTAATAACGACGGCCACAAGACACAATTTCTTTACACTGTTCATCCTAAATCAACAGAAACAGTGACAGTGTCCACAACTGCAGTAGAACTAATGTCAATATTTACATTTTGTGCACATGTCTTCATACTTGGCCTTGTCCTGTGCCCATTTCGCCACTAGTTTCTGGTACTCTGTCCTCATAGTTTTCACCTCTTCCTTTGTCTACAACCACATGTACACAATGTACACATTGTGAGCATACTTGTACACACCATGCATGCATTTTCTACATGCAAATGACCAGAAAATAATAATTTTGTAGCCAATTCAAAATTGTCATCCGTTGGCATTTTTCATATTCAAAACATTGCATTTCAGGTCCACTCATAAACAAAGCCTGATTGTTTGTATGAAATCAGTTTACACTAGAGTTAAGACATAACACTACAGTTACAATAAAAACATGCAACACCCAAGTACAGCTATCGGGTAGTTATTCTGTAAACACAAAATATTAAATTAAAAAATATTTGGGAAACTAAAGCATAGGTTATAGCAGATTGTAAGCATGTAATTTGTAACGAAAAATACACCAACGAATATGGTTACATGCGTAAACCTCCACTACTGGTTAGTGTAAACAGATTACATAGTGTGTAAATGTAGATAGCTTATGTTGACCTTGGTGTATTCCGACTCAAGGCGTGTCCTCTCTGAGCTGTAGAGTTTATGGGTGGCATTTTTGTCCGCAATCAATCGGACGAGCTTCTCTAGTGTGCGAGCACACATCTTGTCTGCGTTCTCCTGCACCAGACGCACAATGTTCTCTGTCTGCTGCATCAACACTCGCCATGTCTACGGCAGAATAACGCATCATCACATCTCACTTCTCAAATTAAAAAAACATGTACTATCATGTATATAAAATCAATAATGTATATATATATATATATATATATATACATGTATTTATATATAGGTATATAATTATATATTATATATATATATATATATATATATATATATATATATATATATATATTAAATGCACATCATGTTAAACAATTTGTGTTCACTTCAGATTTATTTGAAGATGGATTTATTATCATATGAGTATTTAAATGTTTTAGCTATTATATATATATATATATATATATATATATATATAATTCGTCATTTGATAAATCTGAAGTGAACATGCAAGCTGTTTAACATCACATGTAAACTGTACATTTAACACAATCTACTCATTTTCAGTTTCACAAACTAAAATATCAGATTCCATCGTTTACATTCTTCGGGAAAGCCGCAATTTTTTCTGAAAAAAATCTGGGGGTCATAGATGATGATGGCACTACTACATCTACTATTTACATAAATAAGTAGCTGATGCCCTTACCTGGAAGACAGGACTGTTATACTGTGATGTGTCAAACTTCTGGGAATGTGAAATCATAGCTGACAGTGCTGATGTGTACTCCCGGTCGCTTTTAATTCGCAGGGTCACAAATTTCTTGATACACTCCAGAAGCTGCAACTCTGTGTCGTGCATTTTGAGCAGGGCCTCGTGTGACGCCCTGCCCTGTAAGTCCGTCCCAAACCCCATGTGGGTGGTGCGGCTACAACAGTCAATACAGTGGAATTGCAAAAATTGTAAGAATGTAAAACATTGTCTTCTTTCATATTTTAATCTATGAAGAAATAATTATGATATTTATCAGAAATGGTTTTGCTGCATTAAAAAATTCATTGTTACTCAAATGTTACACAGTTTCTGAATACTATCGAACCTTCACTTTGCATGAGTGTTCATATTCATATGAAACTTCTGGAATAACCTGCCCATTATGATTAGATCATCTGAAACTAAAGCTATCTTTCACACAAAAACATGATAGGTTTTAAACAGCATTTCCGGCCTAAATTTCCTGCAGTTCCATGCTCCAATGACGAATCTTACCTTCTGACTGTCCACAATTATGATTTCAACTACCAGTAATGATTTTGTTTGTTGTGCAACAACTTGTGCCCCTGAAGTTGAATTTTTTTAAAGGATGTATTGCATAGCTTTATGCAGAGACCCGTCCACCCGTCATTTGGATGGGTAAAAACGAATATGGATGGGTAGAAATATGGGTGGACAGGTGTACAAAAATGAAGGAGCAAAAAAAATGTCTTCTAAAACCATAGATATTATTAGATATGCATTGAAAGTGAGCGTAAATGGTGTCACATGTGTGTTTGTAGTCCTTTTCAGGTCAAACAAATACATTTAATGTTTGTGAAGTGGCTTAACAGATAACATCCACATGTCCACCAAAACATGTGTGAGTGACAATAATTTGATCCTGCATAAAGCCCTGATGTAGTGCTACTATTATTATTAATATCTTGTTAGATCCTGAGTGATAATGCTCTTCTGTGGCTTTCACTTTCAGTATCATCAACCAGTTGTGATGGTTGTACAGTCACGGTCTCCCGGATGCAGCACCCATTCTATGTTCAGTCTAGTGTCAGTGAGTACACAACAGGATGTGTCCATGTTTTCGTGGAAGGGGAAGGATCCGGTACTTCCCCGGGCATAAATACCCCCAATCAGCAACTAACAAAGTATGTTCCAAACGACACATGCATGCAAAGATGAGTGAAAATTAAAGTTTAAATAGCAATAAGAGAACTTGTAGGGTCTCGAACCAGATTATCTTGCTAATAATAACAGGGGTATAACTTCAGCATTTATTTTACTAGACGGCGGGACTAGTAATGTCAAAAGTTTACTAGTCCACCAAAAGGTTTACTAGTCCGGCAAAATATAAAAACGTGACTACTGTAGGGTGGGGTGGATGACATACTGATCTTTACTAGACAACCGGAGTAGTTTTAGGCTGGTTTACTAGTCCGCCCTTATCTTTACTAGTGTACGGACTAGCGGACTAGTGGGTAGTTCTACCCCTGAATAATATTTATTTTGTTAAGCACCAAACTCAACATTGTTCAGGGGCATTTTCCACACACACAAACACGCACACGCACACACACACACACACACACACACACACACACACACATGTATGTTAAAACATAATGCATTTGAATAAAAACAAAGGTTTCTATATATCATAGATAAAATGAAGTAATAAAATACTTAAGATCACATTTTTATTATTATTATTTTATATGTTGGTACCACCTGGCACTCTCCAGGACTTTATGCAGGACAAAATGTCTACCACTCACAATTGTTTGAGTAGCATGCATGCACATATACACAAGCCAATCAAACTGTTTAATTATGACTTAAAATCATGTAAAAATACATGTGACACCCATTTTTAAAGCATAACTGACAAAATCTAAGATTTTTGAAACTTGACCTTTCTTAGGTCCTAGTTTTTACCCATCCAGTGATATCTACTGAACTACAGTGTCCACTACTTCAATGTATGTGTTCATGTCAAAGACATCTCTACATGCTGCAAACCTACAATTAAGAAACCTCATGAAGACCGACTTGGACATTTTGATGTCTGTCACTTTGGATATCACGGATACAATTATTTTATATTTATCAGTATGATTTTATATGATTAAATTCAGGATAATTTGTGGATTGTACACCTTGTAACTGTTAATATAAAATCAGTGAATATTACTGAGCAAAATGTTTTGACATTCTGATGTTGTTCTAAATTTGTAAATACATCCTGAAAAGCATTAGTTATCAAAATGTAGACATTTTATTGCCATACCTACATATATGCTCAATCGGATGCAAAATGTATACATTATATAAGGTTCCTACTTACTTGCTAACCTAGAAGTTCTACAGTTGGCCAAGTGCAACAATGAAAACAGCATCACTGAGAGTACCAGGTTAACAATGTAGCGGATATAGCAAATGCTACTGGCCCAATTTCAAAGGGACCAGTGACTTAACTCAATAATTGTTTATAACTTTGGTCATCACGGTTACAAGGCCTA
>OZ024863.1:48274319-48294319 GCA_964017155.1 Oasisia sp. SBJ-2009 | reverse complement strand
AAGAAACGCCACTCACTATTTCATCCTGGCATAAAAACAAAGCGACGGTGCCATAGATCTCCAGAGTCTGATGGCTGCACAGACAAGCGAAATGTAGGCGGCAGCACTGTAGTGACACGAGAATTGGTCAAGTGTGGGAAAGGACATACAACATTGGCTGTTGACAGACTCAATCTTCACATAGACTCTCTTCCTCACTCGATTCTTCTCCATATATTCAGATGTCTGTCACTCCATGACTTGCTCCGTAGAGTCTGTTTGGTGTCGAAACACTGGCGGGACATGGGGCGTGACCCTGACCTCTGGAGGGTTGTTAATTTGAAAGGTCAGAACAAAGTGACCGATGATGTCGTAAGGCGACTGACGAGTTACAGTCACAATGTGTTATGGGTTGACGTCACCGATTCAAGACTTGTCACAAATGAAGGAATATCTTTGGTGGCCAAACAATGCTCACAACTGCGGGTGTTGAAACTTATCAGGTATAGTATACATTTAATTCTTCACTAATGTTCTTGAGTTCCATCTGTGTATTCTCCTATTCTAGCACATGTGATTGTATTAACATGGACAATTAATTTATTATAATACTTTGGTTGCTGGAAATTATTTGCAATACACATACACCCTGATGACACTTGTAAAAGTTGTAAGGTAAAACATAGTTACCAAATTTATCAGAAATTTTTTGATGTACAGTAGAACCCCTCACGAACGACCACCCTCATTTACGACCACCCGCTTTTTACGACCGTTTTTTCACTGTATAAATGACCCCTCACCAACGACCACCCGGCAGACGCGACCAACGACCATGGCAATTTGAATTTTACCCCTGACGAACGACCATCCGATAGGTGGCCACCACATTTGTTAACCTAAGTATCGCAACGAAATCTCATTAAACGCAAGACTAACGCGGATAATGCATAACAACAATAAATCGCCTGATGACGACCATTCATTTTGGCGATATTTTACTTTCTGACGGAATTATGAAAACGACATCTAACAGCCGCTAGACTTTCCTCACATATATTATATATTTATAAACACACACTATGTTATACAATTAAATCACAGTGAAACAAATAAAATTCACGAAACGAACTCGCGCAAGGACTCGCTGGCAAGACATATGCCATTCATGGCGGACATGGTTACCGTCGGTGGCTACGCCTAACTCTGTGATTACTGTAATATCCATATTGTGTATAATTAAAGTTTAGAAACTTGTGTATGATTAAAGTTTAGAAACTTAGGCTAAGTTTTAGGTTAGTTTAGGATAAAACCGCGATAAAATATCCGTAACGCCACGGTAATCTACGGGTTGCGTGTAACAACCGCCGGCGATGTCGACTTTAGTTCAGCACGATTTTGATTTGGAAATGTTATTCTTCACAGCAATTTAAATGATTTAATGTTATGACCTAGCGTATGTATATGTATTATGAGTTATTAGAGAGGTATTGTCGCGGCTGTAAGAGGTCGTTTTCATGATTAAATCAGAAAGTAAAAGATCGTTTTGCGGCGCTGGAACGAACAACAAAATGGCGACCGCGGTGCAATTACCCAGACGCCGTAAGGTGGCAGCACTTTTTAGCCCCTCAGACCGAATTTGAAATAAATTAAATGAGAATACTTTTTATCAGATATTATTAAAAACGATTAAAAATGAGGATACTTTTTATCAGATATTAAAAAAAAACGATTCAAAATTAAACTTATACTGAAACATGTCACACATAAAATAAACAGACTAAATAATTTTGTTGTTGTTAATATGTTGTCTCATTTTTTATTTTCTACTTTTTAGTATGTGTATTTTACTACTTAGTGGTTGTAAGCGCCCCCTAGTGTTGATGTTAGTCGTTGTAAGCGCCCCCTAGTGTTGGATGTTGCAAACCCCTCACGAGAGACCACCCCTCTTTTAAGACCACCCCACTCTGATTTGAGGGGCGGTCTTAAACGAGGGGTTCCACTGTAGTATATTGGTTCTAAACATGTTGTTATTGTTGACATTCCTGATGTTTGATATCGTGATGGGTAGTTTTTTGTTTCTGTTTAATTAACATGGATCATTTAGAATCACGGCTGCTACAATGTTCATGCTAAAACTGATCTTGACCTGGGCAATTAGTTTTTATGGTTAATCTTTCATAGATATTTCTGTTTCACCCCTAAGATATCCGACCGATACATATTTTCCTATGCATATGTTCCATATACGGTAAAAATTTAAGTTTCCATTTCAGCTCACAAATTGACCCTTTTGTAAGACCTGTTACTATGTTTGTTGTTCCAATACATGCATAATGATACACTAAGCAATTGTTAACATTGTCTACCCAAAACTTTACTATGGTTATTCTGCCACAGATGTCTGCAGCTGACTGACCAAGCCTTCACTTCCATTGCGGCCAACTGCCCTCATCTGACCACTCTCTGTCTGGATGTTTGTTTTGCTCTCACAGATGCAGCCCTGGAGAAGGTATTTTGGAAGAGTCTAATTATCATCTTGTAGCTTGCATCTTTGTACACTTATTATGCCAGGCTTGGTACCTCTGGCAGATCACCTTGCTAAACTCAAAAGTTAAGCAGAACCAATAGTTTTAAATGCATTCAGTCATGCAGTAGAACCCTTCATTTAAGACCGCCCCCCAAAAAATTGGAGTGGAGCAGTCTTAAAAGAGGGTGGTCTCTCGTGAAGGGTTTGTTATTTTGATGTTTTGGATTAATTCATACATTTATGCATACAGGTGTATATTAAAATACTGTAATAATTATTAATTGGGCAAATTTGCATGCTAAGACAGTACATTGGCATTTTTGCTACCCACACTTTTATGATTTGTTGATGTTTCATCGTAATGTTTATTATGTAGGACAGCGTTCTTGTGCTTTAGGACTTTGTAGTTTGTATATGTATGGTCATTGAACTAAAAAGTATTGTCAATGTATGAAATAAACCGATGTTTAGATTGCATTGTCTCTGACTGTAGATGGCTTCTGGTTGCCACAAGCTACAGGTGCTTTGTCTCAACCAATGCAGCAAGGTCACAGATGCAGGGGTCAAGGCCATTGGCAAAGGTTGCCCAGATTTGAAGACACTATCATTGGATCAATGCGTCAAGGTCTAACAAAATATTTTAGCTTTTGCAAATAAATATGACTCATTTATAAATAGCTGTATTTATATTCCATTTATGTATCAATTGTTTGGAGCCAAATGAACCTCTGTAATGACTGCGCATCCAGATGTATAAATTACCAGTTCGCTAAAAATAAACAGTAGAAAACAATATTTGTTGACATCTGAATGTAGTAATACATTGTCTGAATATAATAATAAATGTTATACTCTGCGGGTATCCAAAGAAGTAAAAAATAATAGGTGTTGCAAAATGTATACATGTACTGTTTATATTCAGGTACGTACACAATAATAGGTATCCAAAAATATAAAGTACAGGCAATAATTATTTTAACAGATCTTTTGAGTGTCTGAAAAACATAGTGTCCAAAACGTAGTCATTACAATAGTGCATGGGTAATTTCAAACTTGCTTTGTTATTATTTCAGAACAGATAAGAATTACTGATCAATTTCAGGTAAAAATATTAAGAATAATATATATATATATATATATATATATATATATATATATATATACAAAACTACTAAATATTTTTGGTAATTGAGCCTTTTGTAAGACCTGTTATTGTGTTTGTTCCAATACCTGCCTAATGACACACTAAGCAGTTGTCACATACACATTTTCACTGTTGTCACATTCATTAGGTGAGCGATGGATGTCTCCCAGAATTGGTTGGGGGATGTCGTCAACTCGAAGTCCTCAAGTGTATGAAGTGTGATCTTACCACCAGGGGGCTGGCGCAGTTGACACTGGTAAGTCTCCATCGAACCACCAGGTGAACATAGACGACCTTTTATTTTCAGTTGGTGATCTTGTTAACATGTGCCAGTTTACTTTGCCAACTTGTATATTAAAACTTTCTGGAACCATTGTCAGATCTGCATCATCATAATGAGTTTTACATAGCATTGTTGGTTTTTGACTGTGTCATGTTTGAAGTGGATATCAAAGAAAGTAATAGTAGATCTGGGATATATAAAATATTTACACTGATGTGAATCCTGTAGAAATTACTTGCAAACTACTGTAACAAAATGTGACAGTCTGATACTCATTTCAGGTGTGGAATGCACTTTCATTAGTAGAACTTTATGTACAATACAATACAATAATTATTTATTATCTCTCAGGGGAAATTCAATTTGAGTGTTAGTCTGTCATGACATAAAAATAAATGTACATAAAATATATAAATTACCATAGTAATAAAAAGTTATATAGTTTAATTAAGTTAAAAATCAAATGTATAAATAAATCGATTGAATAATTAAATAAAGACATTGGATAAATAATAATAAAAAACTCCCTGCAAGTTTCAGTTTGCAGTATAATGTAATAAACAATACAAAGTTGTATCCTGAGCACATTTTTGTTGAAGCTGTCGCATCTACGAGTGCTCGAAGTGTCACAGATTGCGAGTGTCAACAACGAGAGTGTGATGAAGATTGTGCGTCACTGTCGACATCTTGAGAGTCTGGACCTATCTCTCTGCACCAGCATCACTGATGTCTGTATCGACTTCATCGCCAGGAACGTACACAACCTGCGCAGTCTTCACCTTGTCTCGTGCAGCCTCACAGACCAGGGTAGGGCGCGACTCGTCTTTCTTGTCTGCATGTGCACTGGTGTGATGTGTGAGTCTTTTACGTATCTCTTCGTTAAATGCTGTAATTGTTTTTATGTTAAATTGAATGTATGTTCTTATATAGCACAGAATTCAATCCTCAGAATTGCTAAAATGCTTTACATTTACTCTTGCCAAATCTGTTCAATTGAACACCATATCGGCTTCTCTGAGAAGCTTTCAACCATGCAGCTATTAATGCACAAAGACAATCCACACATACAAATATCCATCAGTCTATAGCCAGGTTGTCATTCATACAGCTGAGTGAACTGGAGAGATGTAGAGTTAAAATTCTTGCTCAAGGTTTGACATGGCAGCACAGGGTTCGAACTTGGGTTCTCTTAGTTGAGAGTCAGATGCTCCAGCCATTGCACCCCTGTGCTACTGCAGTATGATTACATGTATATTTGTGTAATTGCTGTACTAATATAAACGTAAAGTAGCTAATTTAAATTTAATATGATAAAGTGTATGCAACTGGAAGCCTTGATTATGTTCTCGACAAATCCCGTTGTTTCAGCCCTCATCAGTCTGGGCGCCCACAGTCGCACCATCGAGACCCTGGACGTGGGCTGGTGTGAACGCATCACGGCCCAGGGCGCCATCAAGATCTCAGAGACGTGTCCCACACTCCAGTACCTCGGCCTCATGAGGTGCGACCTCATCACCATCGCCATGATGGAGCTCCTCGTCGAGAAGTTTCCCCGGGTGAAGTACTCGACCATGTGGCTGGACTGTAACCGACTGATCCGGATGGCAAGGAGCCAGGGCTTTGTGCACAGTGCACCCTCGCTCAGGGTGTAGGTCACTGAGCAGGCTCGCTCAGGGTGTAGGCCACTGAGCAGTGCACCCTTGCTCAGGGTGTATGCCACTGAGCAGTGCACCCTCGCTCAGGGTGTAGGTCACTGAGCAGTGCACCCTCGCTCAGGGTGTAGGTCACTGAGCAGGCCCTCTCAGGGTGTAGTCGACTGAGAGAGGAGCTATGACCCCTCAGGGTATAGTCAAATGAGACAAGTCAGGCCATCAAGGTACACCCTCTATTGGGATGTAGACCCTTGAGCTATTAAGAATGTTTATGTGTGAACAGATTCACGAGACATTGGTTTAAATAAGTTATCTTTTTATGCATTGCATAGTCAAATTGGTTTGTCTTCTTTTGTTGATTCCAAAGATTTCTGGCATTTTCTGCTGTGTTCATGAGACTGTGCCATATACGGACAGCCATTTTGAAAGCTGCCAAACCATAAAATGCAAGGTAAATTTGACTATGAAACTACATAAAAAGATAACATCATTTGAAGAGTAATTAAGAGTGAGTATTGTTGCTGCCATAACCATGGCAAATAGTCTTCTTGTAACTGGATGCAGCAAATTCTGTGTCGTGAGGTGATTTGCCAGGAAGTGTTGACTGATATAATCAGCAGCACCCCTGGCATGAGAAGTTGCCAAAATAGTGAATTTGAGTAGCATGATTGGGACATCACCTGAATGTGAGTGCAGCTGTTTTCTCTGATTTATAGACTAGTCGGTATAGATTAATATTCTATTGCTTAGGTTTGTGACAGAACGAATCTTGATCATGTGTAAAATAATTTTCAGGAACTTGGTGTAACCAGGTTTAATTAGCTATAGTGTTGTGTGTGATTGGGTTGTTTTCTTGTCTGACAAGATTGTGTGAACAATGTATGCGTAGTATTAATAAACGTAAAGTATTATATGATAGCGCGCATTCATTGTTCCTTGGAAAGTTTAGTAAATAACCGTAGCGACTGGTTGATTGGGAGACATTTCTGAAGTTACAAGTGGGCTGTCGTATTTTATTGCAATGGCCTTCTTTAGGGATCTTCTTAGAATAGTGATATCTGCTAAGATTATTTTGTTTGGGAATGGGGTTTAAAAGCTGTTTCAACCGGTGCAAAACATTGATATTTTGCACTTCAAATCAATATCAATCATTGATATCACTGTATCAATTTTTATAAACATCTTAGGAGGTGATAAGGCCAGATGAAAGTAATTTTGTTAGATGTCGGACATCAATGTTTAAAAAATGATCCCTTACATTTACCTTCTTATGATGGAGAACGTATTGCATTCACTAGCATAATCTTACCTGGTGTTTCTATTAATGATTTTCAACAAAATATGTTCATACAACAGACAATTTATTACAAAAAGGCATACTACTTATAATATAAACAACATACATAAGCACAACACTTCAGTCACTGGACCAACAGAGGTTAACAGCCAACAAATCAGCTTGGCTTGTACCACTATACAACCTTATTATGTCAGAAATGATATAGCAAATGAATGAAAATATACATGACTTGTTAAATAGCAAACATATACAGTATATTACAACTCAAACTTACACGAGGGGTAAATGTAAACAGAATAATAATATAAAAAAGTTCCAATGTTCTCAGAATCCTGAGCTTGGACATGCAACAAAACCAAAAGGTCAGACATTCAGCATACAATTTTGACATATAATGCAAAAGATGTCAACAGATGGGTGGATGTGGCAAGGAGCTCATTAAAAAACTCCAGTACATATGAACCAACAAGCAAGTGATCATTGGAAACATGTGTAAACAAATACATGATATTGCAATTCAGTGTCCTGTTTCTTGGTGTAGTAATGTAACATGATTCCCATGGGTGCCAGAATTAACATCGTTTACCATGTAGTTTTCCAAGCAGCAGTACATGAGTTCTGTATGTCTGTTAGGGTAATTTGTTTTACCAACAAAATAACAATTCTACATACATAGACATTTAAGTTGGTGCAGAATATTGCTCGAGTTATTTATATTTATACACTTTAGACTTATGGTGTTACCATTACCAGTTCTGTTTTGAACGTTAGTGAATCTACTGTCATGTCTACATACACGATTTAGCTTCCGAAAATTAGAACTAAGCACCATCACTAGACATCCACACTTCACACCAATGACGACAGAGAAAGCACCAACATTGAATTACCAGATCTAAATTTCTGCTGACATTCAAACACAGGCCAAATCAAGCAAAATTCATGACAAATGTTCTTGCAAGCACAGTTCTGTCAAGAGTTCTGCCACAACACAATGACGCATGCACTTCTGTACAATGCTGATGACGACGAGGAGATACCTACAAACTGTGAGGCACAGGTATAAGATTGGCTACACCGTGAAAGCACTTACAACTACTCACAGTACACAGACATAGAATACATCAATCATCAAGTAAGACGGTCGATAGATTTTGACATAGCCTATCATGTACCTATCAAATCACCAGTGGGACTGTGGTGTGACTAGTATTAATAATTAATGCTGATCTATGGACTGTTGAGGATATAAAACATTACATAATATAGTCAATAGAGTTATCGAAGTCATAGCATTGCAGGGAATTGAATTTGTCTGTGGCTGGCAGTGAGAAACATGAACGAAGCCTGGCACTGTTGTAGCGGCACTGCTGTAGCGGCGCTGTTATAGCGGTGTTGGTGTAGCTGGATTAGCTCCCTATGACATCATCAGCTGTCTGGGGTGAGGATGAATCTACACACGGGACATGTCCCAGACTGCAATCAAAAACAGATAAATGTCCTGGGTATATTTCACTGTAAATAAACGCAGAGTAAAATGTTTTTGTGCAGGAAAGCCACATGTCTTTGTAAAGAATTATGTCACGTTTATTATGCATTATCCTATTATGATGCATTCATGTTAATTATGTAGTATACACAAAAATTATCTACTATTGTAATATATTTTAATGAGCCCCACATATGCCTATAAGTTGTCCATATCAATTTAATTTTAATCTTAATTTCAATATCAAGTTATCACACTGAATACCACTTAAGATCATGATAATGGTACGTCTCTTGAAGGAGATAACAGAAACTACTGAACATTGCTACTTATAGGAATTGGTAGCTGCAGAGAAATGTACTTTGTATATATATAAATTTTGTAATGTATATAATTTTTCTGCCAAACAAACAGTACTGTCTCTGTATATCTGGCATCCTAAGGCTTACCTAACAAATAATGTGTAACAAATAATTTGTCTTTCCTGTTATGTTCTCACATTATACAGTAAATAGAACACATTTTCTTTCTTATTATTCATCTGATATATCTAGGTTATTCCTCGAACTTGGATTTATATAGGGTCACAAATAAATTACGTGTTTTCATGTCATCACAATCTAGCACCAACTATGATTTAATAGGTCATTCGGGTAACAGGAAACACAAATGTTGTTACAGCGTATTGTATGTCTACAGACTGTCATTATAGTCATACCTTGTGGATCCAGACTTTGATACACAAGTGATGGAAGAGGTGTTGGCATGGCAACGACTTGGCATCTTCACCAGCCTCAAAGTTGCACAAACAAATTGGGCAGGTCAAATCGTCTTCTCCTGTAAGTCACAATCCAACACGTGTCACCAAACATAATCTGTAGATCTGGTCATCTAACAATCAGACGTATCATTACACCAAACACGAGCACATTTTGAGTAACCATTGACACTCAGTTTGACAATTTTAACAAAACAAAGAAAAACTGTATTTCTTTACAATCAGGCTGCCACTGTGTATTACAAATAGATGACATGCAGCAAGCAAGAACAACACATAATTATGTAACAGGCTTTGTTGAGGCACAGTGAGCTAGTCACACTTGAAACAGTGGTAGACATCTTGGTCAACAGCTGTCAGATCAACTGTGTCCTAAGTAGTTACTTGTACAATTGTCTCCTTGAATTTGACGACTGAACCTCAAGTTAACACAGGCAATGTCACATACAGGGCTTACATCCTACTACACATGTCTATTTACATACGAACATTCCTGGCTTTGAACTGTGAATCTTCTAGCTATTTATTCAATTGATCTATTTTATACTATTTTAATGAGTTGTAATTTTTTAGTCATGTTGTATGTTCCATTTATAATAATATATTTTGCTAAATATTTTTATATTTTTTATGCTTTAATTTACCTAAATCTATATATTCATATTAGAGAACATTTACAGTTTTACTCTCCGACATTTTTATCGCTTTAATTTTACTAGACATTCTAATTAATAACACTATCATATATTGTTATGCTTTCATAAATAGTTTTACTAATATACATTAATGAATTTGTTATCAACCATATGAATATGTTCTTATTGTACTATTCAGCTGCTTTGGGTGCCAGTGAAGTGAATAAACCTTTATGGTACCATGCTTCAACCAGCTGCCCCATTACAGAAAGCAAACATTTTACATTTTTTTGTGAAAAGGTCCAAAACAGTCTCAGTGTTGACGGCTGTTATATGATGAATCCTGCAGTATGGTTGCTTAGAACTACAAGGTTTATAGGAGACTGTTGACAGCCACTTACCGTTGGGTTTGATGCTGACCGACGGCAGACCATCAATGTAGGAGTCGCTGACCAGAGGTGGCACCTGGTCACTCATCAGGTCAGGGTACACGGTCAACATCTGAGTGATGACATTCTGGCACAGAAAAGAGAACCACTGCTGATGGGTGCTTTCCAAAGCGTGTGCACTAGTCAGTATGCAATGTTAAAATTCATTTTAATATTGTGGTCATTTATGAGCTTGCTGGATGAATGAGTGTCTGGCTTTAGACGGTGGTGGTGGTGTATGAAGCGTGTTTGTGCATTAATTCCAGCATGGCTGAATGCTTTCCAAAAAACTTAGATATTTTGTTCAACTGCTGTGGTCTGCCAGGGAGTAAAATTTAAATCTTTCTGAGCAGTCCTAACTCCTAAGGACTGGATATTTTAACCTTTCTACCATACCATGTACCATGAGATTGAGTTGTGAGTGTTTATATGAATGTGCGTGCCTGTGTTTGTTGGACACTGTCATGGGACTCACATGAAACATGGCCTGTAGGATGTCGTGATGTCCACTCTGTCTCAGCAGCAGGTCCAGTGGACACACCTCGGACAGACTAAAGTTGAACGGCTGGTCATACCCATCACTGACGTCACTACAAGCACATCACAGACTTGGTTCACAGCAATGACCACTGGACAGTAATGAACATTACTACGAGTCTTAGTTCAAATCACTGGTTATACTGTAAGTCTTAGTTCAGATCAATGGACACTGATATATATATATATATATATATATATATATATATATATATATATATATATTATGTATATATATATATTATGTATATATATATATAGCTTAATTTAATAATAAACGCCTCCGAATGGATATTTCTAGATTTATGGCACTTTATAAATGTTCTTATTATTATTTTTAAACGAATACTAGTAACTATTACTGCACAAGTTGGGAATGTCTTCACGCAGTGGTGTCCACTAAATACAAACAATGGGTCATTCACTGCTGGACACAGACACTAAATACAGTCAGTGGTCACTTAATGCTGGACACTGTCACTAAATATGTCCAGACTGTGGTCACTCACTGCTGGATGCTGTCGCCCTCCTCTTGTTCAGCCAACTCAGCATCGTTCCGTGCGGCCCACATCGCTGCTACAATCACACAGAAAGTAAACACACATACCAGATGGATCAGTACAGCAAAGGTGGAATAATATACCGTAATTGTTCTATTTTGGCACCATAAATATGAAACTGATGCATTGTGATTTTGTTACCATTCAGACTCAGAGACAGACCACAATCATAAAGCATATAATGCAACTATTAAGATTATCAAAAACAAAAAATATACAAGTAATAAATAACTATAATATAAATACAAATGAGTACCACTAACCGGGTAGTAAAAAATGGCAAGTTACAAATACCATCGATCTTAGTAGATTTAAAGAGCATGAATGCAGCTATCACTTGCCCGTTGGTACCTACCTCCAATATCATGACACATTGTACAGTCACATTCAAATTCATCATCAGCGTCCCCTCCATCCTCACTGTTACCGCTGGATTCCTGCAATGTCATCCACGGTGTCAATCATAGTATATCGTCATTCTGGCAATGCGCGACACCCAAACAAAAACATTGGTTTGAAGAAGCACTTGTTAACAAAACAACAAGAAAACCAATCACAAACCATTTCCTATTTAAAATATTGTGTAATATTCTGGGCAAGGATTGTGCTACATTTAAAATGCATTATAACTGAATGGGCACCAGATTAAAAATATTTGCAAAAAAGCACTTGCATTTAAAACTACCCTTCTGGTACTACAAATCAGCGATGCGCACCAAATAGCATGTTATGTAAGTTCATCAAGCTGCATACAAAGTGTGACAGTGGGAATTATTCTATATTCTATGTATATCTGCCAGGGTTGGAATGTTTCCGGGAAAAACTGACAGTTTTAGACAGGACAATGGGAATAACCCAGTATTTACCAAGAAAAAATGTATTTACCGGGAAATATGTGGGAATAACTTCATAATTTATTATTGCCACTGGTTAGTTCCTGTACATCTAGAATGCAGTTAATATAAAATCTAAAGCTAACAAGTTCACTAGATACTAGGTCAGATGTATCCTTGTATTTGTTTAAAGCATGAAGTCAACAAGATGTACAACCATGTATTATCTGCATATCTAGAGTATTGTAAGTTTATTTACTAATAATATCTTACAAAATATAACTTGGTACACACAGCAGACAGCAAATGGGTGCTTTGAATGGAATGAAAAATATCTGGCCATGATTCATCCAACGTATCAAGCTGTATTTAAAGGGCTCACCCCACTGGGAAAGTCCCCGATGTCTTCCACGTGTATCTGGATCTCCTCTTCCACAGATTCATCCGTGTCAAGCACAAGGTCACAGAGGTCATCAAACCCATCGTCTGACTCCTTGTCACAGTCGGGCGTAACTAGTGAATTAGAATTGTTGAAAGTCAGTCATATAATAATTTTTTTATTTTGGCAATGATTATGATAGAGATTGTAATGGGTAAAAACATGAGACAGCATACATTTGCTAAAACTAGAATGGTAATTCAAGACATTAGCACACACACACACACACACACACACACACACACACACACACATATATATAATATATATAATATATATATATTATATTATATATATAATTAAAGTATTTGCTAATATGTAGGTATAAAATAATTTAAGACGTTAAAATCTTTTATTTATGCATCTCTAAACAAACTTACTAAAAAAATATAAATAATTTAAAACATTAAAATATGTAAATTTAAAACAATTAATGTAAATATTAATATACATACATGTGTATAACATTTTAATTTTAAGGCATTACCAATACCATATTTTATCTTTACATAAATGATTCATTTATGTATATATATTTATATATATAAAATATATAATATTATATATATATATATATATATATATATATATATATATATTATGTATGTTTATAATTACATACATTATGCCATGCATACATACACATTACACAAACATACATTGTGGTTGGTTCATTAAAACATTCATGTAACAAAATACTGTTATATAATGCTGTAATTTACAACTATTATAATTCATTAACTATGTTGTTTTGTTTGACTTCAGTTAGATATAATATTACTGAATTAAAAAACATGTAAGTGTAACATTTTATAAGTTTCCCGAAAGTAAACAATATAATTGATACTTTTCACCTCAGTTTTTTATTAACCAGCCAATGCAAATAATTAACCTTTCTCAACATTGACCATTTACCCTCTTATTTAGATTGTTGACATATAATATTATGCAAACTTCATGTTATTGATACACTGGTAATAGAGCCATACGATCTCATAATTAAACAAGGCAAATTATTTTCATAAGAGTAAAAACAACTAAAGTGTAGGAAATTAGCCCACTGATATGGTCAGTTTTGATCACCCTGCTATTCAGGTCATTGTTGGACAATACTGAGGGTGACCTTAATAGGAAGGTTTTACTGTACTTAAACATCCATTGTACCCGTTTAATAGTTTATAACTTACATAGACTGCTGTTGTGGCGGGGCGTGTCGAACATTGGACTGGCTACATCGTTGTCTTTAGTAGAGCTGGTCCCTTCAACGCCCTTCTCCTGTGACTCATCACGCCAACCAGAGGCCGTTGTACTGGACACGTCAGCTTCTTTTTCATCCGATGACTTCTCAGTGACATCAAAACTCTCCGTGCAAGACTCCACATCAGCGAGATTGGCCACTGAGTCAGCCTCAGTAAGACCCTTGGGCCTCGAGGCAGACGTGCTCCCCGAGGCACAGGGAGTACGTGGCAAATGTTTCCTCGTACTGTTATCTGTTTCACGAGGCTTACACGTATGATCAGGTTCAAGATCTTTGCTGCCGTTCTGAGAAGTCACTGCCTCATTGGTCGGTTCCCCAGCATGCAAAACAATTCCCGGGTCGGTCGACGAGCCACTGAGTGTCCCGTCAGCCTCGTGACCTTGACCTTCCATAACACACACAGGCGATACTGGAGTCTTACCCGCCGAAGAGCGTCTTCGTGATGCTTTCACGTGTTTCCTCACTTCCTTGGTGTGTTTGCGGTCCGGGTCATTGATGTCGGAGTCATCAGTGTCGGCCATGTGGTGTAGACGTGTCACTTTGCACGACTGATGCGGCCTCCTTACTAACGTGTGGTCGAACTGCTCTGTCGATATCGGCAGCTTCTCGGTGATCTTACGAATTCGTTCCCTCAGCTGCTGCAGATTCACTGGTGCGTCACCGCCGTCGACATTCAACGCGGCACTCTTTTTGACATGAGTGTCATGACTGTCACCATGCGAGGATACTTTAGTGTCACTCTTTGTCTTACCACAAGAACCACATGCTTGGCCAGCAGATTCTTTGTCTGGGTGGGTCTCATCTAAACCCTCACTGTGCAGTGTCTTAGCATTTTCTAGCATCTCATTCATGGCATCAGATTCCTTACTTGTGACACATCGTGCTTGGCATTCACCGCCAACCGCCGACTCACCAGTGGTGAAGACTGGCGTGACATCACTGCGTCCAGTGTCACGGGCACAGTCACTGGACTGTGACCGAGCTATGTGATTGAGAGCATGCTTGAGAGCAATCCCAGCAGCTCTCCACTGACGTAGACGAACATCTTCGCACTTACTCTTATCGGACGCACTAACAGTGTCACCGCACACATCCGACGCTGACTGTGACATTGGTGTCAACCAGTCAGGCTGTGACGTCGGCGTCATCCAGTCTGTCTGACCAAGTGCCCCATCAACACTGGCACTGTTCGTTTTTTGCTTCACACCATATGAATAGCACAAGTTCTGGTGACCAATGACACAGCCGCCAATACGTGGTTTTTCTGATTTGTCACATGTCGAGTGTATTTTGTCATGATTGGCTGTGCCACAGCACATACTTCCCTCACCATATGTCTGTCCTAAGCCGCATGTTGAAATCACACCAGCAGATACTGACTGGCCAATGTCTTTGCCTTTGTTAGCAACTGGACATGTCATTTGCCTACCTCCTTCGGCTACAGGTTTGTCCGCTTCTGCATTGTCAGACATCTCTGGCAATCTACAAGACATCACCATAATGTACACAGTTACAGATAATTTTTCATGAGCTGAACTTTACGATTACATTTAAATACAACAAACTACTTAGCAAGAAAATACACATAAAAAGCATAAACACAACTGTATGTTTTATAGATCCCATAATGGATGAACATGTTTCATCATGTGCATGCAGATGCAGTAAACAATAGATAGCTGAGCATATCATATATTTCACAACATAGCCAATTGGCATACCACTGTACACTGTGGCATGAGTTATGAGTGACTCATAACCAGGGGTAGAACTACCCACTAGTCCGTACACTAGTAGATAAGGGCGGACTAGTAAACCTGCCTAATAACTAGTCCGGTTGTCTTGTAAAGATCAGTGGGGTCATCCACCCCACCCTACAGTAGTCAATCAAGTGTTTGTAGTCACAGTGACCCTAACCCATCCACAGGCTGGGGGAATGTTATTGAATCCAGTGCCAGTGAGCAACTGGCTACAGCAGCTTCATTTACTGATAAATTACATTTTCTTAGGCATGGCCAGTGGACACCTTCTGTGAAGTTGTCTGGACATTATTTGTAAGATTAATGGTTCTTTAATGTCTACAATTTTCTAGTGTGATATTTTTATTTCAATTAATACAGTCCAGTAGAGCCGTTTTCATACCACTGTAATGTGAGGTAAATTTCCAGAATGATTATGGAAAATTCATAATGGTAGAGTGGTACTACGCAATAGACGTTCTTTTCCAATTGCATATTTTCTTAAAACAGATCATATCTTTACCTTTTCATTAACTACTTTTGATATTTCTGCATTATTTATTTGTTACCTTTATGAAAAGTCCATTGTTATATACTTTACATTGTTATATACTTTTTTTTTAGTTTTAAATCCAATTGTAACGACTAAAATTTGTTTTTATTTTTATTTTGCCGGACTAGTAAACCTTTTGGCGGACTAGTAAACTTTTGACTTTACTAGTCCCGCTGTCTAGTAAAATAAATACCGAAGTTCTACCCCTGATAACAGTTCACCAACATTTATAAATGAATGCTTACATATAAATTTATAATTATAAAAAATAATTAAACAATATTTCCAGCACATCAGCATACTCCCTGCACCAGGGTGTCAGCAACATGCATCCCGCGACGCTGGCCAATTTATGACACTACGCGTCTACGGCCACAGCACTGGCGATGTCATGACGGTATGAGTCTATGTCTGTCCAGGCCATCATTATTAGGCGGCTCGTAACTCCAGGTAATTCAGACTAGACAATCTGGACATTATTTACCGATGATTTCGAGATTGTTGCGCCTCGGGGCACGGGTTTATGGTGTCTCAGGTTTTCGTAATATTGAGTAATTTACGATGATCGACAGCGTACAGACAGAGACGGAGAGTCCAACTGCGTTCTCGCACTCGCTGTCTCGAACTGATTTAATTATTTATTTAAATGCTCAGTGCTCCATTTTGTAAATTTAAATATGAACGTGGTATAAACTTACCTGTGCAACGGTCTCCAAGGCTGTTCTTATCAATAACAATCGTACAGCAGTGCGCGTTACACAAAATAAAGAATACCAGACACAAAATCACAAGTTTTGCAGCTCAAAATACTACAGTCAGGATGTCAAATCGGCGCATGCTCAGTAGATGCGGAAATCCAAAACGTCAACATTGCCCCACGTGGGTGGCAGAGACGCTTTTGGTCAAGTTTGGACAGCTAACCAGTATATTTATAGGGCCTATAGCAATCAGTGGCGTAGCGTAGCAATTCATCCTATCTATTACTTACCCCATTCTTCTCCCCATATTTAGGTTTCCTCGCCTTCATTTCCCTACCACTTTCTGGGCATCTGCTCTCTTTGCCAAATTTTTTATCTCCCATTTATTTCCACATGACCATCCCGTGTATTCCTCACTCTGGAAAAATTAGGATGGTAGCTAGGTAGCTAGGGAACGGAGGATCAATAGCTGCCTGATTCATAGAGTCACAAAGTACAGTGGATTTCAGGATCCAGGCCTGTATAATATTTTTTTGCCAAAATTTTTATCTCCCATTTATTTCCACATGACCATCCCGTGTATTCCTCACTCCAACATTCACTTTCATGTCATCCATCTTTTATGTAATAATAATAATAATAATAATAATAATCAGCTCTCTTTAATTAGCTCCCACGATTATTTACCAGGTGTTTTTTCTCGCAAACCTGGACCTTCTCCTATTGTTTCTCTGTTAGTGACATCGTCCCTAGTGCGTTCATGTATGCCAGGGTAATTCACAAGCTGAGCACATTGCCTTTACGTTTACGTGATATGCGTCTATCTCCCATCACCTCTTCGACTTTCCTCCAAGTGTTTGCCCCCGCTGTAATGCTCATTGTAATCAAATCAATTAACCTAGTGGATTTTGTACTAGGAACATTTACCTTCCTATTGTGAATTTATGAATTGCAATATGCAACGTTAATTACATGTTGTGAAGTTACTGGTTGAACAACAACGCCACACCATCTACAGTTGTATGCTAAGATAGGGATCTTTAATTATTGTTTCATCAGAGTAAGTGACTACAAGTTGGTATTTGTCATGGTCTTTGTCAGTAGGTTTGGGAGAGTAGCGTGAGGAATGTGGTGGCCGACTGTAGGCTGATGTTATGTAGGTGTTTTGGGTTCATGTCTAAAATAACGTGTTGTTTCTCTCTTACTTTCTAACTGTGACGCCTTCTGTCAATGGCTTTATTGATTTGCCAGCCACATTGGTCAGTGAACTTGGTTGTCATATTGGTATTAATTTTAAGCCAGTTGGGTTTGAATTATTTATATTTAAATAATATTTTATTAGGGGCGCGAACGAAACGCTCTCGCGTGTCACATATAGCTATTAGTGGCGCAGCCAGGATTTTGCATTGGAGGGGGCCACCCGACAACCCAGCTCTCTTGTGTGTGGTGTGTGTGTGTGTGTGTGTGTGTGTGTGTGTGTGTGTGCGTGTGCATGCGTGTGCGTACGTATGTGCGTGCGTGCGTGCGTGTGTGTGTCGGATGGCCCCGTCCAATGCAAACTCCTGCCTACGCGACTGATAGCAATATGACACACATTCATACACACATACATACATACATACATACATACATACATACATACATACATACATACATACATACATACATACATACATACATACATACATACATACATACATACATACATACATACATACATACATACATACACACATACACCGCACACACCGCATACGTACACCACACATACCACACATACCACACACACATACTCATACACACTCACACACATTAAATACACACTCACTCACTCACTCACTCACTCACTCACTCACTCACTCACTCACTCACACACTCACTCACACACACACACACACACACACACACACACACACACATTCACACACACTCAGACACACCCTCTCAAACACATTCACGTATACATGTGCATGTACAACAAGGGAGTCAGTGTCATATGGCATATTCAGCAGGTCATCTCATTGTTTGTACTTCCACACGATCCTCGGGAAATAACATCCAGCCGTGGTCTCCGCTGACGCCACAGCTGGGAGAACGACGTCCTCGGAACGCAGGAAGGATATCGACGAATCACGTCTTCTCACATATGAAGCTATCTCGGGGGTAGTGGGCTGGCACTGGTACCAATTCGACCGCCACTCCTATGTTAACGTAGGCGTATGTGTGCCCGGACTGTGGGTAAATGGAGATGCTAGGAGCATAATCCGCACCTGACAACACCCACGTCCAAAGACGGTCGACGGGACGACAGCCAATCCACGCTTGCAGTGCTGGACCATGTAACACGCGATGTGAAGCGTTTGTTATGGATTTTGCTGTATTAATTGTCATCATCATTCAGGTACTTTAATTTATGGAAAGCATTGCAGTAATTCATACGCTGATGACGGCTTCGCATGGCGTATAATGATTTTTGTTATAGATTTTGTTTCATTTCATAAGATAATGCATGCACAAAAATAACGACGAATGACGTCCTATCGACACTCAAAAAATAGCACATTCAATATATGTAGACTCACAATCGTTTAGGGCAATCACGTTGGCAATGAAGTAAGTTCGGCCTGGCTTAGCCAAGTCAACCAGGTCTGCTTGCACAGGTCTCTGGCAGCGGTCCATGACAAAATCAGTTCCCTTTGTCGACACACCATGATTTGAGAGCCGTTTGTTACAACCGATAATGTAATAATCGCCCGGTAATGTAATAACTACCCGATAATGTAATAAAATCAACCGATAATGTAATAACCACCCTATAATGTAATAACATCAACCGATAATGTAATAAACTTGCTAACCGATAATGTAATAATTTTCAACCGATAATGTAATAAACTCCTCTTGCCTGATAATGTAATAACTTTCGCCTGATAATGTAATAACGTACACATTTCTCGTAGGACTTAGTCGTTTTCGTGGATTTCATGTTGGTTTCTTGTACTTAGTCGATTTCGTCGATTTCTTCTATTTCGCAATACCACAACTTTTGCTAGCGGAATCAATTTAGATTAAATCCAATATGCTGGTTCCAATTCGGAAGTCATATTTATCCCAGCAGGTCAGGATTTTGAGTTATACATTCTCTGTCCATTTATTAATGACGGG
>OZ024863.1:48199319-48269319 GCA_964017155.1 Oasisia sp. SBJ-2009 | reverse complement strand
ACTTCCAAAGATTGTGTACTCGGCGACATCCAATCCACGCTTGCAGCGCTGTAAATGCAACTAGTCCAGTTCACTATGTACAGAATACTACAGATTAAACTTTAAACACCAAAATCAAAAGCCTATGATGCTTAGAAGCCGAGATATTGCAAAATGTGAGTAAAAAATATTCGCCATTTTGAAAATCTAAGATGGCCGCCGTAGAGTGTTTAGAAAAAATGTAAACATTACTTTTCAGGTTCAGTAGGTCCTAAACTTTCCAAAAATGTATAGTTTTGCAAATCTCCAAAATAATTTGAACGAAATTACACAAGGAACTGGACTAAACACAAGATCACTTGCCACCAGCTATAACCAGCTGGCGCAACGACCTGTTTGGTTCAATCCATCACAAATTGCAAAATGTAAAAAGTAGCAGAATTATATTACGCCGTGCTACACATTATATATTATAACAAACACGTTGTGTTGTGGTTAATGTGGATTTGTCTGCATTGTCATTGTCATGCATACAGCTAAATTGTATTTATAGGAAGAACCTTAGTACGACATATACTGATAAAGGGTGGCATGTCGTCTAATGAATTTTGGTTCAAATCTGGCTCCCCTTCATAGGATAATGCATGCACGGAAAAAAGTACTGAATGACGTCACCAGCGATCTATTTGGGTGTAATGCAAGTCTGTGGGATCATTTAGCATTTTTCTAATTTGTTATATACTCAACGGTAGACGTTCATGGTTGATCGCAGTAATTGTTACTCAAGACAATTAGTTTACACACTCACACACACGCACGCACGCACGCACGCACGCACGCACGCACGCACGCACGCACGCACGCACGCACGCACGCACGCACACACACACACAGTCACATACATATACATATACATATACATATACATATACATATACATATACATATACATATACATATACATATACATACACGCACGCCTAGCATGATGGTGATGGTGATGATGACGAACCAATGAACCAACGAACCAACGAACCATCGAACCAACGAACCAACGAATCAACGAATCAACGAACCAACGAACAAACGAACCATCGAACCAACGAACCAACGAACCAACGAACCAACGAACCAACGAACCAACGAACCAACGAACCAACGAACCAACGAACCAACGAACCAACGAACCAACGAACCAACGAACCAACGAACCAACGAACCATCGAACCAACGAACCATCGAAACAACGAACCAACGAACCAACGAACCAACGAACCAACGAACCAACGAACCAACGAACCAACGAACCAACGAACCAACGAACCAACGAACCAACGAACCAACGAACCAACGAACCAACGAACCAACAAACCAACAAACCAACGAAAGAAAGAACAACCGAGCAAACGAACAAAAAAATAATGAATAACGAACAAATGCATTCACCCATTACAATACACACACGCACACACGCACACACGCACACACGCACACACGCACACACGCACACACGCACACACGCACACACGCACACACGCACACACGCACACACGCACACAAGCACACACGCACACACGCACACGCGCACACGCACACGCACGCACACGCACGCACACGCACGCACGAAAACACACACACACACACACACACACACACACACACACACACAAACACTCAAATATACGTAACAAGAAAAAAACATACATACACACATTTACATTCAAATATACGTAACAAGACAACACAAAATGCATACACACATTTACACACTCAAACATTAGCACATACAATATGTAGACTCACAATCGTTTAGGGCAATCACGTCGGCAATGAGATCAGTTCTGCCTGGCTTGGCCAAGTCAACCAGGTCTGCCTGCATGCTCTTGCACAGGTCTCTAGCAGCGGTCCAGGACCAAGTCGCTTCCTTTTGTCGACACACCATGATTTGAGAGCCGTCGAATTTCTGCCATTTTCCCATCCACTCCGCTGTGGATCGACATTCTAGCATACCGAAACATAAAAATAAAAACACAATAAAATAATAAAAACTAAAACATCCATTCGATGCCATACCAAAAGAATTAAGCGATATGTGTTATATTTACTCGTCTGTGCGACGTATCTATTTCGTCACCGTCACGTGATATTTATGACGTCAGCACTAGTAATTTTTTTAACTAAATATCATTATCATCATGATGTCGGTCGCGATGCAACAAAGACTGCTTCCAACACTTGACTGTTGCTCTCCGTTTATCTCTCTGCTGTGAGAGTGATGTCCAGGAGTCGATCTTTATGTCTCAGCTTCAGGTTTCTCTTGATGGTAGGCCTTGAACCGGAGACGAGGGCGCCCTCTCTTTCTGTGACCAGAAGACAGTTGAGAGTAGAGAACCTGCTTTGGTAGCCTGTCTGGTGACATCCTCATGAGATGTCCAGTCCACCGAAGATTCTTTCTGATCAGAAGATCTTCCATAGATGGCATCCCTGTCCGTTCGAGTATTTCCTTGTTTGTCACTTTGTCCATCCAGGTTACGCTCATGATCGAACGCAGATGTCGCATCATGAAGGCATGCAGCTTTTTCACCTGTCGTCTGTACACTGTCAACGCCTCGGCTCCATGTAGAATGGTGGACAGCTGCTAGCTACGTGTATGCCTGTTGGTCAGCAATAGTAATCTAAATGCGAATATGACGAGAACCTATACAATTAAATAAGTATTAACATGATCAAATTAATATTTTTAAAAATGCATATGACCTAGCCATGCGCAATTTAAGATATGCTGACGATGTTGTGTTCATTATTTAAGGTACAACCAGGAAGGACATGCCGGGCTGAAGCAAAGATATTCGGACTGTGCCACGTGACCTTGATGCGTTTCATGAGGCAGAAAGCGAGATTCGTCGCCTCTGATGATCCGACCGACCGTCCACAGAACGGGCACACGAAGCCCAGGCGTGTGACACCGGCTGACATGGAAGCAACACTCTCGCAATATGTGCTCAATGCCAGTCGGTTGTATTATGGCGTGACGCCATGCGACCTTCGTAAATTGGCTTATCAGTTTTGCGTCGCCAACAACACCAAAGTACCCCAATCGTGGGCAGAAACAGAACGAGCCGGTGGAGACACGCCTCTCCATCAGACCACCCGAAGCGACATCACAAGCGAGAGCCACAGTTTTCAACAGGCACACGGTTGCCAAGTTCTTTTCGAATATGAGAACTGTAATAGAGCGACACCCCTACACCCCAGAGGCCATCTACAACATGGACGAAACGGGAGTAACCACCGTCCAGCGTCCTTCGAAGGTCATTGCGGAAACAGGACTAAAACAAATCGGGAAGATGACGTCGGGGGAACGTGGCGAGTTAGTCACCGTAGCATGTGCTGTAAATGCCATTTGAAACTCCATTCCCCCGATGCACGCACGCACGCACGCACGCACGCACGCACGCACGCACGCACGCACGCACGCACGCACGCACGCACGCACGCACGCACGCACGCACACACGCACGCACGCACGCACGCACGCACGCAAGCACACACACACACACACACACACACACACACGAGACTGCAATAATAACATGTATTTATCTTATCCATAGCTCCTGCACGAAAACAGACAGGCCGCTCGAGCAGCGCGAGCTACAGGATGCAGTAGTAAGTGAAAACTGCCACTCACGAAAGGCAAAGGCAAAGCTCTCGTCAAGAAAACAAAATCAGTGGAATGGTTCTGCTTAGTATGTGACGAGAATTACGCCGACAGCAGGTCGCATGAACAGTGGATCCAGTGTCAGATGTGCCTCAGATGGGCACACACTGAATGTACAAAATAATGTATATAGCTTACAGAAAGTAGTAGCATAAATTGTGTAATTTTATGTTGTGTTACAACTTACCCCAATGGTAAAACATACGTGTTAGAACTTACCCCGTACTCTGTTACAACTTGCCCCGTATCGGGGTAAGTTGTAACACTTTAGGACACCTCATATAATACATCATACCGTAAATGTGAAATATCCCAGACAATTAATTATCTCTAATTAACTGCGGGAGATATGTGAGGACCTTTTGGCATAAAAAAGTTTCGATCGGTTACGAAACCCTCACGCAATCCTGAAATATGTTGTTTTTTGTTACAACTAGCCCCGGTCTCCCCTATAGAAGAAACCTGCTAATTTGTGTCGCTCACTTCGATTTCTGTATTTCCAGAAAACGGTAGAAAAGGCCGTTAAACTTATATCTTACGATTTAGGTGGGTGTGCGCTTTGCCCGGATTGGGTGGGCTTTGCCCCTCTCTTCTCTAACACCCTTTACTGAACTTATTTTATCGAACATATTTGAGTCCTAATGGACTCTTCATCTACTCATCCACATCGAAATTATGTTTGTATTTAAATTTTTTTATTTACCAAGCCCCTAAACTTAAAAAAAGCAATCCGGAATATTATGGTTTAAGAACCGGAAGTTGGTGTTTCGGACAATATCTGGAGTATTGGCGACGCTTGAAAAGGTGGACAGACTATCAGAACGACTGAAAAAGGCAACTCAACTGCATGCAATGGAGCGCAGTGAATAAATTGCTCCAAATATATATTTTAGTAGTTGCGATGCGTATTTTGCATTGGCAAACACGACATGCACACCCGCGCGCACACGCATTCTCCTCTCTCACCAGTCACTCACTAACTCACTTGAAATGCTATAGCAATGTCCGACAGATCTCATGCAGTCATCTTCTGCTTATTTTTTGGTGACTACCCATTCCACCGTATAGTTCTCTGTTGATCCGTTGGTCTGCAAGTGAACGTTAAATGCGACTCAAAGCAATCTTGTATAACACGCGCCTAGTTGTTTGATAATAATTATGTTTTTTCTTCCACAATCTACGCTTTGCACCTATAACAAACTATAGCAGTACAGACTATACTGTTGCGATAAACAATCGCTATACTTGATTTTTTTGAGACAGTAGACTGCCACATTAGGTCATTGGTTCAGGAGCCAAAGTATTTATGGAAACCCCTATATTTAGGGGACAGGTGGACATGTTTAGCGTATTTTATTTGGGGGGGGGGGGGCGGCGGGGCTGAAAATATCAATGAATGTGCGTACGTGAGCGTGCATTCTTGAATGTACATGAGTTTGCATAGCTGTTTGTGCGTGCATTTGGTGTGCGGTATACGCATATTCGTGTGCGCGTGCGCGTGCGCGTGCGCGTGCGCGTGCGCGTGCGCGTGCGCGTGCGCGTGCGCGTGCGCGTGCGCGTGCGCGTGCGCGTGCGCGTGTGTGATTGATTAGTTGATTGATTGATTGAGTTATTAATTAATTGATTGATTGACTGGTTGAGTTATCGGTTAATTGATTGATTGAATTATTAATTTATTGATCGATTGATAGAGTTATTGATTGATTAATTGATTGATTGATTGATTGATTGATTGGTTGATTGATTGATTGATTGATTGATTGATTGATTGATTGATTGATTGATTGATTGATTGATTGAGTGAGTGCGTGAGTGAGTGAGTGAGTGAGTGAGTGAGTGAGTGAGTGAGTGAGTGAGTGAGTGAGTGAGTGAGTGAGTGAGTGAGTGAGTGAGTGAGTGAGTGAGTGAGTGAGTGAGTGAGTGTTGAATTAATGAATTGAGGTTGAGAGAGGGAATGGAGGGAAAGAGGGAGAACTAAGGGACGTACCCATGCACATGTAAACCTATGCGGACTGAAGGCCTATAATTAAAAGTCAGACTTATACGCTACACTACAGATATTGTTGGTAAAATCGTAGAGGACTAAAGGTACGACTATATGTATACCCCCATGACGGCCATATATGTACTACCGTTACGGCGAAAAGACAGAACATCAGAACCAACCGATTTTACGATGTATGCATTTATAAACTCCCAGCAAACAAGGAACCATTTCTGAACCAGTTGACACGTGTCATACTGGTTCATAATTGGTACCGCTCCACCAGTACGTGTTTTCATGTGTATTCACGTGAATACACGTGTTCTGTCTGTTGTCACGAGTTTGACACGTGTCGTACTGGGTCAGAACTGGTACGGTTTCACTGGTACGTGTCTTCACGTGAATTCACGTGATCTGTCACGTGTTTAACTGGGGAAACTGGTACGGTTCTATCCGTACGAGTATTCACGCGAATTCACGTGTTCATACACGTGTCTAACTGGGGAAACTGGTACGGTTCTAGTGGTACGAGTATTCACGCGAATTCACGTGTTCATACACGTGTCTAACTGGGGAAACTGGTACGGTTCTAGCGGTCCGAGTATTCACGCGAATTCACGTGTTCATACACGTGTCTAACTGGGGAAACTGGTACGGTTTTAGTGGTACGAGTATTCACGCGAATTCACGTGTTCATACACGTGTCTAACTGGGGAAACTGGTACGGTTCTAGCGGTACGAGTATTCACGTCAATTCACGAGTTCATTCACGTGTCTAACTGGTGAAACTGGCACGGTTCTAGCGGAACGAGTATTCACGTTCATTCACGTGTTCATTCACGTGTCTAACTAGGGAAACTGGCACGGTTCTAGCGGTACGAGTATTCACGCGAATTCACGTGTTCATTCACGTGTCTAACTGGGGAAACTGGTACGGTTCTAGCGGTACGAGTATTCACGTTAATTCACGAGTTCATTCACGTGTCTGACTGGGGGAACTGGTACGCTTCTAGCGGTACGGGTATTCACGTTAATTCACGAGTTCATTCACGTGTCTGACTGGGGGAACTGGTACGCTTCTAGCGGTACGAGTATTCACGTTAATTCACGTGTTCATTCACGTGTGTGACTGAGGAAACTGGTACGGTTCTAGCGGTACGAGTATTCATGTTAATTCACGAGTTCATTCACGTGTCTAACTGGGGAAACTGGTACGGTTCTAGCGGTACGAGTATTCACGTTAATTCACGAGTTCATTCACGTGTCTAACTCGGGAAATTAGTACGGTTCTAGCGGTACGAGTATTCACGCGAATTCACGTGTTCATTCACGTGTCTAACTGGGGAAACTGGTACGGTTCTAGTGGTACGAGTATTCACGCGAATTCACGTGTTCATACACGTGTCTAACTGGGGAAACTGGTACGGTTCTAGCGGTCCGAGTATTCACGCGAATTCACGTGTTCATACACGTGTCTAACTGGGGAAACTGGTACGGTTTTAGTGGTACGAGTATTCACGCGAATTCACGTGTTCATACACGTGTCTAACTGGGGAAACTGGTACGGTTCTAGCGGTACGAGTATTCACGTCAATTCACGAGTTCATTCACGTGTCTAACTGGGGGAACTGGTACGGTTCTAGCGGAACGAGTATTCACGTTCATTCACGTGTTCATTCACGTGTCTAACTAGGGAAACTGGCACGGTTCTAGCGGTACGAGTATTCACGCGAATTCACGTGTTCATTCACGTGTCTAACTGGGGAAACTGGTACGGTTCTAGCGGTACGAGTATTCACGTTAATTCACGAGTTCATTCACGTGTCTGACTGGGGGAACTGGTACGCTTCTAGCGGTACGGGTATTCACGTTAATTCACGAGTTCATTCACGTGTCTGACTGGGGGAACTGGTACGCTTCTAGCGGTACGAGTATTCACGTTAATTCACGTGTTCATTCACGTGTGTGACTGAGGAAACTGGTACGGTTCTAGCGGTACGAGTATTCATGTTAATTCACGAGTTCATTCACGTGTCTAACTGGGGAAACTGGTACGGTTCTAGCGGTACGAGTATTCACGTTAATTCACGAGTTCATTCACGTGTCTAACTCGGGAAATTAGTACGGTTCTAGCGGTACGGGTATTCACGCGAATTCACGTGTTCATTCACGTGTCTAACTGGGGAAAGTGGTACGCTTCTAGCGGTACGAGTATTCACGGGTTTATTCACGTGTGTGACTTAGGAAACTGGTACGGTTCTAGCGGTACGAGTATTCACGTTAATTCACGAGTTCATTCACGTGTCTAACTGGGGGAACTGGTACGCTTCTAGCGGTACGATCGAGTATTCACGCGAATTCACGTGTTCATACACGTGTCTAACTGGGGACATTGGTACGGTTCTAGCGGTACGAGTTTTCACGTTAATTCACGAGTTCATTCACGTGTCTAACTGGGGAAACTGGTACGGTTCTAGCGGTACGAGTAACAAAGGTTCGGCAAGCGCATTTTTTTTAAACGAAAGTTGCGGTTTTGGATTCATTTGCGCATCATATGTACCCCTAGATGATGCTCTTGATAGGTTCAGGATTTTGGAGCCAGGCAATCATGTATTGATATGTGCAGGAGAGAGAGAAGACGTGAACAGACAACCGAGGTATCGTTCGGTGCTGCTTAAAAGATGGTTCCAATATCTCTCTTCAACTTCACTGCCATGCTTCTCTGCACGAAAACACGATTACCACAGGGGGACGAAGAGGCTCACAGCTCAGGACGGATATCAGTTGATGAACCAACACAAAATAAAAACTCATAGTTGTCCAGCAACTCATACAACATGTTTCAGGAATAGTCACCCCTCTGGGCATTGCCACTGCATATCATGTGTAAAACCAGACACGGAGCAATTAAAGCATTGATCACATTGAATAAAAGACTTGGTACAGGAATCAATTATAACACTCTTAAACGTCAGCTAACGTCACAATGTGCCACCATCATGCAACAGATAGAGCAAGACATTCCGGAGAACAAAAAATATGTCTCACAATCAACGTATCTTTGCAATGGACAAACTGGATAGGAAAAGGAAGACATTAGAAGGCGGTACCTTCAATGCAACAACTGCAATCATTGTCGATAATATCGGCAATGTGACGTCTTGTGAGGATGCCAGACGATTTAAGGATGTGAGTATTCCAATCGTAACATCATGTAGAAGGAAAACACTGTCATTTCTAACACAGCCATTCCGGTGTGTTACATTTCTGCCAGATATAGATCTCACCAACATCTAGATGGTTGGGACGTTAGATATAGTTCAACTGTCAACCTTCCAGTAAGTAATTATTTTAACAATGTTTCGTACTTTCAAACAGATGAACAAACATAACTGTCGTGCTGTTTGTGCCTGGTTTGCTTGAACTTCTCAACGATAAATAGATTCATGGGGAAATCAGTGTTCCTTGTTATGGTTACGAGCGAGACATGATTGTTTACGCACTAGCTATTTAACATAGGCCTAATGATGAAAGTATTGTCATTGTGGATTGTTAATCTGGAAATACATTTATACAAGTTACTCATACACGAGTGCTGTATCAAAGCAATGTACTTCATATATTAACATTTGGTTAAGACAGTTATTAAAAGTACACACAACGAATTTCGTGTTTTTTGATTGGTGGTTCTGTTTTTGGGAGTAGGGTAGGGGAAGGGAATCACGTGTATTTCCGTTCAGCAGTTGTGTATTCTAATATATTATGTTTCCTACATATTAAATACACAGAAGAAACTAATGTACAAATGTAACGCAGGCAAAAAATTTAAACAAAGAAATATGTTGCACGCACGCACGCGCACGCGCACAAGCACGCACGCACGAACTGATACTGATAAAACTTATCGAATTATTACTGGTACAAAGCAGCAAAGAAAGGAGAACACAACCCAAGTCCTGCGATGTTGCTCAGTGAGGAAAACTATCATATCACAACAATCTCTCCCTATATGCATTATCCAACTTAGTGGATCGAATGACATGCTCTTGTCATGATTGCAGTGGTAAGTGTATTGCTTTTGCGACTCCTGCTGACATCAATGCGTGCGTTTAATTTGCGTTCTCCCAGGAGGGTGCTTTTCACAGCTGCAGTGGAGGATAATTACCCTCACAAATGGGCAGTGTGTAGATTGTTTCAGACGTGTGCTGTTCAGTAGTTTAGTTTGACTTTGATTATAAAACAAGTTGCAGGTTACAAATCAACCTTCAGTAATTTAAGTGTTTTAGAGAACACAAATTCAATTCACTTTCACCTCTTTGAAAATACAGTTTTATGTTATTTAAAGTTGGGCGACCAGCTAGAAAGTTCTACTTCTGTGACATTACATTACGCTTGGATTAAATTATTTCATGTTTACTACACATATAAATCGAATGCCTTTCAGTAGTAATAAGCCATATTATCACAGCAACACATTAAATACACCATATGTACAATATATATATACATACATACATACATACATACATACATACATACAACGATCAAAAGACACCTGAAGCTAGGCTACACACAGCGCTATACCACATCTAAAGTTCCCGTATAAGGCGGGTGGCCTCTGGGTAGGGTAACCGTCGATGAATGTAGCATGAAACAAGAAAACATACGAACAGTAAACATCATTTTATTTACGAAGAACAAAGACATCAAGAGTGGTCTGGCGTTATCTGTCAATAGCCTTGCTGCCGACCTGCTGTATCAACTCTCTGAGTCAACAGCGCCATCGGAGAAGGGTAATTTGTGGCCACGGCGCAGTCCAACAACTTGGTGCAATTCTGGCCGGTGGCCGCATTAACTGGGGGTCCGCTAGTTAGGTGTAGTTTTAAATTACAAAACATCAACATTAAAAACAATGTTTACCTGATCTTCTGCATCTGACTTGTAGACATACATCTGACACGTTCATGTCCTGATTGTGCCAGAGCAGCAGGGGTTCTCATTAGTCACAGTCCACGCAGAGGCATATATGCTGTTTGATAAGTTGACAATGCCAGCTAGCCACGGCGGCTGGTGCAATAAACAGGCCCAGTGTGAGACAACTCGGCCCGTGTGTTTGTATAAGTATCATAGCGAACTATTATTGACATTGGGAAGGGTTTTTAGGAGGAAATTAACCTACCTAAAGAACGGTCAATAAATAAAAAAGAAGAAGATAGTATGACAAGAGGCCCTAGCTGCATTAGTCAAGACATATCGTCCAAGATAGGCCATGTCGTTATGCAGCAAAGGTTTGGCAGTAAATATAATTTTGTATATCCTTCAAAAATATGAATATATGCAAAACTAATTTAATACCTATCGCATTAATTGTGATGAATATAATTTGTAGATAATTTGGGCGAGTTTAGATGTGTTTATATTTATTAAATGTTTCCAATATATTCTGTGCGCCACTGTAATCCGATTGTCCCGCGGTCCGCCATAGGGCCTACTAAAACACAGCGAAGGGTGTACCTACATAATATTCTCTGAAAATAAGTGTTTTTAAAAACAAATATGAAAAAAACTAATCTTTAGAAGAAACAGTTCGAACACCCAAAGAAATTCCAGTTTGTGAAAATATATTAAATACAATATTAGTATATATTTTGTAAGAAAACTACACCAAAGCCTTTTTCTCGCATAGTTAAATTTGGATTGAACTGCCAATGAACTCCAGGGTCCTTAAATTTAGCCTAGCCTAATGATACCCATGGAGAGGCTTCAGTGATTACATCCCTAGTGACACCATCTGCTAGTCATTTAAGAGCAGGCCAGGAACACTGAAGGTGACCTGTTTCCCTGCCTCTCGACAACATTGACAGTTACAAGGACTTAGAGAGTAGCACAGCTACTCAAGTGGAGAAGGTACGTTTATTTAATCATTTATTTTGTGGTAAACCTTTGTACATTTCTAGCTTAACAAAGATATATTTGTGGCATGAATTTATTATATATATATATATATATATATATATATATATATATATACATATATATATATATATATATATATATATATATATATATATATATATATATATATATATATATATGTGTGTGTGTGTGTGTGTGTATATTATTTGCACACTAACTTTACCATATAAAGTAAAGACAAACCGTTGCCAATTACACAAAGGTAAATGGGAAATTAGAATATATGAGGGTATAAGCAAGTAATCTTAAATCATGTTATAGGATTTATTATTGTGTTTCTATTAAGAACAGGCTCACAGCTCCAGGACATAGATGAGCGGACACCTTTGCGATGGAGGCAAGCTGCACGACCTAATGCAACCCCCCGAAGGAATAGCCTTATACATCAGTAATAATAAGTATATTTTTGTTATTTTCTTAAGTATGTAGTCATTTTTATGGAGTCGCGTGTGGCTGAAATCACCTGAAGTTATATAGGGATGTGCCAGGCGCGCGAGGATGATAATATTATGTATAGTACGTGCATGCTATTTAATTATAATTTATGTAAAATCTGTTTTTAATGCGCACATGCTATATGTGGACCTGATAATTATGATGGATGATGTTTTGCCTTCTCTTCGTTTAGGTAAATTTTCTGACTGTGCAGCCAGGCACCAGTACGAAAAGCAGGAATATCGTGAGAACGATGTTTGAAAAACTGGCTGTGCTGCAGGTCCTAAATTTATTTAGTGCTCGTGGCCAGTCACGCCGGGTCATCCTGAATGGCGTCACAACGAATAAAACAAAACGATGCTTCGTGTCGCTGACGCTGTACACATGTATAACGAGTGAGTATGCATAGTGTGTTTATATAAACGGATACTGGATCAGGTCATAAGTAAACATTATGCGAATAGAAATACATGGGCTTGAGTGCAATACATAAAATACCATTACAGCAATTATGGGGTACAAATAAAAGAATAAATAAGTGGGTAATACAAATAAATAAATAAAATAAATGAATAAATAAGTCGTGATATTTTCTGAATATGTTATTAAATTAATTATTAAAAATAGGGTATAAATATACTACAAATATCATATGTACAATTGTGAGTTTTATCGAATAGTTATAACATTCACATAAATATAAGTTTTGTAAAAACTAATAAAAACCGATAGCAACAATCTCCATGTATGTGCACATTTAATATGGAAATTGTAGGTACAGTTTTCTGTATTGATACATTCTTCACGTGACGTATTTACCCCATACTAAATCTCTCCCCATGGATTCAACGTGTTGCTCAGGGAACTGAACTCTCACACAGCCTGAAATAAAAAATCTTAAATAAATGTGTAAACTATTTGAATGTCCACGCCATGCTCATCAAGATCAGCGGCTCTACAGAATGGTTGGAAGAGTGGTTATATGTGATTCTTGAAGCTCGTGGGTTCTGTCGCGAGTGGAGGAGGTGTATGCACTGTACATATCGGTGGTACGGCGAAATCAGTTTAGAGCTTACTTCAGCTAACTTCATACAAAGCGTAAGAAATCTGTCGAGGGACTTGAACATAGTGGCAAGCTTGGGGGGGGGGGGGGGCATTTCAACCACGCCTACGTGTTTAGCATAACATTGAAAGTGATTCTTCCAATCTGTAATGCAACTTTGTTCTTCTGTTATAGGAGCCGGCCGACGGCTCGACATAGCCAGTGGGGATTTGTTCAGAGACACAGCAGAAGTACTGAAGTCTTATTCAAAAAGGAAAGACGTTAAGGTAGATACACAATAGACATTTTAGAGACATAATATGAATTCCTCAATACATGTTTCAGCTATACCTATCTCAAATTTAGCTAATAACCCATAGTTAATCGTATATCAAAAGTGGTGTGTGTGTGTGCGCGCGCGCGTGTGTGTATATGGATATGTGTGTGTATCTTTTTTATTCTGGGTAAATACAAATAAGCCTTGCTGTGTTAATTCCCAATTGAACATACGCCAGATTTTAATTAAAAATTAATTAATTGAAAGTTGACCAAATGGTACGATTTATGGCTAGAATTATTCGTCTTGACCATGATGTCAAAGAAATGCGTGATTCATCATATCAGACAGAAATTTTAGTTTCCCAAATGACTAAATACATTATTTGAACGTATATGTTACTTGCAGGTGGCAGCGGACTTGCAAGGTGGTGGCGAACTCGACCTAGGCCATGACGTAGTTGTCGACAGTGATGCGAGCGGCGAATAATATGGCTACACCCCTTCTGGACTTCCCCTACTGTTAGTGTAGATGAGAGTTGATGGCAGCCTGGTTGTTAGGTGCATGTTTTAAAGTTATTTGTAGACTATTTTAGTTGGCTATGCACACTGAGGACGTGATGTTTAACTATTATAAGCTATTCTTTGCTTTAAATAAAAATTGTTGTGTCCAACGAGTTGGTCTGTCTTAATCTATACTAGGTATCAGTTGACTTCTGCGTCGGACCGTGTCTACACACCAAATGTGTTCATAGAATCCTGTGAATTCACGTACGACAATCGGGTGAATACACGTACAGAAACACGTGATTTTAGTGACGTAATCACGTGTCGATACACCAAATGTGTTCATAGAATCCCGTGAATTCACGTACGACAATCAGGTGAATACACGTACAGAAAACACGTGATTCTCACGAATGGAAAAACTCGTGATTTCACGAGCAGTAAACACGTGTCGACACACCAAATTTGTTGACAGAATCGCGTGAATTCACGTACGGCAATCAGGTGAATACACGTGCAGAAAACACGTGTTTTTCACGAATGGAAAAACTCGTGATTTCACGAGCAGTAAACACGTGTCGACACACCAAATTTGTCGACAGAATCCCGTGAATTCACGTACGGCAATCAGGTGAATACACGTGCAGAAAACACGTGTTTTTCACGAATGGAAAAACTCGTGATTTCACGAGCAGTAAACACGTGTCGACACACCAAATTTGTCGACAGAATCCCGTGAATTCACGTACGGCAATCAGGTGAATACACGTGCAGAAAACACGTGTTTTTCACGAATGGAAAAACTCGTGATTTCACGAGCAGTAAACACGTGTCGACACACCAAATTTGTCGACAGAATCCCGTGAATTCACGTACCGAAAACACGTGAATTGAGCCAGTTGAACTCGTGAATTCACTTACTGAACACGTGAAATCACGGGTCGTTGTTTGCTGGGCTGGCTCCCTAAAATAAGCTTCCTAAAAGTAATAGCCACGTACGCGAATATACATGTTGTGCCTGTGGTCTTTATAATGAAAATGATTGCATACATTTATATGTGTAGAAAACCACAGGCACAGGATCGATAGGCCGTGTTACGTCTTTGTGTATTGACAATACGAGGCGTGAATTGGTTGAGTATTCACGGGATTTAATAGATAACCCATTGAGTAAACACACCGACACAGACACAAAAGCGAGAACACTCTAACTGCGAGAGAATTGAAATACATGTCATATGAAACTTGTTTACACCCAGGGTCGTGGCAACGTGTCACGTGACGACGCTTTCTCCACCGCGGCCAAGTTTCGACATGGCGTTGGATGGCGATATTCCATCGAAAGAACAAGTTTGTTCATAACTCTGTCGATGACTTCATAACATCACAATTTGGAGTTTCTCGCAGGGAGGCACGCTGATAGAATTGCCGAAGTTTATAGGTGAGTCTTTGGACATTATATTGCTAAAATGGGTGTTTATTGGTAATGGCTGCATGGCGCTCTGGCCTTAGGCTTAGCCTCAGGCTTAGAATAGATTAGTGGCGAAAGTGGTCGTCACACTCGAGCAGTCGTGCGTGACTGGTCGTATTATTCGCTGACAGCGGTTGGTTACACATCATTTAAGACAAATTAAGCATACGATTAAGCATGCGATGAAACAATCAGAACCCACGAAAGGCCTGCTCAGGTTCTAGTCTAATGTGGACTGGAGACGGAGTGAATGAAAGTTGCCAGGAAGAACGGCTGTCTGTTTATGAATCGTGCAGTTTTATGAATGGAAATTGTCCATGCAAAGCCAGAATAAGTGACACTATAATGACAACCAAACAACATATATTTGGATATCACTGCTTAGAAATGCAAATAATAGTAATACTGTAATTATATTATAAATGCTTCTGAATTAATCAATTCATTCATTCATTTGCGTTTTTTTTAGTCAATTACTCAATATGTGTTATTTAGTGACCAACCTGTTTAAGTCGCAATCCTAGCAAATGTTTCTTGATTGTGTGAAACCAAGTTTATCTGGCATTTATAGTGTACAGGACTTTATCCATCAATCATGAACAATCCGTACCCTTATGCCTACACAAAATACACAACACAAAACCACAAAAGTCTCCAACAATCTCTAGCCCTCTCAAATTCAATCACTACCTCTCTGTTGACTATAAAAAGTTATCCTATTGAAACTCCTGACTCAGATGTGATGGAAGTTACTTGGAAATATGCAATCCCATGCAAGCTAAAGATGCACCCCAAAATAACTGTTACGAGCCTGGAATCCATACTTGTGCATGAATGTCTAGTGGTTTAGAAACAACTCTTCAATACAGATTGAAATAATTTCCCAATTGAATGATAAATATCTTACTTTTATGGCAAATTATTTTATCTCTTGGGAAGTTGAATGCACAAGTGTTCAAATGCCCACTTTCTCAAGTGTCCTAAATTATTTTTGACATCATATGGCGATGACGTCATCTTCTGGATACATGATGTAACTTAATTATGTCACAGGATTCTTTTAGCACATTTGCTGCAATTTAGGGATATCTCTCATAAGTGCTGTTTGAAACATCAAATGAAAAAGAGTTCATATGCATTGTACACCCAGACACTGTGTAACATTTTGCATGTTTATTTTAATAGTTTACTAGTAAATTCTTGTGCTGAATGAAATTATATTCACAAGATAAACACAACTTGCAGTGTAAGGAAACAAAATATGAAAAAGTTAAATACAAAAAAAGATGGCAGTTGTGTGCATGTACCACTGGGCACTTTTTAAAAAGACTTGAGATGTAAAGGGTTAATTAACCTTTTAAGTATTGAACCTGCAGGCTTGATCCAGTAGAAATTGTGTATTCAAGTGTACAGTGGCACAGTTTGAGCAAGTATATGAATGCATGCATATAGGTGTGAGTTTTTATAGATAATCAAACGTCCCGATATGTAATAAATTTTATATATGCATTCTTTAGCGTAATCAAATACATGGCATCAGACAATGAGCTTTTTATGTTGTGTCTTGCTCAACAACTGCCTATCAGCTCACTACTTGGCCAAGCTGCCAAAATCCTTTTGTGTGGTTAATTGGCTATTAGCTAGTCTCTTAACACAATACACACTCAAGAAGCCAGACAGTCTTTGAAGTGGCTGAAGGTATTATGGGTGTATAGCTGCTTATCTGCAGTCTGTCACAGGGGATGAAGGTTTTGTATTACTCAGAACCAAAGCCAGTATTCACAGTAGACATACAGATAGACTAATCCTATAAACATTAGTTGTGGTGGTTAAGTTGGTCAGTGTGGGAATGCAGCTGAGGAAATGTGATTGTAGAAGTAGAATAAACTGCCATAGATGCAAGTTGCTTTGCCAAGAAACCAACTGTACAAATAGAGTTACAAAAACCAAAGTTTGCACACAAAACCTAGTTGGCTACATGACCTGGGGGACCGTTGTATGACGTTGGGACATTGAAGTCTCTATATATAGTCATATGACAATGCAGGTACAGGTGTATCCCTGTTATCTGTTATCGTATCACATGGGGACAGCTGTGTTCATGTAGTCACATGACCCAGGGACAGTTGTATCCCTGTAGTTGTATGACCTGGGGACAGCTGTATCCCTATCGTCTTATGACCTGGGGACAGTTGTATCCCTATAGTTGTATGACCTGGGGACACTTATATCAGTCTATCCCTAAAGTTGTATTACAGGGTGACAGTTGTGTCCCTATAGTTATATGACCTGGGGACAGTTGTGTCTCTGTAGTTGTATGACCTGGGGACAGTTGTATCAAACTATTCCTATAGTTGTATGACCTGGGGACAGTTGTATCAGACTATTCCTATAGTTGTATGACCTGGGGACAGTTGTGTCCCTACAGTTGTATGACCTGGGGACACCTGTGTTCCTGTAGTTGTATGACCTGGGGACAGTTCTATCCCTATTCCCCATGGTTGTATGACTTTGTGGCAGTTGTGTCCCTGTAGTCACATCACCCAGGGACAGCTGTGTCCCAGTAGTTATATGACCTGGGGACAGCTCTGTTCCTGTAATTACATGATCCTGGACATCTGTGTCCCTATAGTTGTATGACTTCTGAACACCTGTGTCCTGCAGTCACATGACATGGGGACAATCTTGTACCTCACCAGCCAGTTCTACCTGATGTGAGCCACTTCACCGGGCCACTCGCATCGACCGGCACCTCTGATTGGAATATTGAATAATCCATACAAATTCCTCGTAATGTGAGTCGAGCAACTGAAAGAGAATGCGGGCACACGGACTAACGAAGCAGCGTGTGCCAGAATGCTCTTTATGTTGTGGTATGTGATTGGATTGGCACAGTGCGGTGTCCTGTATGTGTAGGTGTACAGACTGTACCACTGCACTAAGTGGGAACTGTGTGTCGTAGTCACACTGTGACATAGAGTAAGTTTTGTCGGATACTGTCATCATCACCCACGTAAGTATGTAGATGTCATTTAATATATAAATAGTTAAGTTACTTATGGATTGACGAGGCTCATGCACTTATGGGTATATCAATTGTGATATTATATCATGTTATCTTATTTATCAAATATTGACATTAAGAAATTATATTTAACGTTATGGTTTGTCAGTTATGGTGGCTGAAGTCATGGCTTGTTTTGTTGAGAAGTTATTTGTGTTGATATGTCAATGTATATATTGGCACAACATTTGAAGTATCGACACATGTTTCTTGACATGTCAGTTACATTGATATGTCATATGTGTTGACAATATCAGTTGCATTGATATGTCATTTGTCTTATTGAGAAGTCAGTTGTGTTGACATGTCAGTTGTTTTACTGACATGTTATTTGTATTGACATGTCAGTTGTACCGACAAGTCAGTTATGTTGACATGTCAGCTGTGTTGACATGTCAGTTGTGTTGACATGTCAGTTGTGTTGACATGTCAGTTTTATCGACATATCAGTTGTGTTGACATGTCAGTTGTATCGACAAGTCAGTTGTGTTGACATGTCAGTTGTATTGACAAGTCAGTTGTGTTGACATGTCAGTTGTATTGACAAGTCAGTTGTGTTGACATGTCAGTTGTATTGACAAGTCAGTTGTGTTGACATGTCAGTTGTGTTGACATGTCAGTTGTATCAACATATCAGTTGTGTTGACATGTCAGTTGTATCGACATATCAGTTGTGTTGACATGTCAGTTGTATCAACATATCGGTTGTGTTGACATGTCAGTTGTATTGACATGTCAGTTGTGTTGACATGTCAGTTGTGTTGACATGTCAGTTGTATCGACATATCAATTGTGATGACATGTCAGTTGTGTTGACATGTCAGTTGTGTTGACATGTTGATTTAGTTGACATGTCAGTTGTATTGACATGTCAGTTGTATCTACATGTCAGTTATGTTGACATGTCATTGGTATTAATATATCAGTTGTGTTAACGTATCATTTATTTTATTGCATGCCAGCTTTTTAGTTCTGAATGTATGCTAAAATTCTGATGGCTGTTCTGGGAAAGTTGCTTAAATCTACAAAACCCTGATATAAATATATATTACAAATACAAAATATACCCAATTTGCTTAGGTTGCTGGCTGACTTTATTGATCAATTTTTTTCACTTTACTAACGTTTTCATTATATACACATATATATATATATATATATATATATATATATATATATATATATATATATATATATATATATATATAATGTATAATATAGAAACTGTGCCCTATAATGTAGTACTTACCTAGATGACTGTGATTGTGCTGACAATGACCATTCGAAACAATCTAGGCTCAGTAGCTTGATGTGGCCATTTAAGATTAACTAAAATTACCACAATTGTTACAAACTGTTCTAGCATGTATTCTGTAGCAGTGAGATGCATGTTATAACAGAACACATTAACTGCACATAGCTATTTTCCAGCAATGAATTCCAGACGTGATTATTCTCTAACACTGAACTCTATGACTTTGCTGTTTAGGAAAGAACTCTCTGGTCACATCATACGAGATGCAGTGAGAAGTGAAACATGAGTGGCTTTCGCAGGAAGAGGCCGCCGGGCTACGTGGGCCATTTCCCGGCTAGACTCAAGCCGATCAGCAAGTCCAAGAAGTACTTGGAGTCCCAGAAGCAATTGGCCTCCCAGTATTCCTATTCCCTTGGGCTGAGTACTCCTGAAGCCAGTATGGCGGAGGAAAGTTTTGACGACTCGTTTGATGAGCGTGGGGATGCCCCTGCCCAGGCCATCATGGTGAGAAACGCTCGCACTCTCGCGCAGCGCCTGGCTGATGAGACCAAGGAGGAGCTGGCCATTGTGTTAGACAGAGTCGAACAAGTAAGTGGCAAGTTTTAAATGACACGTGTGTCAGTGTATGTCTGTCCATTTGTGTTTCTGTTTTTCCATCCGTCCGTCCGTCCGTCCGTCCGTCCGTCCGTCCGTCCGTCCGTCCGTCCGTCCGTCCGTCCGTCCGTCCGTCCGTCCGTCCGTCCGTCCGTCCGTCCGTCCGTCCGTCCGTCCGTCCGTCCGTCCGTCCGTCCGTCCGTCCGTCCGTCCGTCCGTCCGTCCGTCCGTCCGTCCGTCCGTCCGTCCGTCCGTCCGTCCGTCCGTCCGTCCGTCCGTCCGTCCGTCCGTCCGTCCGTCCGTCCGTCCGTCCGTCCGTCCGTCCGTCCGTCCGTCCGTCCGTCCGTCCGTCCGTCCGTCCGTCCGTCCGTCCGTCCGTCCGTCCGTCCGTCCGTCCGTCCGTCCGCCCGCCCGCCCGCCCGCCCGTCCGTCCGTCCGTCCGTCTTTCTCTTCTCCCTCAATTTCTCCCTCTCTCCTTCCTGGCTTCTTCTCCCTCTCTCCTTCCGACCATCTCTCTGTCACCCTCCCTCTCCCACTCTGTGTACCCTATCCTCTTCTCTCCTTTCCTTCCTCTCATATACTCTTTCTCCTGTTCTAATCTTATCTAATTCTTATCTAATTCTTATCTCCTCTTACTGCTATCCCATGGTTCCCTCTCTCTCCCACCTTTCTCCCCCTCTCCCAATCTCCCCTTCCGTATCCAAAAAAGTAAGGATGACAATAAACAACTGTGGACACAAACCACCAACAGTCTAAGATATAACTTTCACGACAGTAACAATAACACTAACACATTACCTAGTTTACACTCCCACACAGCTCAACCAAAGTTCAACTTCAGATCATTAAATGAAGATCAATTTATTTGATCCTGCCTCATAATCCAACAGCGCAGTATTTATATTGATCACCAACCAGCATGTGTGTTGCTAAGCAACGGGATAATGTGAAATAAATTGAAACAATCGTGTGACATGAACACTCGTATTTACTGTGCTCCTTAATTGCCAAGCTGCTGAGCTGGGCTTGTCTTGATAAATGTCATAGCAATTTTACACATAGTTGCAATACTTCGTGGCTGTGATCAGTTATTTTAGCTTGCATATAACATTTAGGATTATTTTCCAATTACACTTGCATTATGTAGCAGTTGTTTTTCCTGTTTACAAATTCTTGTATATAAAATAATAGTATAGTGCCAAATAAACACATAGGATGGCAAAGCAGTCATAAAATAAACATATAGTGCTGAATAAAAGCAAATTGAGAAAACCAACAAATAGTTTGAACTATAACTGTGAGGCACGGTGGCTATATTTATGGTTGGTGTATGTGACCATAATATAATTTTAGCTAAAACACACCAAGCTGAGCTCTAGAGAACTAAGGATTCCAACTGATTCAGCCACTCAGACAAACGAAATCTGACAATTTACACCTCAGAATAAAATGTATGTGGGAACCCAAAATGTCATTATGAATGATGTGAACATAGAGTAAGATGGAGTCCCATCAGGCTCAGTGAGTGATGAATTACTAACTTGATTATTTAGTAGTGCAATACAAAATGATCGTTCTAACAAAATATATTGTGTTGAAGATTTTTGTTAAACTAGTGCCATTGTGGAGCCATTCATAGGGTAGCATTTTTCATGAAATATAATTAATAAGTATACAAGGACATTTACTAGGCACACAAGAGTACACGTGGCAGTCAATCAACAGTCAGAGGTCAACATGACATCAGTTAACATTTAAGATAAACATCTAGATCATTTCCTGCAGCAACACAGAATCTTGTGTAAGAACATGTACTTTTACTTTATTTTTTCCACAGATCTACGGTCGCTTTGAGTTGAGTCAGAGTCTGGATGTGAAACCTGACTCAACCAACCTAGAATATGTCAATGATTTGGTGAGTGTTCTTAGTGGGCAATTGTTGTCATCACAGTCGTCTCATGCAAATATGCATGTCCACATGCACTCAAAGATGCAGACACTTTCCCATTCACCCAGTTACTCACTCGCCAAGTCACTCACTAAATCATTCACCCGCCAAGTCACTCACAAAGTCACTCACTAAGTCACTCACTAAGTCACTCATGCACCAAGTCACTCACTCACCAAGTCTTTCACCAAGTCACTCACGCACCAAGTCACTTACTCACCCAGTCACTCAATCACCCAGTCATTCACACAGTCATTCATCTGATCTCTTACTTCCTCACTCACTTGCTCATTCGCTCAGTTACTTACTCGCTCACTCATCAAACCACCCGCCCTCTCACTGACTGACTGGCTGGCTGGCTGGCTGGCTGGCTGGCTGGCTGGCTGGCTGGCTGGCTGGCTGGCGCGCGCGCGCGCGCGCTCGCTCGCTCGCTCACTCACTCATGCACTCACTCATGCACTCACTCATGCACTCACTCATGCACTCACATACACTCACCACCCATACAAAATACATACACATTAAATATAAGATATGCACACACACATATATACACACCAAAATACTTGTAAATGCATGCACAAATAGGCACACGCACACACGCACGCACGCACGCACGCACGCACGCACGCACACACACACACACACATACACAAATTAGTGTATAAATTAAGTACCCTTTGTAGACAAAAGAATTGCACGCATATACAGATTTATAAAATATGACAGGTTCAGTGTTGACAGCATTATACTGCCATCTATGCTTGAAATGTCACACTGACACACCAATGCAAGGCCTCATGCAATTCTTTGCCAATTGTGTTTTCTGACGACGTTATTTATTGATTGTTACATAAACATTTATTTCAATCACTGAAGCAATTTCATTGGCAGCTTTGTCTGCGCTGGTCGTAATAACTGTTTTGTGCTGTGTAACAAAGCAAGTCCAATGTGGCGTGAAATAGGCAACATTATTGATGTTTATTTATTAATTATAGTCCCGGTGACTGCGCAGTAGGTAATCACAGACCACGCTAACAAGCTAACTTAGATGATATTGACACACAATGTGTGTAATGCATGGACGTTATTTGGCATTAAGATATTAGTTAATCTTCACTTGCTACCTGCAGTAAGAATGAACTATTACTATACACTACATCACACAGTAATGTTATGAATAATTATTTCATTTTCATTTATATATTCATAACAGCATTACAGGGAACTGACTGATGATTGCTGTTTGTCATATTGGGGCATGGGGGGGAAGGGGGGGGGGCAGACGTGTTCATTTTGGCTGTGTTCATATTTGGGTAAACGTGGGATAAAATATAAGAATTTAAGTACAAATTACTACATTGATTAATTCTGGGCAGAGAAATTTAGGTGTTTTAAAGGGATTCTGTTAAAATGCTTACTCTATATTGTAAGCAATTTTTTATTAATCCTGTTAATAAACTTATTTCACATAATTCAGTGCCTACATTTAATTACAAATGTGTTTTATTAATCACTTATAACCCTGACAACATGTCAAACAATTACTCCATGAATACAGTGTTTCTAGTTTGTGCTTCACCTATACTACCTGTTTAAGACATGGTCATGAATATTCAGTTCAATTTGCGAGACTTCAGATTTATCCAACAAGTTCACTTTATTAAAAATCAACTGTCAATGGGTCATTCATTATAATCAGGCTGCATAATTAATCACCCCAAGGCAGCAGGTTCAGAGTAAGGCACGTAAGCACTTGATGCGCAGATTAAGCGGCTTGATGCGCAGATTAAACACCCAAGTTATGCACTAATTTGCAAGACAAAACTAGCAGAGAAACTGTATAATATTATGTAAAATTACCCTCAAATGCACATAACCATAACATAAATCCCTTCAGACAGTTGGATATATTCAGCCGTGGGAGCCTCCTACATGGCACATTTTTCCAGCCGTCCTGACAATTCAGATTTCTAAAAAATCTGACCTTACTTTAGGTGTAGTAATGTACAGTGTACACATCTGACACATCATGATAACATCATACATCTGTTATGTTGTTATTTTGCTCAAAATATGTACCACTATCATTTACATTCATGCTTATTTTGCCACATTTTACCTAATCATATCCAAAACTGTAAAATAACACTTATTCTTCTGTAGGACATTTGTGCAGAAAGTACGTTTGAGAACATTTTGTGGAAAGTTGTTTTTATCAGGATTTAATTTAGGAGTATAGGCTTTATCTAAATTTGTACATTTGCTAATTTTGTATGTGTTGGAGGATTAATTTTTGTAATGAAACAATTGCAAAAAAATCCCACACAGAAATTGTAAGATTGGAAAGTTAACGGAAAACATAAAACCTGTTGTTACAGATCGAACTGGAGGATGTTATACACGACCAGGTGAAGAAGAAAAAGGTAAGATGTATTTGGTTTTATGTTTATTGTTACATTTCTTTTAAAACAGGGCAGCGTGTCTTAGGGTTTTTGTTTTATCATTCAAATGTTTCCAGCTTTCTTTCATTAATAACTTACAACTTGCGGATTTATCTTTGACTGCATTTGTTTATTGCATAATAAGCTGAGTTGCACGACATTACTTGGTAAAAAGGGCAGTTATATGTATCAAACACCCCAAACCCATTCCAAATGTTAATTTCCATCTTTCCTGCAAAAATAACTTGTAACTGGTCAGTGGCCTATTTATTGCGCAGGTTTAAAATGTCAGCCCACAATACATGCAAGATGTATTGAGATTTGGGGGCACAAGCAAATTCACATGGAAAGCTATTTTATAATAATAGATGTGTTTGTTTCAGTACCAGAAACAAGTGACTCACCAAGTCACTCACCAAGTCACTCATGCACCAAGTCACTTACTCACCCAGTCACTCAATCACCCGGTCATTCACACAGTCATTCATCTGATCTCTTACTTCGATCCTCACTCACTTGTTCATTTGCTCATTCACTTGTGCTCACTCACCAAACCACCCACCCTCTCACTCGCTCGCTCGCTCGCTCGCTCGCTCGCTCGCTCGCTCGCTCCCTCGCTCGCTCGCTCACTCACTCACTCACTCACTCACTCACTCACTCACTCACTCACTCACTCACTCACTCACTCACTCACTCACTCACTCACTCACTCACTCACTCACTCACTCACTCACTCACTCACTCACTCACTCACTCACTCACTCACTCACTCACTGTGTGGCAGGTTTAAAATCTCAGCCCACAATACATGCAAACTGTATTAAGATTTTGGGCCACAAGCAAATTAACATGGAAACCTATTTTATAATAATAGATGTGTTTGTTTCAGTACCAGAAGCAAGTGACCGTGTTCATTGTGGGGTTTGGGAACATCTGTAGTCAGAGACTGCGACTTCTCCAGCAAGTTAGTGAGGTGAGTGACCACTCACTGACCAGTCCACCAGATGTACTGTCATCCAGTGGCCGAGCTGCTTATGGGGTGATGTTGTGTTTGTATGTTGTCAAGTAGAAAGTTGTCAGTCATTTGTTTTATCCGTGTCATGTTTATGGATTGTGCCACTTTTGTGGTCTGTCACAATTGTGGTCTGTGTCACTTGTATGTGTACTTAGATGTTCTCTGTCACTTATTTCGTGTGTGTTACTTGTGTCATCTGCATGCATTGCTTATATAAAATAAATGTTATGGTCTGTGTCACTTGTGTGGTCTGTATCACTTGTGTGGTCTGTGTCACTTGTGTGGTCTGTGTCACTTGTGTAGTCTGTGTCACTTCTATGGTCTGTGTCACTTGTGTGGTCTGTGTTACTTGTGTAGTCTGTGTCACTTCTATGGTCTGTGTCACTTGTGTGGTCTGTGTCACTTGTGTGATCTGTGTCACTTGTGTAGTCTGTGTCACTTGTGTGGTCTGTGTCACTTGTGTGGTCTGTGTCACTTGTGTGATCTGTGTCACTTGTGTAGTCTGTGTCACTTGTGTGGTCTGTGTCACTTGTGTGGCCTGTGTCATTTGTGTGGTCTGTGTCACTTGTGGGGTCTGTGTCACTTGTGTGGTCTGTGTCACTTGTGTGGTCTGTGTCACTTGTGTGGTCTGTGTCACTTCTAAAGTCTGTGTAAAATACAAGTGTAGTTTTTGTCACTTGTGTGGTCTATGTAATTTCTATGGTCTGTGTCACTTGTATAGTCTGTGACATTTGCATGGTCTGTACTGGTTGTGTGGTCTATACAACTTGTGTGTGATGCGTGATCCATCACCTATGTGGTCCTTTACTGAAGATCTCCTGAAGACCCATCCAAACCAGTGGCAGTGCTGTGCAGAAAAACTACTGTATTGCAACGTGTACATAGCAGTTGACATATGTGAATAATTTACGTGAAGGTGAATAAAATAATTTGAGAACAAACAAAATAAACTAACTGCAAAATGTGTAAAAAGACCACTATTTTCAGCTGTGTTCATAACTGTGTCAATGGCATGTGTCATATTGTGTCAGTTCTTCACGGAGAGCAGTGCCATCTTGGAGGAGGAGGAGACAGCAGTCATCTCGGCTGACGATATTGACCTTGAGGAGGTCGCGGGGGCTGTTGAAGAATCGCTGGACACCGCCACGAAGCTGGCCCACCGACTGGCCGAGATCAACCACGAGATGGTCAACTACATGCTCAATCTGAACACGTCAAAGGCCTCCAACAAGTAGGTGACCACTGGGCAGATGTCGTCGACCTTTGAACTCTATCATCTTGTTTGGTTAATAGTAGGATTCTGTCAGACAATCTTGTTAGGTAGTTGTAAGAGTGGTATGATCCTGTCATATGAATAAGTAGTACTTCGGTGATCTTATTAGGTAAACAGTAGAAGTCTTGTGAATCTATCCTGTGAAACACTAAGTAGTCTTGTGATCCTATTAGACTAACTCTAGCAATACGGTGATGCAATCATGTGAAAGAGTAGCACTTCTGTAATAGTTCTGTCTTTCGTATGATCAAATAGGGCCAGAGTGATCATGTCAAATAAAGGAAGGATAGCTAGCCTACATTTTGTTCAGACAGAGTGGATACACACCAATCCATACATGGCTAAGTACATTAACATTCTTTCATGTGATAGGTCTGATAAATGTTTCCCTGAAAAAATTAAGCACACAACCTAGACCATAACACATCATTCTGATGTACACTTAGAGCTATTTTTACATAATTAATACATGATGGGATAAACAGTTCCTCAAAGCATAACAATTTGTGTATATATGCACAATATGTAGCACCAGTCTAAATCACAGTTGTACAGTGTATACAATTGTACAGGGTCTGATTAAATCTCTCTCGTAATCTGTCACTTCTCTTGCCCGTACCGACAGACCAAACGCGGATCTGTGCCTGAAGCAAGTATACCCTTGTCTTGTCTTGCAAAGATAGAGCCAGACTCAGTTCAGAACCACAATGATTTTTTCTTTGTTGTGATATTGTTGTAGTATTAGTAGTTGACCCAGTCTTACACTACAAGTAGGACTCTGTGTTGTAATAGTTGTTGTAATAGTGTTGTTGTAGTTAACTCAGATACATATTATAAGGATGGTTCAGTGTTGAAGGAGTCTAGTTGGGACCACAAGCTTTAATCTGTAATAATGGTGTTGCTTTAGCTGGCACAGTCACACACTACAAGAAGGGACACCATCCAAGTTGACTCAGAATGACACTGTCTATTAAGACTGACATTAATTGGCAACTTTTATACAATTTGTTACTCAGTTGCTCACATCTGATACCACCAGGCACACTAAACAGTGAGCAATACCTGTGATTGACATCAGACATTCAAAACAGAGGGCAATACCATTGACATCAGACATTCAAAACAGAGAGCAATACCATTGACACCAGACATACAAGACAGAGAGCAATGCCATTGACATCAGACATTCAAAACAGAGAGCAATGCCATTGACATCAGACATTCAAAACAGAGAGCAATACCATTGACATCAGACATTCAAAACAGAGAGCAATACCATTGACATCAGACATTCAAAACAGAGAGCAATTTTATTTAATACCATAGACATCAGACACACAAGACAGAGAGCAATGCCATTGACATTAGACACACAAGAGAAGAGAGCAATACCATAGACATCAGACATATAAGACACAGAACAATACCATTGACATCAGACATACAAGACAGATAGCAATGCCATTGACACCAGACATACAAGACAGAGAGCAATACCAAAGACATAAAACACACAAAACACTGCAATACCATTGGACACACAAAACAGAGAGCAATACCATTAACATAAGACACACAAAACAGTGAGCAATACCATTGACATAAGACACACAAAACAGAGAGCAATACCATTGGCATCAGACACACAAGACAGAGAACAATACCATTGGCATATGGCACACAGAACATAGAGCTATACCAATGGCATCAAACATAAAAGACATAGAGTAATACCACTGGCAAAAGACACACAAGAGAGCAATACCATTGACATAAAACACACAAAACAGAGAGCAATACCATTGACACAAGACACACAAGACAGAGAGGCAATGGCACATAGGACATAGAGCTATACCATTGGCATCAGACATAAAGGACAGATAGTGCAAGGACATTGGCATGCGACACACAAGACACAGACCAATGCATTGGCACTGGCCAGACAACACAGAGAGCAATTCCTTTGGTACCAAGCCTCAAAGCAAAGAACAATACCACTGACACCAGGCACATGAGAGAGGGGGGGGGGGGGAGAGAAAGAAATAAATCTTTATGATATCTTTACTACTGGTAAACAATTCTGTGAGCAGTGCAATTAAACAACTAAGACAAACAGTAGTTAGCAACATGCGTGGACCGTGGTCATTACCCCTTCCTGGGGATACTGTCACTGATGAGATGTTTCCACATTTGTCAGAGGAGGGACAGGAAAGGATGACCACAAACATATGTTTAGCTTGCTGGGGTATGTAGCTTCAGCAGGTCCCCACTGCATGCTCTCCACAGAGGACTAAGGAACAACTGCACTGGGAATTGTTAGAGTTGTGTCAAGGTATCAGCAGGCACTGTAGTTGTAGATATGTGTGCATGTGTGTTATTTATTTATTTCTTGCACCAAATGTTGGGGTGTCACCAGTCTCCATGCACTGTATGACACACTTGTCACTGTGTCTGTTGTCACTGCTGCCATTGATGACATCACCTACATGTTACGGTTCTGGTCTGATAGTTGGTGATGGATCTTGTATGATGGCTCATGATGGTTCATGTCTGAGCAATTATTAAAGCATTTCAGCCCTCATTTAAAAGTGATTATGATAAATGATGATTGAACTTAGTTTAATGATGCAAGAGTGTTAATGGTGGTTTCAATTTCAGGCTCACTTTTTCATGGCCACTGGAAGTTAAGGTTGACTTGGGCAATTGCCTAAGTTTTATATTTGGTAATGGTTGGTTATTTTCTAGGTGGTGGTAATGATGTAGAGTTGATGGTTAAAGCATAAATTTGTTGTCTTCTGTAAGTTCATAATATTTACACATTTACAGTATGTTTCATTTCACAACTATTTCAGAATATTTTATAAACAGATGGGATTTGCCATCGCATGTAACAGTGTTCTGTTTCTTGGTTTATTTCGATATTAGTAGACATTAACTGTGAAGAAACACTTGTTTACTCAACACTTACATATGTTTGAAGGGCGCCTAAAGCAAGGTAACAGTGCAGCACCGTTTTAGTATTCCATGATTTAAAACAAATTAAGTTTATCTTAATATAATTAATTAAGCTAATTTGTTTTCTCTTCTGGAACTTTATGTTTATTTTATTATGTATACAGGGTGTATAATTAATTAACTTATTTAAGTCAATTGATGCTTATCTTGGTTAAGTTATTTATTTGAACAGTTTAATCTACTGATGTTTATAATTATCTACTTATATAGCTTTATTATCTTACTTAACATATTCTTACTTCAATTGTGTTTCAATTATATATGTATATGTATATGTATATATAGATATATAGTATATATATATATATATATATATATATATATATATATATATATATATATATATATATAAACACTCTTTCAATTTAATAAAATACTAATCTGGATACATCATTTGTTAAGTGTATAAATGTTTAAACAGTATGAATGCATTGTTTTGCTATTTTTCAGTTTTGAATATTGGAGTAATCTACTACACTGTATATACTTTTAATGCATAAGGTTTATCTATTTAATTAATTACATTTACCGGTACACATATATTTATTTGTATTGGAATTATTTATATAATCGTTTTACTTCTCGTATTAAACATACTTTTTATTACCACTTTTAAAGCATGTATATATTTAATTGTTTTACTTTAATCTACAATGTGTACCTCTGGGTTTGTATGTGTTTTAGTTATGTACAAGTTTGTGTGTGTTCCTAAATAAACTGTGTAATTGCTATAACAGGAGCAAAAAGAGATTGGAGAAGTCGCTGGAAAAGGCCAAAGAAGAACTGAACACACTGAATGATCAATTGTCTTCTTTAAGACAAGGTAAGCAGATTTGTAGAAAATGTTTGTGAACAGATACACACGAACGATTCAAACCGGTATTCTTTTTCTTAACTTGACAGGTAGTTTATGTTTTTTCATGTGAAATTTCTATCGCTGTCTGCAAAAGTCAACAGATAGCCTCTGCTAGATGGTGAGTTTTATTGATGTTCACGTGTGATGCTGTGGTGTGTTATTAGCCCCATTTATATGTAGTGTACAGACTCTAGCTAGTGCTTTAAAGGGATTCTTGATTTTTTACTCTTTGTGTATAACATCACTGGTCATTGCATGGTTCACTGTGCATGCATGGATAAACATTCATTATAATCGAGCTGCATAATTAATCATCCACAAGACAGTAAGCTCAAAGTGATTCACATAAACACAGTTTTGTATAGACTTGTTGTGCAGATAACACTCAAGCTATGCACTGATTTGCAAGACAAACTTAGCAGAGAAAGTACTTATGCAACATTGTCATGTACGGACTGATACACGCAGTGTACCCGGAATGCATATAAGCTTCAAACGAGTCCCTTCAAGTGAGCAGTCTGCACACAGTTATTTTCCCCTTTCTGCTTTGTACGGTCTGACTGATCTCACCTCCCAGGTGTGTGGTGTACGTACATTTGACAACAACAAGGGTTTGGTTCGTAAATGTCACTAGCTAAGGAACTGATGTAATTATTATATATGGTAATGTACATTAAAGTACACTTAACAACATCTGTGGTATATTAATCTGTAAGACGCAAGCTGTGCCCAAGACGTTGTAGACACTACGCGCAGTGAATAAGTTATACGCTCAGTGGCAAACCTTGTCGTTAAGAAATTGGATTTCACAATGCCAATTTACTTAAATAAAATGTGTTGAAAGTAATCATACATCTGTCCAAAACAGGTTTTCTAATATGGAATATATTGTTCACGGCTCCAAGATGTGGATATGTTGTAAGAACTTAACTTACTTTGGAGCATATCTTTTGAAACGTACGCCATTTCCACCCATCAACTATAGCTCTTGGTCTAATACTGGTGACTAAGATTTGTAGCTCATGCCCGGTTGAAATGGCATACATTTCAAAAGATAAGTCAATTTTTTACCAACAAAATTCTAATGTTGGTTTTACTACTAGAAACTGTAATTTATAGAAAAGTTTAATTTTTTCAGAATTGTTGGACAAAGAAGAAAAGATTCAAACAATGTTTAAGCAGATTGAGACCAAAACAATGGAGATCCAGCGGTATAAGACAGCTGCCGAACTGGCCAAGGTAACTTAAGAAAACTAAATCATAACTCTGTTACTCTTGTTGGTGGTGATGCATCTTTCTCTGGATTAAAGCTGTGCAGAGACACTTTGTCAAACTGGTGGAAGCAGTAACAATTATTTCATATTTTTTTATATTTATTGTGCATGGAGAGGTGGGCGGGCGGGCGGGCGGGCGGGCGGGCGCGCGGGCGGGCGGGCGGGCGGGCGGGCGGGCGGGCGGGCGGGCGGGCGGGCGGACGGACGGACGGACGGACGGACGGACGGACGGACGGACGGACGGACGGACGGACGGACGGACGGACGGACGGACGGACGGACGGACGGACGGACGGACGGACGGACGGACGGACGGACGGACGGACGGACGGACGGACGGACGGACGGACGGACGGACGGACGGACGGACGGACGGACGGACGGACGGACGGACGGACGGACGGACGGACGGACGGACGGACGGACGGACGGACGGACGGACGGACGGACGGACGGACGGACGGACGGACGGACGGACGGACGGACGGACGGACGGACGGACGGACGTTTAATAATATATATATTATGATATACTGGGGGTAATTGTTTCAGTTTTTAGATTTTGAATATTTCTCTGGAATGCTGCAGTGCATGATGGGGTATATGTGCCGGTGTGTTGTCAGTCAAACGCCACCACGGTGGAGACCCTGCGAGACTACTGCATGTCCCGAGATGATGAGATCAAGCAACTCACGCGAGAACTCGATGCTGTGAAAGCAGATAAAGGAAACGTGATGAAATCACAGGACCAGGCACTTCAGGAGCTGGAGCAGACCAAGACCGCCACACAGGTCTGTTGGGGGTGATTCTTCTTGGTATTGGTCTATTGTGGGGGTGTTTCTTGTTCTTGGTCCCTTATGGCGGTGTTTCTTCTTGGACATGGTCCCTTGTGGAGGTTGCTTCTTCTTGGTCTTAGTATTTCTTCTGGTGGGTCCATTGTGGGAATGTTTCTTCTTGGTCTTAGTCTCTTGTCGGGAGTATTTCTTCTTGGTCTTGGTCCGTTGTGGGAGTATTTCTTCTTGGTCTTCGTCCCTTGTGAGATGGAATCTTTATGATCCTGCCTTTCTAATAATAATGATAATAATAATATATTTAATTTAATATAATCCAATTATAACTGTTCTTGGCACTTTACAGCTTGTAGACCCCACCGAACAGGCAACAACAACAGCCAAATAAACTTGCATTTTCTTTTCTAAAACAACATTGTCAAGAACGTGGGAAATAAGGATATAAAATGTGTGTCTAGTGTTATGACACTGTCCTTGCTTGGTCTTCTTCCATCACCCCGTTGTTTCCAGTCTGTCTTATGGTACGCTATGGCACAGTTGGTGGAGGATCAGCATTGAGAGAACGTAGTGGTTCACTTTCTGTTCTGTCACATCAAACTTTGTGCAACTTTCATTCCCTCTACGTTGCTCCAGTTCACTCAGCAGTGTGAATGAATACATGGCTACAGACAGTGGTGGATATTTGTATTTGTGTTTCTTCTCCAGGAGAAAATGGAGGAGCTACAACAGGCTCTGGCCCAGAAGGACGTAGAGAGAGACACCGTCACTGAAGGTAATGCAATCAAGTGTTGTAGCTCATCAGAATCACAAACTTGTACTAACCTAATCTTTCTGGTTTTCCACATTGAGTAAGTTTCAATGATGTGTGTAAGTATAGTATGTTTATTCTCTCTCTATCTTTCTCTTTCTCTCTCTCTCTCTCTCTCTCTCTCTCTCTATCATCTCGGTTGCTTTCACTCTTGCTCTTGCTCTCTCTCTCGCTCTCTATTTCTGTGTGCTCTCTCATCTCGCTGTCTATCTGTATCTCTCTATCTCTCCCCTCTCTCCTCTCTCTCTCCTCTCTCTCTCTCGCTCTCTCTTTATGTATAGGTAATCTTGTATTGTTTTCAGTCGGAATAATGCAAATTTTGTTGACTACAGAAAAAGGCGCCATTGCAAGTGACGGAGACTGCAGTACTATATATGTTGGTTGTTTCAGTATGTCATATGTAAATGATGGCATTGATATGTGCAGTTATCCTGTACAGTTTGTTTCTGTATAATGTTCACCAAACAGCCTGTATCATATTGAGACATGGAAACGTTTGACACACCTGTTTTATTGAGGTGGTCCAGTGTTGTATGTTTGCAGCTTTGTATTTCATTTGAAGAATTTCTCCACTCACTGTTTCAGTTTACGTATGTCACACAGAGTAATGGTACAAACAGTATGTTTTCAAAATTAAGCAAGTTATAACTGAGCAGGTGAATAGTTAGTCGGTGTCTTTATTGTGAAACTATTCACACAATTACAACAACAGAATCTACATGTAGCCACTTGATTAAGCAGTATTAACAGTGCTTACTGTGTGGCTGCCTCCGTACCGTGAAGGATCGAGTTCAGATGAGTCTGACAGTGAGGATGAGGAAGAAAGTGAAGACGAAGAAGAGAGCCAGGTTGAGGATGACATTGACATAGAAGAAGAAGATGAGAAGTCCAGTGTGTCAGTGATTGATGAGGAGGAGACAAGCAGTGATGATGAGGAGGAACAGGAGGAGGAGGAGGAAGTTGTGAGCAGTGCCAGTGAGCAGAGCGAGGATGCTGAAGCCAGCGACGATGAGGCGATGTCATCCGATGCTGACTCAGACACAAGTATACATGTGTTCCACCTGCACCCCGTCTCCTAACTCAGCACTTCCTTTCAGACACAGACTTCAGCACTTCCTTCCAGACAAGTGTCTCCGTCCTGGCGACAGTGACGTGTTTGTTCCTCCTTTGACAGCGCATGGTGACACGTCATTGTCTTCTCCAGCACTTCAGTAGCCAGTCACTTTCATATGACAATGCACGATGACATGTCATTGTCTTCTCAAGCACTTCATAGTTGCCCCAGCCTGGTGACATGTCATTATGACATGTTGTTCCTTAGTGACACGTCATTCCTTAGTGACACCCCATGAGCACAGTTGAAGGGTGTGACATGCCTTACTCATAAACTATTCATCCTGTTGCTAGTTGAGTATTTTTGTATACTGTTGCATTGCATAGCTAGCACCCTCCCCCTCTCTCTCTCCCCTCCTCCCTCCCTCCTTCTCTCCTTCCCTCCCATGAAGGGACCTGGATAATTTGATCTGATACTTTCCCACTTATTCCCATCTTAGCATCTTGTCCAGCTCTTATCTGTTTGTAGCTGTCCTTTCAAGATCTCCTGCACAAGACCTGTTGAAAACAAATGTTTGACTCCATCCTCACAATAGCTCCGTGTCCCTTCCCTTCCTGTTTAGACATGTGTAATATACTAAGTGTGTTATTTTTCTGAGTAAAAAGTAGTCACATGTGGCAGATCATCCAAAAATGTATTAAGGTGTATTTAAAATTATACTTACTGCAGATAATCACTATTTCATCTATCCATTTCAGTAATGCAAAATTAACAAATTGTTGCATTTTAAATATATTATCTCATGAATGAATTGAATTATTGAAATTTAAGGATGTTCAGTTTGATTGTACATATTTAGGTTTAGACACAAATGTTTGTTTACATTGCATGTTACAAGAATATAATTATACAGGTGTTGGGTTAGAACACATATAGTCAAATTGTGTAGCTATGAATATTGGCTTTCAGGATGTTCAGTTACTTTTATGACCATATGGGCATGTATTTCATGCATTTGTGTGACTTCCATGCAGCAAAAATCCAGGATCATGACTAGAGAAACCTGAGAACAATTGTGCTAGTTACACACACATAGCTGAAGGAAGATACAGCTAATAACATATTGTTGTATATTTCCCATTTTCCCGCAACCGTTATCACCAGGTGATGAGACGCCATCTTGCACTCTCAAGGGTACGGACAGGTGTAATATCATCATTAACTTATCTCACATATGATTTCAGTTGTCCCCCGGTTCACCATATTATTAAATTATTTGTTTGTCATGGTGTTTGTGTTTTTGTATGTTTTAGTCATATTTGGATGTTGTTTTGTGGTTTTGTTATCAATTTATTTGTTTCCTGTTTGGTAGCTATATTGCTGAATTTTGGTTTGCCAATATAATATTATTATTTCTGTTGCCATTGCTATCACAATGTTCAATATGTCAAACAGTCTATCATTGTGTTTGCCCATAATGTCTGTGTGGTGACAGTAGGTTGGTTTGTTATATTTGTGTATGTGTGATTTTGTTATCTGTATATGTGATTTTGTTATCATTTGTATATGTGATTTTGTTATCATTTGTATATGTGATTTTGTTATCATCTGTATATGTGATTTTGTTATCATTTGTATATGTGATTTTGTTATCATCTGTATATGTGATTTTGTTATCATTTGTATATGTGATTTTGTTATCATCTGTATATGTGATTTTGTTATCATTTGTATATGTGATTTTGTTATCATCTGTATATGTGATTTTATATCATCTGTGTTTGTTTTTGCAATTTAATTTTTCTGTGATGTAAACATGTGACAATGATATGCCTGTTAGATATCACATGTTGTTTGCCTGGCTTAGTTAAATATCTTGTAGGTGTCAATTAAAACCATGAGTGATGGTACTGGCATTTAATTGTAGATAATGTAGTTAATTAATTAGCATTACTGTTGGCAAACAGTAGGTGATCACAAATATGGGTGGGACGTTGGCATAAAACATATGATAAATAAAAAAATTGTGGAATGTGTACTCTAAAATGATGGAATGTATGTGGGGTGTTGCTCCCGAAAAGGTGGGAGGTGGGTTTGAGGCCCAGAACCCTTTCTTCAAGTTAATAGAAGGCAGTAGGCCCAGAAGGCTCAATGCAGCATTAGTCAAGGAACAGTGGTGGCTAGATATGAAAAAGGTACTCATATTCATAGAGTATAATACATGACTGGTACAAATTATCTGATGTTTAAATTTGTGCTAATGCTAGCAATGTGAATATGTTAAATATAAGATTGGCCGTTATCTGAAGAGGGTAGATTATAAAAAATTAATAATAAAAAAGTGTATTCACTTCACTGGCAGCCAAAGCGGCTGAATAATACAATAAGAACATATTCATATAGTTGATCACAAATTCATTAATATATATTAGTAAAACTATTTATGAAAGCAATAACAATATATGAAAGTGTTACTAATTAGAATGTCTAGTAAAATCAAAAGCAATAAAAATGTCGGAGAGTAAAACTGTAAATGTTCTCTAATATGAATATATACATTTAGGTAAATTAAAGCATAAAAAATTTAACAAAATTAAAATATTTAGCAAAATAGATTATTATAAATGGAACATACAAACATGACTAAAAATTACAACTCATTAAAATAGTATAAAAGAGATCAAATGAATAAATAGCTAAAAGATCACAGTTAGATGTACTATATGCTGGTGGAAAGTTGTTGGCTAAAGTCTTCCTTGTCCGCATCCTCTCTGATGTTTTATAGCTTTATAGATTTAATCTGGTTCAAACTAGTTAAGTCTTTTTTATTTTTGTTAAAGTAACATTGTTAAATCTTGTTAAAAAATAAAATCATGTAAAATTTATTGTGTTAACTCTTGTTAAATTAATGGTGCTAAATTAATCTTGTTAAAGTTATATTGTTAAATCTTGTTAATTAAAAAACTGTTTTGTTAAATCTTTCAAAATAATAATTTTATTAAATTAATTTTGTTGAAGAAATAATCTTGTTAAATCAAGTTAAATTAATCATGGTTAAATCTTGTTAACTGAGAGGTGATGTGATTGAGGTGTAATTGTCACGCTCCGTGTCTTGTCGTAGAGCTGAAGACACAGCACCGAGAGCAGCTGGAGTCACTCGAGTCGCTCCACACGGAGCAAGTGGAGCAGATGAAGTCAAAGCACAAGGAGGAGGTGCAGAAACTACGCGTGAGTAACTCGACTCTTCCTGTACACACCTGGCTCAAATCACACACTGGGGGTATGTTGATAGATGCGTCAACAGATGTATTGATAGATGCGTCAACACATGTGTCGACAGATGCATCAACACATGTGTCAGGACACTGGCTGTGTGTAGCTTCTGTCCCATCACAGACACATACAGAACATGTGTTGACAGGCGTGTCAACATATGTGTTAGGACACTGGCTGTGTGTAGCTTCTGTCCCATCACAGACACATACAGAACATGTGTTGACAGACGTGTCAACACGTGTTAGGACACTGGCTGTGTGTACCTTCAGTCCCACCACAGACACATACAGAAAATGTGACATCAGTTTGTTTATCATTCAAGGGTTATGAATGGTTTACCCTACCCTCAGTTAGAATGGCATCGTCCTGTGTTAACCATGGATTTTCTTTTTTTATTTAATGTACTAATAATTGTATTGATCTATTTATTATAATATTTTATTAACTTATTAGTTTAGTTCACAGTGTCGTATCCTTTACATTGCATATGACTGTGAAGTTTAATGTACAAATAATTTATTTATCTATTTATTATATTTATTTTAATTTATTCATCGTTTTAATGTACACTTAATGTACAGTTAATTGTATTTATCTATTTGTCATATTTATTTTATTAACGTATTACTTTAGCACACACGTTACAACTGCAGGATAGTGAAACATCACTTTTTAGCAGTAAACTCTTGAAGTCTGAAGAAAATGGAGAAAACAATATCTGGGATCTTGGAGGAGTGTTCTGCCTGAAGTTTTGACTGGACCGATATTGATTTTCTTAGCTGGTTTGAATCTGGTGACTCTGATTCTGTTATATCCAACTGTGTGTTGTGTAAACAGTGGCCTGTTAGATATAATATTATTATTGCAGTGGTGTATGGGTTAGGGCATCGGACTCAATCGAGAAAACCCGGGTTAAGATCCTGTGCTGCTGTGTTGTACCTTACGCAAGTTCGTTCACTCTAAATTGCTCCAGTTCACCAAAGTGTAAGGAAGAATACCTGCCTGTAGACAGTGGTGGAAATTAGTCTACACATAGTACTCATGTGTGAATTGCAGCATGGCTGAGTGTTTACAAGGAAGTCGAGATGGTGTTAGATTGAACAGGTCTACCAGGGAGTAAATTGTAAAATGCAATGTGCCATTCATCGCCATAAACATTGCATTTCAGATTGATCACCAGAGGTCACTACTGTATTCTCACTTCTAAATTGTTTACCCTCAGTTCATTGCCTTACACTTGTAAAATATCAGCTAAGATTTGATCAGTTTCCCTGGAAGGACATTTTTGGGCTTACTGCAGTCATGCACACAATTAATTATATGACTGAGATCCAAAGCAGATGTTACCTTTTAAGTTGGCAATTGTGAAGTGCTGCCATCTGTAGTTTAGATTTCAACTACCAGTACTAGATATTTGAAAGTGAGTTACACAGTACCATTGTGTTCCATTGAGGCCTGCCATATTTTGGACATGTTATATGTGATTAAAAAGACGCTTCAGTGCTACCTGCCAATCAGTTGTGCTGATTATGATGACATCTGTCTCATGTGTAGCAGTATGCAACACCAGAGTAAGGGTTCGTCAGCCGTTAACCAAAGAAGGACTTCCAAATAGAAATGGCGTTATGCAGGTTGTTTGACTTTCTGTGAAGACTTGTGTAGTGTTGAGTGAGTAGAAATGGTCTATTTATTCAATGTGGTATAAGAACTGTCAAATTATGACAGACATCTGTTGGGGTTTTTCTGCATCATTTGGAATGGTGATGCAATATCCAGTCTGGTTCTAGCAGAAATGAAGGGGTGTCAGCTAGGCTATATATTGGATTGTGGGAGAATGGGGTATTAGCATTTCACTAATTTTTATAATTTGTATATGTAAATGAAGACTAATTAATGTCTAAAAAATGTGAATGGCATAGTGAAAAAATCTAGCAGGCCATGAAGGAAATATTATAATGGCCACCTATAGGGCACTCGGATGTGGTCTTATGGGAGTAGCAGAATCACTTTCAATGCATCAGTTGATGTCAGTCACTTTCATGGTTGTTGTTGCAGTCATTCAAATATAATAATTATATATTTATTTATCAGTAGCTTTGCCGTTACAGTCACAAGTAGCAATCATGCACTTCATCAGTAGCTAGGCAGTCATATATTTACTTTACCGATACCTATCATGTAGCTATAGTTTTGCATGCAGTAGCTATTAATTAGTGATCCGTTATCTATAGCTGTCAGTTATAAACTTGTACTTAATCATAACCTGTCAATTATTCTTGGCAATAGCTGTGAATAAATTGCTCCTGGGATTGCAAAAGTTGTCAGTCAATTTACGCTTTACAGTAGTCAATCGATCGTACTTGAAAGTATTATCACCAAGCAGTAAACTTGGCAGTGGTAACCAATCATATGTAGCCATCAGAAACTGTTAGTATATAATTTGTACTTAGTACTTAGCAACAGCTATCAATCACTTATTGTTGAAGGCACCAGTCTGTTTGATTGATATTTTGATATTTCTGGCAACATAGTGCGACAGAGTGATTGTTTGGAACAATTGCTTCTGAAGATTAGCTTGAATGCACATTCATTCAGGTTTCCGTAGAATGAATTGCGGTGCACAATAAGGTCAGAGACTCAGGACTCAAGTGTATGTTGAAGGTTTACGTGATTGAGTCGCCTGGTAATGTTGTGTATCATGGCACTTGGCTGAGCCTGTATTCACAGCCAGGAGGAGATACGTCTAACATAAGCTCAGCTTTAATCAAGGCACTTAGCATAATGTTTGTGTGAATATTAGACCACTATATATCACTGATGAATATATTGGTTGGAATTGTAGCTAGTGGGGAAAGTTGTTCTTGGGTGAATACTTACAGCTAAGAAAGTCAGTGTCGCCAATCCACTATAAGTAAGCAATATTCATGTTATAGTGTATTGGATTAAACTCCATTCTCCACTCATTTATTAAACATAACTTAAAAGATAATTATTTGTGCAGTCTAATGTTACTGAGGAAAGATTTGTATATTTAAAGTGACAACATAATTTTTACAAGAAAACAAGTCGCACATTGTAATAATTCTTTTTTAATTGCTGACTTGGTTGCACCATTAACACATAATGGTATCTAGAGGGATATATTGTAATAGTAACAATAGCTTTTATGTACACTGAAAACTGAAATAAAACCTTATTGAGCAGTGTTCACAAACAATAAATAATGTACGAAAGAATAAACATAATTCGATTAAAATAAAACAGAATACTGACTACAGTGTCACACTTATGAGTTTGAAAAAAATGTATACATTTTCTACAATATCTTTTAAAAATGTAACAATTAATTCTTAGTCTGCCACTGGCTTTTTATGTAGAAAACACTATATATATATATATATATATATATATACATATTATAACCAAATGTTAAATACACACATTTTCTTAAGTGCATGACCAGTACATTAAACACCACCGTATTTCAAACCTAGACCCTCTGTTTCTTAGTCCCAACACTTGGATCCAACACATCATAATCAATTGGCATAAGTCAACAGTCAACACAGTTACATATAGCTGTATAATATCTGTGTTATTCACCACAAGTTTCTGCCTGTACTCACCCCCTGCCTAGCTGGTTGGCATCGAGTATAAAGCCTTTGAGTTTACCGCAATGTCTTCATTCTTACAAGGTCCTTGAAGACAAAGCCTATTCACCGGGAGCTTTGGCAGCTCTGCCGTGCTTCTGCGATTATTGTGTGCAATGAATTGGAACAGGTGGTCACATGTGCTGTAGTGTGTGTGTGTTTCAGTCGGGAGACATGGTTAGAGTCAGTAGACGGATTGCCTGTAGACCGCGGTACATAGTTATGATCTGTGTGTGTTAAGACAGTGTATACACTGGTTCGCCTGTAGACACTTCGTTTTAGATCACCAGGTACTGTTTCTAAGCAGGCAGCTTATGTAAGAATTTGTTGTGTAATTTAGTAGTTTTTATCAGTTTAATAATTCATTTGATAAGAAAACTTGAAATGTAGCAGTAGCTATGTTTGTGATTGCTGAATATATATGTAATATATTTTGGTATCTTTAATAATTATGCAGCAAAACTCTTTCTATTCAATCTTGTCTTCAAGATTATTTTAATGATGACAACATTTGTTTATATCGCCGGACAAAAAGTAAGATACACTTTGGAAACAATGTTTTGCTTTAGATTAAATTAAAATTTAACATAACAATATTTCCAACTGATATCTGATGCTTTGCATACAAAGGTAAATCATGTTTTTATCTACATTGAGTTATATCTTGTGTATTGGTAAACAAAAGACATGAGGAGTTAATTTTTGAATGAAACATTGAGTTCTGACATCAAATTTCATTTTGCAAAGATCCATCGTTGCATGGACAATGGCAACCGGTGCCCTCCTGGGCTATAGGGATCTACGCCAATTGGTCGACATAAACCCTGTGGGTGATGATCTTTGTAGCAGGGAGATCTACCTTCAGGTAGGTTGAACAGATGACTCACTGACAACAACGTGCTCACTCGTGTTGTAGTTGTTTTGCACTCTATGTCGATTAACGTAGTCATACTAATGGAGTCTACAGATGTCTGCTGTCATGTTTGATCAGTTGAGTCAAGAACCGGCTGACATTTTGAGGTATTTCAATGTTTGCCTTCAGTTGCTGGTTGTCTGCTTCATTGGTGGTTGAATAAGTAGTGTCAGTATTCATAATTCTCAGGCCCACTCACGTGCAAATGAAAATAGGAGAAATGAGAACACATACTTAATTAACATGTGAAAACCACAATGTTGATTATGGCTGATTTTCAGATTGCAACTATATTGACCCATTTCAGTGGATACCACATAATCGCTTTTGTCCCTAGAGTAAATAATGAAATCGGAAGTAAGGCTTTTTCTGTAGTTGCACCAACTCTTTGGAATAGTTTGGAACAGGCTTCTGTTAATGTTAGATCAGTTGAAACTGTTAATGGTTCATTTTAAAACGTACCTTTATAGCCTTGCTTACTGATATCTAGTATAATTTCCTGGCTAAACTGTTGATAACTGGAATATTTATCAACTCTGAAATTGATCAACCCTTTTGTCTCTGTGCCTCTGAGATTGATTTTGAAGGATATAGGTGCAAGACAAGTTATACTAATAATAATTAGTATTATGGTTTGACCCTGGGAAACTAATGATGATGGTGACAAAGAGTTAGTGTAGAAATCACATGCACAATAAGCCAATGGCTTGAGCATAAAAAGTCAGTCTCAAATGGTAATGTTATGCAGCTTGCATGAATGATGTTATCTTTATAATTAAGGTCTCTTTTCTCAACTATAGGGAAGAGATTAATGTAGGGGATGCTTCAAGTTTAGACTGAAAGATGTAGGGAAGCACAGAGAAAGGTTTGTGGAGGAAAGAGAGGGGGGACATAGGAAGTGAGGGAGAGGGTTGGAAGTGGTGGGATGAAGAGAGAGAAAGAGGGAGAAATGGGCAGAGAAAGGTGGGGGTGATGAGAGGGAGAGAGGGGAAAAGAGAGAGGGAAGGAGGAAGGGAGAAAGGGATTGAGGATAAGAGGGAGGGAGAAGGAGGGTGAGACGGGTGAGAGTCTCAGTGAGTGATGGAGATAGAAAGTAAGTGGTAGTAAGAGGGTTGGGAGGGAGAGGGCGAGAGGGAGGCAGGAGGAGAGGGAGTGAATTTGAGAGGATGATACAAGCAGTGAGGGAGGGGAGATAGGAGGGAGGAAAGGAGAACATGGGAGTGACGTCACAGATTGGGACAGAGTGTATTGAGAGAAGGCTTCAAGTTAAACTGCTGCCTTCCTCTTGTCTGGTCAGTACTGGATACATTGTGGTCAGTGATCTTCTGTGATACTGGGTGATGTGAACTATCCACAACAATAATTATCATCACGTAAACAGTGTAACAATATATACGTTTGTATAGAAAGAATTGGACTTGTTTTTGTAGTCTTGCTATAATTTTATACCTTAACGTTGTCTGACTTAGTTGTAGTGGTGAGGAAATGGTTTCATTTCTGGACTGCGCAAGATTCAGGAAGCTGACATATTGGGTGGTGATTCTGGTTAGATCAATGCAGTGGCAGAATGGTTAGAGCCTTGCATTTTATTCAAGATGGTCAGGATTTGAATCCTTTTGCTGCCATTTCAAAGTTTGCTAATTTATAACATTCCAAGTGGTTTAATTACATTCAGTTGTATAATACAAACTACTACTTGTGATATACAGAAGAGAATACGTGTGAACAAGTACTCTGTGTAGTAGTTACCAATGGCTGAATACTTCCAATAGTAGTTTACTTGGTGTTTGTTTGAACAGGAGCACAAACTACTTTGAAGAGTCCAACTGGACTGCTTATATTGTAATGTATCAATTACACCAAACACGGATGTGCGAGGTGTAGTATTATAAAGTTGATTGTTTCTTCCAGTGCTAATTGCAATCAAATTCAACTACCCTGGGTACTAATAATAAGAGAATAAGTGGTCTGCTTTGGTCACGTAAGAGTAGCAGTCTGCAACAGTAGCAGGCTGCCTTAGACATGCAACAGTAGCAATCTATCTTAGCCATGCAACAGTAGCAGGCTGCCTTAGCCACGTGACAGCGCATATATTAGACATTTTTACAAATTGTTCCTTCAAAGAATAGCCACGTAATTTCTAGAATCTCTGTGAATCTATCTCAATTTTATTATGAAATAAAAAAGGCGATCCTAACACTGTGTCGAAAAAGCTGCTACTTCTTTGGTAGGCAATGCCTTAAAAAACACCCTTTGAACCACCGCTGGCATTATGATAATACACTATTGGCCTGTCTGAACGCAAACACAACGTGTCACTGTGTTCGTTCTGTAGCGAAGTATCGCGCCTGAATGCCGCCATTGATTGGCTTTAAACACGAACTTAGCATTAGTTGAGACGACATGAACACGGCACGTGTGGTCTCATTGAGTGAGGTAAATAAAGAGTTTGTATGAAAGGCAGGTAACGTCTATGATACAATAAAGCTGCTAATCTAGGCAGAGGTATTCAGTGAGTACCTGACCATGAAATCTGACTCGCTTTAACTAAGACATGATGGGTATACGTGAGACCAGGTATCAAGTATGCACGCAAGTCTGAATAGATGTATAGGTCATGTCCTGTCAATTATTTGTGATTTAGGCAGAATTGTGTACCTTATAATTTTGACTTTCAGTGTCCTGTTTATTTTCAGTGACATATGTAATCCGAAACTGTGCAGAATAAATCATTCTGGAATTAGGGAATTTGCTGTGACTTTGAAATTCGTTGTTGTATTTCATGTATAGTTGCGTGTCACCTGACGGATACTGTCACCAGATAGTGACTGTCACAGGCAGCGATTGTCAGGCAGTGTTAAATAACAAGTGACTGTTACCATTGTCATGGATGTAGTGCCTGTCATCTATGTCAGATAGGTTGTGACTGTCACTGGTGTCAGACAGACAGTGACTGTCACTAGTGTCAGACAGACAGTTACTGTCACTGGCGTCAGGCAGACAGTGACTGTCATTGGTGACAATGACTGTTTGCATGATTTAACTTATCATTATCAATATCATACATTGTGATGATATTATAGTTATATCTTATTCAGTAATTTATCTAGAGACAAATAATTGATGGTACAAAGCTATCCATGCATGAGTAGCATGGCTATATGTCATACAATGACACATCACTGTTCATATATATATATATATATGTCATACGATGACACATCACTGTTCATATATATATATATATATATATATATATATATATATATATGTCATACAATGACACATCACTGTTCATATATATATATATATATATATATATATATATATATATGTCATACGATGACACATCACTGTTCATGTCTGTATGTCATACAATGACATGCCATTGTTCGTATTGTTATCTGTATTTGAACCAAGGCATAACTAAGGCCTGTGACAGAGTGTGTATCGATTGTTGACGTCTTTGTCATGTTGTCAGGATGAACTGGACGTCTATGAGCAACAACGAGTAGGTGTCTTAGTGTCGCTTCATGTCATTGCTGTGTCATCAAATCTGTGTCCCTTCTAATCTTAATCTAATATGATAATATGTCACGTCTGTGATATTGTTCATTTGCGTCATATAGTATATCGTAGCTTTCTGTGACAGTGCGTATATTTGTGTTACCTAATGTGTCTTAATTTTTGTGAGATTGTATATATTTGTGTCACTAATATGTCTAATATTTGTGAGCTAATATATTTATGTCACAAAATATGTCCAGCTAGGTGAGCTTGCATATTGGCATCAGATAGTTTCACCCACTTATGTGAAATGATATGTGTGTTTGTGTGTAGATGCGTGTGTTCGTGGGGTATTATGTGCCATTAGATTTATTGTGTGTGTTAATTAAGTAAAATTAACATACAAAGATGATAGTCTTTTGCTGTTTATGTTTACTGGTGTTAGTGACTAACACAGTGTGACTAACTTATTGTGATGTCACTAAGCGTACACGTATATTCAAGTGTTGTGAATGGTTTCTAATCAAATTCCTATGTTGTATATCTAACTAACTTCTATAATCATTATACATGAAGAATTACTTTATTGTGTAGTAAGTGAATAGTAGTTGTTTAGACAAATACTGAGTGTGACAAGTCAGTTAATTGACATCTTGGCCACTCTTGAAGGGTAAACAGTGAGAAACAAGTGTAGCTAAAACTGTTGATATGCAGATGAACAGTGTGTATTATTGTGTTATTTTATTGTTCTGCAGTTAACCATATATTTGTTAAAGAATCCATCCCACAATTAATTACTAATGTATTATTATTATCTTTGTTTAAATGTAGTTATATAATATATACATACTGCACTGTATTACGTTAAAAAAAGTAAGTAGTTGCAACTATATATTTTGGTCAATATGAAAAACATATACGGTAAGGTCTTAACTTACCCTAATCTTTAACGCAGTATCATTCAGTTGCATATACTATCTTGTTGCCATGGTTACCACGTGATTGACACATGTCTGTCTTACAGGACCAAGGGAGCCAGGACGACAAGTCACGGCCGTCCACCACCTCAGCCAAGGTCAGTTCTAACTGGACACTCTTCCAGTGGACAACCAGAAACAGTTTTTTCTTTATTCTTATTTTCTTTTAACTGACATATATTTCATTCTTTAATTATAGTCAACTCAGTGGGCTTCTTACTCATAGTCCTGTTGACTATTGTGGAAAAACGTCTTGTGGGTCTAATGAAGGCTGTCATTGACCTAAATCTATTATGAAGGCTGTCATTGGCCTAAATCTGACACACAGATGGTGCTGTGAATCTTTCTTGTCTGTTTTCTATTGTCACTATGTGGGCCTAAGTATGTCTGTATTGTTCCTAGGTGCTAGAAACTGTTTTGTAGCAACACCACTGCTTGGAAATATAGGTCTCGGTGGTCACGTGGCACAGTCACTATTTCTCTTGGTGTTTGGACATTCACATAGGAATGCAATAATTGGACTTGCAGCTCAGTTATTACATAGGTTATTTTCAGCCATAATGGATAATTTCTGGTGTTGACTTTCTTAATTGTACATAACGCCAATGCAGAAGACATGTGTGACTGTTTGATTGATATGTCAAACATTTCTCCTCAACATGCAGCCTAAGCCAGTTAAACGTGCTAAGATACGCACGAAGGGATCGGTAAGTGCACGATCGGTGGCAGTAGCAGGTTTAGGAGACATCAGGTGGCAGCACATGTGGCATTAGATGGCAGCACATGTCTGCACCTTTTGACACAATTGTATACAAACTTACGACAATTGATCTTTAAGCAGATGCTCAAATCGTGTATTTATTTTGATAATATTACATTTTTTATTTATGTTTGTGATTGTGCCAGCCATGAATATGAAAGAATAACTGACAGTAATATGGACTGTAACATCAAAACATAATGAAGGACATAAATTACTCGGAACACCGGGACCCCGAAGTTGTATTTTACTTAGTAATCTTTTCATCATTTGAGCCATGTGATCGAAACAATGTTTATCCAACACATTTGATTTTAACTTGATTTAATTTTATTTTCATGTTTCTAATATTTATAGTTAGACATTCTTAAAGTGTTGCTATGTGCCAAATACAGTGCCATCACGATATTTCTGTATTTTTTTTAAACCTTGACAAATATTCAAACATCTCGGCTTCACTTTCGGCTTGCATGTCACATTCACAAGTTATGAAGTTGTAACTTTAATGAGTTCTGGATGGTTATTGACGGCTATATACCAGCTTCGAGGACTAGTGTAGACGAGTGCATGTTACCTGTTAGACACTTATACTTAGTCCATAATCTCTTTGGGACAGTTGTTCTACATTTGTGCATGTTTTAGGTTTAGTTGTCTTTGGCTATAGTGCATGTTCTCTCCTGGTGAATGTTGTGCGAGTTCTATGTGGTCCATATTTTGTATGGAGCATGTTCTGCCTGGTGGATGTTCCATTTTCTCACTCGAGCATTTATGGTGCATGTTCTGTGTGGTGCATGTTTTTGTGCATGATCTGTTATGGTGCATGGTCTATAATAGTGCATGGTCTATATGGTGGTGCATGGTCTATATGGTGCATGTCATGTATTCCTAATTGACATCATATAGTGCATGTTTTAGGTGGTGCATGGTCTATATGGTGCATGTCTTCCTAATTGACATAGTGCATGTTCTAGTTAGAGCACGGTATGCACCAGTGCATGTTATCTAGTAGTACAGCTTCCAGTTATACCGTTCTATGTTTCAAATGTTTGTTTGAGTCATTCTGTAATGATTTATAATTTCATAGAAGAAAGTTAAAAATCTTATAGGTGATGTACTCCATATCATTGACCATATACTGCTTAAATGTTTTGCCCAATTCTTGGGTTGTATGTGTTGTATTGTAGACCTTTAGTTGTGTCCACATAGTTGCATGTATTTTAATATATCACTCTGCCATGTGAATGTTAATAACATAAGCATGTAGCAGTGATATTCATTGCACATACCTCTGATGTAAATATGTGTATACAGCTGTAGTGTTTTCATAAATTTCTAATTATTACCCACTAACAAATGACAGTAAAATGCTGACGTTGTCTAATTAATATAGTTTGAAAGCAATACTGGCTATAATATAATTCTAACCTAGAGTTGTTAGATTTCTACTAGTTCTGTTGAATGTTGTATTTACTGTTACTTGCCTTACATTGTTGTTGTTGTAGTTGTTGTTGTTGTTGTTACTGTTGTTGTTAACATCCTGCTAAACTCTGCATTACTAGGAGAAGCAATCCAATGTACCAGGAAGGGTGCAGGTATTAAGAAAGGTATGAGCTCACTTTTGTAAAGTACCGCCTTAGAGGAAATGACACCCAGGACATTATGTTGATTTCACAGAAATAGTACCTCTCAATATTTTGATTTATAGTGACAGCAACATCCCAGATGACTTGTTGAAAACCAACCATATGTTTCAATATCTTTAGTAGTCTTTGTGTAACCAACCCTTCTGAGATATTTGTCAATGTTTTAAATAATACTCTTACTGCTAACATCTACACAATCTGCAGATAATTTACTCCAGTAATTCATCAGCAGTAGTGAATAATATTTCAGAACTAACAACACTGCCTCCCTTGATTCAACATACACTAGTACTGTACATTGCCTAGTAATTCATACTAAAACACAGTTGCTTGTTGATTTGTAATTTCATTGTACATTTGTATAACATGGTTAATCAAACTAACAGTGTGTACAAAATAGCTGTTCTTTCTCAAATATGCTGATGACAAGTTAACTTACGAAAACAGGCTCAGCTTGTTGAAGTTTGTCTGGTAAAAGACCATAGTTATTACCATTGCTTGCAGGTGAAGGGAGCAGATTCACGGAAGTCATCAGGCAAGTTCCTTTTCTCAATAGGTGATCGATGGTGCTGAACACCAATCTTCTCTTATTGTTAAATTTTAGCTTAACTTAATAATTCTATAAATATAATTTTAAACATCATTTTTAATATAATTGTTAATATAATCTTTTTATTTGGACGCATACAACATAAATATAATTCAATTTTATATATAATTTGATTGTAAATATAATTATAAATGGCATTTTAGACATCTTATAATATTTTTTCATTTGTTTACTAACCTAAAATAATATTTTAGAAGAAAAGTTACAATTTTAAAGGATATTATATATATATATATATATATATATATATATATATATATATACATATACATATACATATATATATATATTATTTATTCATTAACTAGCTTAACACAATTATTTTTAAATAGATAATCTATTATATGTATTTTAAAAGATATCTGAGATATGTTATTTATTTATTTATTTTAATTTATCAAAATAATATATTTATATTTTTTTAGAGAACATATATACACTGTATATTATATATTTATTTACCATATTTCATTCTATTGTATACATAGGCACCATGTGAGTCAATGCCAGACTACATTCCAACTTAACATGTAATGCATGTTGGAAATGGAAATAAAGCTTTATTATTATATTAATTGAAAACAAATATTTCTTTCTAGTTAGAATAGTCAGTACATTGACAAGTCAAGAAGGGTATATAAATAATAGACATAAAGCAATAACAGACAATCCAACATCTCTTGAAAAAAAACATAACCAACCGTTATATGTTTAACTCTACTCTAGATACTACACTGGCTGCATGATTACAAAATTATCACTGCATTACATTTCATCATTTCATTCCTCAATGAATGATACAAAATATTTAAATTGGACAATATGCCCACCAAGCCTGGCTACTTCTCTTATGGTCCTAGGTCAAAAGTCTAACTCTCTGTTCAAATGCTTCCTCTGCTCCTGTAGGTACAGACTCGGAGGGTCGCCGTCCTTCCCTTTTTGCAGTCGGACCAAGAGTCGATCAAACTTGGAGCCTGTCAGGGAGGCTGAAGTAGTGACAGATTTTGACAGTGAATTTGACTTGGACGATGAATCAGCCTGGGTGAGACACAATAGTATCTCCAGGTTTAGCCATCTCACACCCAAGTATTCTGACTTGTGTGAGATGTAGTTGTATCATGACTGCAGGTTCAGAACCCAATACAATTTTCACATTAGTTGAATATAAAACGTATATATATATATATATATATATATATATATATATATATATATATATATATATATATATATATATATATACACACACATATATATTTATATATATGTATATGTATGTGTTCTGCAACATATAGATATACTTGAAATGGACTGTATGTAAATATATATATATATATATATATATATATATATATATATATACATACATACATACATACAGTCCATTTCAAGTATAGCTATATGGTGCAGAACACATGTGTAAGTTGCCCTTCTTACTGGGTACTTCATTCTGCAACATTTGGTATCAGAAGTGGGATTTTGACTAAAACTAAATTTTCAAGTGCATTTACGTCCTAAATGCCCCATCTTTAGTAGAAACTGTAGCACTTCTCCAAGAGATTACAATATATGCCATACTATTTACACATTCACACACTTATTCACACACATTAAGACATGTGTTCTGTTACAGGCCACTCTTCCGCCGTCCCATGTCTTTGGACGGTTTGCACAGTACAGAAAACTGGTGAGTGAACTTGTTCATGAATACATTTACACCTACTTTCTTCACAGCACTCTGGAAGATGTCCTGTACAACTTGGTGTAGCATTATCTCAATGAAGTTATATATTTAAATCAGTTCCTGTCTTGCTGTCATTGCAATGTTTCTATGGATACAGGCGCAAGAGAAGATGGCCAAGATGGACAGTGACCTTAAGACGGCCATCACAAAGACTGTGCGTAAAGTGAGGACGCTGAAGGCCCAGTTTCAAGACCACAAGCACAAGTGGCAGACTGTGAGTTGATGTACTGTTGATGTGTTGGCAGATCAAGGGGGAAGGAATATAATACATCCATCCATCCGTCCGTCCGCCCGCCCGCCCGCCCGCCCGCCCGCCCGCCCGCCCGCCCGCCCGCCCTCTATGCAATCCATTTAAAGTATATCTGTATGGTGCAGAACACAAGTAAGTTGCCATTCTTACTGGGTACTTCATTCTATAACATTTGGTGTCAGAAGTGGGATTAAAGCAACAAGGAAGTAGTAGCTAAGGAACGGGAGAAAGTCACAGAGACTAAAATGCAGTAGGCAGCAGATAGATGCTTAATAATTATGATTATATATGTTATAATAATAATAATTTTATTTATAATATCGTACATCCAGAATATACTTCCACTCAGAGGCGCATAAAATACAACATTGGTAAAACATGAATGTATGAAATGTACATAATAAATTAAGCTTACCTGGTAAAGACAATATGTTAAATGATAATCATTGATAAATAGATAAATAAATAAAGCTTCTAAAAATTATATTGTATAACCAATAAATTAATAGATAAAATAAAATAATAACTGAATAATAAAATAGATTAATAACTTAATAATTAATAATAAAGTTAGATGCACCTTTTTTTTAGAAACATTAATCATGGTTAAAATAAATTAATTATATTTCACACTACAGTGTATAAATAGTCTACAAATCTGTCCTTAAATGATGTGTTTTTAAATTAGACTTAAAAAGTTCAAGTTAGTCTATAAGGCTCAGACAGTCCGGCAGATTATTTCACAGGCACGGTGCCATCCTTGAAAAGCCATCCTTGAAATGCAGTGTCTAAACAACATATCATTTCCGTAGTCCAGTTTTGTAATCATGAGACCATGAATGATTGTATTACATGCATCAATGGTCAAGCCGTAGCGTATCTTGGTGATGTTGTGCTGCTGGAAATATGCAACTTGCACCGACATGTCTAGTTCACTCCCAAGAAAATTCCAATGTTTGGTACTGTCGGCTGAGGCGTTATATCACATCCACACACATCGACTCTTGTAATTGCAGTTAGCACTCTGGTGTGATGTGTGTTGGAGAAAATTATTTCAGTCTTGGACTCATTCAGTAACAGTTGGTGGTTCATCATCCAACACTTGATGTTGATGATGCATTCTACGATACAGCGAGTACCAATGTCTGCGTCACAGGGCTGACCACGTGGGAAATCAACGTAGGGTTGAATGAAGAGGAATGGAAGCGGATAAAGATTGCAGTAATGGAGTGGTGGGTGTTTCTATTTAGGAGCGAGAAGTGCTGCTCCAGCAGGTGGAGCAGGCGTATGAGCTCCAGGGAGAGGCGGAGAAGGATGCGGATAAAGCTCTGAGCCATCTGGAGGACTTCATCAATGAGCAGGAGCAGTTGGTAAGTGTCTGACGGTTGTGTGGATTGTTGAGGTAGAAAGAAAACAAAGAAGACTGTGTGAGAAACATATGACACTGGTCCAGTTACTCAGATGTATGAACAAGTACCTGGCTATAGGCAGTGGTGGATGTTTATGTATGAATAGTCTGGTAGAAGAAGTTATTAGATGCAGCATGGCTGAATCCATAGTTCATAGTTGTTTCCAATGCTCAGCACAGGTCTAATAACAAACTAGTCTGAATATATTGTTGTTGCAATGGTTTTATTCAACAAGTCAGCTTTTCCAGAATATCATCAGAAACTGTCCCTTCTATGCTGGCACTAATTGTGGTCACTCAGTGCCAAAGTGCTTGTCATCCCCAGTGATTTTTTAAGTCTCAGATTCGTATAGAATGGATATTAATGTGATCTCAGAGAAACGAAGGATACATAGTCCCCAATGTTGAGAGCCAGGTTTTACATCACATATCATGCCTGTGCTAACCACTACACTATCAAGCATGTGAGTACTTCACAGAGGAGGTTGTATCAGGTTGAGTAAGTCTGCCAAGGAGCAAAACGTAAAGCAGTTTGAGCAGTCATAAGAATGGCTACTTCGCAATATAAAAATTTCCCTTTTCCTGCAACTTGGCAAAGGATTCTGCAGTTTGCTGCAATATTGTCTCCTTGTGTCAGGATGCAGTGGAAGAGAAGGTCATCCATGAACAAGACGCAGCCAAGAAGAAGGCGGAGGACTTGAAGAAGGCAGAAGAAGACGAGGCTGAGGAGATGGGTGGGATAGCCGAGGAGTCAGACAGCGAGGTGCTACTGTCTCAGACCGACGACGCCAAGGTCAGTAAATACATCATTACTGGCTGTGTATTGTGTCAAGGTAGTAGACAGTGATGTCAAAGGTGTAATGATGTGTGGTCAGATTGATGTATCATTTGTCTTAACTCTTTACTGCGCAAGTGAGTCAAGTTTAACCCCCCAACCCATGCAGTGGCAAACATGCCAAAACTGCCTTTCACTTACAGAATCTTATCTCTTCTTTTACATTAACCATTGAATTAAAACTGCTGACCTATGCTCAATAAAGGTCATGGAAATGTGCTTTTACATTTTGTGTAAAACAGTTTGTAAATTGAGGGAGTTTATTTGGAGGCAAAGTTCAATTGTGTTTGTCTAAATGACCTTTGATTTCACACCTCGTGGAGTTTGTTGAGATTGTTTCCCAATGATTTCATGTCAGATACTAATAACTGCAGCATCAGTGATATTAAAACAATCATGGAGACAATATTATTGTCTAACGATGTTGTCTTTGTGACTTCTTGATACTGAGGTATGAAGGAGGTCTGTTGGTGCCAATGGAAATTTATGTTGTTCCATGCATGTCCAATGTTATGTAGTTTAATATGATGTAAATCAGTTGGATGATGTGTCTAATATGATGGAAGGCTGCTAAACAAACTCGTGAATCTGTGTTGAGATCAATGGAAAGTTGTCACTATTCAAGTTTAGACATACACACACTCACACTCAGGTAAAGACACACACACACACATGCACACATGCACGCACACGCGCGCGCGCACGCGCGCACGCGCGCACGCGCGCACACGCGCACACGCGCACACACGCACACACGCATACACACACTCTTAGATCATGTGTTCTTACACAGGCTGCCGAGGTGTTACGTCAGGACACAGCATCAACCCTGAAGGACACTGACGACAAGGTATGTGAGAAAGAGACATGTGTCCGACGTGTCAGCATGCATGCATGTGTGGCCTGCCATGACCCCAAGTGCAGACACTAATGCATCTGCAATGCGCACTAACTACCAGTGGCATGTTTAGGATCCCCCCAAACACGCCACTGCCAACTACAACAATTTGCTTCAGCTTTGCTTGCTTTGTAATTAACAAAGTCATCATAACACTGCTGTAATATCAATTGCTTCCAGCATGGTTCCAGTGAATATATACAACACTGTCAGGTTACTTGGATGATAGTTTTTATTATTAGTTACTTCTGGGTGTTAATGTTTAGAGAGAAAACAGTAAAGTTCCAAATTTATAACGTATCGGTTTCAGATTTGAAACACATGAATATAACCATAATATTATAGATATATATATATATGTATATATTTATATATATATATATATATATATATATATATATATATATATATATATATATATATTATACAATATTATGCATCTGATATCCCAGTGTGTACAGGAAACCTATTTATGAAAATAACTGATGAATTCCAGTGCTAGCAAAAATAAATATTTTGTCAGCAATTTTTAAGCAGGTTGACAAAGTATCAATGGTACTCTGTCAGCAACTGCTGAGTACGTCAGGTAAATTTTGCACAATCCCTGTGTGTTGCTGCTAAACCTAATCCTTGCACTAAGCCACAGTGTGAACAAATCATTTTTATTTTGTAGCCTCCCCCAGCCCCACCTATCCCATACACTCCCTCCTTCCCTCTCCAAACCCCTCAGAAATCTTCCCAGCTTCCCTATCAGTTCCCAAAGGCCCCATCCTCCACATGTCTTCCTTCTACTGGGACAGTGGCACGGCCCACACAGCAAAAGTTGGCGCCACAAAGTGCAACGGTCATTCCAATACGACGTCCACTACTTCAGCCAGTTGTAGCCACAGGTGTGTCAGTGGATGATATCAAGAGGTCACGCATGACCGAGCAAGATGATATCAAGAGGTCACGCATGACCGAGCAAGGTGACCAAGTCACTCCACGTCCAGACCCCATTCACCAGAGTGACCGGTTGACCACGAGACCAGCAAGTTTACACCAAGATGACACTCGCAGAGTATCGGTTATTGGGACCACAATCCATCGGTCATCAGATGTCCAGCTAGGGACATTGGCAGTGTCCAGAGTCACTACATTACCAGATGTGACTGAATCATTGAGACACAGGACAACCGGGATCATAAACCATCGGTCATCAAATGTCCAGCTTGGGACATTGGCAGTGTCCAGAGTCACCACATTACCAGATGTGACCGAATCATTGAGACACAGGACAAGTGTCACACCCACGATGACATACAGTGACAAGACACTGCAAGAAGTCAACCAGACAAGGACACATCCAACTGCTGTCAATGACATTGTGTACAGTGACAAACCAAAAGTGGCCACAGAAAGTGAATTTCCAGTACAATTCACCAGGAAGACACTAGTGACTCACCACGTGTCACCAGTGACAGACCAGACTGCTGACGCTAACAGAATGTCACGTGTCACTTTAGATGACACTGATGTCTTGATCACTGCGTCACCACAGCCTCTTTCTCCTCTCCCTGCATCCCCTTACCTTCCCAGAAATCTTCAGAAATTCCCGCTATCTTCCCTCTCCCTCCAATCCCTCAACAACCCCACTTCCCACCCCTACCCTGTCACTCCCCACCCCTACCCTGTCACTCCCCACCCCTACCCTGTCACTTCCCACCCCTACCCTGTCACTTCCCACCCCTACCCTGTCACTTCCCACCCCTACCCTGTCACTTCCCACCCCTACCCTGTCACTCCCCACCCCTACCCTGTCACTCCCCACCCCTACCCTGTCACTCCCCACCCCTACCCTGTCACTCCCCACCCCTACCCTGTCACTCCCCACCCCTACCCTGTCCTCCATAATGCCCTGTCCACATCTCAGCCTCCCAACTCGTTTGTATCGGAAACCTTGATATCCAAATCCTCCCTGGGGAATTCATGTTTATCCCAACTCCCTGAATCCCATTGGGAGATGAACCGCGAGAACACATTGCATCCTAACACAGCCCCGCTTACTGCAGCATACGCAGCACAGGTACTGCTAGCCTCCTGTAGGTGTGATGTCGTCTGTAGGCTGTGTTAGCTGTGTCACATCACTTCCTGTACTGCATGCTTTCTACAGCTGTTATCAGTGTTCTCTGATAACACAGTGTACTGTTTGTAGCTGTGATGCTTGTATAGATTTAACAAGATTTAACAAGATTGCCACCTAGAGAATCAACTCAAGATGGCAGGTGGACAAGGAAGCCCTTTGGCTTATCGAGAGTCCAACCTATCTATCTAAATGTACCCCGCCCTTCTTAGGTACATGTCAATTTTATTTTTGAACATATTAACACTACTAGCACTTACACAATCAGCCGATAATCTGTTCCATTCATTTACTGTTCTTTGTGAAAATGAAAATTTTCTAATATCTAATCTACATTGCTTCTTTGCTAATGAAACTCCATGTCCTCTAGTCCTTCTCTCTTCCTTGACTGAGAAAAAAATATTTCTGTCAATATTTTCATACCCATTCAATATTTTAAAAACTTCTATTTGATCTCCTCGCAGTCTCCTGGTTTCTAGTGTTGTTAATCCACATTCTTTTAGACGCATTTCATAACTAATATTCCTGAGTTTTTGTATCATTTTGGTTGCTCTTCTTTGTACTCTTTCTAGTATATCAATATCCTTCTTGCGATATGGCCTCCATGCCTGTATGCAATATTCTAAGTGAGGCCTAACTATTGTTTTGTACAGTGGTATTATTAGTTCTTTTTCCTTGTACACTATATTTCGCCTAATTAATCCAAGAATTTGGTTTCCCTTCGCTGCTGCAATTGCACACTGTTCCGATACCTTCATATCAGCACTAATAGTTAACCCTAAGTCCTTTTCCTTTACGGTAGTATTTAGTACAGTATCACCCATTGTATATTGTGCATCTTCATTCCCATGTCCTGTGTGGAGGCACTTACACTTCCCATAATTAAACAGCATTTGCCACTTCTCAGACCATTCGGTCAACTTATTTAGATCATCTTGTAATTGCTGTCTATCTGTATCACTTTTTATTTTTCTGAACACTTTTGTATCATCCGCAAACTAACACTTGCAGTACTATTTGCTTGCAGTACTACATCACTTGCAGTACTATTTGCTTGATCTAGGTTATGTTGTTTCTAATACATCACTTCCAGTGATGTATTTTTCCTGTAGATGTGATGGCTTGTAGGTTATGTCAGTTTTCATACATCACTCCCAATACTGCTTGATTCCAGTAGGAGTGATGCTGTCTGTAGGTTATGTGATTCCACATACATCACCCACAGTACTGCGTGCTTCCTGTAGATGTGATGTTAACTGTAGTTATATGATTCCACACTAGCCTTGCTTAACCGACTGTCGCTGGGCGGTGTAACTTCGCCGAGAAGAAAGCCTGGCCACTTAGCCGGCTTTTGAATTGTATCCATGTAAAGTGCTGCCATCTCATGGAGCCTGTGTAACTGAGGCTAATCTTGCCATAATTCCGCCTTCCTAAACAAATGCAAATTTGTATTTATATTTATTTTTATGTGAATATAAGTTAAATTTTGAATAGTTTTTGTAATATAGAACAATCTGATAAAAAGGGTATCTTTATTTAATTTGTTATTTCAAATTCGGCCTGAAAATCATTCAGCGTCTGTATCTTATTCTGGGGTAAGGCCACCTGGTGGCAACATTGGCAAAACATAAATCTACCAGGCGGATTTGAGAGGTTAGCAAGTGCTGCCACCTCACACAACGTGGGTAATCGAGGCTAGTTCCACATACTGTACACTACACTACTCACAGTCCTGCCTGTAGGTGTAATGTCATCTGTACTGTAGGTTAGCGAGGTTATATGAATGTTTTGACATTACCTAGTTTATGGCTTCTTTCTTTTAGGTGGAACATCAATTGTAGTTTATGATTATGCCTTTCATCACTATATGTACTGTTTTATCATATTGTCCTTCTGTGTATACACATATACTTTGTTGCTAGTGTCATGAAAATGTATTGGATGATTTATATGATTAAAACAAACGTGATTGATTGTACTGAATGTAATGTTCACGTGCTAAATAGTTATTTTAATATTTCTCATGAATTGCATTACTAATAGTTTTGATAGTGGTTATATAACATTTATTGATATTGGTAATAATAATATTATATGATTATTATGTATAATTAATTATAGTAATTTTAAGTTTTTTTTGATGTTACTCTTATTACATCTAATTGTAGTGTTGTTTCACTCGTAATATTAATTTTGAAAGGTCATTGGTCAAATCCTGTGTAGGCGTTATGAGCATGCTATGGCAAATACCAAAGCTATATAAGACTTTATCATTATTATTTATTATTTAATTACTAGTCATTATTTATAATTATTAAAACTTATGTAGGATAACAACCTTGTCTAAATATTTTGCATAATTTTATTAACATGCTCACCTTTCTATGTTGTCATATCTTCTTAGTGAATAATGTTATATATTTTAATTTCATTATCAATATGTATTATTGAAGGACACAATTAAAAAAAGTGTTCATATATACATTATATATATATAATATATATATATATATATTTTTTTTTTCTCAATAAATTGTTATTAAAATAAATTATATATATATATATTATTTTTAATAACAATAAATGTTGTTATTAACATTATATATATATATAAGTCTATATATATATATTTATATATATATATATATTATATATATATATATATATATATATATATATATATATATATATATATATATATATATATATATATATATATATATATATATATATATATATTATAAACATAATTGATTTTTAATAACATCATATGTTATTAAAAATTATTAGCTACATAATTTTACTGAATAAACTTAATCAGCCTGTGACTACAAACACTTGTCACTGACGAGGCCTGATTCCAGGAGCCGCGTCGCCAGAGCACGTCTCTGACTGACCAGTCAGTGCTACGGGAACAACACCGCCAGGAGATAGAGACTCTGAGGACGTCGGCCGAGGAGCGACGCAAGAAGTCTCCCAGCTTCCTCTCCCTCCGCTCCCAAGTGTCCATCCTCTCCGACGCTCAGTTGGACGAGGATGGAGACATGCCCTTCCCTCCCGACACGGCAGGTTGGTGGCTGGCAGAAACTGGGCAGACTGATGCTAGATGTCTCACACCGTCTAAGTGGTCATATTCCACCAGTAGGGCACACAAGTGATGCTTGTTTCCAGTCCATTTTGAATGATACTTACTGAGACCATATACCAATGGTCCCCATCTTCTAAATATATTCAGAGTCAAAATTACTGCAATTTGCAAATTATTTTGAAATAATAACTAATCTGCATAATAGTTCCCACCTTCTTGAACATGCAGTCATGAAGGTTAGTATACCTACACAATCTTCAGTTGTTTTACTAGAGATGCAAGTTGTTTCAAAACATGCAAACTTTGCTGATAATGAAGTCATTACTGGTGAAATATGTTGTTACCATTTGGTAAAAAATTATGCTTTTGATGCTACGTACCACTGGTAATTACTGCTACAACTTGCCACGTCTCTTGTACCAGGTGAGGGCGGTCGATCTGTCTCCTTCCATGATGCTGGAACTTCTCCAATGTCTGCCATGCCAGATCTGCACAGTGCCGGACAGTCCAGGTTTGTACACGAACTGTCGTCCACTTTCACTATGAGACAGTGACTCATTCAGTAGCATATATGTTTTAGTTACCAGTAACCAGATTTTTTGCAACTTCTTGTGAATTCCCAGAAGACAACTAAACATGACAACTAAAACTATATATTGACAATGTGTTAATTTGTATTGTTTACTTGTGCTAACAATTTCTTTCTTGTTCGTTGGCACTCAGTTTGGACTTTGTGGAATGGTAACTAAGTGTCTTTGTCTGTGTGACTGCTGTTTATTAGTAATTTAATTTGTTCTTCTATTTTCTTCTATATTCTTCTATCTCTGTGTCTCTGTGTAGAGATTACTCCCTTCTCTCTCTCTCTCTCTCTCTCTCTCTCTCTCTCTCTCTCTCTCTCCCTCTATCTCTGCCTCTCTCCCTATCTCTCGCTCTCTCTCTCCCTCTCTCCCTCTCTTTCTGTCTGCCCACCCACCCGCCCACATACCCATCTGCACACCTGCATGTCTCTCCCCTGTACCTTGCCTGTTTCATTTTGCACCAATCCGTGCATGGTGTGCTTATGACTGTTTTCTTCACCATTTCACAAATGATGCAGAACATCTACGGTGTATTTTGCGGTGTTGTCTCTGGAGAATAATTGAACTTTATTTATCCATTTATTATATGTATACCCATTCGGATATTCTGTGACCATTTGTAGCAAATTTGCACATACTCTGTCTTAGCTTATTGCATGGATAATGGTAGCAGTCATAAGACGGTGTTGGCTGAAGTAACTAGTTGGATAGAAGAAAACACCAACAGCCAAAGGTTCCAGCTGGTCTGTTTGTTGTACTGCGAAGCGTAGTGGCTATGATGTCAGACTTTGCCATGTGGTTGATAGTACAAGTTTTCCTTGCATTTATATAACATTTCCATTGAAACACAACTATGAAGATGATAATCACCTCCGTGTTTTCATTGCCATTGGTTGTCTTCATCAGTTCCAATAAGAGTGTCTGATGAAGGCTGCTAATAGTAGGTGAAACTCGGAAATATGCATTTCAAATTCATGGTTGTTTTGAACAAGATTTTTATTATTTTATTATTCTAACTTGATGAATATTTTTGTCTTGCAGATTGACAAACGTTATTGATGATCTCTCTTGCACTGCCTAGATAACTTACTCCATCTGCCCCAGTTCTCTCAACTGCAAAGTCAGTTATCTTACTATAGATACAGCTCGATATTATACATTGACAATTAGTTTAGATGTCTTTAACTACCTCAATTAAAAGTCATGTTGATATTGGATTGCACATAACTGTCTGGGTGTGAAATGTGGGGTATTTTTGAGGAATAGACAACTGCATGCATATTTTTATATATCACTGCAAGTTTTGGTGTCAGAAGTGGGATATGTCATTTGTGAAGTCGTATGTTACTATTACCTGTAATTGCTGGTACAATGCAGCAGTTGTAATTGCTGGTACAATGCAGCAATGGGTTTAATGTATTGTAATGTATAGGCTATGTAAATGCATAGTTGTATTTTCCTATTTTAGGGCATCTTTCGGCTTAGTATCTCATCCAGTGGTGCAGGAGTTTCTCGGCATGTACTCAGAAGTTGTGGACTTCAAAGAACAAATCAGTGAACTGTTTGCTAACAAAGGTAAGTAGCCTCTGCTCGACAACAATCATGAGTGCCAATAGACTATCAGTTATTCAGCTATAAAAATCATCGTCATCATCATCTTAGCGCAGATGTTGTGGTCCATAGTTGGGTAATGACGTTTGCATACTGCTTCCAGATCTACCAATAAAGATAATGCACAGTAAATGTTCCAGACCAGTCAAACAATCCTACCACCATGCATTATTGTCCTAAATACCACATGGCTGATTAAGAGAATATTTAAGTTACACATATGTTTGTGTGAATGTCTGGATGTTGTATAATAGCTCCGTACATATGTCAGCTGTCAGAACTGACAATCAACAAACCTGCTTTGTTAGTTTTCCAAAGAAAGCAACTTAATTCTAAAACAGTCATTTAACTTTGCAACAGTCATCCTATAGAGTTTGATGACAACAACTCACTCACTAAAACTTTAAACAATCCTTAAAACCTTAAACATTCTCATCTTAAACGATCTCATAATTTGAAAGTGTCCCCAACACTATTATGAACACTTGATAAAGATCTAGGCTAGGACCTTGCTGACTTTTATACCTGTTGAGATGTGGCTTGGATTTGACACGGTTCATTGCACACAGAGATGATGTCCCCGGCCCAGGTGTTGGCAGACATTGAGCCTGTCGAGTTCAACGAAGATGACAGAGTACAGCCTCAGGTTGAGGTTATGCACCAGAACACCACCCGGAGTAAGTACACGGAATGAAAGTTTATTTAACAATAACAACAACACAGGAATATACCACATATTATGGGAAAATAATACAATACACAATGGTAAAGACAATACAATATAATACAATTCCATTCCATGATTGGTGAATCGCTGCTGCTGTTAAAGGGAATAGCAGAAGTCATATGACTTATAAGGTGCTATGCCCTTTTCATCTAAAATGCATAGTAGTTGTAGTAAGAGTTATAAGATTGAATACAAAGCAACAGTAATGGTATTTTACATTATTGTGTTAACTGTTCATAGATACGAAGAAAGTAACGTCGACTTTAATTTTTTCTTAAATTGTTGCAAACTTGGCAACTGTGTTATGTCACTTGCTAGACCATTCCACTGAATAATTATCAAGAATTCTTCATTGACTCAGCTAAGCACTTAACTATGTTTCGATAGTGACAGTGACTTCTCCAGTGTCTAATTGTACAGTTTAGTTTCCCCATCTGCTTGTCTTTCCAAGCTTTATTAATACTTTCACTGTTGCAACATAGAGTGGGTCATGTTATTTGTTAGTTGTGCACTTTGCTTAGTTTTATTAAACATCCTGGTATTATTTATATTTTAGTAGGTGCCACATAACTGCAGACAACCTTGAATAGATTACTATTGTGGAAATGAGTGTACAAGTAAAGTTAGTGTTCTGTGTCTTGTACACATCCATTGAATAGGGCATTATTTCCATAGTTGATGGTTTATAAATAACTAGTATAATTATTGGATATATTATGTTTGTATTGTAGACGTCTGTTATGCTATAGTTGTGTTGATTTTGTATTAAAGGTTAGTGCAAATGTCCCGTGGCAAGCAGTGGTTGTGCTGTAGAGCACCAAAAGTCATTCGAGGGGACGGTGGTTAAATCTCACCTGCTGCCGTTTCAAAACTGGTTCACCCCACATTTGCCTGTGTCTTTCAGAAGAGACACTAAAAGCCGGTGGTCCCTTCTATCTGGTGTCTATGCCAGGGGAAGTAAAAGATCACACACAGGGTAAATGTGTAACTTGTAGTGCACTCAATAATTTTAGAGAAGGACAACTCTGAAAACCAATGAAATAATGGTCATTAATGGAAGAAGATGAAATAGTGTATGTGTATAAGAGAGGAGCGACAAAGGAAATGTTCATGAAAAAATTGAGAAATAAAACAAGCACTAGTTGACTGATGCTGTCACTGTTCTCTTGCAGTACTCCGACAGACTTTGGCTCTCGTCTATGCAGCTTTGGCCAATGAGAGGGTGAGTCACTGACCATATCATTGACCATGTTGCTGACCCTACCACAGACCATGTTGCTGACCATATCATTGACTATGTTGCTGACCACACCATTGACCATATCATTGACCATATCACTGACCACATCATTGACCATATCACTGACCACAGCACTGACCATATCACTGACCATGTTGCTGACCATACCACAGACCATGTTGCTGACCATATCATTGACCATGTTGCTGACCATATCATTGACCATATCATTGACCATATCACTGACCACATCATTCACCATATGACTGACCATATGACTGACCATATCATTGACCATATCACTGACCACAGCATTGACCATATCACTGACCATATCACTGACCATATCATTGACCATATCACTGACCATATCACTGACCACATCACTGACCACATCACTGACCACATCACTGACCATATCACTGACCATATCACTAACCATATCATTGACCATATCACTGACCACACCACTGACCATATCATTGACCACATCACTGACCACACCACTGACCATAACATTGACCAGATCTTTGACCACATCACTGACCACACCACTGACCATAACATTGACCACATCACTGACCACACCACTGACCACATCACTGACCACACCACTGACCACACCACTGACCACACCATTACCCATAGCCTCTGTTGTCTCAGGACTACCCTGTGTCATCACTGGCCAATTCCAAACTGATGTCGGTGTCAACAATGGAGACGATGGAGCGCCTTGACGCAGCAGCGTCACCAAGCACACAGCTGACAAAACAGACAAGTCAGACAAGCACAGCCCTGGAGCCACTCCAGCAAGTGAAGCAGCTCCAGGAGCAGCACGATGCCATGTAAGACTCATAGCTGTGTGTGGGAGATGCCATGTAAGGCTCATAGCTGTGTGTGGGAGATGCCATGTAAGGCTCATAGCTGTGTGTGGGAGACTCCATGTAAGGCTCATAGCTGTGTGTGGGAGACTCCATGTAAGGCTCATAGCTGTGTGTGGGAGACTCCATGTAAGGCTCATAGTTGTGTGTGGGAGACTCCATGTAAGGCTCATAGCTGTGTGTGGGAGACTCCATGTAAGGCTCATAGTTGTGTGTGGGAGACTCCATGTAAGGCTCATAGCTGTGTGTGGGAGACTCCATGTAAGGCTCATAGTTGTGTGTGGGAGACTCCATGTAAGACTCATAGTTGTGTGTGGGAGACTCCATGTAAGACTCATAGTTGTGTGTGGGAGACTCCATGTAAGGCTCATAGCTGTGTGTGGGAGACTCCATGTAAGACTCATAGTTGTGTGTGGGAGACTCCATGTAAGGCTCATAGCTGTGTGTGGGAGATGCCATGTAAGGCTCATAGCTGTGTGTGAGAGACTCCATGTAAGGCTCATAGTTGTGTGTGGGAGACTCCATGTAAGGCTCATAGCTGTGTGTGGGAGATGCCATGTAAGGCTCATAGCTGTGTGTGGGAGACTCCATGGAAGGCTCATAGCTGTGTGTGGGAGACTCCATGTAAGGCTCATAGCTGTGTGTGGGATACTTCATGTAAGGCTCATAGCTGTGTGTGGAAGATGCCATGTAAGGCTCGTAGCTGTGTGTGGGAGATTCCATGTAAGGCTCATAGCTGTGTGTGGGAGACTTCATGTAAGGCTCATAGCTGTGTGTGGAAGATGCCATGTAAGGCTCGTAGCTGTGCGTGGGAGACTCCATGTAAGGCTCATAGCTGTGTGTGGGAGACTCCATGTAAGGGTCATAGCTGTGTGTGGGAGACTCCATGTAAGGCTCATAGCTGTGTATGGGAGACTCCATGTAAGGCTCATAGCTGTGTATGGGAGACTCCATGTAAGGCTCATAGCTGTGTGTGGGAGACTCCATGTAAGGATCATGGCTGTGTGTGGGAGACTCCATGTAAGGCTCATATGGGAGACTCCATGTAAGGCTCAATGCTGTGTGTGGAAGACGCCATGTAAGGCTTATAGCTGTGTGTGGGAGACTCCATGTAAGGCTTATAGCTGTGTGTGGGAGACTCCATGTAAAGCTCATAGCTGTGTGTGGGAGACTCCATGTAAGGCTTATAGCTGTGTGTGGGAGACTCCATGTAAGGCTCATAGCTGTCTGGAGACAGGGAGTGTTGATGTGTCTTATAGACCACTGAGAGTTAACATGTGCAGCCACATATACTCATACACAAACACACACGCTCATGCATGCCCACATGCCCACATGCCCACATGCGCACACTCACACACTCACTCACTCACTCACACACACACACACACACACACACACACACACACACACACACACACAATTATGACATTAATTAACATAGACAAAGTCACATACACTATGTATTACTCTCCAAAGCCCAAACTAACACACTGCCAGAATTTGGATAAGGCTTAGCCTTGTGAAAATGGACATGGCCCACTCACGATGAACCAAAATTGTACCAGATGTGACAGTATGACATGTCTGATGTCACTCTTGACACATGCCACAGTGACTTGTTATGTGTGTCTCCTTCTTGCAGACAAAAGCAGTTCACAGAAGCCAAGCAGAAGTACGAGGTACAGCTCAAGTGAGTACTGACCCTGCTTGCAGATTCATATTACTGGTTGAGCAGCATGGTCTGTGCCATCTGTCGACACAATGGCACTGTGCTTTCCACTGTGCTTGTGTTCTATGCTAACGACCTGTGTCACTTGACAGAGTTTGTTGTGGCACTGAGGTATGGTCTGCATCACTAAATTATCATGTGTCACTATGACGTGGTTTGTGTCTTTACAGTACAGATTCTTATAGGCCCTCTCTATGCTTCTAGGATGTATTGCCACTTATGATTCGTGTCACCGCATTATGGTATATCACTGCAGCATGGCGTGTGTCATCACAATGTATGTGTCTGTCATTACATTGTGATCTGTGTCACCACAATGTGGTCTGTGTCTCCACAATCTGGTCTGTGATTGCAAGGTGGTCTATGACACCATAATATGGTATGTGTCACTACAATGTGATCTGTCACCACATTGTCATGTGTCACCATAATGTGGTCTGTGTCCCTATAATGTAGGGTGTATCACTATAATGTGGTCTGTGTAACCGCGGTGTGATCTGTGTCACCACATTGTCGTCTGTGTCTCTGTAACGTGGTCTGTGTCACCATGGTGTGATCAATGTCACTACATTGTCATCTGTGTCACCACAATGTGGTCTGTGTCATGATAATATCTCACAATATGTCTATGTCTCAACAATATAGTATGTGTCACTGCAATGTGGTCTCTGTCACCACATTGTCATCTGTGTCACTGTAATGCGGCCAGTGTCATCAAAATGTGGCCTATGTCACCACAACATATTCTATGTGACCAAAATATGGCCCTGTCAAAACTGTTAACACTGTAAACTGTGTCAACACTGTCAACTGTGTTAACACTGTCAACTGTGTCAACACTGTTAACTGTGTCAACACTGTCAACTGTATCAACACTGTCAACTGTGTCAACACTGGCAACTGTGTCAACACTGTTATCTGTGTCATCGTATGTCGTGTGTTGCAGCCACAACACTGTGATGATGATGGAGATGCAGGACACGATTACCAAACTCCAACACGAACTGATGGAAACGGCGTCAAAGACAGCAGACACTCCCGAGTCTCAGGTGACACTCGACGCAGTCACACATTGTGCCTGTGTCATCAGTCAGCAGTTCCTCCAGTCAACTAGATGACATTCATAATGTCAGGTTCTAGAAAAGGCTATAACGTGTTTTTTTGAATATCAAACTAAATATATTGTATATATAGTGATCTTCAATTTGGTCCAATCGATAAGACTAATTCTTGTACTTCCATTATCCTTGTAAAAACACAGATAACCCCTGAACCTTCACATTTCTTACACCCCTCACAATTCTATCTGCCCTTCTTGCTGTGAGCCCCTTTTCCTGGGCCTTCCTTTGTTAAGACCTCTGTCTGAACTACGGACAAGAGGTGACTCAAATCGACCAAGATCATCTGCTTCTTGCTATTCTTACTGGTAACTTCTGCATGAGTATATTTTAGCAGTACAGATTTGTGAATGGAACAAGTTTTATATTAAAGGGGCACTGTATGGGATTGAACCTTCCACGCAAAACGGAAACATTTGGCCGACCCGCGAGAGGCAGCACCGTCAGTATCTAAAAATATTTTGTTAACGTTGACGATGTTACGCTGCCGAGCAAAAAAACAAAACTGCGACAACTGAGAAGACAAACATGCCGCTTGATAATTGTTGTTACTATTTTTAACTCATGGCTTTTAAAAGTGATCCTGGACAGTGCAGTTGTGGAAACATCTGTAATAGATTGGAAAAGAGAGGCGCGTGTCCGTGTTTGATTCAAACGTCAACAAGATATTTTTAGGTACTGATGGTGCTGGCTCCTCGTGGGTCGGCCAAATTTTGACGTTACGAGTGGAAGGTTCAATCCCATACAGTGCCTCTTTAAAGATTTTATTTTAATCATTAATAAGAGTCATGCCTGTTGCAGCAAGCTGAGTCAGCCATTATGTTTACTCGACTTGACTCGGAGCGGAATGCCAAAGTGATGAAGCGAGCCGTCAATGAACAGAAACTTGAGTACGACAAATACAAGGTATCATTGTCTCAATAATTTAAATAATTGTTACAGCAAAGAAGTACTGAGTGAATTTGTCACATAGTATCACTGGTGACAGATGAAAGTTTGATTTATGAAACACATTTGATTTTTATCATAAATGTGCCGTTTCATAATCATGAGTTCATTATCAATGTTTCAGAGATTTTCCTGTAAATAACATGTTATAACATTAATTATTTCAAGTGAGGGCATGTTGTAGTTATGTGTACAGTGACCACAATCATACCAGGGTTCAGTAAGAACAGAGCATAGAGTGATTCACTGAGAGTGTCAAGGAAACCGTTGCCATGGTTTCAGAAAGCGGTCAGTACAATGGACACCTATGTGAGTCTACCTGCACAGAGGTTTGCCTACTTGGTGCGCAAGTATGTGCACCACAGACGCATGCGCACGGTCGAAGGTGTGTCTTATTGTCACCATGGTTCTTCAGTGTTGCATCGTGTGTCAAGTTCATCCGACAGGGATACATCATCACCTAGTGTCATGTCATCACCCAGTGTCATGTCATCACCCTGTGTCATGTCGTCACCCAGTGTCATGTCATCACCCAGTGTCATGTCATCACCCAGTGTCATGTCATCACCCAGTGTCATGTCATCACCCAGTGTCATGTCATCACCCAGTGTCATGTCATCACCCAGTGTCATGTCATCACCCAGTGTATTGTCACCACCCTGTGTCATGTCACCACCCAGTGTCATGTCACCACCCTGT
>OZ024863.1:48149319-48196819 GCA_964017155.1 Oasisia sp. SBJ-2009 | reverse complement strand
ACATTATGTAATAAAATCTCTTGCATTCCTCTGACGAAGAAAATTCACACACAAAAACGCGCAGACCTCGAGTACAACTTGTTCGGCCGCTCAGCGGTACCGTAAAATCGCTTTTAAAAGCTTTACACAAAATACCGCTAGACGCCACGTTTCTGACTGCTAATATTTAATTGTTTTACTTCACACGCGCGAAATAGTTTAATTACTTATAAATAATATAATAATAATAATTAATTATTATCATCACTATGATTTGCAGGAAATTATAAGTTTTATTATTTTTATATTGATATTTTATTTTTATAATTGTTCATATATGTTTCTAGTATATTTATGTTTTTTTTCTTCTGGTGTGTATTTGTTGTTTAGCATTTTAATGTATGTAAAACGCCATGAACAAGTTTAAATTGGATGTGGCGCTATATTAAATAAACAGACAATTGTTTTTATTATAATATAATATTTTATTTATGTAGCGCCACATCCATAATTGTTTGTGGCGCTTCACAAAATAATGCTATTAAAAATACAATAAAGAGAAAACTACTCACAGATAATATTATTTAAAAATAAATAATGAAAATACATGTTTCTATATCATTAACTAAGCTGACCTATCAGTCATAAATAAACATACAAATTACATAACAACAATTGAAATAAATGAATATAAAAGTATGGTTAATAGTAATAAATAATTAAAGTAGTAAAATAAGTACGACGTAATAATAATCTTTATTCAGCACATACACAACCATTATGCATAAGAACATATTACTGAAGCTATTTGTTCTACTCATGAATGACATTTCCACCATCAGATATGTAATCATTATTATTTTTGAACAAGACACTTTATTAATTATCGGAACAAATAACAGTATGTTGAATAGAAGAGAAGAGAATTGTGGATTTGGCGCTATATAAAATAAACTAATAAAATTATATATTTGTATATTAAATTGTTATTTTTTATCAACTCTATTAGACCCATATCACCAAAGCGTTGCCTTAGTTTGCCGTTTAACATTTTCTGTAGATCATAGTGATGCAGCTAATTATTATTATATTATTTATAATTAATTAAACTAATTCGCGCGTGCGAATGCAGTAAGGTTAATAAATATTCGCGCGCCATCTAGCGGTATTTTGTGTAAAGCTAACTTATAATAGCGAGTTGTCGAGTTGCCGTTCGCCAAGATTTGCGTTTCTGTTGTGAATTTTCTTCGTTAGACGAATACAAGTGATTTTTTTGTAATGTAGTGTATGTATATGTATGTAAGAAATGTGGGGAGAAGTTTGGCGGCTGTTGGCGGTCGTTTTCGTGGTTAGGTTAGAAAGTAACAGATAATAATATGCATGCACAGTTCACGCCGACCAAGAAGACTCTCTGACGTCATTTTGTTTCTAAAATGGCGTAGTCTGTAGACTTTCTATGTCTATGTGTTTTAAATTTTTTTCCTGGTAAACCACTGACGTTAAAAATATGATTGTTGTTGGAAGTTGTTACTTTTTATTCACTCTGTTAATCCCATATGATCCAAACATTGACTTTGTTTTCCCTTTAATATGTTGTATAGCAAATGTAATGAGGATGAGTAACTGGGTGGGTGGATGGGTGGGTGGGTAGGTTGGAGTTGGGTGGTTGGGCGGACAGACGGACGGATGGTAAACTAGTCATGTGTTTGTTCCCGCTACAGATACAACCCTAAGAAGTTTTACGGGAAGCCGTATGAGCAGTACTGGACGCGAGGGGAGGTGGAGGGGGAGGCTCCGGCTCACACGGCACACGGGCAGCGGGGATACACTGAGGGGCTCCGCAAGGACGGAGCAGCCCCGGACACCCTGCAGTCAACCTACATGCCCCCCACCCCCGCCTCGGGGAAACAGGTTGGTCACATTGTAGTATAATTAACTTACTTTGGAGCTTAATGTCGAAGCTGGGTACGACGTTTCAGTCCGTCAGCTACGGACCTTATTCACGTACTGGTGTCACGTGTGTTGCAATTCTTGGAGCCATGAACAATATATTTAATATAGGTTGGTCACATGTTCATCTGTGTTGTTTGCATTGGCTTGCTAAGGAATATAACATTATGTAATGTTCTTTCTTTATTGTTCTCTTTACATTATTATGTGTTATTTGCCATGATTTGATTTGAATATATTGTAGTAGAGTTACAAATAATTTTATTTTTTGTATGTTTAATATCTTCTTCATCGTTATCCATGCATGGTGGTGGTCACATGACACACTGTTTCCACCTGACCTTGTCAATTTCTCCCTCCGTCTTCCAGTCCAACTTTATCCCTGGCTTTTCAAGGTCAACAACTAAATGGAACCACTCTGCTGTGTTACTACCTAGAATTAGTATGTGTGGTAATTTGTAGCAGGAATTCAGTCTACTATGTTGAACGGGGAAAAATGTGATATCATTTAACATCAAGTGAAATTGCAGATAACTTGGCTTACCTTGCCAGTATAGCTAAAAAACTTGTTTTGAAATTGGTTTAGTCACCATTTGAATGTGTTTTGGATTTGAAATTTGATACATGCTTAACTAATAAAGTAACTAAGCACAATTTGGCAATTTCAGCTTTTTTCTTGTCTTGTAGAAAACAATGTATTAATGCATAAATAAAAATGTAAGAACAGAGTGGATTTGTCACAGTTCTTACTAGTTCTTTAAAATCATGAATCAACTAGCTCATAATTTTTAAATCATCTGAAACTATGGCTACCTTCTGAAAGCAAAAAGGTGTAAATATTCTGGGGGTTTTCCCTACATCTGGCAGTTAACATGGCAAATATGTTCCTGTTTAGGTTCTGATAAAAGCTTTACAAATGTTTGGCAAAATTCCATTTCTGCCCTACATCCTTGGCAGTAGGCCCCAGTATGATCATTTCAACAATCCTGTGCATGAATCTTGTTTCTTCTGGCTTCTTCACATCTTAGGTTTCTGAGGCTTTCAGCATCGTGGACATTTATTTCTACTGTGCCAGTGGTTGTATTTTGTTTATTTTATTTATTTGCGAAAGGACGACCACAATTATAACTGTAATTTACAATTATATAATAGATTAATCTTTTAATTTATTATGACTATGGTTTACATACTGTTTTAATAATGCATGTGTGTATTTTTATACTTTTTATTCCTGTATTTTTTTGTTATGAACATTGCAAAACAATTTCGAGGTCTGGGACAATAAAGTTTGATTGTATTGTATTGTGTTGTATAATGTACTGTATTGTATATTGATTATAGGAAGCCGGACTGTCTCATGCAGAGGACGATTCACACACCCGGAGACTTCTGACGGGAAATCCACAGGACGGAATTGCGGGAAAGGGCACTCACCTGATAGGCAGCTACCCTCAACCCTCGTGGAATGTATGTTCCTATGATGTCTAACAAAAGCACTTTTATTTGACTGAAAGATTTTAAAAATAAGTAAACACGAAAAGTTGAAATTGTTTTTTGGCAGCAAGGATGTGTTGCATTTCATCTAGTTTTACAGGTCTATGTTGTCTCGGCTGTAAATGATGGTGTGTTACTATTGCATCATCCATTGTTTTTGTGTTACAAGGGCCTAATAAAAGAGGCGAAAGGATGAATTCACGTGGTATTAGCTATATGGATACAAAGTTATATTGTGTTTAATGGGGTTATTGTAAACAAATTCTGAGAAGTTATACTGCTATGACTTCAGAATCCAGATTGTCATCTGCAGATATTGTAGATTAGAGAAGCATATTTTGAATTAACACGGATCATTTCCATAGGTATACTTACAGAATGAAGGTTTTATATAATTTTTAAATATTTTTAGCAGCAGTTAAAAATCACCAAACCAACCAGGTGACCTGTTGACTAAATGTTCTGTCTGTATCCTAAAATAATTATATTACAATGAGACTCACTCGTGGAGGTGGGTCACATGTTGATGACGTGTGTCAACTGTTTCAGCCTGGTTTGTCACAACCAAAAGCGTTGACATTTGATGCGTTGACACAGAGCTACTTAAACACTCCCAAGATGCTTGAACTGGACATCAACCGCATGTTGATTGCACAGAACCAGATCAGGTAAGTTCACGGTTCACTGCTTCTTCCAGGTGTGGATCTGGAAGGAACTGTCCAGAGTTAGACTTCATTGAGACTGACAGTTCTTTTACTGCAAAGATAAAGTGACACTAAATGCTATACATCCTTGCCAACATCTTAATGAACTCTTTCCAACTTCACCTGTGGTGTTACCAGCATAAAAATCACTGAAACATTTTGATGACATCACTTAACAGCCACGTGGAACTGTCACGTAAAAACATGATAAATTATTGGATTATTATTTAAACTAACAGCGTCCATGACCAATTACTTTATATATATAAATATATATATATATATATGTCATATATATATATATATATATAATAATTATATATATATATATATATATATATTCGTAATGGCAACTAAATGTATTGAGGTCTTGCTAAGCAATCTTATGTTAACTCATAAAAAATCTTTTCTTTGATGTCTGTACAATTGATATCGAGCAAGTATTAAAAATTTGAAATACCCTTTGTTGTTGTTAATGATGACAGTGTAGTGGCCATGATGTAGCCACTGTATGACGTCATGTGCTGTTGTACATCATTTGTGTGTGTTTAGTACAAGAATAGCAAGCCAGGGGGCACCAGGAGAACAGGTGGGCACCTCGGGAATGAGGTCATACATCACTCTGAAAAGACACGTTGGTCAGCCAGGTATGGACGTGTGTCCAAGCACTTCTCGAGACAATTCTGCCTTGTTTTGTGTAAAGGTTTACCTTTTGTTTGTGGATCTCACGGTTCTGTTCTGAATCTCTATAGAGTTATGTAGGATTATATAACACCCATGAAGGAAGTGAGGGATATTTTTATTAAGTTGTGACATAGTGAGTGAGCCTATAGTAGTAGTAGTAGTAGTAGTAGTAGTAGTAGTAGTAGTAGTAGTAGGAGTAGGAGTAGGAGTAGGAGGAGTAGGAGGAGTAGGAGGAGTAGGAGGAGTAGGAGGAGGAGGAGTATGAGGAGTAGGAGTAGGAGTAGGAGTAGTACTTTTTTACAACAATATCCCGTTATTTAATAATGTCCCGTTATTTCAAAATACAACGTATTCGACATGTAAAGAAATACCTCAAAAAGAATCAGAAGTGTTGGCAGAAATTATGAGATGTCCATCCATAAAAGAAAGATGATATTCATGGGATATTTTCATGACTTTAAATAGATTATGTAAATTATCGCTGCAATATATACTTACCAGAACAGATAAGTTTTCATCATAACATTATGCAGATTTGTTTTATGACAATATTTGCCGCACTGAATGACAGCTTGGTTTCTAATACACTAGGTGTGCCCGAACGTCACACGACGTCTGGAGTCACAGTCAAACGACCAGAAATGATGGCAAAGTCAATGTCACTACCACCAATTGCCCCAACTCTCACCAAGGAGGCTGAAGTCAGTAAGTATCTAATCGGAATTGGAAGTGTTTATTGACCCAATAAAATATACATAAAGCAATGTTCATACAAATTACCTACAACTCAAGTTATAAAATAATATTACATTAGTACCGGTGTGCAGCAAACTGCCAAGTAATTGCATAAGAAATAACAGAAATGTAATTATAAAATGTGATTATGAATTGTTACTGTAGGTAAAATAACCAGGGGTCGAGGAGACTGTCACTAAGACCATTTTGGTCACTCTCGTGGCAGCCACCCCACCCCTAAAGATTTAATGCCCTTCAAAAAACAAACTTTTAAAGACAACTGATCTATATAGTTCAAACATTCATATAAAGACAATTACACATCACGTCATGTAGTTTGTGTAAATAATTTTCAGGAAAACAAATCATGGGGTGTTCCAGTGTAAGAGTTATTTAATGTTGTATTCATCAAATCTCAGTGTCAGCAGAAACAGGCAGATTTATTGTGTAATTTTATTCATGTTTTTCAGAGAGGATATCATCGTGGATTACCAAACCATCCAGTTAGTTTAGTTACCAACAGTAGCATCTGCCTAGATAGCATTATTATCATTACTAGTTTTATGTTAATTGTATGTAGTTTTATAGTCATCATATATATGTAGTTATATATAATTTCATGTATCGTTTTACTAATATACTTCACTGAATTGTTTTATTAGTTGTAATGTTCTTATTGTACTTTTCAATGGATGCTATAGATAACATATTTTATTACTTTAAACTTTATTATTATAATTATTATCATCCATGCATAGATTCTGAACACAACTGTGTAATTTAGCTTCAAAATGTTTGCCACCATTGTTACAGTTTTTCACTTGCTCACCAAACTGTGGAAAACAGCTATCCACCTGGTGGCCTGAAGAAAACGTCAATCCCACAATTCAGTTCACTTCCTGTCATGATGAACGCTGCTGATAACAGTCATAAGATTAACAAAGTTAAACTTTACATTTTTGTTCAGAAGAAAGTTTGATTTCATTTACTATTCCAACTTGATGCAGATGTCACCAATACATATTTTAGATATTCTAGATAGTTTCACTTTTGTTTTAACTGGTTTCGCTTTTTCCCTGTAGCATTCCCTCTGCCACCCAGCAGTCCCCCTGGTTCCACCCCCTGTCTCTCAAGCACCCCATATACCGCCGACTGATCCCGGGAGCGACACATGGGAAGAAGCTGGGAAGACACATGGATGATGGACCAATAGACCAGAGACAGACGCTTGTGATATTGTAAAATAGCCGTGTAAATACCAGACGTGTTGGTGTCACAGAAACTGTTGCCAAACATGTGTATGTGTGTGTGTGAGAGTGTGTGTATGTGTGTATGGTGTGTGTATGTGTGTGTGTAATGTGTGTTTTTGTGTGTGGTGTGTGTGAGAGTGAGTGTGTATGGTGTGTGTATGTGTGAGTGAAAGAGTGTGTATATGTGTGTGTAATGAGTGTTTGTGTGAGTGTGTGTGTGTGTGTGTGTGTGTGTGTGTGTGAGTGTGTGAGTGTGTGTGTGTGTGTGTGTGTGTGTGTGTGTGTGTGTGTGTGTGTGTGTGTGAGAGAGAAGAGAGAGAGCTTTGTGTGTGTGTGTATGGTGTGTGAGAGTGTGTGAGAGTGAATGTGTGTGTATGTGTGTGTGTGGTGTGAGAGAGAGCATATGTATGAGAGTGTGTGTGAGTGCGCACGTGTGTGTGTATGTGTGAGAGAGAAAAAAAAGAGCATGTGTGTGAGTGTATGTGATTGTCAGAGGTGTGTGTTTATCAGCTGATCTGCATGTGTCAACGTATGTTTCTAGATGTTCTGGGATTGTGCCAAATAATCTAGGATAAAAACTGAAAAAGATGTGTATTAAAAACATGACTGTGATCGTTGTGATTACCAGTGGCTGATACTTTGTGGCATCAATTGGTTACATTGCTGGATACATCTGTAGTATGATATTAAAAAAACACATCAAGATCTTCTGATGTGAAATCTTAAAACTGTGTTTGTGGTATGCCTGTTTCCATATTAACTAGTTACTCATAATAGTTAAGGTCTCAGACATTCGAAGACCCATCATGTGCCACTATATCTTACTTTCTTTACTTCTAGTCCACCTTCATTTCATCGCTATCATTCCGTCTCCATTCTCCCTCACTATATTAGTCACCTAGAATAAAAAAGGTCTCTAGGTGGCGCCCCTGGCAGAGAAGACGTTCTGCATTCGAGTCATCATTATCACACTGTTATCAAAAAAGGTTTGCTAACTCACGGAGCCGGACTAATCGAGGCTTATCCTGTCATAATTCCTGCTTTATAAACAACTGCAAAATTGTATTTCTGTTTATTTTTGTGTGACTATATCTTAGGATACCTTAGGACAGTTCTGATCGCAGGATTCTGTGTTCCTCTATGATCAGCTCTTCATTTTCATTATCTATTAATATTAAATCGCGTGTTCCGGTTCTATTGTTAGTAATTCTTAACGGTGCTTCGAAGTCATATAAAATATCCTGGTTATACCAAAATTTGTCTAGTCGTGTTTTAAATGAATTTGGAGATTTTGGTGTTACCACTATGTCAGGGAGACTATTCCATGGTTTGGTAATTCCAATTGGAAATACATTTTTTCTTAAGTTTAGTTTGGCTCTTTGTGTGAATAGTTTTAGAGAATGTCCTCTGTTTCCTGTTCTTTGTGATATCTCATTGTTTTTCAATAGATGTGGAACAGATTCGTGGTCATAAATGTTGTGTATTATTTTATAGACTTCTAACATGTCTCCTCTTACTCTTCGATATGCTAATGTAGGTAGTTTAAGCAATTTGAGTCTTTCTATATATGATAGGTCCCTCATACTTGGTAATTCTTTAGTGGCTCTTCTCTGAATATTTTTCTAAGGCAATTTTGTGTTTTATTTTATATGGGTGCCATACTGCCATAGCATAGTCTAGGTGTGATCTAACCATTGTTTTGTAGAGTGGCAAAAAAGTATATTTATCTAGAAATTGGAAGGTTCTTCTAATTATTTTGGTAATTTTAGTTGCCTTGTTTACCACTTGGCTTATATGTTGATCAAATGTGAGTTTTGAGTCAAAGGTTACCCCTAGGTCTTTTTGTTTATCATGTGTGTCTATTGTTTTTGTGACATTGTTCATTGTTGTGTAGTATTGATTTTCACCTACATTATTTTTTCCAATTTCCATATGTGTACATTTATCTGGGTGTAGTGTGAGCATCCAATCATGACTCAATTTTTCTATGGTGGTTATGTCCTGTTGTAGTATATCTTGGTCATTGGTATTTATTTTGGATCTAAATATTTTAATATCATCAGCAAATAGAAATGTGTCAGATTGAGTAAGGTCTAGTAAGTCGTTTATGTATAATACAAAGAGTAAAGGTCCTAGGACTGTTCCCTGCGGTATTCCAGATGTTACATCATGCCAATTCGACTCTTCCATTTACTGCCACCTTTTGTCTTCTGTTTGAGATGAAAGCCTCTATCCAGTTTACTATTTCTTTACTAATATTTAGACTGTTTAATTTACTTATTAGTCTTTTGTGTGGTACAGTGTCGAAGGCCTTTTTAAAGTCCATGTATATAACATCTGTGTGGTGTCCTCTGTCTATTTCATAGGTCCATGTATCTAGTATTGTTATTAGTTGTAAGACTGTAGATCTGCCAGAAATAAAGCCATACTGTTTTGGACTGAAAAGACCATTTTCTTTCATATAACTGGTAATGTGATTTCTGAATATTTTTTCCATACATTTGCAGACTATGCTTGTTAGACTTATTGGACGGTAATTACTGGCTAATTTTTTATTTCCATTTTTGTAGATTGCTAATATCTTTGCATCCTTCCAATCATCAGGAATTCAAGATGTTTTTATCGATGTTTCAAATATTTTACACAGAGGGTGACAAATTACATCTGACACCTCCATTAGTAGCCTAGTGCTTATTTCGTCAGGACCAGGTGATTTACTAATGTTAAGTTCTTTTAAAATTGATAATATAGTGTTTTCAGTTATAGTTAATTTATCCATTTCTGTTTTGTTGTTAACTGTGGGCATAGTTGGAATATACCCTGGCTGTTCTGTAGTAAAGACACTAGAGAAGTAGTCTGCAAATATATTTGCTTTTTCTTCATCTTTTGTTGTTGTTTGTGATTTTGAATCTGTGTAATCTGTGTTTAATTCACCGATTCCTTGTTTGATTGTAGTTTTGGATTTGTAGTATCTCCAGAATACTTTTGGGTTTTTCTTTGTCTGGTTTGCTAAGTTTCTTTCAAACTCCTTTCGGAGCTTTCTTGTTAATGCTCTGAGTTTATTTATACTTTTGCAGTATTCTAGATACTTTGTCCCATCCCTGGTCTCCATATATCTTGTCCATATTCTATTTTTACGTCTGATTAGCTTTCTGGTGTTAGCGTTTAAAGGGAAGTTTCCCTTTCTATTACTTGAGACTTCCTTTTGAGGTACATATTTATCCTCTAATGTATGTAATATTGTTTTAAGGATCTCCCATTGATCATTTACATTGTCCTTACAAAGTCTGAATTAATCTTCCCAGTTTATGTGTGTGAGGTTGGTCCTCATTTCATCATAATTAGCCATGTTGAAAAGCTTTCTCTTTTTTGTATAATTGTTTATAGCGACATTGCAGAGAATGTTAAATCTGATGACACTGTGATCACTTTTACCCAAAGGGCTAAAGTATTTAATTTCATCTATATTGTCTTCCTCATTTGATAAGATTAAATCTAAGAGATTTGACTTATTTGTCCCTCTTCCTCTAGTTGGTTTTTTAACATGTTGGAACATAAAGTTGTCCCTGAGACATTCAATGAATTTAAAAGGTATATTATTTGGGTTTTCTGATTTGGTTGTCCAAAGATCCCAGTTTATATCTGGTAGATTGTAATCACCTGTGAGTACAATATGTGTATATTTAAGTTTGGACACTGACCCAATCATATTTAGGAGTTCAGTGTTGTTTTCCTCTGTCCCCCCATCACTTCTATACAAACATCCAAATAGTAGTTTTGTTTTGTTTTTAAGTTTGACATCTATAAATAAGCATTCTTTGAAAGTTGTGAGAATATTTATTTGTTCTGCCTGTATAGGGTATTAATTGTATAAATTATGATACCTCTACCTTCACTAGATTCAATGTTTTTGGTGAACATGGTGTATCCTTTTATGGAAAATTCTGGGATTGTTACATTGCATTTTGGGTTTTTGGGTTTTACCTCGTTTATAGCAATTATGTGGGGTTTTAATTCTTCAATTCTTTTTTCAAATTCATTCAATTTATTTCTTAGTTGATCTGCATTTGTATAGAAACACAGGATATTGTTCATTTCAGAATTTTCATTTATTGTGTTTACCTTTCTGTCGGCATTTTGTTGCGGGTGTCTAGTGTTTATTGTGTTTTCCTTATCTTTCTTATTTTTCTTTTCCATGGTGGACCCCTGACTCTGTATATGTATTCCCCCGACTGATCAGCTGCTTCCTGTCTCTTTGCTTCTTCAAATAGTTTTTTTTGATTCCTCTCTTTCTTGTTTTGTTTTGTCATGGTCTATTTTGATGTTTCCAAATTTTTCATTGTTTTTCAGTCGGTGGAAATTTCTCAGGATAGAACGTTTATTGTCACTGTTTGGAAATTTGATCTGAACTGGTCTGGGATTGCTTGTATCTTCACTTAATTTTCCAAGTCTGTGGATTTCCATGTGCATGATGTCTGTTTCTGTGAAGTTGTGGTCTATTTCTGTGCATAATTCCAGGATTTGTTGTTCGTCGTGTTGCTTTTTTTTATCAATTTAATGTTGAATACGTTTAATAGTGTAATAACTAATATTATCTTATTTTGTTGGTATTTCATAGTTGGTCTGCGAGCCAATCAGCGTCTCTACTTTATTAGAGGGTAAGGGCGCCCTGATGGCAACATTTACCAGGCGGAGTGGAGGGGTTAAAACTTAAAACGTACGTGTTGTCATCTCATCACTTATGGCGTCTGGGTGATATAGGCTATATCCGGAGAAGAACAGTTTGTAATTTTTTTTGTTTTATACCAGGCTGTTCGTCAGCCCTAGTTGTAGGCATGTTTGGTACTGATTTCAGACGCATTCTTTGAACATGAGTGGTTCAATACACAAAGTCAAAGTCAATTAACATATTTTAACAGTAGATAATAATTTTGTTAACTATTTAACTATATATAATTGGCCGTGGCTATTCGTCCGGATACGGACGAATAGCCCATGTTTGCGTATGCGCTATTCGTCCGGATATCCGGACGAATAGCCCATGTTCGCGTATACGCTATTCGTCCGGATATCCGGACGTATAGCCCATGTTCGCGTATACGCTATTCGTCCGGATATCCGGACGAATAGCCCATGTTCGCGTATACGCTATTCGTCCGGATAGGGACAAATAGCCCATGCTTGCGTATGCGCTATTTGACCGGATAAATACAAACAAATAGCCCGACGTCGCGCGTATGATACGTGACCGTAAATAAGTGCTCCATTATGGTATGTCACTCAACACGAGCGACTTGTAAGTAATGTAAATTTCGTTTGCTATACGTTACGCAAAAATCTATGTACCTTCGCCAGGTGTCGCCACTACTAGTTTTAAATCATGGTTGAAATTACGAAAGCGAAATAATGAATTCAAATATTGAATTTTGTTAGACCTATTTAAGTAATTAGTAGTTGTAGTATTCTAATATTATCATTCATGATATTTTTATGTATTTAGTTTACTTTTATAATAATGTTTTATGTTCTTGGTGGTCCTCGATATAAACCCCCAGGGGTTTATAGAGGATCTCCACGGTAACATTTTATAATTATGTTTATGTTTGTATGTTGTTGTTGTGCTCGAAATAAAGTTAAATTCAATTTTTTTATAACACCAAACACATGAGTAAACAGAGATGACTTTAATACTGAACATCAAAAACAGAAAGTTCATATGACACAGAAAGGTAATACACTAGCCTAATGTACATAGATCAGCCTTTCATTTAGAATGGTAATAAACATACGTAAATAAATAAGTAAATACATAAAAGACCTATCAAACACCACCCACATCTTAATTAAAAAAGGTAAAAAAATACTGGTTAAAATAAATAAAACAGGAGATACAAATTACACACATACGTTCTCATGTATAAACTACCGGAGCCCACATCTTCATTTAAAAAGGTAATAAACATATGTAAATAAATAAGTAAAATACATAAATAAAAGACCAATCAAAAACTGGTCCAAATCAATATATACACAATACAAATTAATCACATCCTTGTATAAAGTACACTTAATGTGCCCACAATCCATCTTAATTTAAAAAAGTAATAAACATATAGGCTCAAATAAATAAAACAGGAGATACAAATTACACACATACGTTCTCATGTATAAACTACATTGGCCTCAGATGCACATATTGTATGTAGTATTGGGCTTACATATATGCAATGTACAAAATACACCATTTAGAACCATTACCAATGTAAAGTAAACAAACCTTATAAACCATAACTACATAAAGTATGTTAAGGATACAAATTATTTCCATTTGTAAAAGATCCGATCACATTAGTTCCAAACTTGCTCGAGATCTTGTTAACACAGCCTTGGAATGTTTCTATACGTCCTCACAATGCCAGACTTGCTGACAACACAGAAACTGGGATAATTTACGAATGATTCATCAAACTTTCACACACTGCAGGGTTAACATGAAGGGCAATGTTGTTTTAGTAGTGCTATAAAGGCACAGCAATCACATCCTATGTACATGAGCAGCAGTATGGCAACTTCCGCAAATCCATGTTCGTGATTTGGGCCTAGATTTTTTCCCAAGACATGCTAAGTGATACCAGTCTAAACAACAATCGCATGCCAGAGAGGTGTGGCCGTCATCAACGGAACCGTCGGCGTCCTTGGCGCAAATTGGACATATCCATTGTGGGTTGGCAGCCTTTTGTTTCATGACCTCTTCGACAAGGAGCCACGCTTCACTTGTGAAATATTTCCTCACGCGATACACATCGATGCTTGGATCTGTGATCCTAGCCGGAAGACACTCAGGGCGGATTTCGACATCATCTTTCTCCATCAACGTGCCAGTCAGGGCGGTGTCTTCCCTGTTCCCCACCAGCCAGCCGAGGATGACTGAAACACAATGTTAACAGCATTGCATGAACATGTCTAGTAATAGTAATATGCTGTATGTTATGAATGATATAAAATGGTGTTCTATTAGGTCTACATGTACCAGTAAAGTGTAAACTGCTTTGGTCAATCTTATATATATATATATATATATATATATATATATATATATACACACACATAAATGACCATATTTATTGGATATTGATCCATACTATGCTATTTACATATTTTAACAAGTGATAGTTTCATTTACACAGGTTGTATATGCCATTTATATATGTTTAATAACATACTTTGCCAATTTGCCAAATGTTTTAGATTTTGTTTAGCTATAATCAGATAGTATATATTCCATTTAGTTTTATTATCCTACCAGATATTATTGTAATTAGTAACAATCAGCTGTGGTTCCAGAGAATAAATTTTATTATGGTATATTATGCTTATTATTACATAAAATGGTGTAAAGGTGATTGTAGACATACACTTGGCAGACACAACAGACGTGATGAAACTCCTGCGAAAGCGTTGTGGGGCCTGTTTCTGTCGCACTGGTCGTTCCACCGTTGCATCATTGCTTGATGAACCATCTGCAGCTATCTCAAGGGGCTGGTGGTTGGCAGGCGGATATGCTGGAACAGAAATAATTGCAAGCTAGTGTAAGTGACTGAGATAGCTGCACACAATCTCTGGAATCTTCTGGAACGTAAAATAGGCATTAGTAAACAACATCAAATAAAAGGAGTGCACAGTACAACTAAACTTACATTGCACTGGAACATCGCTTGAGTCGAATGGTGCAGGTGCAGCATCATTGCTTGATGAACCATCTGCAGCTATCTCAAGGGGCTGGTGGGTGACAGGCGGATATGCTGAAAAAGAAATAATTGCAAGCTAGTGTAAATGTCTGAGATAGCTGCACAAAATCTTCTGGAACGTAAAATTAGTAAACAACATTACATTAATAAACAACATTACAAACAACAATAATAAACTTTTAACCAGATTCAACTTACGCAATGATGTTGCATCCTCAGCCTGATCCTCCACTTCAACAACAACAAAGTGGCCGCCTCTCGTGAGGATATCAGATATCATCTCAACTGCATGAAGGACGTGCTCAAACTCTCTTATTGGAACGCCAGACAACAGTGACGTGAGACGTTTCGTTGCTGCCAATGACTGCCTGTATTTGTCATGTTGTGAAGGGACACGTCGTGGCAGTTGCTGGCTCACGATGATTGCTGCTGCTGCTGCACCGCGGTCAGGCTGGAACACTCTGTGACTGTGCATGTAGTACTGTATTGTCCAGCGCTGTGCCACAAGGGTGCTGTCAAATACACGAAGGTTCTCATGCTGTCGCACTGCGAGGATGTGTCTGCATGGCAACGACATCGCTGTCCTAAATTCACAATTGCACGACACAGCAGATACCTCAAGCAACCTGCGTCCTGAGGCAACAACATACCTGGTGCCTTCATCTTGCAGCTCTACGCGGCTTCTCTTTTCTAGTTCAACCTTGACGAAGCGAAATGCGTATGGGGTGAGAATGTCAAGGTAGGCTTGTTCGGGCGAATCATCGCTGTACACCTTCAATGGGACCTTCTGGCTGACGAGCAGTGCACGTTGATCTCTCTCGATGGACATCGAGTTGATTGTGCACATGAGGCTGTTGAAAAACTGCACAATACTGCTGTACTTGGAAATAACGGCCTTCAGCTTTTGGTTAGTACTTTGGTTAGTACTTTCCACGCGGTTGTTGGTGGTGGTAAGTAGCGTCATCATTTCCGATTTCAACCCCTCCACCCACTCTGCGCGTATGTTGTGCCACTGCTTGTTGTAGTAGTCAAGAACCTGCAAATATATATATACATATATATATATATATATATATATACGTGCGCGTAGTAGTAATTCCATTGTTAGGTTCACATGTTAGGTTCACATTTTCCAACAGGTGCCTAGAGAGGAATCGTAAACACAGTAGCTTTTAAGAAATATATCAGTAGTAAAACTTTTACAGTTTCAACTAGATTAATTTTTTGGCCTCCATTTTTAGTATTGTGAGATCTCCAATATGGAATTGCCCAGCAGCAGTAATATAGTACACATACCTGTTGACGGGCTGCTTCTTGAAAGGTTGTGTAGAGTTCCTGGTACTCAGCTTCACACCTGGCATACGTCAACTTCGTGACCATTTCCCGACAGACCTTTAACATAGCATAAAATGACTAAATATTTTCTACAAATTTTATTAAAACCTGGAGAGAGCTACACAATGACACATCATAAATTTTTTGTATCATTCAAACTACTACGTTGCACAACTTGTTATTTTTTTTACTTTTTATATTTATTTATTAAAATAAATCAAACACATCTCATGTGACTTTTATACAGACCCTGTATCCTCAAAATGTGGTCGTTTGTGAGATATGACATACACCTATTTCACGAAGAGACTGTCCCAAGTAATAACAAAAAGTAATCTACAAAACATGCTGAACTTTAAAATATCTATCAGTTTCAGATATTTCACTCACATCACGCTACGCAGCAGTTATCCCCATCTTGTCCGTGGCTATCTCGCGCTTGAAAGTGCGTAGCGTATGGAAAAGGCATATCATCAGTGATGCGTCTGACGTCCCTCTCCATCATGTCTTTATCTGCCATGATTACATGGACATGGTCCCAGGCTGGATTGTGCTCTTTAAATTTTGTTGTCATTGTGTCCACTGTTTCCCGATCCTCAGTCTGGACAATCCATAGTGCAGCAATTTCACTCTCGCCTGTCAAACAAATATTAAGAGCACATTTGCTATGTAGACTTTAATTCATTTATGCATTGTCATGTAAACTTTAATTCATTTATAGGACATGCACTCTCATGTGGACTTAAATTCATTTATAGGACATACATTGTCATGTAGACTTTAATTCATTCATAGGACATGCACTCTCATGTAGACTATTTAATCAGACATGTATTATCATAGTCTCCGATTATCATAATAAGAGACATTACTTATGCGAGTCATCCAACGAAGGTATACATAATTATTATGTAAACAGGGCACACATAACAGCAAATACAACTGACGAATGTTTCATGAATACCCATACAACTAAGGCACACGTACCATTGCCGTCTATGATCATCAGCACGTAAAGGGGCATTCTGATGTCGTTCAATTTGTAAGTGGCATCCACCATCAGCACTTCCGGGAACTCGCTGAATGCCAGCTTCATCTCTTGTGTTTGGAAGAATATCCCTTGTATGACATTGGCTGTCACAAGTACCTCGACTGTTGCTCCTGAACACACCAAGTTTTCATTAGTTTTTACATGTAAGCAATCATCTCAGTTGTAGTAATCTTATACGGCCTATTTTGTGTTGTACATAATTGTTAACTGATCCTGTAAAAATTGCTAGATCATGTTAATGAACATTCAGCATTATTCTAATTCTGCATCAACGAGCTAGAATTGAGTTAATAATTTCAAACAAACTTGATCAATATAATAATAATACGTAGGCCATAATAATAAGGCCTCCGTAATAATAATGCCCAGTAAAGACACAGACAAACAACCAACCAGATGGGAATCGATGACAATATGTTGTTCTTACCTGGAACCTTTCTCATCTCAGCAAGCAGTGAGTCGGCATCGCTCTTCGGGGAAATCTTGGTCTGTATATTGTGGATGTCTTTCAGTATCACATACTTCCCAGTGTCTTTCACCAACTCAGCCTGGAGAATCTTTTTGTTGGGGCGCATCCGTTGCATTCCCTCCACAGCTTCTCTTTCCACAGCATTCATCCGTCTCTGTCGAGGAAGGTGCTTGAATGATGTCTGTATAAAACGGCAAACAATAACTGATCTAATTACCTTTTCGTATGAGCACCTAGCAAATACTGAAGCAGACTTTAAAGCCAAACATCCTCCTTTTCCCCGAGCTAGCATAGTATTTCGCAACAGGAAGTCTGAAAGCAATCACTGAACACCAAAGGATATTGCAGTTAACTGAGGCCGCTTTGGTAATATTCCCAAATTAAATAAATCATGTATATCAATTTCATTTACAACTGTCCATCCAACTTTTATGGCTGGCAATATTCTCAAATAAATCAAGTTTACACCATCCGAAGTTAAGTCATGTATGTTATGAAACTGCTCGGTTTGTTTACCTCATTTACTGGGTGAGTGTGGTCCATGTTGTTTTCTTTGACGACAAGTCGCTGTCCGTCTTTCGTGGCGATGATCTTTATTTGCGCAGGGCAAGCTTTCTTGAACGAACTGAAAGTAAAAGAAAATGTTCACAAACAAACTCTGGTGCATGTACTGAAACACCCTGTTAGCATTTGGGCGGCTGCAAGTGATAGTGAAATTTTGGATGATGTCCCAAAAACAAGATGCTAAATAATGCAAAAAAATTCTAAACAAGTGCAAAAAATAACAAAATAACATAATAATAAATTTAAGACATAACGTTTAGGAGTCCCATGGCATACGCCGTCCCTTTCTAGAACGCTCTTGACTCTTGTTGTTGATTGCATCTAGCCCATTCTAGGCCCGTTGCATCTAATATCGCTCGATACATGTTGATAATGCCTGGCACCACAAAAATGGACAATGAAACATAAGCTATACAGTGGGAGATATCACAACAGTATATGTATAGTCGTAGCATAAATAATTGGCCGTAAATAAATCATAAAGCATAAGAATACCTTTGATGTAAAAAAAATTATTACAGTTTTTTAAAGCAGCACTTGAACATGCGCACACTATCCACGAAGTCGTCATAATTGACGGTAGTGGATTACCGGAAGAAGAAGAAGATAAGATGAGGTCGCATCCCCTTGGAGTCGGTCTTATAATTATGCTCTCCCCCCGTGGACGCAAGCATACGTGATATTGGCATACTCGATGGCCGTGTTGTACGTCTTTCGTGTATTTCTTCGTACATCTGTCTCTATTCTTCTGCTGTCTCTTTTTTATAAAATTGCACGAAATTAGTCTGTTCAAAATTTTCAATAGCTGCCGATAATCGATGAAAGTCTGAGAATTCGCGTCCAACGGCCAGCTCATCCATCTCAGTTGTGCCGCTTGCGCACATTTGAATTGAACTCTCGCGAGAAATGTGTCCGGACAAATAGCCTGGGGGCCGACATACGCTATTCAACCGTATCCGGTCGAATAGCCCCCCAGTGGCCCCCAGGCTATTCGTCCGTATCCGGACGTATAGCCACTCCGTATATAATTATGTTAGATTAATTTACAATCCTCTGTGTAAATGAATACTTTCTGAATTCTGACATGTAATTTACCCTCTTCCTATTTCTTCATGTCTTCGTTTTTCTCCGTTTTATTACGTTCACATCATAACTCTGTTCGATTCATTTACGTCAATGGTTCGATTCAAGACAAACCGGAAGTGCCGAATTTCGAGGCGTTGACGGAAAATATCATATACGATACTTGACTAATTAAGCTTTGAACATCACGAGCGCGCAAGTTGTTTACAATTCAGGCTTTAATATTATTTATATGTGCGTGCGTGGGTGCGTCTATTAATCACGTGATGTCTTGATTAATGAAGACATCACGTGGTTGATAGACGTAACATTATGATGTCACAAACAAAGACTTCGGGAACTATGGAGATGAAACGAGCCGCTGTTTGGAGTGTCATTCACAGTACAAATGTTGTGACGGTGTATTTCTTTGAAGTTCAGATTGTAGTCCGAGGACAGTCGATGTACAAGGCCATGTGTGGAACTCGCGATTTGAGACAAATTTAACTATAAATACAACATAGGCGTTATTTTATAGTTTGTCACCTTAGTCTTAGAGGTCCGGTGCGTTTAGGCGGTTTTTGCGCTTGTGATTGCTTCAACCGGTGTGAGTGTTTTACACCCTAATGTGAACAATGGACTGGTTCTCGAGAGACAGAACGCGCAGGCGTTTTAAAAAACGATGGACATAACCCAAACAGTGGGTTGCCAGATGATTTCCCGCCACGCACGTCATCGGCATTTATAAAACTAATTTCTAAGTAATTTTGCATTGTATTTGAAATAAGATTAACATAGAGTTTGGGCGGATTTGAGCTTGTGATTGCTTCAACCAGCGTGAAGGTGTTTGCACCCTATCGTGATCAATGGACTGGTCCATGAGAATCTGACCATGCATGCGTTTGATGACGTACGCGCTGATGTGTTTCATTTTACGAGTTATGCACCGCAACAAAGCAACCTCCCGCAATGCCGATAAACCGCGGGTCCATGGATATAACAAATTATGATTTGACCGTGTTTCCTCCATAATATGTAAAACTCAGCCGCTGAGAAATGTATAGGCCTAACATATTTCTAAATCAATAAAAAGTGCTTGAGCTCGTGAATAAAGCAAAATATGCACCTTGCGGCGTGGCTATCTGTCAATCTGTCTGTCATTCGCAGTCTTACTGTTCCCCCCCCCCCCCCCCATCTTCCTACCCTTGTTCTGAGACGCCGATTGAATAGGAAAGAACTACACCATCTGTACTGCCGGTTTCGGAGCAGAAGTGATACTAGCAATGACAAGCTGGCATCGACTGATGGCTTGTCACTCCGTCTAGAATATCCGGGCGTGAACCAGCACCATGACATTTAAGGTGGGTGAAGGCGGAGCAGAACTTCAGTAACATTTCCTTCAACTCGCACAATGACATTGTCCTATCACAATACTTGTTAAATGCACATTTGTTTAAATAATAAAAATCCGCCTTATCAATTCGCAGAGTAAGGCTACGTAAAAACATCGCTTTAATGCTCAGCGTTGTTACATTTTTTAACTCGTGATTTTATAAATTGCGCATAGTCCTGTTGCAATATATTGTTACAAATTAATGAAAACATCACCACGTTGTTGTAAGCATTGTTTTTATTAGGTTTATGTGAAACCGTATTGCATTAAAGGCAACGTTAACATGACATCCAGTAATTTAAAAAGGGTCATTTCCACAAAGGACCATAATATATATATATATATACACACATATATATATATGTATACATATATATGTATATATATATATATATATCAAACTTTGGGTAGGTATTATCTAGTATGCCAGGTCTATATAAAGCGGGGGTCTACAATTGCGCATTGCCAAGTTTGGGCAAAATCAATAGTAGGACATACCCAAGTGACTCTTGGTTTGATTTGTTTTCGTCGTATAAGGTTGTTATCAATATACATTGTTGTCAAAGATTGTCGTCCCATTAAATATGGCACCATATTCACAAAATACGAAATACACTTAGGGCAATGTAATAGGCCTACATGGGTATTTTTCTGGATACGGAATAGACTTGTTTGACAAATAGAGATCCTATTTTAGTTCTAATATCTACAATATTAAGACCTCCGTCCGCAAATGTGTTTAATAGTGATTCTCTTTTCAAAGCTTCTGGTTTACGGATCCAAACAAACAGAAATGCCAATGTGTTCACATTTGTCCAGCTTGTTTGGCACGGAGACTCCGCCATGTACCAAAAGGAGCTCCAAAGCACAGTTTGCAGGGTGACACTCCCCCTAAACGATAATTCCCCCCTGCTATATAAGTTCACACTTTTTCGAATTTAAAACTAACTTTCCTCGATGTATTTTATCGGCGTCTGTAATTAACTTCTTTTTAAATCACTAGAACATCTTAGACCACCAGGTTCAACTGAACACCCACGCCAACGTCCAAGCCAAATCACAGGGGTTTTTCCTTCTTGAGACTGGCAAATTTCCTACCCCACATATCTCTTCACCCAGATGGACAAAACTGTCTCTTTGCTTAACCTTCTTCCCATTGAGGTGTATTTACAGGTCTTTCATTCAATGTCCCACCACATTACCGCCGTCTTCTCCAAACTTACTCTCTGTCCATGTCTGCTGAAAATATCTTGCCATATCCTCCTGTCCTTCCAGTTTCTTCTCCATTAGCTACCTCAGGGCAAACTTCCCATCTATTGTTCCTCTTCCTTGTCTAAATTTCAGTTGTTTTTCACCGATTTCCCCATCCACTGATGCTCTTTTTCTGCTATCCAGCATTCCCTCCAGCAACTGAAGTACTTCTTGATAAATGTCGTGCATCTTGGTTGCCAAACGAAGAGGGATTAACATCCAACTCACACAAATAGGACGTTAGACCTCAATGTGGGCTGTAAGAGAAGGAAGAACATATGTTTCACGCTGGCACAGGGATGCCACGAACAGAACAACAACAAAAGCCTATGTAATTACGAAAACTTAATGTGAAATTTGCTTGCATAATATGAGACTGGCATAAATATTCTGTAGCGTCCTGTTATTACATATAATTATAGCAATATATATGTAATTTGGTATTTAATCTTCGACAGTTTGATTACTGTTGAGGCAACATATAGGTGCCATGGTCACGTATATGTGGATTTTACGTCGCTTGAGATGTTATTAGATATAATAACAGCGCTGTTATTCGTACCACGTATACAGCCACCACAGACCGCAATAACATATTATGGTGTGCTAAATTTACTCGAATCCTTTTTGTCTTCCTGTCACGACCGGCATATCAGGAGCCGTGTTCAAACGCTTTGTGCATCCATTGTTTCAACTAATCGCATGGCCAACTGGAATTTCTGAAATGAAACGGGGTCCTTGTTTGGTAACTGAAAAACCTTTAATTTCCGCGATGCTGCTACATGCTAATATAGCATGTTAAAATCGGAATGGTTTCGAATGAAATTGACACAATGAATTAATAAGAGAATGCAGTCATGATATTTCATAAGGCGTTTCAAGCTTTTTACATCTGATACTTTGCATTGATATGTATGTTGATTGTGTTAAATATTGATTTGGTGGAAATAAATGAGTCTGTGTCCATTTCCACGCTATCACATTCCTATGTCGGTCTATTCTGTGGTATCCAGACATTTAGGTAAAGGACACTTTGGTAATGGACATTTCGGTAAAAGGACATTTCGGTAATTGAACATTTTGGTAACAGACATTTGGGTAATAGGGCATCTTTGTAACATGCATTTTGGTAATAGGGCATCTTGGTAACATGCATTTTGGTAAAACCAATAAATATTCTTTAAAGGCATAACTTAAAAGGCATCAATTAAAGATTAATAAAAATGTATCCATAATGTAAAATAAATAAAAAAACAGTTGTGTGTTCAGTCACATTTTAATTCAAACTCACATATATATACAATTATTAATATAACTCTTCTTGTGATGCACATTAGGAATGTCATGTGCTGCCGTATTACAGTGGAATATTACTAGTGTCCAAGAAGGTAGTAATGTTCAGCGGAGTGTTTTTACAAACGAACCAGATGGCCAACAGCTGCGAGGAATTGCCGCACCTGCAATACCCCATTGACATAGTCACGACAAAGGTTCCTCAGTCATGTTTGTAGTCTGATGTATTCCTGCCTGTAACTTCACAGGTTCAGCACAGTGGTTGTGGTCAGTTTTTAACACTGGATTTGCTGGTAGCAAGTCAGTGTATGCACTAGCAGTTCAGTGCTTGCTTGCACGACATGCACAACGCCACCTTATCATGCCGTTGTTCTCTACATGCTTCGTATAAGCATACCCATTCCACAAAAGCTTTGGTTTTCCCCTATTTGTTGTCGATATCTCCATGTTCACATGTATGACATTATCTTACGTGTGTCTGGGTTTAAATGTGTCCTGTTAGTCACTGGTTGGCTGTAGTGATTGACCACTCTAGCCACCACCACTACTATTTGGAAGCCATGTTCCCTTCAGAGGCAAGCACCTTACACCATGCCTGACTGCAGGTGGGAAGCCAAGTTCCCTGTCTGGAGTCTGGACCATCCTAATATACAAATGGTTTAACTGACTGACATCTCAATAGGTTACCTCCTGACATGGCAGACCGGACTCTGATTATTTTCAGTAGTTTTACCAAAATGTCTTGTTACCAAAATGTCTTGTTACCAAAATGTCTTGTTACCGAAATGTTCTATTACCAAAAAGTCCTGTTACCGAAATGTCCTTTTACCGAAATGTCCATTACCAAAGTGTCCTTTACCAAAATATCCTTTACCAAAATGTCATGGATCCCTATTCTGTATATCAGTCCCGTCCACCATTTCCATTTAGCCTACTGTAAACATATGTTTCCCCTTCACTCTTCGATATTTTGGGAGCTCTGACGGTGTCATACAAATACTGGCTGGAACGTTTATCTGAGAAAATTCATGTCGCGACGTGTTTTGCATCTCAACTGCGATTTGAATTTTCTCAGATAAACGTTCCATTTTACAGGCGGGCGCCATTTATTTCAGTTTGTGGTATTGTGTGTAAACTGGTGCCAATTTAATATACCACAAATAGGACGTCAGTGTTAGTATGCAAGTGCATTATGCAATTAAGAGGACGATGGCTTTCTGTCGATTGTCAATATCTACCAACGCTGGTTTTTTATAACTAAGCTCCATAACTAAATAAACCGGTACTGTAAAATGCAGCCGAGGCGAAGAGATAAATGCCAATGGCTGACCAAATTGAGTGACAATCGACCAGCTTTATAAAGCCACGACGGCGAAGCACAATTCACGGGACATTCGACAAACGACTAACATCAAGACATAGCCAAGTGACGATGGTTGCGTCGACTACTAGGCCGAGAGTGCAGCGCGGTGATGTGTCTGAGGAGCCACGGCGATGGCTGTTGATCACAGCTCTGGTAGTGGCCCTCGTGCCGACGGCTAACGCTGACTGTGATGGCTTTGGTGATACACGTTGCCGCTGCCCTCATTGGCTCGACAGAATGACCTGTACATTGAAAGGAGGCCAGGTACCGTCGTTCCGTGTCTCAAGCAAATATGATATTGTCACAATACGTAGCCTGAATAGCTCGCTAAGTGTGACAATACATGCAGAGACTTTCAAGAACTTACATACCAAGAGTTTGGATATCTTATCTTATGGTAATATTACTGTTAAACCGGGGGCGTTTTCAGGTGTTGAGGGTCAGCTCGAAAAACTGAGTATTTGACGAACGCTACGAACGATCCCTGGTGAATTTTTCCGCGGATTCGATCAGCTAAGAAGATTTGAGCAATAACCGTCTGAAGACAGTCAGCCGAGCCATGTTCGCTCCAATGTCACATCTGGAGACACTGATTCTGAGTGGAAACCAGATAGAGACGATCACCGATGATACGTTTGACGGTGTCAGTCAGCTAAAATCTCTATCTCTCGGCAATAACCCTTTGGAAACAGTGAGTCGAGCCATGTTCAGTCGTTTGTCACGTTTTGAGAAACTGTCTCGATGAGATCCCAGATGATACTTTCGATGACCTCACTCAGCTAAAGTATCTAGTCATTAGCAACAACAGACTGAAGGCTGTGAGTCGAGCCATGTTCAGTCATTTGCCACGTCTGGAGGTACTGAGACTTAACATTAACCGTCTCGGTGAGATCCCCTATGATACTTTCGATGACCTCACTCAGCTAACGGATCTAGACATCAGCAACAACAGCCTGAAGACGGTGACCCACACCATGTTCAGTCATTTGTCACGTCTGAATGCACTTGATTTGTCAAACAGCACATTCGAGACCATCCCTGATGATGCGTTCGTTGGACTCGGTCAGTTAATAAGTCTGCGGTTAGACAACTGTGGACTGTCAACACTGAGACCGCCTCTTCTTCGCACTATGTCAAATGTGTTTATGTTGTTCCTTTCCTTCAACCCGTTGGTGTGTGACTGTCAACTGGCCTGGGTAATGACCGCGGCGCTTTGGGTACATGGATCGTGCACTAATCCGCCCAGTGCGAGAGGTCAACAAGTACAATATTACGACTTCTCCCAGTGCAATCAAGAAAACACAGGTAACGGCTGCACTTATTTGAAATCACCTTTATTGTATATGGCTCAGTTTAACAAATAATTGGTTACAGTCTTAACTGGCTGCGATGTCGATACCAAACTGTATAACATTAATTATATCTCTCATTCTCTGCTTCTCTCTCTCTCTCTCTGTCTCTCTGTCTCTCTCTCTATCTCTCTCTCTCTCTAGCTCTCTCTCTCTCTCTGTCTCTCTCTCTCTCTCTCTTTGTTTTGTCTCTCTGTCTATGTCTGTCTTATATAATTTTATATGTATACATACATATATATATATATATATATATATATATATATATATATATATATATACATATATATACACATAAGTATCATTAATTTTCTAAATGTCAGCAGAATCGCATGACATTGAAGAAGATGTTGATGTTTATTTACCTGTATGTATATATATATATATATATATATATATATATATATATATATATATATATACATACATACATACATACATATATACATACATATGTAAAATTCAAATTATTGTTTACATTTAAATATTAAAGGTGATGTTGATATTTATTAACCTGTTGCAGATATACCTCACCAGAGGGAGTGTCTGCTAACTGCTGACGGTCACGACTATCGCGGTTTTGCCCAATCAACCAAGTCCGGTCGGACATGCCAGCAGTGGAGTTCACAAACGGTAGCCTACTTGTCAAGCTTAATGAATAATTCTTAACATGTTTTGTCGAAGCTGTTGTTAAAACAATCGAATGGTTGGTGTGTGTTCCATGTTTCGACCAATAGCATACAACAACTTCCAAATTTAATTTGTTCACTGATAAGATTTCCTAGAATTGGTTGATCAGATTAATTATTCTTTTAGTATTTCGTACTTAACGTTTTATCTTCTAAACCATTAATCGGTGATCACCATCCTCGTAAGTCAGGGCTGTTTGCTAGCAATACTACAACTGGCGGATCCATTACTCGAAGGGTGGGAGTTAGGTCAAGTCGACATAGCAGTTAGACCAGTGCAAATACTTGCCACAATTTCAAGAAGGTAAACAATTTCTGAAACATCCAGTATAACAATATGTCCGCCCAATCGCCTGAGCAGCTGAACGGTTTTGAGTTTTCAAATATTAATTTTTACATCCTAAACATTACTTGTAACAGCGTGTCAGTGAAATCACCAAAATAATATCACATGACCAGAGGTCAACCACCACTAAGACGTGGGCGATTTCAGTGGCTGAGCTAAAATTGAGAATGTTTCAAATAGTTCAGCCAGGGGTACTGCTCTGACGTAATCAGCAGCATCGACACCCGGCGAACGAGGTAGCTGATAACCCAATATTTGACATATAATTAAGTTTATCTCCTCTAACACTGACAACGGCGATAAGTTGCATTGTTAAATTTGTAGTTAGTTTTTATATCAAAATAACGTAACCGAACTAAACTTCAAATGGTCCTGTGGGAGTTTGTTGTGCTAAGTGAACAACTTTCCGTCCATTTCCTTACAGCCTCATAGACACAACTGCGCTGCAATAGGCAGAGCAAACTACTGCAGCAACACCAAGATCGAAAACCTCCCGAGTTACTGCTCTGAAACAACGCCCTGGTGCTACACGACCGACCCAACGGTGCGCTGGGAATACTGCGACATTCCTCGGTGTGAAGGAAATCACACAGCTACCTGAAGGTACGGTACAGTATGTCGGTGTGTTTGCTGGATACATGTATTGCTGTCATCTCATGATTGGTATACCGACCTGTGAAATCTATCTGTCTTCTGTCTATCTGTCTACCTGTTTCCCTATCAGCCTCTCTCCCTATCTGCCTGTCTGCCTCTCTAATTTGGTCTGTCTGTCGGTCTGTCGATGTGTCTCTCTCTCTCTCTGTCTCTCTCTCTCCCTCCCCCTCTATCTCTCTCTGTCTCTCTCTCTCCCTGCCCCCTCTCTCTGTCTCTCTCTCCCTCCCCCTCTCTCCCTCTCTTTCTCCCTGTTTGTCTGTCTCTTTCTGTCTCTGTCTCTGTCTCTGTCTCTGTCTCTGTCGGCCTGTCTGTCTGTCTGTCTGTCTCTCTGTCTGTCTGTCTGTCTGCCTGCCTGCCTGCCTGCCTGCCTGCCTGCCTGCCTGCCTGCCTGCCTGCCTGCCTGCCTGCCTGCCTGCCTGCCTGCCTGCCTGCCTGCCTGCCTGCCTGCCTGCCTGCCTGCCTGCCTGCCTGCCTGCCTGCCTGCCTGCCTGCCTGCCTGCCTGCCTGCCTGTCTGTATGCACATTTGTCTGTTTCTCTGTCTAATTGCTAGCCTTCTCTCATTCTCTCTCCCACGCCCCCTTTGATTACTTGTCTCTCAGTCTGTCTCTGTCTCTGTCTCTGTCTCTGTCTCTGTCTCTGTCTCTGTCTCTGTCTCTGTCTCTGTCTCTGTCAAGGTGATATAACGATCATATTGGTTACTGAACACATCGCCGAACATTACATTGATTTGTTTGTTTCAGAAATGTATTGTTCAGAGGCCAGTCACGTCAAACTAAGATAGCATAAAAGACTGAGTGAATATGTTTTGTTATGCTTCCAGAGAAAGATGAACAGTCGCAAACGTCTGAACATGAGAACACAGACAACATGAGAGCACAGACAACATGAGAGCACAGACAACATGAGAAGACAGACAACGTGAGAGCACAGACAACACGAGAAGACAGACAACGTGAGAGTACAGACAACATGAGAACACAGACAACATGAGAACACAGACAACATGAGAACACAGACAACATCGGAACACGGACAACATGAGAAGACAGACAATATGAGAACACAGACAACATGAGAACACAGACAACATGAGAACACAAACAACATGAGAGCACAGGCAACATGAGAACACAAACAACATGATGAGAGTACAGACAACGTGAGAGCACAGACAACACGAGAAGACAGACAACGTGACAGTACAGACAACATGAGAACACAGACAACATGAGAACACAGACAACATGAGAACACAGATAACATGAGAGCACAGACAACATGAGAACACAGACAACATGAGAACACAGACAACATGAGAGCACAGACAACATGAGAGCACAGACAACATGATGAGAGTACAGACAACATGAGAATACAGAAAACATGAGTAGACAGACAACATGAGAACACATACAATACGAGATCACAGATACAATAAGAACACAGACTACGTGAGAACTCGGACACTTAGTTTAATAAGTCTTTGTGTTTGAATTTATAAAAAATATTGTAATTTGGCGGAACATGGGCTAGGTAAAATACAAATTATCGGGGTTATATACATTTTAAACATGTCAGAAAAAAAATTGGTAACTTAGTTAAAATCATAGTAACATATCTAAAGAGTTACGTAGTAGACACATTTTCAGTGCAGTTTTAATAAATCTTTATTTGCCATGAATTACATTTTAGCATTGTGTTGCGATGCCACAAAGACGCTACTTTGTTTTAGCTCGTAGTGTTGTGTTATTGCTTTCTATGTTTTGTATTCCAGTTTTAGCTACTAAGGTTATTTGTAATTGTTTAAAATAGTTATAACGTCGTATGCTTTTTGTGGTGTTAGGGTAAAAACTACAATTGACAGGGAGCTAGGTCTATACGGTTTACTATTATAACTACTTAATACGATATGTTTGTTTTATCCCAGTTATTATTTTCTATGTATTTTATTATGACATTAATTGGTAATATGGTTGATTTTTAATAATTTTAATATTGTATGGCTTTGCGGTGTTAGGACAAACTATACCTATGACATGGTGTTAGATCTGGTTTACTCATTACGACAGATTGTCTGCTTTTGAAGTGTGTTGTTGAAGTACTTAATGACAGAAGTGTTACAACCAATGGAGTTCCAGAAATCCACGTTAGTCGATAGAGGCGCTGATACACAGCTAAGGTCTAGCTGCGTATCAGCGCCACTAGCGACTAACGTGGATTTGTTTGCATGCTTTGAGGAACGCTTGTTTAATCATTATCAATTGGTTATTGAATACGCATGACTCCGTAACCTCACACATAGCTAAATGTGGATATAGTCTAACATTTCCATCAATGTGAAGGCATAATATGTACATTAATGTACATCTACAGCAACATGTACAAATGTTGTTATGCAGTGATATTTAAACACCATATTTGTTACTTAACTGTGTGTCATGTTGTGCCGTTTTGTGCATTTCTGTGTATGATTGGGGTATGGTGTTTTGGAAACATTTATGCATGACAAAACATGGTGTTGTTTACGATTTAAACGTTATGACTACTCGTCCACGAATACATTATGTTGGAGTACCTAATGACAGCATATTGCCAGCAATCGGGTGTAAACAAGTATCATTTGTCTGTTTGCCAACTGTAAATTCGCATGAGTGTTCCGAAATCGCCTGCTGTCTTTCTGATCGATTAGCAAAGTATAGCTCATTCCATATAAATGAATCAATTAATTGCTCCAAGTGTATGACTTCTTTGCAGTACTGATAACATACATTGTCTCCATAATGGTTCACGTTTGTGCCTGTAAATTTTCATTTCTATGGGGTGTTTTCATAGATTTGGTATTGTCTAATGTCATGGAAACAGACAAATAACCTGCGTTGATAATGTGTTTCACAAATACGAACACTAAACCATAGTAAAAGCGAAATGTTTTGAAGCGAACACCGCACTATACCCATTACATAGGCCTCGGTGTTTCTTGTGGTTTCGTATGTTTATGTTATCAGCGAAATGTCTTCGTTTACAGTTATTGGAATGTTACTGCAATCGTGCAGAGCTAATCACGACACTAATTGTGCTAAGCTTGTAATTCACGTAATAAAATAGTTGTACGCTTAAGTACGATATGCCTCTGTTTGTTTACATTGTATGCATTCGAAAATGGTCACTATCGGCAGTGCCGATATGTCAGATATGTGTGCTTTCCATATATATATATATATATGTAACAGGCAGGGTTACTGACAAATTATTAATTATCTAATTAAAACTTAACTAATATTTTCTAATTTTACTTTACACTATTCCAATAAACCCCATTAGTATCTATAGGCTGGGAGAGCCTAAGAGTCCCTTTCCTTGTTTACCCTGTTGTGCCAGTGGCAGCGTGACAGCCAATGCAATTGAAGTCATATCTGGTTACCACTGGGGAGCAAGCAGCGGTCAGTGGGAGCAAGGGTTGGTTAAAGGAGGCTGTAGAGAAGAGACTGCGTGTTTTGGCACTCTCTTCACTCCTGCGTGTTTTGACACTCGCTTCACGCCATTAAAGCACCAAAAGAAGCATGAAAGGTAGGTGGATTGATCCAGGAAATGCTTACAGCTGTTTTCATGTATTTATTCACTATTACTTATAGGCAAATTAGCATTTAACTGTGGTAAACACTGTTACTTGAAGTGTTGACAGTGGATGCTGAATTTCCCCAACGCTTGTATACAGATGTTGTGTGTTAGAACAAGTTGAATTATGTTGTGTGAACCAAATCATTACACATTATATAGACTACTAGATTATCTGGTAACTACATTGAGTCTTAATACTCAATAGGAGTAATTAGGAGATGCTGGGTTGAGATGTTCCCCACTGAGATGTTAGCAGACAGTAGTCTGGGTTGATGGGTGTTGTGTAGCGGGTCAGGTTACCGACAGTCCCTGCACACCCTGCACAGTGGGATATAGTCATTAATATCCCATTGACTGTCAGTGGTCAGTGGACAGATAGCCACTGGACTGACCATGCTAGCTGGCTAGTCTAGAGAGAGAGAGAGAGAGGCTATTAACCTTGTATTTTATATGATTAGGCTACATATATATATATGCAGGAGGTTATGTTCAATAAGTATTGTTTTAATCACTAAGTTGTTCTAACTAGTTACACTTATTGTGCGAGGTTACACAAGCCGGAGTGTATGTGACACTTAGCAGATGTGTCATCTGCAGAGCTTGTATGAGAATAATTATGTTAACAGACATAAGATATTCATTATTCAATATTAGATATTAGTTTACAGCTGATAATTGGTTGTAAATGGGTTAATGATAGACTTGTTATAATTGGTACCATACTTGGCAGTAGAACTGTTGTTTATTTGTTTACAGACAGCAGACATGTAGCATAGACCTACTTGTACTGAGCCGATGCTCAGCTGCAGTAGTTTCTGCATATCCTAGTTGGGGTGAGCACACAGGATTGCATGCATGGGTGTAATAATGTATTATTAATTGGTTAGGAACAATTACATGCTTGTCATATGTTATGGAATTCATTTATACCTTAGACATGAAAGGATATAATGTAGTAACATATACATTTAATTGTAGATGCATTATTAACTGAGTATTTACTTATTATGTATGACATATTACTTGGATTTATTACTGTGTTGATGTTACTTAGGATGTATTCATTTCTCAACATGGGAGAGCGATGTTTACTTAATATACATGTGTTTATTGATGATAAGTTTTGCAGAAATGATGTCTATTTACAAATATCACAGGAGCTAACCTGCTATTTGGTAGATGAGATGATCTACAGGCAAATGAACTATATCAATATTATGCAATGAATATTATGTTTCATGCTATTGAATGATCTTATGTACCATTGTAACACATGTAGTAATGACAATTATTTATGTTTACAGGTTTTATTTTGTTTTAGTCATATAATATAGAACGCACCACAATAAATGGTATAAGCATTTACACGTGTGTTCTGTCTTCAATGATAATCCCTCCGTCTACAAATGGTGTCAGAAGTGGGATTGAAGACTGACGAAAACAACCCCAGCTAGGAGCGACGAGTTTGCAAGGAACCGGCTGCTACCGGAAACACATCAGCGTGATCAATCGATGGACCGTGTCCAAGTTCGTGGTCTGCCGCTAAACAGCAACACCCTGCGGATTGCGATGTTGGCACTGGACATGCGTCAAGGACAATGTCCGTGTGGATGAATGCGGCTCATCGAGATCGTTTGTTGGGATTGTTCGTCGGGATCGTTCATCGGGATCGGTAGCCGGGATCGTTCGTTTCCGATTGACAGACGTTTGATTCGATGTAGCATTGCTGAAGATCACGGCATCGTTACAACAATGTTAATGTTTCTTTTTTCAGCAATGTACGTATCCTTGAACTGGTTTGAATGTTTTTCTTTCAGCATTATAGAGGAAAGGTCACGTGTTGCCTGCGATAACATTGGACAGAGTGTTATTGTTTAATGTGTGTTAATTATCATGTGGAAGTTAGGTACTTGTACTGAGCAGGGATAATTATTTCACCAGCCGGGTCTATAAGTGCATGAGCATGCTGTTGGTTATTTCCTGGCATTAATCCGCTGAGAGTTTTAGGCAAAGGTAAGTCCGCTTTGGTTTCGAGAGGTGACTGTTGCTTGGTGGTTATAGTTGTTCACTATCACTATCAGGTTAGCAAATTCTTCGTTGGAAATTGTATTCCATTTCCCCTGGTCGTGTGGTTGCCTGTGCCGTGACGAACATGGATGACATGGAGGAACAGCTGAAGGTGCTGCAATTGCAGCTGGAGCAGTCCATGGCTCAGACCACTGAGGCACAGCAGGACAAAGCTGCTGCTGAGTCTGAGTGGCAGGCGCAGAAGGCACACCTGGAAGAAGAGTTAGCCAGAAGTCACCAGAGCGGTAACTGGGAACCTGCCGCGGCCGCGCCTCAGCGCATCTACGTTCAGCGCGAACGCCGGATGCCAAAACTGGGTGGAAGACCACAGAAGCCGGAGGACCCAGACGTGGACGACTGGACCGCGGACATGGAGAACCACTTGCAGGCCAGTCCATTGTCTGATCGGGAGGGATTGGATTTTATAATGGACCACCTTACTGGACCGGCTGGGCAAGAGGTCAGGTTTAGAGAACCCAGAACAGCGGTGGAAGCGCTTCAGATTGTGCGAAGTGTCTTTGGTGATGTGGACACAATGGGTGCGGCCCAAGAAGCTTTTTATACCAGAATTCAGCAGCCAGGAGAGACCCTGCTGGATTATTCCCTCGCGCTGGTGAAGCTATTCAGCAAACTAAGTAAACGACAACCAAGTCTATCGCCACTGAGGGATGAGACCTTGAAGGGACGATTTGCCTCAGGGGTTCGGGACATATCTCTGCAACGCGAGATGCGCCGGCTGGAATTGGACGATTCAAGAATGTCGTTCTGGGAGTTTCGGGACAGGGCAATCTCCTGGATAGGAAGGGAACTACCCAAGAAGATGGCTACTCATGACGCCATGAGTACCACCATTGGAAGAGAACCAGATAACGCCACCATCCTCAAGAAGCTGGATGCTCAACAGCATCAACTACAGCGTATGCAGGAGGTGTTGACAAAGCAACAGCAACAGCTGGAAGGGGTCAGATCTTCCAGGAGCTGGGAGTCCCGCCGCTCATCGAAGCGTGGCTACAATGCTGAGGGTAAGCGGGTCTGCTATGTATGTGGAGCTATGGATCACATTAGCCCGAATTGTCCAAAGAAGGGGAGCACGGGCAAACCGGGAAACTAGCTGCCTCCTCTGCACAGGTCCAGGTAGGGGATGGCGAGCTAGAGGACCCATCAGATGTTGAGGTAGTGATGGAGAAGGTCATCGGGAAATGTCCCGTGGTAGAGGTAGGGATGGGTGGATGTTTTGTGAAGTGCCTGTTGGACACAGGGGCAGAAGTATCCACCATCACCGAGAAATTCTTCAGGAATCACCTGCTGCCACGGGGGCATATGATGAAGGACATCACAGGATGTATCACCATTACTGCCGCAAATGGGTTGCCGGTGCCCTATCTTGGATATGTGGAATGTGAACTTGTTATCATGGGGAAGGTGTTCAAGGACATGGGTTTTCTTGTCACAAGAGACCTAGTGGACCCTGTCATGCGACAGCGGAGAGTTGAACGTCCCGGGATAATAGGTTGCAACATTCTACAACGAGTTGGTAGGACACTATCGTCAGAACTTGGGCCAGGTTACCTTGAGTCAATCAAGGTGAATGACAGTGGACCCAAGTGGGCTAGTGTGTTGTCACTTTTCACTGATCATAGCAATGACTTGAAACAGCGACATGTAAGATTAGCTGGGAAGAAGCCACATCTGTTACCTGCTGGATCAGCGGTGACAGTATTGGCTCATGTTGTAAAGCCAGTAGGGCTATGGCAATTGTTGGTTGAACCACTCGATCACGGGTCGAGCGGGTTGCCAAACGGAGTACATACTGCGTGCTCAGTTGTCCGAGCAGACCAGACTTGTATCCAGAGCGGAGTAGTCCCAGTACAAGTTTGGAACCTTAACCAGGAGGACATATGGCTTCAACCAAAGAGTGTTTTGGGAAGTATCCATGTGGTAGAGATCGTGGAGTCGACTAACAACACTACAGATGTAGATGTCAATGAGGTCACTGTAGAGCATGCAACAGAAGGATGTAGTGTTGATGACTCACCAAACCTAGACTTAGGAGGATTGGACCTTTCTGATGAGGATCTTCAGAGAGTGAAGACGTTGCTGATTAAGCACAAAGATGTGTTCAGTAGAGATAGTGACGACATCGGTTACTGCAATGCTGTACCACATCAAATACTCACCATGGATGACAGGCCAGTCAGAGTTCCTCACCGACGCGTTCACCCTAATCAGTGGGAGGAGGTTAAGGCTTATCTCAAGAAATGGCTGAAACTAGGAGTTCTCCAAGAATCTACAAGCTGTTATGCATCGCCAGCAGTGCTGGTACGGAAGAAAGACAACTCTTTGCGATTATGCATCGATTATCGACAGTTAAACCTGAAGACCATCAAGGATGCATTCCCTCTACCCAGAGTAGATGAATGTCTGGAGGCACTCACAGGATCAAAGTATTTCAGTACTTTGGATCTGGCCCATGGCTATTATCAATGTGCCATCGATGCCCGAGATGTTCCAAAGACTGCATTCCGGGTGGGAACCAGTGGACTGTACGAGTTCACAAGAATGCCAATGGGACTTTGCAATGCTCCAGCGACATTCTCACGTCTGATGAATCACGTGTTAGGAAATGAGAATTTCAATTCCCTTCTCATTTACTTGGATGATGTCCTAGTGTTTGGAAAATCCGTGGATGAGATGTTACAGAGGTTGGACACTGTATTTGGGAAGTTACGGGCCTTTGGACTCAAGATCAAGCCACAGAAATGTAGCCTGTTCAGACGCGAAGTTAAATTCCTGGGTCACATTGTATCTGCTGCAGGAGTTGCAACAGATCCAGAGAAAATCAAGGCCGTACAGGAATGGGAAGAGCCAACCAGTGAGACTGAGCTACGATCCTTCCTTGGGTTAGCTGGGTATTATCGTAGATATGTACCTTCCTTCGCGCAGATAGCAAAGCCTCTTCACCAGTGTATTGGCAAAGCGACGAACACAAAGAAGGGTGCCAAGAAGAGATTGTCACAAGAGAGTCCACTTTTTCACGAAAAAATGGAATCAAGATTGTACTTTGGCTTTTCAGAAGTTAAAGGAGAAACTGACAAGTGCGCCAGTGCTGGCCCACCCAGACTTTAGCAAACCATTCGTCGTGGAGACTGATGCTAGTTTCCGAGGGTTGGGTGCGGTACTGTCTCAAGAGGACGGGGTAATCGCCTACGCAAGTCGCGGTTTAAGGCCAGCAGAGAGGAACGACGCCAACTATAGTTCCATGAAGTTAGAACTTCTTGCACTGAAATGGGCAGTGACAGAGAAGTTCCGTCCTTATCTCATTGGATCACACTTCACGGTGTACACGGACAACAATCCATTGAGCTACATCCAAACATCAAAGTTGGGAGCCACTGAGTTGCGCTGGGTTGCACAACTTGCTCAGTTTGATTATGAAACCAAATACCGCAGTGGACATTCCAATGCGAACGCTGATGCCCTCAGTCGGAAAACATGGCATGGAGAACTTGTGTCAGCTGAGGTAAACACAAATCATGTCAAAGTGGAAATGACTGAGTTGGTAGTAAACATGACTGTGACAGAAGCACTGTCTTCATCAGCAATACCCGGTGAGCTACAGGAGCGACATCAAGTGATGATGGAGAGCATCGAAGACATCATGACAACTACAGCAGTTGGCACGGATACCAGACAGAAGGGAGCAATATCATCACTTCCAGGATATACCAAGCAACAACTTGCTGAGTTGCAGGGGCAAGATCCAGTCTTGGGTAAAATCATGAGTGTTTGGAAGAAGGGTATAAAGCCAGATCGTACAGAACTTCAAACTATGCCAACCACTGCTCGTCGTTGGTACAGCAAATGGGATCACTTTGTTGACATCGGGAATGTACTGTATGTTGAGTCCTTTGATAATGGCGAAGGAATTCTACAGCTAGCATTACCAAGTTGTTTGAGACAACCTATCTTGGAATCTCTTCATGACTGCAGTGGACATCAGGGAAGAGATCGGACATTAGCTCTCGTAAGAAGGAGAGTATTCTGGCCTGGAATGAGCAAAGACGTAGGGTTGTATTGTGCCAGTTGTCCACGATGTTGCACTGCAAAGGCATTAAGGCCTACTGTAAAACCAAGCATGGGACATGTTTTGGCAGACAAACCACTTGAACTACTAGCCATAGATTTCACTATGCTAGAAAAGGCTTCTGATGGACGTGAAAATGTTCTTGTGATGACAGATGTATTTAGTAAATTCACTGTAGCAATACCAACAAAAGACCAGAAGGCAACTACAGTCGCGAAGGTACTAACCCAGGAATGGTTCTATCGGTATGGAGTACCCAGCCGCATCCACAGTGATCAAGGGAGAAATTTTGAGAGCGAGGTAGTAAGGGCGTTGTGTGCGGTTTATGGAATAAAGAAGTCTCGTACCACTCCGTATCACCCAGAGGGGAATGCGCAGTGTGAGCGATTTAATCGTACGATGCATGACCTGCTCCGTTCACTGCCGCCAGAGAAGAAGAGACAGTGGCCACGGCATTTGCAGGAACTGATCTTTGCGTACAATTCAACGCCACACTCTGCCACAGGTTTCTCGCCGTACTTCTTGATGTTCGGGCGAGAACCCAGACTTCCTGTGGATGAATTGCTGGATGGAGATGGTCCAACAGTTCCCGTAGGCCGAGAGACCAATGATTGGGTAGAGGAACATAAACAGAGACTGGATGCAGCTTTTGAATTGGCTGGTCAGAGATTAGCTAAAGCAGCTGGGATTAGGAAGGATAGGCATGACAGGAAGGGAAATGATGCGCCACTGAAGCCTGGTGATAGAGTTTTCCTGAGGAACAGAGGTGTTTTAGGACGAAACAAAATACAGGATCGGTGGGTGGCCATCCCTTATCGAGTTGAGGAAAGGATGAGTCCAGACAGTCCTCTATATCGCGTCCAGCGAGTCGATGGTCTGGGGCAACCTAAAATAGTACATCGTTCTGCGATACTGGATGTGAAGGATATCCGAGCGCCAGCAGACAACATGGTAACTGCACCAGAAGAGAGTCAGTGCACACATGACAATGTCATGGATAACCATGTTCAGTCCACCTCGGAAGGTAGCTCCACACCAGTGAACCGGTGGATGATACTGCGTGATGTAAACCGTCCACAGATGCCCACTGTACGAGCGGAAACTGTTCCCTCAACACCAGTGATTCAGGATGGAGCTTTGGAAGAGGAACGTCCAAAATCCAGTGAGTCACTAAAACATGTCATGGACAATCACACTTTGGAGGAAGAACAGTCACCGACGCTTGTCCGTGACGACGCTCAGGGTTCGCCGAGTATAGACAGTAGACCTGTTCGTGCTCCGGCACGTAGCAGTCCCTCTGTTGATTCAGATGGTGACAGTACCTCAGAGTCAGATCAACAACAGTCTCGACGACACCGTCGTGTCAAGACTAGGAGTCAGTATGAACGCTCTGGTAGATCGACAGCAGATGATGAGAAGCCACTTAGAAGATCTAAGCGTGCAACTGCCGGGCGTACTCCAAACCCGCACAATCTACCAAGGTCTGCAGCACTTAGAATGACTGAGTTAACAGTACCACCATCATTCGAAGAACTGAGCAAAGCTATGTTGAACTTAGGTTCCATGGTTCAGTCAGCTTGGTTACAGGCACAGGTTTCCACAAGTCACCATACGTAAATGGAAGGACATTAAATGTTGTAAGTCATTTTCTGAAATGTTTCCCTTGGATTCTGATTATTATTGATCAGTTGCTCGTGGGATAGCAACGATTTAATCAGGGGAGTATGTAACAGGCAGGGTTACTGACAAATTATTAATTATCTAATTAAAACTTAACTAATATTTTCTAATTTTACTTTACACTATTCCAATAAACCCCATTAGTATCTATAGGCTGGGAGAGCCTAAGAGTCCCTTTCCTTGTTTACCCTGTTGTGCCAGTGGCAGCGTGACAGCCAATGCAATTGAAGTCATATCTGGTTACCACTGGGGAGCAAGCAGCGGTCAGTGGGAGCAAGGGTTGGTTAAAGGAGGCTGTAGAGAAGAGACTGCGTGTTTTGGCACTCTCTTCACTCCTGCGTGTTTTGACACTCGCTTCACGCCATTAAAGCACCAAAAGAAGCATGAAAGGTAGGTGGATTGATCCAGGAAATGCTTACAGCTGTTTTCATGTATTTATTCACTATTACTTATAGGCAAATTAGCATTTAACTGTGGTAAACACTGTTACTTGAAGTGTTGACAGTGGATGCTGAATTTCCCCAACGCTTGTATACAGATGTTGTGTGTTAGAACAAGTTGAATTATGTTGTGTGAACCAAATCATTACACATTATATAGACTACTAGATTATCTGGTAACTACATTGAGTCTTAATACTCAATAGGAGTAATTAGGAGATGCTGGGTTGAGATGTTCCCCACTGAGATGTTAGCAGACAGTAGTCTGGGTTGATGGGTGTTGTGTAGCGGGTCAGGTTACCGACAGTCCCTGCACACCCTGCACAGTGGGATATAGTCATTAATATCCCATTGACTGTCAGTGGTCAGTGGACAGATAGCCACTGGACTGACCATGCTAGCTGGCTAGTCTAGAGAGAGAGAGAGAGAGGCTATTAACCTTGTATTTTATATGATTAGGCTACATATATATATATGCAGGAGGTTATGTTCAATAAGTATTGTTTTAATCACTAAGTTGTTCTAACTAGTTACACTTATTGTGCGAGGTTACACAAGCCGGAGTGTATGTGACACTTAGCAGATGTGTCATCTGCAGAGCTTGTATGAGAATAATTATGTTAACAGACATAAGATATTCATTATTCAATATTAGATATTAGTTTACAGCTGATAATTGGTTGTAAATGGGTTAATGATAGACTTGTTATAATTGGTACCATACTTGGCAGTAGAACTGTTGTTTATTTGTTTACAGACAGCAGACATGTAGCATAGACCTACTTGTACTGAGCCGATGCTCAGCTGCAGTAGTTTCTGCATATCCTAGTTGGGGTGAGCACACAGGATTGCATGCATGGGTGTAATAATGTATTATTAATTGGTTAGGAACAATTACATGCTTGTCATATGTTATGGAATTCATTTATACCTTAGACATGAAAGGATATAATGTAGTAACATATACATTTAATTGTAGATGCATTATTAACTGAGTATTTACTTATTATGTATGACATATTACTTGGATTTATTACTGTGTTGATGTTACTTAGGATGTATTCATTTCTCAACATGGGAGAGCGATGTTTACTTAATATACATGTGTTTATTGATGATAAGTTTTGCAGAAATGATGTCTATTTACAAATATCACAGGAGCTAACCTGCTATTTGGTAGATGAGATGATCTACAGGCAAATGAACTATATCAATATTATGCAATGAATATTATGTTTCATGCTATTGAATGATCTTATGTACCATTGTAACACATGTAGTAATGACAATTATTTATGTTTACAGGTTTTATTTTGTTTTAGTCATATAATATAGAACGCACCACAATAAATGGTATAAGCATTTACACGTGTGTTCTGTCTTCAATGATAATCCCTCCGTCTACATATATATAATATGAGTGTGTGTGTAACTTTATTTTAAGAAATACCTTATTCGTTTTTTTCGGTTATCTGGATTTAAAAAGGAAGCAATATAATTATATATATATATATATATATATATATATATATATATATATATATATATATATATATATATAATCATATATATATATATAATCATATATATATATATATAATTATATATATATATGAACGAACGAACGAACGAACGAACGAACGAACGAACGAACCAGCGAACGAACGAACGAACGAACGATCGAACGAACGAACGAACGAATGATGCTTTTTATTCGACTAGTGTTTCAACCAAATGCCTACACTATATCCATGTCAAACAGGTGAGAATCAATGCAAATATATCAATCACCACAGACATGGTAATGGTATATAATAATTAATAATGCAATTAATAATACAAAATACGGTCAGGACACTACTCTAAGACCATGCTAGTCGCTATCGAGGAGACAACGTTCAGGAAATTTTATGTACAAAATTATTTCATTTTCTAAAACAAATTCTTCCAGAGAGAGAAACAAAACACCTTCAAGTAAAGATCCATGTGCGCAGCTGACGTGGCTATTTTACCTTAAGACAGTTATAATACCAAAATTGAGGTGGGCCCGACTTGTACATAAGTGCCTCCACTTGCGGGCACGTACCTTCACGCGCACTCTCTCATAAAAGCACGTACACTCTCAATTTGTTTTCAGTATTTCACTATTTGGCACTTATGTACAAGTCGGACCCACCGCAATTTTGCTATTATAACAGTATTTTTGCCAACATTTGGTACTTGATTTTGTTAATTCATTAAATTATAATCATCTTGCGCATATTTATATTTTATAAACAGCGCGTCTTGGCATATTTTTGAGGTCGAAAAGACAGCGCGATTTGTGCCAGTCGCAAGCGCAGCTTTTTAAGTATATAAGTATATGTAAATATAGATATAAGTAAGTAGAGATATAGGTAAGCATACATACAGCATACAGTTGATAGGTGATTTATATACATAACAGTTTTGTATAATATATGCTACTTGATAACTTTGTAAAAAACACAGTTTACATACTTGGCAAATCCCTGTGTACTATGGGAGATAAGTTTTTTTACTATTTCAAATAGGTTGTTCAATCAAAGTGGCAAAGAATGCTTGAGACATTTCTGTGGAAAGGCATGTTTAACTTTATAAGTGTATATTTTATTATTGTATCTTGTATCATGACTATATACTTCAGGTTTAAACATAATCCTGCAATTTTGTAAACAGAATGGTAAATCATGGTGTAGATATTTACAGTACTATGTTAATTGTTCTATTTTAAGGATGTCATCTACTCTTAATAAGCTGAGTTTTTATGTACAGCGGTTCAGTATGGGAAATGTTGTTACTTAAAGTAATAATTCTCAGGTTTTTTCTGTAGTTTTATTATTCTACTTGATTCAAAGCCCCATGCCATGATGCAGTAATTTATGTGTGGCACTATTAATTAATTATATAATAATTTTAATATACAGAGGAAACATGTTTAAATTTATTTAAAATTACAATTTATATAGAACACGCGTTTGATTTTTTTTTCAGTATGCTTTTTCCAATTTAAATTTGTATCTATAATTAAACCAAAAAAAACACAAATCAGTAACTTGTTCAATATCTATATTGTCTGTCTTTAGGTTGAGTGTCTGTATATATTTTCTTTTTGAAATATAATTTATTTAGATTTTACTACATTTAGTGATAGTCTATTGATTTTGAGCCACTCACTTATCTTAAGAAGTTCTTCGTTTATCAGTGTTTATAAATTTTGGTAATGTGTGTTATCATTGAACGTGTTTAGTGTACTTGATAGAGTTGTATCGTCGGCATAAATGAGAAAGTTAATCAATTTAGTTGCTTGAGCAAAATCATTGATATATATCATAAATAAAAGTGGTCCTAAGATTGAACCTTGTGGTACGCATGTTGTTGTTAATGACGTATTTGATTTGACATTGTCAATTTCCGTGTATTGTTTACGATTTTCTAGGTAGCTGCTGAATACTTTGAGATTTATTCCATGTACACCATAATATTTCAAATTATCAATTAAAATTGTATGATTAATGGTATCAAACACTTTGGAAAGATTTAAATAAATGTTACTTGGCATTTCGTCCTTGTCCAGTTGAGTTATTATTCTATCTATTAGTTCATGTGCCGCAAATTATGTTAAATGATTTGGCTGAAAACCATACTGATGATCAAATAAAAGCTTAGAGTCTTTTAAGTAAGATGACAGTTGTTCAAATATATTTTTTCCAGTACTTCTGAAATAGCTGGTAGAAGTGATATTGGTCGATAATTTCTAAATACTGTTTGCTCTCCTTTTTTATAGACTGGAATTACCTTTTCAGTTTTTAATTTATCAGGGAACATTCCCGTGGTTAGCACTTGGTTTGTTAATGAAGCTAGAGATTTGGTTAGTTCAAGTTAGTTAGTTCAAGAATGTTTAGCAATTTAGTGGAGAGACCATCATATCCATAGCTACTTGTGTTGGGTAAATTAATTATTGTCCTCTTTATGACATCTTCTTCGACGTATTTAAATGTAAAGTTACTTTCTACTATTTTAATGAGATTATATGCATGTCCACGAATGTTTTCGTTAATATTCCTGCTGTATTTTGTAATATTTGTTTTGTTAAATTACAAACGAAATTATCAATAAGTGTACCAGTGCATGTCGTGAACCTTGTAGGAAGAGTAATTTGGGGAGGAGGCTGAATGAAGTTAACATATCAAAGAATGTGCTACAGTGTTCTTGCTCATTTATTTTTAACAAGTTTATATTGTAGTCCCCTGCAAGGATAACACTGTTGTTTTGGTGACACGGCACATTTGATATGACCGTTGACAATTCATTTAGGAATTCATATATATATATATATATATATATATATATATATATATATATATATAAGTGTGTGTGTGTATATATATATATATATATATATATATATATATATATATATATATACATATATAACATTATATATATATATATATATATAATATTTTATATATATATGTGTGTGTGTATGTGTGTTTGTAAATAAATATACAGGAATATGTTCAATGTTCTTGAATTTTGTACCGTTATCTTTATGTTTTGTTTCGTAGTGTCTTCGAACAGAGTAATTAACAATTATTTGTATTGTTAGTGTGTGTGTGTGTGTGTGTGTGTGTGTGTGTGTGTGTGCGTGCGTGCGCGTGGGTATATATATATATATATATACATATATATATATACATATATATATATATATATATATATATATATATATATATATATATATATATATATATATATTCAAAACCAACTAGAATGAATATAGACATGACAATCAAGTTCACTAACCAATGTAGCTGGCAATTCAGCAAAATCATTCACAGAAAGCGGAAAACATAGAAAGTAAGACATAAACGACACATTATTAAAGAGACACGAACTCACAGCCGCTACGTAATATCCGGCTATAGCCGGCCAGCAAAGTCCTCACGCTACGTCTTCAAAACCTACTGAAAAAGACCATGACGAATACCAACATGTAACCGCTTACTCTAATGAAACAATAATTAACCATTCCTAGATGATGAGACGTTGGCGATCAACCACTAACTTCACAACATGTAACGTTGCTGCTTATTACCATTGATAAACTCACTAAAGGAACGTTCAATTACCCAATGCAAAATTGACTAAATAATTAATTTTGCTTTGGTTATAATGAGGATTACAGCCGGTGCAAACGCGTGGAGGAAAGTAGAGATAGACGGATATCACATTAACTTATTAAAGGAAATGTGTCCTTTTCGAGTTACCCCGGCATTAATGAATGCTCTAGCGCGATGGCACTAACAGAAAGAAACACTACAGTAGAAGGTCCAGGTTCGCGAAAACAACCTGGTAAGAAGAATCGTGGGAGTTGAGAATGGTTTAACTGAGAGTGAAGATTGTAATGTAGGAAAGTTCTAAGAAGAAATTGGTGAGAATGTATGTTGATACGGGCTGGTCATGTGGAAATAATGGAAGATGAAAAACTGCTAAAGACAGCAGATGCCCGGAAAGTGCAAGGAAAGGGAGGCAAGGAAGACCGAAATTGTGATGGGGAAGTGTATAAAAGAGGCCTAGAAAGAGTGGGAGAAGAATGGAGAAAAGAGCAACATATAGAAGGAATTGGAGACTGCTGATAAAGAACGTAGAGAGAATCACGTGAGAGCAGGACAACGACGAAACGGAAATCATGGTTAACCCACCCTGACGACGTGGATGCCAAGAATAGAACAACAACAAAAGCCTAAGTCATTTTGAAAACTTAATGTGAAATTTGCTTGCATAATATGAGACTGGCATAAATATTCTGTAGCGTCCTGTTATTACGTATAATTATAGCAATACATATGTAAATTGGTATTTAATCTTCGACAGTTTGATTACTGTTGAGGCAACATAAAGGTGCCGCGGTCACGTATATGTGGATTGTACTTTGCTTGAGATATTATTAGATATAATAACAACGCTGTTATTCCTACCACGTATACAGAACGCCGTAATATATTATGGTGTGCTAAATTTACTCGAATCTTTTTGTCGTCCTGTCACGATCGGCATATCAGGAGCCGTGTTCAAACTCCATGGTTATTTGCAAAGGTTGACATCTAGCTATTTATTTTAACGATACAATCGACACACTGATGTGATGTCTCGTAATTTATAAAAGCGTCCAAATTACATACCAATTAATGTAGTTTTCGTTATTATTAGATATAATAACAGCTCACTATATGAAATGTATATTTATTATAGTTACGTTTTATACAAGTACATTTCACAATCAACTTTTTCAACAGTATTATACATATACATTTTAACACTGAAACTCTCTATAACTTATAAGGGTTTTCTAAATTTACTCGAATCCTTTTTCGCGGCTGAAGAAAGTTGTGTGCCAACAATTTAGGGCGACTGTTCTCTCCATCTAGTGTTCTTACACCTTTCTCCAATCATTCGCTCCTGTTTGCATTCGACGTCGAACCGCTAGCCCCAATCGCCCATCCGCGAGAAGCATTTCTTCACAGTGGCCTCTTGTCCAGCTACTCCGATCTCCTTGGTTGCTATTAGCATGTCCACACACATCTATCTAGTTCAGCGGTCCTTAATCTGTATTGGTTGCTGCATATATTCCTGTCAGGAAATTTCTCGGTGACCCTTACTTTCAGATTGATATTATGTGAAGAAAAAATGAGTTGTGATAATATAATATAGGCCTAGCATCAAATACTAATAAATTATAGTCAGAATTCTTTTAGTTTGCTGAACGCAAAGATATATTATGCTACTGACCTGGTACTGATGAAGACGCAGACATAGTCATCGAAAATACTTCGCGCTTGGAAAAAGTATCTTGCGGCATTGTTACTCCAACACATACCAATCCGTTCGCTACGCTCTGCAGGCGGGTTATTCCATGAAGTGCCACGAGTTTCGGCCGCCGTACATTTGCATGTGCAAGACACACTCTGTGGAACAAACTTCCAAGGAATATGCGCCACAATAGCAATCTACCACAATTTAACAAACAATTAAAGACATTTTTCATTGTTATTTTCTACATAATGTGTTTTACACACTGTACATTATATTTTAGGTAAATTATATATATATATATATATATATATATATATATATATATATATATATATATATATATATATATATATATATATATATATATATATATATATATATATATACACACACAGCGTATAAGTATTATTTAATAAGCATACGCAGAGTTATCATCACGTTTATTTATTTGTATGTATATAACTCGTGAATTATGGTGTTAAAATATGGTGTTAAAGTAAAGTTTTATTAGTACTATTATTATTGTTATATGCTGACCAAAATGTCATTTTTTCTGGCGAAACTTGCTTTGAAGACTTCTGCTTAGAATGAATCAAATGCCAAGAATCACCCAATATGTGCATGACACATTTTGTGGCGTCAAACAAAATATGACGTTCGCACACCACGTGCATGAAAGATGGTCAAGCAAGGATTCTATTCTAAGATCGTTGATTGCAGATTGAAACTATACAATACAATGTAAAAGGAGCTATATCAGAAAAAAAACGTCATCGTGTTCTTAATTACATACATTTGTCTGGCCCTAGTTGGTGTGGCTGAGCCGTACGCGTGTGGGGTGTGGGTGTACTTATTCTCGGTAGCGGATCTGTGGTGCTGAACAATAATGTTCTCCTGAAATTTCAGCTTAACTTGATAATTGTATAAATATATTTAAAAACATTTGACGCATTCAATTGTAATTGTAAATATAATTTTAATTGATATTTTAGTCCTCTTATAATGTAAGTTTACTAATTAAAATTATATTTTTAGAAGATAATTTAAATATATATATATATATATATTTCTTTTTTTAAACAAGTGTAAAGGACATTTTATATATATATATATATTTATTTATTTACTAGTTTACACCACAATTATTGTTAAATAGATAACGTATTGTTTTTATTTTGTCTTTAGTTATTTATTATATTAAAATAATTGTTTTATATTTTAATTAACACATTATGTACAATATATATCTTATATCTATATCTTATATTTATTTGCCATCTTTCGTTTTATTGTATATATATATATATATACGCACTATATGAGTCAACGCCAGACTACATTCCAATTCATCATGTAATGCACGTTGAATATGGCAATTAAGCTTTATTATTATTATGTGAATGTATAATT
>OZ024863.1:48119319-48141819 GCA_964017155.1 Oasisia sp. SBJ-2009 | reverse complement strand
AAATCGCCTGCTGTCTTTCTGATCGATTTGCAAGGCATAGCTCTTTCCATGTAATTGAATCAATTAACTGCTCCGAGTTTATGACTTCTTTGCAGTACTGATAACATACATTGTCTCAGTAATGGTTCACGTTAGTGCCTGTTAATTTTCCATTTCTGTTGGGTGTTCTCATACATTTGGTATTGTCTAATGCCATGGAAAATAACCTGCAATGATAATGTGTTTCCAAATACAAATACTAAAACATAGTTATAGCGAAATGTTTAGTTGCGAACACCATACTATAACCATAGGCCTCGGTGTTTCTTGTGTTTTCATATATTTATGTTACCAGCGTAATGTCTTCCTTTACGGTGATTGGAATGTTACTGCGATAGTGCAAAGCTAATCACGGCACTAATATGTGCTAAGCTTGTAATACACGGAATAAAATAGCTGTATGCTTACATACGATATGCCTCTGTTAGTTTACATTGTATGCATTCGAAATGGTCACAGACGGCAAAAGTCAAAGTCAAAAGTCAAAAGTCACTAAAACGTTTATATATATATATATATATATATATATATATATATATATATATATATATATATATATATATATATATATATATATATACAGGGGAAAGTCTGGTAATATGAGCCATTTTTTTACACTGATATTTTGGAGCCGTATGTCTAGTTGTGTGCTCTATGAAACTGAAAGGTACCGTGATATACTATTGCTGTATGCATTAATGCATGTGTAGGTTGTTTACATATTTAATGAGAACGAGGGGAATGTTTTCCCCAAATGGCTCATATTAAAACAATACATGCCCCGTTGGTAATATGAGCATACGTGATAATATTACACTTGATCCATTCCCTCAGTATGGATAACAAGTACCATTCGTGGCATTATGAACATATCGGAATTTAGGCGGCGCGATTGACGTCATCACTGGCACTGTTTTCGTTGTTGTGCCCTGGGGTTATGTATAACTATTTGTAGGCGATCGTATGCCTTTGGGTTTCGTCGTTCTAGTTTGATAAGCTTCTTGCACTGAATATATACCTGTCTTGGTTAGGGGGTGGCCCATATTATGTGGTGGCTCACACTACCGGACTTTCACACACACACGCACGCATGCATGCATGCATGCACGCACGCACGCACGCACGCACGCACGCACGCACGCACGCACTCACGCACGCACGCACGCACACACCACACCACGCGCGCGCGCGTGCGTGCGTGCGTGTGTGTATGTGTGTGTGTCAATATATATATATATATATATATATATATATATATATATATATATATATATATATATATATATATACAGGTTTATATACATAAATATAACTGTAAAATAATAAAATCAATATTGTTATGGTATTGAATTGTGTACCGTTATGTTTATGTTTTGTTTTCACAGCGTCTTCGAATAGGGTAATTAACAAAGTAGTGTGTATTTGTGTGCGTGTTCGTGTTCGTGTGCGTGTGCGTGTGCGTGTGCGTGTGCGTGTGCGTGTGCGTGTGCGTGTGCGTGTGCGTGTGCGTGTGCGTGTGCGTGTGCGTGTGCGTGTGCGTGTGCGTGTGCGTGTGCGTGTGCGTGTGCGTGTGCGTGTGCGTGTGCGTGTGCGTGTGCGTGTGCGTGTGCGTGTGCGTGTGCGTGTGCGTGTGCGTGTGCGTGTGCGTGTGCGTGTGCGTGTGCGTGTGCGTGTGCGCGTGCGTGCGTGCGTGCGTGCGTGCGTGCGTGCGTGCGTGCGTATGTGGGTTTGTACGTATTTGCAAGCTGCCACGTCGCTGTGCGTGAAACATCGCACGCGTCGCATAGTCTACCAATGGCTTCCGGCAAAACAATATTGTGTTGCCTAAAATAAAATACATGACTGTGACTTATGTGTGGTTGTTCTATTCATGCCACCCTCTGTTACTGCTCTCGTACAAGAGTAGCGTCCTGCGTCGGATACATTGTGTACGCATGTGTAGCAATCGAAGTGTGTTAAGTGTGAACGATCAGCAAAAAAGAACGGCACACAAATCATTCTTACGTTCAAGTTGCCATGCAAAGTTCGACGTCGGACAGGAGCCGGTGTCATTATTGATACGGAATCAATTTTAATTTTAACTAACTCCCGGCATCCTGTGACAAGGCCGATTGGCGTATCAGTGCTGCCACCTGTTGTCTTACTTATGATTATATCGGTGACTGTAGCCTCGGCTACCCAGACTCCATGAGGTGGCTGCATTTTTAAGCCCCTCACACCAGACTGTCTTATCGGCGTAGTTCCGCAGCCGACCTACAGTAGGTTAAGCGAGACTGTGGGCGACTGGTGAACGTCCAGAGTTTCAGACAAATTGTTATCGTTCACATTCCAAACTTAACTTCTATCAGTACAATATCCTCCGTTAGCTACGGTTCAGGACCGGTATTCTCGAACAAATTAGGAATTTCTAAGTGCCATTGTTTCGTAAAAATGGCGTCGAAATTTCCGTAAGTTATGATTTTTCGTAAATGCTGTTCTCGAAACAATTACAATAAGAATATTCGTAAATATGGCGTATCTTTCATCGTAACTTACGAAATCGAGATAGGTCCCGTAATTTTGTCGTAAGTGTTGTGTTAGTTCATTGAGACATAAATTCCTCAATTATTATTGTATTACAACATCGCCAACATATATTTAATAAATAGTGTATACTTCATTGACAATTGTGTGTGTGTGTGTGCATTTTATTGGCCGTTGTAATTGCATAAATACCGTCTTTGAGTTTGAAAGCAGATTCCGCATAGATCCATTGCGTCAATAACTTCTAACCAGTTCTGCGGTGACTTGTCAAAGCTGGAGGCCACTCGTTTGCAGTCGCCGTGGCGAGAGTCCTCGTGGAACACTTTGCCTAATGACATTAAAACGTCTAGTTGTCTAACTACTTTCAATACATGCCGAAGTAATACTTTTCTTGTTATTTTCAACTGTTTTTCTCGTGGCATAATTTGGTTTCCGCTTTTATTAGTTATAGTAGTTATGTTATATACACTTATATAGTTATTTGTTTATTATACCTATATGCATTACTTCAATAAAGGAATTCGTCTTATTTCTTCTACATAATATTAATAATTAAGTTGATTAATTCTTTATATATTTATTAATTATTGTATTTTAGTGTATTTATTTATTTGACTAATACTAACTTATATTTAAGGAACATTCCAAATAACTTAATGCATTTTAATTAAATAACAATATATTTATATATTTATATTAATACGTCATTAATATATGGTCATAACACTTGATACATATTTTATATTCTTAGTTCCAGTATTTTCCATATTGTTGTTTTAGAAAGTGCACGTCTATTTGGCCATTGTTGTTGCCTGATCGTGCCAGAAAAACCACCAATAGGCAGACCAAGAGGGAGATGGGCGGATGGCGTCCGAGGGACATATACTAATAATAGCTTTATTGTTTCATAATGTCATGTACATACAGTAAAGTAATACAGTAAAGTAATAATTTCATGTCAAAGTACATGTAACAATTGGATTTAAGCAACAATGCTTATTTTCCTTATTCATGTATTTTAACAATTTCGCAACAATTAATAATTCGTGAACATAAACACAAAAACCTATACAGCAGCATCATAATAGTGCAACTAGTTAACTAAAATAGTGAAATAGTGAATTACAAGTGTACCACAAAATTAAATACGTCGATGCACGTGTGTGACAAGTAAAATTGCATTTAAATAATTGTTTAATATAATTATAGAAAAACAATGAATAATAAGAGTACATTCAGAACAGAAACAACATATTACTGATTTTTCATTAGCAGATATTTGACACTTTTTTTAAAGATCTGTAAAGTGGCAGAAGGTTGTAGAAAGTTGTCTAAGATAAAGGTGTTCCATATTTTTGGTCCGACATACGCCAAAGATAATTGTCTACACTTTGTTCTGCAGAACGGTATTTTATATGCGAATTTTTGCCTTGTGCAATATTTATGTGTCATGGGTGACAATACAAATACGTCATTAAATAAGGTAGGTAACATAGCCTTATTATGCTTGAACATTAATATGCAGCACATATATTTGTTTATCTGATAGATATTCATTATCTGCAATGTTGAAAATAAAGGCTCTGTGTGGTCAAAAAATCCTACATGACTAATTATGCGCACAATTGTTTTTTGCAATATATATATGTTTTATCTAGATATACATTCGGGGCCCTTCCCTAAATAGTATTACAGTAAGTTAGATACGGGTAGATAAGCATATAATATAGATTTAGCAATAATCTTTTTTCTAGTTTGTTCTTCACCTTTTTCATAATGCCAATATTCTTAGATATTTTACTACACATATATTTAATGTGAGCACTCCAGTTCAATGTGTTATTTATAATTAAACCCAAAAATGTTATCTTGTTTACAGTGTCAATTTTTATGTCGTCTATATAAATGTCATTTGCTCTCTCTCTCTCTCTTATACTTTTCGTATTACTGAAGGTCATTGTATGAGTTTTTTAATATTTAGGGATAGTTTATTGATTTTGAGCCATATGGACTGTCTTTTTATCTCAGAGTTCATAGCAATTTCCATTTCATGTATATTATTACCTTGTATAAAGATACTTGTGTCATCAGCAAACATAATCGTAAGCATTTTATCAGATAAAGTAGTTAGATCATTTATAAATGCAGGAACTGCGGATCACCCCGGAGGATGCCCAGGACAGAACATTCTGGAGATCAAGACCGCTAACCCCACCTAGTGGGAAAAGTCGATGAAGAAGAAGACGTTATTGCCTGTATATATGGTTGTATATGCTTTAAGGCGCCGCAAACAAGAATGGTTGGATATGGCACTGTATTAAATAAAATATATTATTATTATGACGCAACAAAAGACTTTGGAATATACTTTCCATCTTCCATAATATACGACTAAAGAAAATATGTATAGTGAAAGTGAACCGGTCCGTGCCCAACACTAGACTCCGTCAAGCAACACAACTGCTCAAAAGAAGGTGGACATGGCATAGCCTTATACGTGGGATGAAGAGCAACATGCCAGCAAAACCGCACTGTCCTGGACCCGAGACGAAAACAGAAAAAGAGACAGACGATAAACATCCCGCCCACTACCCGACTCATCTCCTCCGTAACCACAGGACGTAAAACACTACACACTACACATACGCACTCGCACACGCCGGAACGCACGCACACAAGGACGTAAATAAGTCTGATGTGATTTATACACAGCTACGTGTGTGCACCGGCGCGTGTCCTGTGTAGATTTATCGCATATACTTATGACAGGATGTTGATCAGGTTACAATGCGTCACGCCCCGTCAGCATTCGACTGTGCTGCCGAGCAAGATGGCGGTGATAGTCCAGATCCCACAAGGTAAGTTGTCAAACTCTTCGAATGTGTATACATGGGAGCTGGTTCTATTGCGAGTGTTGCTGCACGCGTCGTGTACCAGTCGGCGAGTCTGAATTCAACGGCGTTCAAGTCGCGGTTATCGTCGAAATTGCGGACCACGCCTTAACTAAATCCAGGCCAGCTTCGGTTACCTCATTATGCACATAGGAGTGCACGTATTTGGGCTGCTTGTAATATTCGTAGCATGTTCCGAAACGCGCCATGTATATGTGTACTCGAACACAAGCAGCCGATAGCGAGTTCATGCCAATAGACGACATTGTTTGTCCTTTATAAAGCCTATGTATGCTACCTATGTTCCACGCGCGAGTTTCTCTGTGTATGTGTGGTATATGTAACTACGATCATCACACAGTCATCTTGTTAATTACGGTGCAATTTTCTATTGCCGTTCACGTCCTTGCACAATCGGGACCACTTCTGCTTAGGATAAAGCTGAATGTTCTATTACAAGTGATAACATCTAAGCGAGTAGCAATGTTCTATTACAAATGTTGACACCTAGGCGAGTGGCAATGTTCTGTTACAAGTGTTAACATCTAAGCGAGTAGCAATGTTCTATTACAAATGTTGACACCTAGGCGAGTGGCAATGTTCCATTACAAGTGTTAACATCTAAGCGAGTAGCAATGTTCTATTACAAATGTTGACACCTAGGCGAGTGGCAATGTTCCATTACAAGTGTTAACATCTAAGCGAGTAGCAATGTTCTATTACAAATGCTGACACCTAGGCGAGTAGCAATGTTCTGTTACAAGTGTTAACACCTAGGCGAGTGGCAATGTTCTGTTACAAGTGTTAACACCGTAGACGGATCACATACTCCATATCGCCAGGAAAACAAATCACACACGACACACAATTTAGAGGGTATGTAACCGCAATTTGTGGAGCGACGGAATAGTTTAAGTTATTGTTCAAACTTGGACATCGTTGGCACTGGGCGCCGGCATTGCGTTCAGGCTGCATAATGCAACAACATCTAATGATATCAGGGGCATATACCCTAACCCCCATACCCCCTAATGTTTACTATAATCATAAAATATTCCTATGATGCATTTGTTGTCGACAATTCGTGGTACATTCATCACAGTCGTCGTAGGCGTGTGAGGGGAAGACACCATGAAGTTCCAGGAAGACGGGGTGCCGGCAGAGGCTATAGGCGCCGCCGTCGGGGCTGCCATCATGTTTGCCCTCGCTCTCATCCTCACCTGCTACTTGTGTGCCCACCGCTGGATAGAGAGGCGAGAGCGGCGTGTCAGGTAGGCTGGTCCGTCCGTCCGTCCGTCCGTCCGTCCGTCCGTCCGTCCGTCCGTCCGTCCGTCCGTCCGTCCGTCCGTCCGTCCGTCCGTCCGTCCGTCCGTCCGTCCGTCCGTCCGTCCGTCCGTCCGTCCGTCCGTCCGTCCGTCCGTCCGTCCGTCCGTCCGTCCGTCCGTCCGTCCGTCCGTCCGTCCGTCCGTCCGTCCGTCCGTCCGTCCGTCCGTCCGTCCGTCCGTCCGTCCGTCCGTCCGTCCGTCCCTCCGTCCCTCCGTCCGTCCGTCCGTCCGTCCGTCCGTCCGTCCGTCCGTCCGTCCGTCCCTCCGTCCCTCCGTCCCTCCGTCCCTCCGTCCGTCCGTCCCTCCGTCCGTCCGTCCGTCCGTCCGTCCGTCCGTCCGTCCCTCCGTCCGTCCGTCCGTCCGTCCGTCCGTCCGTCCGTCCGTCCGTCCGTCCGTCCGTCCGTCCGTCCGTCCGTCCGTCCGTCCGTCCGTCCGTCCGTCCGTCCGTCCGTCCGTCCGTCCGTCCGTCCGTCCGTCCGTCCGTCCGTCCGTCTGTCTCGCTGGTTGACCGACTGACTGACCGACTGAGTCGGCCGGCTGTCTGTCTGTCTGTCTGTCTGTCTGGCTGGCTGGCTGGCTCGCTGGCTGGCTGGCTGGCTGGCTGGCTGGCTGGCTGGCTGGCTGGCTGGCTGGCTGGCTGGCTGGCTGGCTGGCTGGCTGGCTGGCTGGCTGGCTGGCTGGCTGGCTGGCATGTAATGCTAGAAAGGCCAGTCTGAAACGAATGATCAGGAGGATTAGTCAAAGTATTGAATTTACAAATCTATCAACAGAGCACATTACGCCTATCGCGAATATGTAGTAATAGATACATGAGTTATTTATAATAGAAATATCAAGTTATGCGGTCATATGCCGAGTCACAAATCTAGTGAATCAATCCCAGCCAACGCAATAGCGTCTGTACTATGCAAAATGCAACCTTTTCGGGTGAACTACTAAGACGTTTTAATTTAAAATCTATACTACTACTGGGGTATATTATCCCCTCTTCGTTTTCTTTCTAATTTTCTTGTAATGAATATGTTTCGTGTAGATATCACTTATTGCGGACTGGCCGCGGACAGTTTCATTGTATATTGATTGCATAACTTTCAATTTCCTTTGCATACAATCAACACTGCGTGCCATTTACTTCTTTAGCCAAGCAAAGCTAACAAATTGGCGGCGGAGGTCAAGGTCGAGGATTCAAGTGGACGCGGCGTTGTCGTCTCGAGCCAGCATCTGCAGCACCATTTCGGAACAGGAAACCAACTACGATCTCGTAGCAGTGCGCTACAGAGAAAGGTGCGGGTACTTTCGCGGTAGTTTCTATATTCGATGCCTCACAGGTAATGTAATAGAATGATTTTAGAAGGTTTAAAAAATAATATTGTCTTTTCTAAGTTAAACGTAACCATCAACTATAATTGTGGACATTCGTATTGTAAATGTATTTAAAGGCGCATTATATACACACACACACACATATATATATATATATATATATATATATATATATATATATATATATATATATATATATATATATATATATATATATATATATATATATATATATGTTTATTGTCTGTTTTATATATATATATATATATATATATATATATATATATATATTTATATATATATATATTTATTTATTCATTCATTCATTCATTCATTCATTCATACATTCATTCATTCATTCATTCATTCATTCATTCAATCATTCATTCATTCATTCATTCATTTATTTATTTATTTATGATCTAACCATGGCTGATGTAATCCCCTGGTCCATATTTAGGTAACTTTGTATGTTGTTATATGTTTAATTAATCGCATAATAATTTACTCACACTCTATCAAACCTGCTATGTGGTGTGCAGTGTTTATAGGTCACAATTTAGTGAAAACCTTTCACAGTGTTGACCCCTGGACGTGGCCAAGAAAGCAGTAAAGCCATCAGATGAGGAGCTACGAGAGAGATAGGGAGAGATGGATACAGAGATAGATAGCTGGATACAGAGATAGATAGATAGACAGACAGACAGACAGACAGACAGGCAGGCAGGCAGGCAGGCAGGCAGGCCGGCCGGCCGGCCGGCAGGCAGGCAGGCAGGCAGGCAGGCAGGCAGGCAGGCAGGCAGGCAGGCAGGCAGGCCTAACTAAAACCGTACTTACTAACACACCGTCTAACTTTTGACAGATAGCACTACTCTTACACACACAGTCACAATAACCATGCCACAGCCGTTACACTGCTACTACTATCTAAATAATGCCAAATAAAATGTCATCATGAAAAGATGGAACCGAGGAAATATGGACAGTAAAGACGTACGCGTGAATTGCCTCACGTACGTTTCAGTGACATGTACACGGGCAGCCGCAGTAGCAACAGCAGCAGCAGCAGCAGCGGCAGTAGTTGGATCTCGGCCTCCGAGAGCGGCTCATACACGGAGAGTTCCTCCGTCTCGGACGAACATCGTCGAGGTCGGGCCTATGTCAACGACACTACGGATTACGACTCGGTGCATTCCTTCGAAAGGTCAGTTGCTGATTCCAACCTATGCGAAGTCTCACCGACGGCTCGTGATATGTGCCCGCAAAGGCCATATCGTTCTCATTATTCCCATCGTTGTATTTCAAAACGCTCTAGATGGAATTTTGACACAACTTAATAGTTATGTTAAATGTACAGAATGACCAATATAGAGATAAATGTAATATTTCAGCGTTGACGTTGTTACCATATTCATTTAGATAGTTACCTGGTTGAATATTGGGTGGTTTAATGGAGATTTCGGGGCATTCACTCTTTGAGCGTACCACTGTGTCGGTCGTCATTTAAATTTGTTGGTGGCAATCATTAACAATGTCTAAATGACTCATCATTTCTGCAGCTACAATACCCATACTCGTAACTATACATCTACTTTGGTCACCATAAAAGCTAGGTCACTCATTTTATTTCTTCTGGACACTCATTAGTTCACACGATTTGGATAGTTTAACAACTGTATTCGAGGTACAGATTGTTAGCGATATCCGGGGTGCTTTCAGCAATTCGTCGTCGAGTTCCGGGTCTTCCTCTGCCTACAAACAACACAATCGACGTGTCGATGACCGCGATAGAGAAGAACATATCACCTCTGCAATGATGTCGTGGACGGACACTACGTAAGGGTCCATACGCATACGTACTGAATTTGTATTACTACTAAAAAGAAGGGTTGTGTGTGTGTGTGTGCGTGTGTGTGTGCGTGTGTGTGTGTGTGTGTGTGTGTGTGTGTGTGTGAGTGTGTGTGTGAGTGTGTGTGTGTGTGTGTGTGTGTGTGTGTGTGTGTGTGTGTGTGTGTGTGTGTGCGCGCGCGCGCGAATCCACATGTGTACGTGATCACGGGTGCGAAAGTGCGTGTTAATGCACGCATATGTACGTTTTCTCGTGTGTAACCGTGGGTCACGTGCCTCCTGTTCTCTCGCAGTGTGCACCCAGAGCCACCTGCACGCACGCGTCAACATCACTCGCATGACGTCATATCCATGATGACGACGACGACACAAGAGGAGATCATTGAGACGAGCCGGCGACGTCACCATGGTTTTACTTCTGCCGACAGTGCCAGTGAGAGTGACAGCTCCGCAGTGGTGGACGACGGTCGCAATGTCGTCGTTGAGCAAACCAAACACACGTTGGTCGCTGCAACTGGGCCAGAGTTGCCGCAACGGAAGTAGGTTGACAAAGTACTGTTATTGCTGTAATATATTCACATAATAAGGGCCCATTCACATTACATGGATCCAATCAATATATTCGGCATTGATACATTCACAGGAACGTTCGTGTGCACGCACGTACACAGATACGAAGGTAAGTATGTTATGTGTGAATATATATATATATATTTTTAATTCAATTCAATTCAATATCTTTATTTCAGACTGTCATACAGATGTCCACATAAACATTAACAAATACAAGTGACTAAAAAATATATAAAAGTATTGCACGTGGTAAATAGAAAAAAACATTGCACAGTGATACATTCTGTCAAAAACTATTATGTATATACAACATTTTTATCCAATGTCGTCTTATCCTGGATTGCCATTTTATATCACTGTTGATAATTGCAATTACCAACTTATTATAAGAGGCATCAAGTCGGAATGGACGAAGACTCGGGATGCCAAAGATCATCTTCTCTAAGCTGGCATCTGGCGCAAGAATTTCAGGTGGCCCCTAAGCAAAGCGCTTCAAAAACTCGTTGAAGGCATCGTTGACGACATGCTGCTCTCCTTGACTGGGAATCACTTGCAACAAACCGCAGCTCCTGGCGCCTTGCTGCGCATAAGGACGTCGGTGTCTTTGAGGACTTTGGACTGCCCTCTCACCTCCGGCCTCGTCGTCGTGACGGACTTCGATGACCGACAACTAATGACTCTTTGCTTATGCTGACGATTTGACATGTGTCAATATTCTTTCTGATTTACAGCGGGATAGACAAGAAGAAGAAGAAACGAAAAGTGAAAGGGCAGGAACAAGAAATGACACAGATACTAGCGAGGTAAGAAAACTGTCACCATGAGTAAAGGATTAGTTTATAGTGACTGGAAATTATGTTTTTATCATTGTCCTTTTCATATATACTAGTAAAACACTCTCCCTTCCCTTAGCTTCCCCTCACTTCCCTTCCATTCTCTTTCTTTCTTTCGCCATCCTCTCCCCACCAATAACTGTTTTCATTCCAGTCATTCAATGTGGCGTGACATCCAGACAGTGAAACGGTTTTAATAAAGTAATTTAGTATTGTAGAGCGGTATCGTTATGCAGTGTATAAGCAAACTGACGTACGTACAGTAAGCGAGATGTACACTTGAACCTCATAAACTGACTGACACAAGTCGTACATGGTTGAGTGCGCAAAGACGCCAACGGCTGCGTGCTTGCGGTGTTTGTATTAATGCGAGGAACTGCTTTGCAGTGGCGGCGAAAAGAAGGAATCGAGAACAACACGAGAGGAAACGAAACAAGTAGTTGTCAGGTGAGAAAGTTGTCACCATCTGTGTGGGTCTTGTTCGCTGAGGTAGAGTACGCGCTGTACTCGCAGTGGTCTCTTGCGGTGTAGACGCAACCACAAAATAAGATACAACAGATACAACGCGGAATACGATTAATTAATTGTTACTTTATTAGTTGGCTTCCATCTGTCTCCGGTTGCCTAATGGTGGTCAACCTCGTGTTTTGCACTGACATGGCATTCTCTATTGCAAGTATCGCGGGTGAGCCGAGAAAGTTTTATATTTAGTGCCCTCGTTTTTCTGTATTCGTCTTTCTCACACAGTTGTGTGGCTTATTTTACTTATTCATTTTCGGTGGCCGTGTGAGCAGTCAGTTCCATGATATGTGTCGGTTTGCAGTATTCATATATTACATAGGTTTGCAGGAGTGTTCCGAGCGGCCATAAATGGTCAGCAGGCTCAGGTTCTGTATTGGGACAGTTCTTTTATTCTTTATGTGCAAGTGTACTCACGAATATCACCTGGTATATATTATTATATTACATGTTCCTGCACAACTATAGACAAGACGACGTGAGATCAATGCATTCGGCCAAACTTCGGCCTTTAACTGTCCGGTTTACCCAAAGGTATATCTACATGCGCGTTGCGCATGTCCGGTGGAACTCTTCCTCAAGCAGAAGGGCAACACTTCCTGTCCGTGTAACTGACGTATTGTCTTCCCCTTTTGTTCACTTCCGATGGAATGGCATCGTATGTAGTTGTTTATTCACTGGCAAAATAAAAATAAAAACAAACAAATAATTATGTTCCCTTAAAATAAATACATAAATAAGCACAACTATACAGTGTATTAATTAATAACAATAGATTATAATAGATAGCTAAATTGAACCTTTTCAACGTGGTCTCTCCTCAGTAAGGGGCTCACTTTCAAATATGTCTATTGGTGCTTCGTTGGTGCTTCGTTGGTGCAAACATTTCCGTAGCGTATCGCAGATATTTCCATATATTTTTGTAGTGACTTCTCTGGTCTTGTATTTAATTGCCTTATCACTGTGACATGGCTATGTGTTGTCATTTCGTAAACGTTTCCGTGTCGTATTTGTGTTACAGCAGCGAAGAAACTACAGAACCGAGAATAACACGACACGAAATTAAACAAATAAATGTGAGGTGAGGAAAAGACAGCTGCGTTCAGTTGTGACTTCTCTTTCATAGTAGACAAGATTTATTGTTGTTTAGTTGGTGATAAAATTTAAACAGGAGCTACTACAAGTATCGCAGCACACATAGTTCCATCTGGTTATTATGAACCTCATGTCTTAATTTATACAAGTGATATGCTTATTTGCCTGTCATTGCTTTAACGTTTCTACATCGTATTTTTACAGCGTTGAAGAAAAGTCAGAGCCGAAGCCGAAACGGAGAAGAAGACGACACATCATTAAACAAGTAATTGTTAGGTGAGGAAACTGTTGTATAGTAATAGTGGGTCGTTGTCACTGGGACAGAGTAGACATGCACTCTTCCAGTAGTAATATATATATATATATATATATATATATATATATATATATATATATATATATATATATATATATATATATATATATATATATATATATATCAACTGCAATGGAAACCAAGTAGATTGAAGGTCCAATGCGTAACCGACGAAATTGCGTAATATATTCAGCCATTAACAATAACTACCTCAGAGGTATTGCCAAAATTACGTCAATCTATTGTATGTGCTTGTTCCTCCATTATGCGGCCAGTGTAAATTACTAACTCACTGCACAGACGTGTAAGAATACGCACACGTACACGCACACGCACACGCACACGCACACGCACTCACGCACGCACGCACGCACGCACACACACACACACACACACCGATACGGCAAGATACCGCAGCTGTAATTAGAAATATATATATATATATATATGTATATATATATATAAATATATATATATATATATATATATATATATATATATATATATACACACACATATATATATATATTCGCGTTGCACATCCGGTAGCACAAGTGGTAGCTCCCGTATTATTGACTTCCGGTTGACAGCGTCGTATTTAGGTGCTTACGCACTGGCAAATTGATCGATAACTTTGTTGAGCTTGCTCTCTGTAGCTTCTCGTGTGAAATGGACAAGCATTATTGTTGCCTTGTTGATAACATCTTCCCTCGAATACTACTTGAAGTGACGCATCACACACAAGTTAGAAGTGGGGTATCACACCCCTGTGGTGACCTTCCTTGTTTTGTGTTTTAACCTACACTGTCATTGCTTAACCATTTCTACATCGTATTGTTTACAGCGACGACGAAGAAATAGCAGAACCGAAACCGAGAAGAAAACGACACAAAGTTAAACAAATAATCGCGAGGTAAGGAAACTGTGGCAGTAAGAGTGGGACATTATCACTGGGACACACACACAGACGTACACACGCACACACGCGCACACGGGCACACACACACGCACGCACACACGCACACACATACACTCATCTGTCTGACATCTGTCGATCAATCAATCAATCAATCAATCAATCAATCAATAAATCACTTTATTGTCCTTAAAAGGATATGCATTGTACAACTCATGATCTACAATATATGGGATGGTCACAACAAAATGCAAGTGAATTCCAGATGTATCCACTATAAGAACAGTTCAACCGGTTGACAGCAATATGAATCATTTAGCATTGAACATTCTAATGGCCACAGGCACAAAACTCGAGATGTTTTACATTTTATACAACGGTATCTCCTTCGAGACGGAAGTACATGGAAGAACGTAGAGAGCGGGTGATCAGACTCAGTAGCGACAGCACGAGCTTTCTTCAAAATTGCATGGTCGATTATTTCGGAGAGCATTGGTGTAGGTAAGCCAATGATCTTGGCGGAAACGTGTGAGATTTTCAGAAGCCTGTTACGGTTTTTCACCGAAAGAGCAGGGTAGTAGCAAATGCTGCAGTAGGTTATGAGAGGCTCAATTATGCTACGGTAAAGACGTAGAAGAAGTAGTGGATCAACGTAGAAAGCTCGTAACTTTCGAAGAACGTGCAGTCGCTGCTGAGACTTTTTCTGCACGGCTGTAACATGCTTTGTAATTGACAAGTTTTCATCTAAGATAACACCGAGGTACTTGAAAGAATCAACCTGTTCCACAGGTTCACCGTTGATGACAATAGGACTATTGACAGTTCTATTTCGACGGAAGTCAATGCACATTTCTTTGGTTTTGGAAACATTCAGATGTAGAAAATTGTTACTGCACCAACTCGAGATACGTACCACTGAACAAACATATGACTGGTATGAGGCAAAATCACTCAAAAGAGCGAGCACGGCTGTATCATCAGAAAACCTCACATATTGGGTAGATGGATCCACACTCCGACAGTCATTTGTATACAAAGTGTAAAAAAAATGGGCTCAGGACACAACCCTGAGGCGCACCTGTGTTGCTAACAATCACTGGTGACTTTATGTCACCCACTCGAACACACTGCGGGCGATTACTTAAGAAATTGAAAACCCAGTGAACAAATGCGGGTGGAACTTCTAGTTTCTGTAGTTTATCAATCATGACATGCCTTTGTATTGTATTAAATGCTGAACTGAAATCTATAAATAGGATTCGAGCATAGTTACCAGCTGTCTCCATGTGTTCGAATAGTTTGTGTAGAAGGCAAGCTATTGCATCGTCAGTGCCTCTTCTTGAACGTCATGAATGTCAACCTGTAACAATGATTAGACAACGCGATATCATTTGTTGGCACTTTCACACAGCGAAATGACGACAGAAGACGCAGACACGGTGACAACGTACTCACGTGACGAGCCGACGCCCAGCGTCAAGAAAAAGAAGCCACGTGACAAGAAGAAGTCACGTGACAAGACGAAATCACACGATAAGACGAAATCACGTGACAAGGCGAAGCGACGAGTCAAGAAGGCCATCAAGTCGGGATGGGCAGCCAGGCACGACAGGAAGGCGAAGACACAAGGATACTGGCAGACCAAGCCTCGTTGTGTTCGGAGATCTGTGTCCGACATCTCAGATATGATGAGGGACCGATGGACGCACGATAGGTCAGTAGTGTCTTTATTGGTGTAGTTATTTTTAATGTTAAGGAATCAGTTGCATTAGATTTATTAGAGAAATTCACATTATATCAATATATGTTTATTATGTTGAATGTTTATATACACTTCCATTGTGCATTTTCTTTTATTGCACAGCACCATAAAATATTATTTTATAAATATGGTGATATATAAACCAATATACGTTTACATATCATTCTTTCAATTGGGTGTGTGAAATTCTTTAAACTGACGTCATTTCCTCTCTCCCCACCAGACCGTTCAGCACCGTGTCAACCTTCCAGGGCCACATCGTCGCCACGTCACTCCAACTGAAGCAGATACAGCAGCAGTTGGCTGATGTCAGACACGTCAATGTGACCAACCATCGCTCGGGTCACGCGAAGCACGTCCGTCACGTCCGCCTCCGTGATCAAAACGCCCTTGAACAGTACGCCAAGCACGCGCTGCACGAGGAGCAGGTCCGTGCCAGGAGAGCTCGACACCACGAACACACCAAGCACGTCCACAAGACCGCCAAGGAACCAAAAGCACATAAGGCACACAGGGAACACAACGAACACGCCCAAGACAATCACATTGCCCAACACGACCTTTCCCAACTCGACCACATTGCCCAACACGACCACATTGCCCAACACGACCACATTGCCCAACACGACCACATTGCCCAACACGACCATATTGCCCGACACGACCACATTGCCCAACAAGACCACATTGCCCAACACGACCACATTGCCCAACAAGACCACATTGCCCGACACGACCAGCACGCCCAACACGTGCAACACACCCACCACAACCACGACCCCCAATTTGTTCAACACATTCACCATACCGACAACGCCCAATATAACAAATATGATTACGACGCCCAAAATGCCCCAAATGACCAACATGCCCATCACACTCGTGACGTCGAGAATATTCAACATGGTCACAACGTTCGACATATACAAAACGTTAATTACATTCAACACGGCCACGATGTCCAACATGCCCAAAACGTCCCACACGCCCGACACGCCCAACATATCCAAAACGCCCAACATGCCCAACATGCCCTTCATGCCCAAAACGCCCAATACATTCAACATGGCTACGATGCGCAATCCAGCCCTATCAACGCCCAATCGCCAGACGGACAAAGTGACCATATGTCTAATGCGACGCATGGACTCCCGTCTCATAAAGGTCACTCCAAGTTTGCCCGTATTACACAAGCCATATACAACCAATACAAAAACAGTGCCCCAGACCATAGTTACGATCCTCATTCCCAATATCCCTATACCCAACCCCCAGTCATTCGAGGTGCCCAAATTCAATATGCAGACATTGCACACCTGTCTCGTGGAGTTAACGCAAAGTCTGCCCCAAACCTAGAACACACCTACGCCCAACACATCCAACACGGTGACGATGCCCATGCCCACGCCCACCATGCCCAGGCCCAACCGCCGAACGGGCAGGCTGCCCATATTATGAAAGCTGTTATTGCAAACTCGTTCCATAAAGCCCATGTCCGAAGCAGCCAAAATCCGCACGCCCAAAATGTCCATGATACCCACGCCCAACATGCCCAAGACGAACATAACGCGCGTGCCCGCCATATACCGGAAGCCGATTCGCCAGCAGCCAAACTCGCAAACATTTTGAATAAAACTAAAGGACACCTGTCTAATGCAAAAAATGCCCCAAACGCCCAAAATCCCAAATCCCCACATGCCCAACTCACCCATGACCCCAACCATCCACTGGGTAACAAAGTACCCCATCCCCCAGATGTAGTTCACGGTCTACCGTTTCATACTACTCATCCGAAATCTGCCACCAAAGACCCGGAACACGTTAACCCTCAATATGATCAACACGAAAACAATACCAACGAACGCGTCCACCCATCAGAAGCTCAGGGCACCAGTACTACAAATGCAGTTAATGGACTCCTTGCACATATTGCTCAATGTGACAAAAATGGATCTAACATCCACAGCGCCCATGCCAAATATGACCAAAGCAGTCCAAACGCCCACAACACCCATGTCAAATATGACCAAAACAGACCAAACCCCCACAACACCCATGTCAAATATGATCAAAACAGTCCAAACACCCACATCGCACATGCCGAATATGACCAAGATGGTTTGAACTTTCACGACCATGATCGATATGACCACAATGGATACAACAACCACGCCCAACATAGCCAACATGTTCCCGACGCACAGATCTGGCATACCAACATCCAGGGTCCACACAAAGCTACCAGGGCTGATGGATTTGCAACACCTCATGAAAATGCCAAATATGCCTTCAACGGCCAACACGGCCAACACGGCCAACACGGCCAACACGGCCAACACGGCCAACACGGCCAACACGGCCAAAAAGTCAAAAACACCCAAAACGACAAAAACAGCCAAACCGCTCATGACCAGCAAGACCATACTATTCACAATATCAACGTCCATCATACCCAACACGGACATAGAGCTCTCGCCAACGTGCACGATGCCCAAACCTCTAGTGGGGCGACTAACACGCCACGGACTGACACTGACTGGAAAGGTGAATTGACAAAGCAGGCTGAGCAGCAAGACGAGGTCGAGACAAACGCCTTTGCCGAATGGTCCCGAAAGAGCCGCCACAGCCGTTATAGTCGCCACAAACGTGACAAGAATCACTCCTCCAGCGATAATCCACAAGTCCATGATGGCCGCGCTCAAGAAGCCAACGATTATGAAGCCCAAATGACAAACGCTCTTAGCGGATTCTCGTCTCCTAACGCGACGAATGTCCGAAACTTGAACGGTCCGTTAGCAACATCGCGCGGTCAACGAGACAATAGGGAGACAGAAGTCTTTGTCGAGCGGTCGCATCAGGGTCGTCGCGAGACTAGTTCGAATAGCGACACGTCACAAGCACATAACGAGCGGATCCGTGGCGACCAGACTTCTGATGGAGTTGCCGGAAGTCCATCTTTCACGGCTATGAACTTCGAGGGTAATGGTGGACTGGAAACACCACGAGGACGACATCATGAGATCGATAAGAAAACCCGTAGTCGATCATCCCGCAATAAATCACAAGAACAAATCGATCAACACCGACTTACCGAAGTTCACGGTGCTAACTCTCCTAATACGTCAGCCGACAGACCATCGTCTTCTACTGCAACGGACAGGGCTGACGGCAACGAAATGCTGGCAACGTCTCACCGGCAACGAGGAGTGTTCGAGAGAAACACTCTTGACGAATGGTCGCGCCGAAGTCACAGACACTCTCGATCTTCGCACGATAAGTCGCAAGCACAAGACGACCAACTCCGACGTGCCAACGTTCACGGTAAAAACAATACTAATTCGTCAGCTAACGCACCTTCATGTTCTATAGCAACGGACGAAGCTAGCGAGAACGGTATATTGGAAAGGTCTCGCCGTCTACGAGACGAGTTTGAGACAAATGCCCTTGACGAATGGTCGCACCGAAATCGCAGACACAGTCGATCGTCGCGTGACAAGTCACAAGTACGAAACGACCAACCCCGACTTGCCGACATCCACGGTGACAATATTTCTAATTCGTCAGCTGACGCAATGCACATGGCTGGCGGGAACAGTGCTTTGGCAAATTCTCGCCGTCGACGAAACGAGTTTGAGACACACACCCATGACGAATGGTCGCTACAAAATCGCAGTCGTAGTCGATCGTCGCGCAATGACTTGCAAACACAAGATGACCAACAACACCGACGTGCTAACGTTCACAGTAAAAGTAATGCAAACTGGTCAGCTAACGAAAGATTGTCTGCAATGAACGTAGCTGACAGAAATGGTGCATTGGCCAAGTCTCGCCGTCAACGAGAAGAGTTTGAAACACAAACCTTTGACGAACGGTCGCCCCGAAATCGCAAGCACAGTCGATCGTCGCTTGACAAGTCACAAGCACGAGGCGACCAACACCGACTTGCCGACATCCACGGTGACAATACTTCTAACGCAGCAATGTCTGCCAGCTCAACGGACATCGCTGGCGGGTACGGTGGGTTGGAGAAGTCTCGCCGTCAACGAGACGAGTTCGAGAGGAGCGCCATGGCCGAGTGGTCACCCCGGAATCATAACGAGACTCGTTCGTCACGCGATAAATCGCAAGCACGCGACGCGAACGGTCAACAAGTCGATGTCCTTGATGACAACATGTCTAGCTCGGTTAACGACCTCTCTTCGGTCACCGCGACGGACCTCACGCAAGGGGACGGTGGATTTGACACACCTGGCGGTCAACTAGACGAAATCGAGACTAACGCCTTTGTTGAATGGTTGCGACACAGGCGGCATGGTCGTCATAGCCGTCACGAACGTGACAAGATCACTCACACAAATGACAACTCACAAGAACACGACACCAACGCCAGAGTGGCCGATGTCCACCGCGCCCGAACAGCCAACGAACCATCGTCTTCCTTCGCGACCGACGCAGCTGGCCGCAGCGGTGTGTTGGCAAGCTCACGTGGTCAACGAGAAGAGATCGACACGAGAACTCCTGTTGAATGGTCGCATCATACTAGCGACCAGAATCGGAGGTCGCGCGATAAGGCGCAAGGACATGACGATCGTGACAGACTTGTAAGCGTCAACAATGCGCAACATCCTCCTACCTCGGCAAACAAACTCTTGTCTTCCTCCGTCGCCGACATCGCTGAAGAGAACGACGTGTTGGCGACGCCACGCGGACACCGGGACGAGATCGAGTTGGCGACCTATATGGAATGGTCGCAGCATGGTCGCCACAGTCGCCATCGTCACGACAAGGTGAATTCCTCCAGTGATAACTCGCAAGAACACGACACCAGACCTGCCGACGTTCACGGTGTCCAAACTTCTAATGCAACCAGGAGAGCCTTGTCGTCCAGCGCGACGCACAACACTGACACGAATAACATACTGGCAGTGTCACCAGGTCAACTAGAAGAGATCGAGATGACAACCCAAACCGAATGGTCACGCTACAGTCGCAGCCCCGTTCGTCCATCCCACAATGCACCTGGCGCCGATCACGTGGTCGACCTGAAACAAACTCCCTCTGACGCTGCACTCCGCAGATCCAACGCGCTGAAGGTTCTCCACCATGGTCAGTTGTCGGTCGCTGGTCCAACGGAAGCACCCTCTGTCAGCACGGTGATGTCCACCCTCCATGTACACACTGTCAATGAATGTGAGCCTTATAAAGCACCTCGGCCATCCAACGACACAAAGATGACAAGAGCAGGCGGGGCGAACACATCCGGGTTACCAGATCGGCAAGTTCGAACGGGAAACGACTTGCCTGGAACAAACCAAGGCACAAGAACAAGAGAGACGAGAACCAGTGAAGGTGCAAGGCCGGCGAGGGTCGCCAATACCCTCAGGGACGCCATCAAGGCAGCCAGGTCCGAGAGTCAGCCAGGTCCGTTTGTCGTGGAGTCTCACTACAGGGAAGGCTACTCAAGCCGGGGCAACATCAACGGACGAACTGGGAACACGGAAACGGAGATTCGCGGGTAAGTTGCTGTGTAGATGGTTATCTCTTATCAGTGTCGTGGTGTCCTGTGGTGCGTAGCATTATATAGCGGACTTTGAGTAAGGAATTGTTATGTACATCAGGGGTTCAATAGAACTGCCATCAAGGCCATGATTTGACAGTTCTGTGGCGAATAAAGAGAAACAGCTGTCTAAGTTGCAAAGTGCCCAATATCGGAGGTGGGGTCACTGACACGTTGGTAACGTCTAACACAGTTTAATGTTTTCCGGTTGAAATTTTGTCCGTGTGGCCGGTTATTCATCACCAAATTATTTGTAGCGATTATGACATAAACTTCAACGACATTTTATTGTTTAACTGACGAATAGACTACTTATACGTGCGCGTGCGCGCGCGCGCGAGTGTGTGTGTATATATATATATATATATATATATATATATATATATATATATATATATATATATATATATATATATATATATGTGTGTGTGTGTGTGTGTGTGTGTGTGTGCGTGCGTGCGTGCGTGCGTGCGTGCGCATCCGTGCATGCATGCGTGCGAGCGTGTGTGCGTATGTATGAGTGTGCCCGAGCGTGTGCTTGCGCGTGTGCGTGCGCGTGTGGGTGCGTGCGTGTGTGTTATTACAAAAGATACAGCTGATTTGATGTGTGCTTCTCCAGGATCCGCGAACTGTTACGAGTCAACCCCGACACGCTCAACCCAGCTGAGCGTGCTCCAATGTACGCGAGGTGAGTACACAATAGTTCACAACAGTTCGCCAGACGGCACCACCTCCAAGGAGTTAGTTTCTCTGAACAACGAACGGGAACATAATATTTTACTTCTTTGTGGTCGATATAACGCGAATACAATTCCAGTTATCGTTTGCACAACACCCTTTGAAGGTTTTTTTTTACCCTAAAGAATGTGAAAAGGAGTTGGGCATATTTGTTAGCTAATGACCGAACAGTAACAGATCAGTTTGTAGGCCTACCTGCATTAATTTTGTGGTGGTTGGCTGGCTGCTTGTGGCTTCCCGTC
>OZ024863.1:48106819-48114319 GCA_964017155.1 Oasisia sp. SBJ-2009 | reverse complement strand
AGCGATCTGCATCGCAAAACCTTTCAGACCGGTGGTTGATATCCTACTATGCTTTGACACTAACGGTGAGACGATAACGTACCGGGAAGAAGGTAAACCCAACCGCAAAACAAATAAAAAGAAAACTGCCGAGATGTATTATAACGACTTAGTTTAGTAGTACATAATTATGCTGTACCATCCATCAGTATAAGGTCTCTCTCTCTCTCTCATCTCTCTGTCTATGTTTCCCTGTCTGTCTGTCTGTCTGTCTGTCTGTTTCCCTGTCTGTCTGTCTGTCTGTCTGTCTGTCTGTCTGTCTGTCAGTCAATCAGTCAGTCAGTCAATCAATCAATCAATCAATCAATTTATATATATATATCTATCTATCTATCTATCTATCTATCTATATATATATATATCTATCTATCTATCTATCTATCTATCTATCTATCTATATATATATATATATATATATATATATATATATATATATATATATATATATATCTTTCTGTCTCTCTGTCTCTCTGTCTCTCTGTCTCTCTGTCTCTCTGTCTCTCTGTCTCTCTGTCTCTCTGTCTCTCTGTCTCTCTGTCTCTCTGTCTCTCTGTCTCTCTGTCTCTCTGTCTCTCTGTCTCTCTGTCTCTCTGTCTCTCTGTCTCTCTGTCTCTCTGTCTCTCTGTCTCTCTGTCTCTCTGTCTCTCTGTCTCTCTGTCTCTCTGTCTCTCTGTCTCTCTGTCTCTCTGTCTCTCTGTCTCTCTGTCTCTCTGTCTCTCTGTCTCTCTGTCTCTCTGTCTCTCTGTCTCTCTGTCTCTCTGTCTCTCTGTCTCTCTGTCTCTCTGTCTCTCTGTCTCTGTCTCTGTCTCTGTCTCTGTCTCTGTCTCTGTCTCTGTCTCTGTCTCTGTCTCTGTCTCTGTCTCTGTCTCTGTCTCTGTCTCTGTCTCTGTCTCTGTCTCTGTCTCTGTCTCTGTCTCTCTTTGTCTCATGGAAAGACACACATGTACTATACATACACGTACACGCACGCAAAAAACACATACATACGCACATACACACACGTACGTGCGTACCCACACGTCGAGGCTATGCAATCGAGACATTTGTATATTTATCTACACGACAAAGTAAAAGCCGTAAACCAATTTAGCGACGAATACGAATACGAATACATTTATTTCAGGTAAAAACCCATATACAATTGGTACATACATTAAAACATCTAAATAGCCTGTTAAAAAATTATTAGATAAAAAATAAATAAGGTTATAAGTTAGATAAATGTAAAATTGTAGAAAAACAGATAAAATAACGAGCAATATACAGGATGTGATTGTAAAATAAATATGCAATTAGTTCATGTAAATAAACACCTTTTGAAAAGTAAGGTATATAAACAACTTATTCACTTAAAAAATATATGTATATAATAAATAAATAATAAAGTTATATGCTAGACATGATGACTATCTTACAGATTTATTGTGTACAATGAATTGGCCCAGCTAATCCACATTGGGCCATTTACTATTTCAAAGCAATTGTACATAACCCTAATCAAGTCATTATTTATGTTAAAAATGCGTTTTTTTAAACCATAAATGTTCTTACGCAATAGGGCGTCGAATGTATCTATAGCATTACTGGCAAACATGCCACTCGCGCTGTCCCGTCGGCTATATCCCAAAATCCGTCTATGCATATTGTTGTAGGCAACTTTAGCTTTCAAATAAGAGCCCTTATTAAAGTTAACCCATAATTGGCAACAATAAGTTGTACAACAATACGCATGAAACAGATGTAGTCTAACACCCACGGAACAGTGGTGAAATTTTCTGATAATGCTATTTGACCTAGCATAAAAATTACGTAGATGTCTTAAAATATCTCCGTCATCTTTCAGGTCATTGCATATTATCACACCTAAATATTTTGCTTCTTTGACATATGCAAGCTTGTTTAGGTTCATATACATATCTGGACATTTCAGGTTAAAACCACGTGGTTTGAAGACCATACATAATGACTTGATAGGGTTATATGCAACATCATTTTCAAAGCCAAACTTTGCACATATGTTCAGCAAACGCTGAAGCCCACTAGGACTGGGAGCAATAACACATATGTCATCGGCATAGAACACATGGTTAGTGCAGCAGTTGTGTATATGACAACCTGTACCAGCACTATTTAGCATATTGCTCAGATCATCAATGTATACGATAAATAAATATGGGGACAAAATCCCACCTTGTCGAACACCATTCGAAACATTAAAAAACTCTGATGTTGAACAACCCCATTTGACACAGAATGTTTGGGTTCTGTACCAATACAACAGAATACGTACAAGTATAACAGGCACACCTCGGTTAAGCAATTTTCTAAAAAGCGTCCAATGGTTGACTCTGTCGAATGCTTTTGACGCGTCTAAAAAGCATGAATACACCGGGCTATTGTTACTTTTATAGTATTGAATAACATTTTTTAAAGCAAATATACAGTGGTCAGTAGAGTGTCCCTTCTTAAACCCAAATTGATTGTCGGTGGTATTAAGATATGGTGTCAACATTTCCAGCAATACAATTTCAAATATCTTAGAGGCTACAGTGACTAGCGCAATTGGTCTGTAGTTATTTACGTTGCTCGTATCACCAGACTTATTTTTTATCAATGGAATTATAATAGTTTTCATAAAGTCATCAGGTAGATGACCATGAGAAATCACTCTATTATAAAAAATGGACAACAGTATAGTTATGCGCCTATCTGAATGAATAAAGTGTTCGGCAGATAGTCCATCATTACCACATGCTTTTCCACATTTCAACTTATCGATAGCATGTTTTACCATGCAAGGAGTTATGACTAAGTTATTTCCATAACATAAATATTCTGTGTTATGTACACACTCTTTCACATTTTGCATATTTACATCTGAGGTTACATTGTTTAATAAGGATTCAAAATGTGTTTTCCACATGGCGGATATGGCCGTAGGTTCATTAGCACCATTGACATTTGTAGCATTTGGTATACCTTTTTTGTATGTTTTGGATACGTTTTTCCAAACGACATAAGGAACTCATAAGTGTTCCGCAACATGCCCCGCGTCTGGCGTTAACAAACGGTCGTAATGCGCCGCATACAAGATCGGATCTGCGGCCCTCTCGAGGTAGCGCGGCACAGTAGCGCTAGTGTGACACCCCCGATCAATACACACCAGCTCCTTGTGCGGTGTACTGGAGTATGTCAGCTGGTCACGCGTGGCTGAACACGCGGCGAGTCACGCTACAGCTCACATAGCTAGCAGCACCGACCGGACCGTGCACCGTTCCGCGCGCGCGCTGGACAGTCGCTGACCGCCCTTAACGATGTCCACGTCGGCGTCACCGCTCGTAAGTTACTCAAGTCCGCCTCTACGGGTACCATGCTGAGCTAGACTCCGCCAGAGGAGGCTTCCGCCGCTGAAATCGCCCCGGCAGTCACGTCGCTGCAACTTCACACCGTTTCCTCGTGCGGAAAATCGATGCGTCAGTTGAGGTATGCGAGTGTTGTACGTCTAGTGCTGACAGCGTGGGACCAGTCGCTGTTTGTTCCACATACACTTATTCGGCATTTATTCCTATCCGTCTACCTGCGCCGGTAACGATGACGGCTTAAAGTCAACTCCACCGCCGGGTTCGGTGGACAGTCGGTGGCGAAACGACGACGGCGACGCTTCACGCTTGACCCGCTCGGTGCATGAGTGACGAATGACACGTTTAGTTTGTTTACGGCTGCCGGAAGACAGAGTAAGATTGTGGAACGGCCCTGGTGCGCACCGATCTTGGCGCTGTCTCCTCTCGACGGCGTCTGCTTGCTGTCGTCCCGATCGATCTGACGTACCACGCGTGGTGGGTGAGTGTATTATGTCTCCAGGATGTCTGACTGGTGAAAGCGGGCCATAGTTTGGGTTACGTTGGCCAGTGTAGATTCACTAATACGCGTTCAGCCATTTTGATATCATATTAAGACAGCGGTAGCCAGTCGATCTGTCATAACGGGCGTCTCCCTTTCTCTCGTCATTTGATACCGTGTGTAAGTAACAGTATACATACCTAGCTAGAAGCAAGTTATTTAGTATACCTGGTCTCAGGGATTATACGTGCTAAACCACAGTAGTCGAATAGGCAATGTTTTCGTCGCTTCACTTCCACAACGAAAAGAACATTTCAACTGATCATGGCGAACTGCTTATTGATTTATTGCCACTGGAAACAGATGAAATGATTCACAATGTAGCAGCTTGCTGTACGAGGTTATCCCAAATAATGTATTAGTAGCATTATATATGTATGAGTTCATCACATCCTCATTAATGCACACTTGTGTTTGTTTAGTTGATCCCGAATCTTAGACACTGTAGTTTGGACATGTATACAACACTTTCTACCCTCACTAAAGCCGTTATAATGGTAGAGTAAAGAAAATGGAAGTAAATATACACACACCTGTTATATCAGCGAACCTATGCAATAAAAATGGGTAGGAACTTACCTGGGTTGATATTACATTTATAACTTCGCAGTTATAATTGTAGTGGTTGAAACTACCCTAGTTAGTCTCCGTAACCATTACACTGACATCTCCATCAATAGCAGCACCATCATCGTAATGTCTTTTAAGCTGTCAGTGCCCCTAGTCAGAACGGAGTAAATAATACCTCTATTGAACCTTCCCGCTTTCTCACCGTGCTATCGGTTCGTTGCCATAACAGTTACATCTTCTTCAGTTCACGTATCTCTGTGAGACTTGGCTGTCCTGATGTTCCCACGAGTCGTTGCCCTATCCATCGCTCTTCTTCCTGCTTCCACGATGCCGTTCGTCAACCAGTCACTGACATCCTGTTCCCATCTTCATCTTTGGCTTTCCCTTCCCCTCTTTCTCTCTCTCTCTCTCTCTCTCTCTCTCTCTCTCTCTCTCACTCTCTCTCTCTCTCTCTCTCTCTCTTTCCTTCCATGTTTCCTTGTAGGGTATTTTTTATGGAATCGTGGCTCATGATGCTAGAAAAAAGACTTTCAAAGCTTTAATTTTCTTCTCTAATTAGCCGTCTGATCTTCTAAGGATCTATACTTTGGTGTTTTTGTTAACCGTTACACTCTTAGCACTTTCCTGTAACAATTCATCTCAAACGCATGTCTTCTCGTGTCTTGTCTGTTCGCTGTCCATGGGTCCCGTTGTTACCATGTTTCAGCACCACACATGATTGGTCATTTTCAATTCTGTACTTCAGATGCGCAGTTCCCCCTAACCCTTTCATCTATGTATATGACACTTATTCATCACCGCGAGAAAAAAAAACAATGGACAGAGCACGAACTGTCGATCTGGTGTAAATTTTGAGACTAACACGACGTAAGAAATAAAAGAAATATGCATTACCAAGAAATATACTTATTTATAACATAGTCATATTGTTACATTTGTGAAGTTTTTATTTCGCACTACGCACACATAAATATCTTTCCATTTGTAGAAGCATAACATATAATTATCGAAATTGGCCTTAGTTACTGAGAAAGTGTTGTTTAAGTTTGATGGTTAGTGATGGGTCATGTCTGATGGAGTCGAAGACTCTGGGTGCATGTTATTCACCAATATACTCTATATTTCCACTAGCCGGATGAAACATGGTTAGTAGATTTAGGTTAACGTCACCCCAGGCTATTCACGTCCATTAGTCACGAAGTAGTACTCGGCTTGACTGATTGGGTAATACTTAATGTTCATACCCTTCAGTATATCGTGCACCTGTTCCTACGGGTGCATTGTCTTGATAACCAAGATTGTATTATCGTATACAATTAATTGTGTCACTTCGTGTGGTAGGCTAATTATATGTTACTACTGGTCAATTAACTATGTGATGAATATGCATTCATGCTATCTAGTCAATGAAGTGTAATCTGTACAATTTAGAGCAATCCTAATGCCAGCTTTAACCGGTGGTATTTATAAAGTGCCTTGACGTTATAATTGTAGCACATATAGAACGTAATTATATACGCCTTGTTATTATGGTTATTATGATAACCCCCTAATTATAGTATTTTTTCCTTAAAATAATAACCTTTAATTTTGAAAATATGTTTCCAAGAAATCAACCACAAATGCGTCACATAAATGCGTAAGTTTTACTAACGGTTATTGGAATGTATATGACAGACAGATGTAACAATAATTGTTTAGCCAGGTAGATCACGACAGCTTTCCAGCAAAAGGTTAGCATTGTGCCATATCCCCGTATATTTATCACATTTACAAACTTAAATGTTAGTGTAAACAGTGAACTAATGCAGCTAGACTGTTTTTGTTAAATGGAGAGACAATCTGGACAAATACTGAAAGGCACCATCTGGCAGAGAACAGGTCGAGACAAACAGATTTGGAATCAGCTGAGGCCTTCGTCCAATCCCAGGACACTACGGCTGCACTATGACGTTTGATGATGATGAATGAATATAATAATTGTAGATGTATGCATCATAGGAGGGTCTTTGTCAATGAGAATATTTTTAACGGAGGCTTAAATGCCAGCGCCGTGAAGAGTGACGTTGATGTGACAGTCTTTACAATGTCCAAAAATAGAGTGAAGTGCTTTTTGGACGGCCCCTATACGGACCACAGAATCACCTGTTGGTTGTTGTGAGGTACTCGCGGTATTTCTGCCTGCTGCGCAAAGTACCCGCAAGGTAAATAAAGCGTAAACAGTGAGGGCGACTCGTCTAATATTTAGTCACACTGATTACACGTGCACACTCTCCCGGGGCCAAAGTATTTGTTACTCGTACATGTTGCTATGTGTTATTATAATATAGTTCATCAGCGGGAGTGTGTAAATAGGAGTACAAACGAATAAACAGCACAATTGACACATAAAATGGTTTTGATACTATTTTGGACGACCATCATTACTGTACTCAAATAAGATCCGGTGTCTGGCTTCAGAACAGCGTGAGCTGTCGTGACCTGATTAAGTGTACTACCTGCTAGGCGTAGTCGCTTTTAGTTTTGTGTTCTTCTGATCTTTTTCGTATTGATATATTGTTAAGTTTCCATTAAAAACATGACACAACTTAATCAGTTGATAATTTTACTATGTATTTTAATAATATTATATTAAACTTAAAAACACATTAGCGCAAAACACATAATTGTTAATAGCATTGCCGACTTCCGGTTTACAAATAGTTCTGGCACGGGATCCTCTCGGTCTGTGACACCGGTATTAGTACAAGTATAATTTTATAATGAGTAAGTCGGTAGCATGTTTTATGCATTTAAGTGGGCCTGGTAGTTTTGTAAATATACTTGGTTTTCACGCCCGCGGTTATTATGTCTATTTCTTATCAATTCGTCGTCAGGTTCTTTGGTTAGATAAGCGATAACTCAGTAATGAGAGATGCACGTTTGATGCAGAATTGCCTTTCAAAGGGTTCTTCTGTTATTTATTGGCTGCCAACAAAACCAACAATGTCT
>OZ024863.1:48081819-48104319 GCA_964017155.1 Oasisia sp. SBJ-2009 | reverse complement strand
CGGTTAAATATTTATTAGTATTTATACGAATGTACTATAACAAAATCGTAAATTGTAATTAGTCGCCCAAATGTGTGTTAATGAACTATAAATGCACCATTACAACATAAAAGTAAATTATACACATAACCCGTGACATCTCATGGATGCATACAAAGCAGCAATATCAATAATCTTATTATAGAAACGAATTCAGGATATAACTTCCATAGAGCAATATCAGGTAAAGAATGTCATGCTGACACGTAGTAAGAGGTTCAGCACTTGGGCAAATAATGATTGTTATGACGCAACGCAATGACTCAGCAACTCTTCGCCATGAATACGTCTTTCCTTTGTGTCATCTTCGCTGTTTTGATAAATGACTTCCACTGTTCTGGTCCACAGGGCGACTCTGCCGCGGTCTGAGCGCAGCGTGCCCAGTCTCGGCCAGTCAGTCATGTACGACCGGGCGCCGTTCGCTCGACCCCCGGCCAGGTACCAGAGGGCCGCCTCCGACGCCGGGGTACTCTCTAACGGCATCGACCGGCAGTACCGCAGGAGGTACGGGAAAGTATTTGACTATTAGAACTACAATAAGTACCCTCAACATGGTTGTTCGTCTCACCTTGAGCTATTGTGGGTTTGGAACCCACGATGATGCGTTTATAGCTAGAACTCTCTTAAATATTTGTTTCTGTTGGCGTCCATGACAACACTTCTCCACCTCGGTACTTCTACAGGGTCGTGTTCTGTAGGAGTCTACGGCAATATTTCTCGACATTAGTACTTCCACAACATGATCTACTGTAGGACTCCATGACAATACTTCTTTATCTCGGTACTTCCACAACATGATCTTCTGTAGGACTCCATGACAATACTTCTTGACCTCCGTATTTCCACAACATGATTTTCTGTAGGACTCCGTCACGATACTCTTGACTTCGATATTTCCACAACATGATCTTCTCTATGAGTTCATGCCAATGATTCTCGACCTTAGTACCTCCATAACAAGATCTTCTGTGAGCGTTTATGGCGGTACTTCTCGACCTTGGTGCTTCCATGACGTGGCCGTCTGCATTTTTCTTCCATGCTCTTCTGTCCGAACTGGTGTTTTCAAAATATCACGTCATAGTATCTTTACAACTTAATTTTACTTCTTTTATTTTATCCTACGACATATAAGTGTTTTGATTTCCATGCCCTGTTGATCAATCTCTCTTTATTCTCTGTCAAACATAAATATCAGACAATTCGCATTCTGGGGCCGTCTAAACTTACAGTCAGTCTAAGTCCAATCTCGCCAACAGCATCTGACGAAACCAATATTCACGACTCGTGATGCTGCAAAGATTATTTACCAGTGAGTAATCGCCATAAGGTCCGAGTCGTATTGAAAGCACGGCTGGTTCCAAGATTAATCCACTGGATTAATCCCACACACGTCGTTCATCATCGCTGGCACGCATTCGAGACTAATCAGCATTACGAGGTTTAATCAGCCAATGTTCGACGCAGCAATTGCCTGGCGTCGCCTCTAACACAGTTTTTCTTCTGGATTTGTGCGTAATTAACAAAGAAGATGCAATTGGCAGGTGGCAGTAATTGTGAAATGGCGTGTGGCGGAGATGTATCGCTTTTGTTAATATATCGGCGTTTCGCAGGCATGCTATGTGCATGGTTATCATGGGGAGGTTAAAATAATACCGTCAAATCGCGGTAATTACTGCGTGGTCACAGCAACGTGGATCTATCAATAAATAAACACAAACTTGGTACGTAATATCACTCATATTAAACGCGGGGTGAATTTACACTGCACACACATGTCAACCTCATCGCAATGCCATATCAAATTAGAGTTGTGATATTTATTAATATTTCATTGGTTTGTTTACAAGGAATATGCCTATGAATTAAGTGTCAAACATGTTAATAATGCATTTAACAGTGTTGTTATTATAATGTTCAGCTCTGTTAGAAGTGTGGTTCATCTGTTATGTTCTCTTAACACGATAACTTCGTAGTGTTGTGTTAGACTAATTGGAGGCCGTGGTAGTGTCTCGCGACGTGGCATGTTAGGTCGGTTTATTTGTCCTGTTGTGTTAATCTCAACCACTCGTCCTCTTACGATAATGTTATTCGCCTGCTCTGTTGTGTTAGGATGATTCACTCGTCCTCTTATGTTAGTGTTATTCACGTGCTCTATTGTGTTAGGACGATTCACTCGTCCTCTTATGTTAATGTTATTCACATGCTCTATTGTGTTAGGACGATTCACTCGTCCTCTTTCATTCGCTTGTCCAGTCGTACCAGTATAATTCACCTCTCTGCTTGTGTTAGTGTAATCCACTTGTCTTGGTCCGATACTGCGATTCGCTAATCCTCCTGTGATAAGGCGATGCCACCGAGTTATTGTTGTTGTTGGTGTTGGCGTTGGTGTTATTGTTGTTGCTGTTATGTTAGTGCGATTCACCCTTCTTTGTGTGTTAGCGTTATTCGCACGTCCTATCGTGTTGGCGACATTCACCCGTCCTGGTATATTAACACGTCCTGTTGTGTTACCGTGAATAATTCGTCCTGTTGTTGCACTAATGGGATCAACACGGCCTGCAGCGGTAATGCGGTCCACTCCCCGTATTGTATTGATGATACCCGCTTGTCCTATTGTGTTAGCGTTATTCGCAGGTCCTGGTATATTAATGTAACTAACCCGTCCTGTTGTGTTTATCTGAGTAACTCGTCCTGTTAGTGTGTTAGTGTGATCCACTCGGCCTGATACGTTAGCGTGATTCACTTGTTCTGATGTGACAGTGTGACTCAAGGGTTCTGTCCTAATAAACCTACTCCCCCGTCCTGTTGTGTTGGTGCGACTCCCTTGTCCTGATGTGTCTGAGTCATTGTCCAGTCCCGTCGTGTTAGTGCGATTCCTTCGTCCATCTCTTATATGGCGGTCCATCGGATGTGTCGGTCGTTTTACTATTTTGACCTTATGAACTCGCTCTGTTGTGTTAATGCGATCACGCCTCTTGTTGGATCAATTTGATCAATTCGTCCTGTTGTATTTATGTGCCTTTTGGGTCAGCGTGATCAACTAGCTCTATTGTGTCAATGCGAACAACCCGTCCTGTTGTGTCAATGCGATCAACCCGTCCTGTTGTGTCAATGCGATCAACCCGTCCTGTTGTGTCAATGCGATCAACCCGTCCTGTTGTGTCAATGCGATCAACCCGTCCTGTTGTCTTACTGCAATCAACCCGTCCTGTTGTGTCAGTGCGATCAACCCGTCCTAATGTGTCAATGCGATCAACCCGTCCTGTTGTGTCAATGCGATCAACCCGTCCTGTTGTGTCAATGCGATCAACCCGTCCTGTAGTGTCAATGCGATCAACCCGTCCTCGTGTGTTGCCGTCATTCGTGCCGTTCAACTCGCCTCATCAACCCGCCTCGCTGTGCTTGCAGCAAGTCGAACGACTACGTCCAGCGAGCCGCGAGCGAGAGCTCCTACAGCCGCTCCATCCGCCCGCTGCACGCGACCAACCAGCCCTTCGCGCAGCTGCAGAACAACCGCCACAGTGGCGGCTACGAACGTCGTCTCTACGGCAGCACATCGGCGCTAGCGGTCGTACCGTTCCGAGAGAGTCGCCTACCGTCGTCAAACGTGTCGTATTCCGTCGACGGGCGCTTAGCAGACGACAGGAGCGACGCGATGAGCTCCTACTCGACGCACATCGGCGGTTCGCGCGGGACCGGAAGTGCGCTCGCAAACAATCATGGCGGACACTTCGGATTTCGCCGCTACACGCGCTCGCGATCCGCCGACGAACTGGAGGCTAGAGACAATATAAGTATTCGCGCGTTTTCGGACATCGGACCCAGCCGCAGGACCAATCAGAGTTACGCGCCATATCACGTGACCGCGGACAGGTACAATCCTCCGCTAGACAATCAGTCCACACTCGAAGGGCAGTGGTCTTTCGGGAGTGACGTCACGCGTCCAGGACAATTACGTAATGAGAACGGTACCGGAGAATCGTGAGTATCAGTCGCAGTCGAGTGCGCAACTTCCACTAAATACGAAACAACTTGTATACTATCGCAATCAAATACTAGCATTAAATGTATATTATAAGAATCTTATCTCGCTATACCGATAGATTAGAGGCTACAGACGATATAATATTCTGGCGTTTTTTTCGGACATCGGCTCGAACGATTTAAAAAAAACGGGTTCCCGTGATTTAAAATGATAAAACAATGCTAATACTGTAAAGAGATCCTCTGCTTGTGTAGCTTAGAACCGACACGTGTTACATTACATAACTTATACGCCACGTTGGTCTTGCGAATATTTCATCCTCGTTCTCCATGTCAGCAATTTGTTTCGTCCAATTGACATTTCATGCCATACAGATGATCAGATGCACGCACGCACGCCTCCCCCGCCCGCCTGCATGCACGCACGTACACACGCACGCACGCACGCACGCACGCACACACACACACTCACACACACACATACACACACACACACACACACACACACAGACACACACACTCACACACACACACACACACACACACACACACACACACACACACACACACACACACACATACACATACACATATACACACGCACACACGGTACAAAGGTAATCAGCCTGAGAGCGGGACACCTGTGCACCTTTTATATACATCATTCGTCTTGTTGACCTGCATCAAAGGGAGCGATCGTGTAGCACCCGTGATGCAAAGTTGGCTCATTCTCTTGTTTCGAGTAAGCGATAGGGTTACGTTTTGTCACCAGTTTCCGGTGTTTTTCTGGTTGTTTCCGCCTAACGCGTTATATATAAACCTGTCTATATAAAGACGCCTCCTCAGTTAGTTGTTTTCGCTGGAATAATTTTACTATATAAAACTAGTGTTAACACGGTTGCGGAATGTTTATATCTTGCTTTAACAAAATCATCGAACTAATTATTTGTTTAATTCTAAACCCACCGGAATAAATTGATGGAATGGAATCTAGCAATACATACAAATTTGCAATACTACGATGCCCGTGTTTCTGTGGTCGCCTATAAACCACGTGATCGGAAAATTGAGGGGTTAAATATCAACACAGCAATGTGTTTCAGCAAAGACTCCGACATAAATGAACGACCAAAATGAAGGTTCGATCGATTTAAACAAATGTACACTCTTGTCTGTTAGACCAACAAAAGGGCCTAGATGGTCTAACTACTCATTTCACTGAATTTACCGGATTCACGACACCCTAAACAACTTGAGGAAACGGCTATAAATCGAGAGGTTAGATAGCGTTTAGATCGCAGTAGTTCCAAAGGTCTAGCTTTCCCATGGTTGTTTTGGTTGAGTTAATATTTCTACTGTATTCAGTGCCCTGGCGTGTGGCCACACGTCAGAGCACTGAATGCAGTGCCAGGTAAACCTTCGACACTGAGGTCACATATGTGTATAGCAACGGGTATAGACTCTAGTTGGTCTTGACAACAGCGTCTACACCCACCACACTCTTTACAACAATTGCCCAACCCGCAATTAGAACTCTTTATCCTCCCTGATACGACCATGACCCATAGTCTCGCATCACTGCGTTAGAGAACACATTTGAGTCACACAGCCTTAAAAGAACCCGAATCCTTTGTTTACACATCCGAAGCGCTAAGCTCATGGTTCGTCTGTATCGACGCAGACGTTCACACGGCCTTCGTCCCCGCACTCTCTTATCTTTGCCGCGCGCTTAACTGGAATGTATCTTAACAATAGATTCGTCCTTTAAAATGTTAATTTTAGACACGTCTTTTCAGCCAGCATCGATCGGTGCTGGGTGTTATCTGATTGATGTTTTCGATATTGTTCTCAAATATGTTTATTGGGGTCTGATTCCATGGTTCTTCTCCAGAAAGTACATTTTGCATGCTCGGTACCGTCCATCCATTAAGGGCGTGGATTACAATGCTATTATTTATTGGCACATAGGTCAAGTTTAGTGCAAGTGTCGACGCTAAAAACAACATACGAGCACATCAAGTCCTTCACGTTTGTCTTCTAATGGTTTCCAGTATGTACATAGCTCTGTCTTTTCATTGTGGTTTCCTCTACATGGGTTAAGGAGTAAGTCCCTTAGATCTACTGGAGCATAGCTCAATCTGTCGTTGCCCTCAATTGCTCCCAATCAGCAAACCCCTATTTCCACATATCGTCTTCCTCATCCTTTCTCACATCCCTCTTCACACAGTTCTCCCGTCTCAGCTGTGTCATCTTCCTTTGTCTGCGTCTCCACTTGTGTCCGCTCTTCTATGTATCTATCTATGTATCTATCTATGTTTTTATCTATCTATCTATCTATGTATGTATCTATGTATGTATCTTTGTATCTATATATGTATGTATGTATGTATCTATCTATCTATATACATACATATATATACATATATATATCTATATATATCTATATATATATATCTATATATATATATATATATATATATATATATATATATATATATATATATATATATATATATGTGTGTGTGTGTGTGTGTCTCTCTCTCTTCTCTCTCTCTCTCTCTCTCTATATATATATATATATATATATATATATATAATTATATATGTGTGTGTATCTATCTATGTCCAAGATGGATCTTCATTCGTATGTTTTCCACACTTCTCTATCCTCAGCCGTTGTTGGTTGAAGCTGACCTCAGTCCATCTTTGTGATATTATCAATCCATGACTTCGCTGGTCTCCTACTCTTTTTAAATGTTATTACATCATTGCACGGTGGTGTTAGCCAAGCTCCCCTTCCATCTGATCACATGCAACTGTCTTCTTTTCACAGTTGTCAACAAATGTTCTTGTTTGCCAATATATATATATATATATATATATATATATATATATATATATATATATATATATATATATATATATATCTGCGTTGACCTTCCAAGTTTCATATCCATAAAGGAAGACTGATATAATCAATGCTCTGAGCAAATCCATCTGATTCTTGTTATAGTTTTCCCGTATTCATTCTTACCAGTCTGGTTTGTATCTTGTTACCAATCTTGCCGTAAACTTGTTGTGCATTTCGTTCTCTTTATTCCGGTGAACATTCTTCAATCCAGTGTCTTTGTTTCTGCTTCTGTACATATCATTCTTTGTTCTTGCGCACCTGCAGCTCTTTAATTGTACGTGCGCTATTGTCTCCTGGTGACACACTCTCTTTGCACTTCCGAAATGTCTCGTGTTTATCGTATCAACACTAAACTTGCCAACAAGGAGGTATTGTAGAAGTCCTGATGACGAATGACGATTGAACATTGCGTTTGTTGATAGTTCGAAAACATCAATACCCTTGTTTTTATTACTGAATGTACTTATGGGTAGTTTTTTCATATACATTTATTTTTACCTTGTAGAGGCCTTCGTCTAATGTGTCACGCTGATTTATTCCGTACCGATGATGCTGAATGATGTTGTTCAGCTTTATCGGTACTGACGACGTCAGCGTGAGACTTTAGTGTGTGCCAGGTCGAAAATACACTTTGGATATAAAAACGAACGTTGTTCGGTTGTTAATACGCTCTACTTTGGAGCATTGCAAGTCTATAATTATTATCTAAACTCCGAGGTCTACTCGCATTTGTCTATACTTATTTGGTGTCATTGGCTTCTGATCTATAAAATGGCGATAATTTATGTTTACACAATTCAACCAAAGAACCAAATGTCACACAATAACAGTGTTTACTTTATTAAGATATTTTTATCAGATCTAAAGTTATTATTATTAATTATATTTTAGAAAAAAACACATAGGTAGTTATTTTTAAGTTTCAGTTGTTTAGTCAATCCCCAAATACGCCATTAAGTATACTATCTGCAACATGCAACGCTATATTATATGTTGTAGCATAATTTAAGTGGTCGTTGAAAGGAGTTTTAAGTTTAAAAAACTGTAATAATGTAAACCGTTGTTCTGGGTTTTTGATCCATGGATGGATGTAAACTATTGTTGTAATAACGTGTAATGTATAGCAATACTTGATAATGATTAAAGTGTTACAGCTCTGTAATGTTCTTCTTTCAGTGTCTTTCGATTGCCGCGATTGAAGTTGGTGCGATAGGTAAGTGTAGACTTCATTCGTTTCATGGCGACCAAAAGAGACACGTTTGTGTATCGTAAAGGAACTACAGTACGCACCAATCAGCTGCTAAATACTACGTAGACACCCGATGATACCTTAGTTTCTTTCGCTGTCATATCATTCTGCTTTGCAATACAACACAGTGGTTTCCACCATGGTGGTTAGCCCCTGTTATACATGAAGGCAGTGAGCTATACAACAATACTTCCAGTAGGATATCGTATTGCTGCATCCTTTCCACCATGCAATTTACTGTTTTGTCGTGTCCGATTTCACCTTTTCCATGCTTACAATCGTGACCCTTTAGAAGAAAATGTTTGGTTATTTACGTCATCACATAATGAAGCATTACCTGGAAAAAGTGCAACTAATTACATCTTCTAAACAATCATTGAGGCGAATGACGAAGGCGACCTAGAATAAGTATGCAGTGTGCACTTTAATTGTCTGGATGTAATACAAATCCAGACTGAGGAAGTCATGCTTTTTCTCAAGAATAATGCACAACAGCCATACGAAAAAGTAGGTGGTTATTACGTGGCCTTATGACGTGAAAATCACAGTGTATACAGTGTTGTCAAAACGGCTTACGGCTAGACGCTTTCGTACGACCAACACAACCGCCTCTGATAACGTGACGTGTTTGTGTCACCGATGCGTCAGTTCTGCGCTAACAAGAGGTGATGACGTTGTCGCTCCACGAAGGCAACTGTCAGTACGCTCTCTAACCACAACCCCTCTCTTCATTTCTCACCGAATCTCGCAAAACTGCCATTGCACAGTCTTTCGATCGCAATTGTGGTATTTCACTTTAACATCTACTATTCACCCAAGATCATTTAAAATAGGAACGGGGGAGACTTGGGACTAGTGATATAATTACCTCATCAATATTTAGGTAAGTGTATGCATTTTGTGCTGAACATGATTTGTTCCCCCCACCCCACATATATTGGGTAGGACTAGCTTTTTGGTATTCAAAATTGTAACGTTCCCGCGAAAAATATCTTCACCAGCAGTACCCCCTCACCCGTCTTCCGAGTTCTGTGACATAGTGAGACTCACAGACCCCTCCAACATTAATTTCGTTCCGGCGCCAGTGTTAAGTATTCTATTCACATATGTGACGCCGTACACACACAAGGAATCCCTTGTGTGTGTATGATATATGTGACAAGAGACAAAGTAAGCCTACATGCCTTCGTAGTCGTAACTGGACCACGGTAATAATATTATCAATACCGGGCGTAACTCATTTGCACCATGTGATTTCCGTCCTGTCTGGGTCGCTCCTAACACCTTCCTCCTCGGGGTGTGCTGACGTTCTGTCATGCCCTGCTACCCTCGCACAACACCCCCTATCGCCGGCCCCTAGACGCTTGCACGCGGCGAGGTAATGAAGTGAAGTCGACCCACGGGTCAGCGCCTCCGTCTCCGCCACAACGGCACCTCACTGCTTGAGCCGCTCGCTTCCTCTAACGTCGTTGCTACTTTTTGCAGACGTCTCTGCCGACGGATAGGACGGGCTTTCACGACTACCTCCACGCTGGGCACGTGTAACAGTATTAGTGAGACATATAATAGAGATGCGTGCACCTCGACAAGCGGAAGCACTCGCAGACGCCTTCTGCGCAAATGCACGATGACGTACGCGCGTGAAGAGCAGACTGCCATGTCAAGTGTCCATGTTGGATACGTTATGTATATAACTATATATTAAGCATGGGTGTGCATTGTATACATATATATATATATATATATATATACACACACACACACGCACACACACACAAATAGTGCATGCATGCTCAATGTGTATAATTTGTAAATAAAACACAATTAGTTCAAAAAAATGCATCGTTCTTTGGTTTGTCTGTAACACTCGAGTACGAGTACATAATGCAGGACATGTCTATGCAATCCCAAGTGTCATCACTACTGCCTTCGGTGAGAAATGCAAGGCCCTTTCAGTAGCAAAATGACCGCATCCATCTCTTGAACATAAAGCCGTGGCAGGCACATGCTATATCCGATTAATATTTTAAAGTGATTTTGTATCTCTCCGTGCACGCCGTGGCCACGAGCAGGGACAACTAATACAGATGGCGATTCATAAAAACCAGACGTGCTAGTCGACTACGAATGAGAGCGTGGTGAAGGATGTTCCATGCTCTTCCATGCGCTAATGTCATCTATCCCATTAATATCATCATGTGAAGAAAACCACTGACAGCAGCTGTCGTGTGGTTTCAGTATGTTGCTTGCAGCTGTATATCAGCAATAGTCTGTAGATGACATGCGTGTAAAGATGTGTCTGTCTCAAATGAGAAGGGCAGCTGCTGTGTTTATAAAGAAACGTACGTTAAGATAATACCATACAAACTCCACTATACTACACCTGCAAGAAGATGATTGAAAGCTTACGCAACAGTTGAATGCCGATGAATTTAATTCGTATCTGCTATAATATATTGAATCAAACATATACAAACTCACCAACCGTTACTCGTCTTTCTTTACAAGGCAATCACACGGTGCTGTCGAAAACATGACGACTACTAACAATCATCTGAATCACGTTGCACAAATCACACACATTCATCTCCTTAATAATAATTACAGAATCTTAACGGTAGTGTTGTACAGCAAATGTCGTAAATGCCTGCAGTATTGTTCTGTGAAAGACAACAGAAACGATCATTACCCAACACAAATGTCACTAAGGTTCATCGCTGAACAGGAAGCCGGTAGATGGTGCCACTTTACACGTGCTCTCTGGGTACTTCTAAAACGAGGCCGTCTGATAGCACATGCGCGCCATATCAGATCGAAAACGAGGACAGACGTTATACAAATTGTAGAACCACCGCGGTATACTGTTGTACTTAACAGTAACATATGTAATAACGCATGTAATAGATCGCTAAAATAGCAATGCGGTTATAACGTCAGAGTCTAGCTTATTTGTTTGCGTCAACATGACGTGTGGAACGACGAGGGAACCATTATTACGTCATCGCGAAGAACGCTTGTGTTAAGTGCTGCCAGCTATCGACAATAGTTGCATGACTACTCATTAACAATCGCCTATTGAACTTTTTATGTGTTGAGCACACGTACTGTATAAACGGGTATTAGTAGGGCATGAAGTGTATGTGTTACTGGCTCAACAGAGCAACATGCATTTGCTCCAGTCTACTTTATAGCCAGTTAGTTTTTGCTATGTGATTCTATAATAGCATTACGCTGAAAAAGTTTTATGAAGACTGATACCCACAAGAACCGACTGCCAGCAACAGACCTGGGATAATTAGCTTGCTATTGCTTGAACTTTCTTGAGAATTCAGACTGTACTGCCTAGCAACAAACCAACATTATTAAAGCCTTACAAAATGTGGTGTTGATATCATATACATGGCCAACACTGGCCATATACATATGCTCGTAGTTGGGCTGAATAATGAGGCTTTACATACGTTGAAATACAGTTTGAACTGGAGGATTCCACATTGCATGTAGTCACACTATATGATTGACACCACTTAACAGACACACTCTGGACAACAGACAAGTGCTAACGAAAATACAATTTGAACTTGAACGTTCCACACAGTAATCACACTGAATGGTTGACTCGACTTAATAGAATCACTCTGGGCCACAGGAATGTCTCTATTAAATTCATAACTAACAACAATTTCGACATGAACATACCACACTGTAAATACACTATTACGTTTCATGCTATTTAATAAAAGAAAATCACCTTCGACCACAGGAATTTTGCTCCATTGAGCTCCTGTTTCACACGATCGACGCATTTTAACTGAACAGGAACAGGAAAGTAGTCCATTCTATCTACCAAATATATAATTTGTGATCTTGTTAAGCAGAGTCAACTATACAAAACAATGGCATACAATTAAGTCAAATGTTTGGTCAAACAGCAATTTTAGCATAGCTACACAATGTCACAGGGCCAGACACTATTGTGATGTGGAGTGTTTTAAGACTTAGGTTAAAACTGTACATACATATAAAATTCCACTCTGTCTGTATGAAATGTATATGTAATATTTACTGACTTAGATATACAGGTTTGCCCAAGTAAACTTATATAACATTGTGGAGTAGAGATACTCTACACACATTTTGATTTCCTGTACTAGTATCACGTAACATATCTCAAACAATTAATTACACAAAGTAAAGGTCATACCATATGAAATTGATCCAGGCAATAACTGCCTTCATAATGTTACTTAATCGACATCACTGAATTTGAGATATTTGCCAGGTGTCAGTTGAGAGTCCTGACTGATATAAAACCGACAATCACAATGTCGGTTTTGAGAACAGCACACAAGTGTTTCAGTTGATGAATCACTCTCTGTGGAGGAGAACAAACACTCCGAGTAGCGCCAAGACAGTGTACTGAAACAAAGGACGCATTCATCAAACATTACTGAGTGTCAGGACATTGTACTGAAACAAAGGACAACATTCATCAAACATTACTCAGTGTCAGGACAGTGTACTGAAACAAAGGACAGCATTCATCAAACATTACTGAGTGTCAGGACAGTGTACTGAAACAAAGGACAACATTCATCAAATATTACTGAGTGTCAAGCCAGTGTACTGAAACAAAGGACAACATTCATCAAATATTACTGAGTGTCAGGACAGTGTACTGAAACAAAGGACAACATTCATCAAACATTACTGAGTGTCAGGACAGTGTACTGAAACAAGGGACAACATTCATCAAACCTTCCACAGTATTAGGGCGATGTATTGAGACAAAACATTACACGCAGAACCAGGGCAGTGTATTACTGGAAAGGATTACATGCACCGTGGTGCCACCGTGTGGAGTATCATATAAATCATATTATGGTGGCGCCATCTTCAGATGATTGCTTAGTTACATCTGGTGAACGGTATTTCAGTAATTCGAATCATACACTAATCTAATTTACCTAGTAAAAAAGTAGTAATTAATAAATATCAAAAGAAATAAAAAAACAATAATGTCACATTCTTTACAAATAATAGTATAAGTTGCAAACACTTATGAAAGAATGATAGTAAGCTTTATACTGAATTCATTTATCTAATGCAAATTGACTTGTGAACTTACCTTGAATTTAGGGTAGTCATTCATAAGTATTGTAACAATTCCTACGTATGGAACAAACCTGCAACAGATAATCACATCCACATTTAACTGCAGCATACATTTGCAATGTTTATTAAAAAATATCATGCACTATATATTTTTGTTTAACTGAGATTGGTGATTATAACATCACATATTTATAAACAAACATTTGCAATGAGATCTAACTCTCATTGCAATTCAAAATGCCCACTTTTTTTAGGAAAATCCTTTTTAATAGTAATAACAACAGAAGAATACAAACACTATGCCGTACTCTTGCAAATAAATATATGCCTTACATGCTGCAGGCTATGCCAATATGGTCTATGATATCACACAATGTTAATTTTATTAAACTGCATCATATCAGAATTGTCAATAGTTTTCTTCTTACAGAATATGTTGTGCAAACACAATAAACAGTCACAATGGTAGATAAATCAGTGCACAGAATGCACAGAAAGATATTTTATCATAAGTTGATATGCTACCCCATCTGTTTTTGTTTTGCTTTTTTGTTTTTAGTCTTGCATGTAAGGTGCTGAAATTTCATACATTTATGGTTTAGATGAATCACTGTGATATTTCAGCTACATTTATTTTTAGATATTCATTTGGGTATGGGGACTTTGGAGAACATAATTTGAATATGGCCATAATCTCCTACCAGTTTCGCAAGGGCTTAATGTGTGTGTGGGGCGGGGGCGGGTGTGTCTGGGTGTGCATGTGTAGTCCAGCATAATAGACAGCAGATACTGTCAACTAATGTTTACTGTAACTAGTATCAACCTGTAGCAACACATGTATGACGATGATGGAGGGAGATAGAGAGGGAGATATCGATAGCACGGGTAAAAGCTGCTGCAGCTACTCACCCCTTTGCCCTCCCTACTATGTCCTTCTTCTGTAGCCAGAGTTGTCCGGGGGCGTACAGACCTCGGTCATCCACCGAGTTGTTGTCACCCTTTGTGAGGAACTTCACTGTGCCATTCTCCCTGTATCAGTGAAATGATAATAATAAAAACTTTATTATAAAAATCTAAAGTAGATACCTGTTCAGAAGTGTTTATAATATTCCATAAAATCTAACACGTGATGCAGATATAAAAATAATAACACAAGTAAAAATAAATAAATAAATACGTATACTATATATATATATGTAGCTTATGCATTGTTGTATGGAGATGAACTAGAGATTAAGTTCTTTAAAAGTGATTGATTTAAATTACATTATGCATCAATGTATAAAAACTTAAGTACATGTATATATATATATATATATATATATATAAACAACTGTATAATTATGTATTAGCTAATTAATAAATAGTATGGGACTATAATAATGCCGTACTAATTTCAATAACACTTTTCAAATAATAAGTTTGTTTCTCAAGTACCGACTGACCTTTCGTGCACTTTGAGTACTCTGTGCACTATGGGGATGTCTCGACCCTCAACCTTGAACACAACAATGTCTCCCACTCGCACGGGCTCCTCCTTGTAGTTGGTGAGGAAGAGCAGATCGCCGCGGTAGAAGGCGGGCTCCATGCTGCCACTGGAGTACACACAAATTTCATTTTATAAATATTTCGGAGCGGCTGGAACCTGACTATTTTAGGTCACTCTCAGTATTCAGCCACAGTGGCTGTATTTATCAGACCTGCTTCCTACCAGCATTACATTAAAATGCGTTAACTTTGTGGCAGCATGGCAGTAATTGCTATTAGGTACATATGTAATATGTATTTTCAGGTTGAATAAATGATCCTGATCTACCAACGAGTGATTTATTTCATTTGTTTAAACACATCGCAGGTTAATAGATTACAACCACTTAATGTGGCCTAGATGGAGTGATTCGTCTTAAAATATACCATTAGTTATGATTTTTGTTTTCAATACTGTATAGCAGATTACCTAAAAAAAGTACAGCGTTAAAACAAAATTTAAGACATTTCCCACAGCACAATACAAGATTATTATTATGCAACAATTGTACATGTTGGATAGGCTGCTTACCTGAGTACTACAACAATGGGACTTTCACTTCCTGAATGCACCATGAGACCCTTCCATATCATCAATGCAGATGACACAATCATAGCAAAGTTGAGTGCTTGGTAGAATAGCTGTAAATCAATACAGTGAATATTGAATGTCACCCTCATCAATATGTTGCCACAACAAACAGAAACATTTGTACATAAGGTTTGTGCAAACAGAGGATGTCTTAAATGTGTAGGCATACTGAACAGGATACAAAGAGGCACAGAAGAGTTGTGGTGAAAAATGGTGTGGAATTTCAATCAGTTTGACTGGGGCAGTGGGACTATTATTTAGAACAAGATTACTTAATCAATTATCAGCTGGTTTGAATTGGGAACATGTGTTGGAGCAGAAATATGAGCACGGAAGTATGTAGACAACTGAACTCTTATTCAAATTCTACCACTCATAAATGGTTTAAATAGACTGTGTGCATTTTTTGTTTTCAAAAGCGGTTTAAATAGACTGTGTGCATTTTTTTTTCAATAGCAATCAATTGAATTAACAAATCGTAATAACATTATTATATGAAATGGTGTGCTACAATGCAATATTTTTGTAACATAAATATGGCTGAAATAATATATAATCATGGAACTAATGCACTGCCACTGACTGGAGTAATATTTTTTTTTTTTATAATTGCAAAATCGTGGTGAGTTCACATTCAACAGAAGTGCCCTGGGTTGTTCGTGCATGTAGATATACAAGATGCGAATGGTTAATTACTAAATGTGACACATTGCAGTATGAGTGGGACATTTACTGTCAGTGACAGTGCCACCGGCACCGAGTGATAGTGAGACCGGATCAGTCGGTGACAAGTGTTAGTCGTGTTATGCAGTGACAGCACCGCTCGCTCAAATAGTCGTTACATGAAAAGAAAAGTGATCCTTTTCTACAATCTCTACTCCCACGCATCATACACTACACAGACTTTCATTTTTTACGACTAAAATAATCGTAATCACCATAACACCAACCGATTATAGATTTATAGTGTAGCATATGTGTCGTGTTTACAGGCGATAATATGGTAGTTTTGCATATTGACGCGTTCGGCAAAATGTGTTTTTAGAACAGCCATTGATACCATGTAGCGCATTAGAACGCATGAAATAAGTGTTCTCGCTGATGCCATATGGCTTATTTGTACTTACTTGGCGTGCATCCATACGCCGAACATCGTCAAGAAACGAAAAACTATCGAGAAAAGTCATCATTTTCTTTATTCGTCAAAACCTACGTGGACCAATCGCATGACCAATCAGACCGTTAGCAGTAACGGGACCCGAAAGATGGCAGCACTGCTACTCACTCTCATCCTTGGTCGAATGTACATCTCCTGGGTCCAAATGTAGTAACTAAGCCATAGTAAGCGGCGTTTTGGCGTCAATGATATCAATAGTACAATAGTACCTCTGGGTGTTTTGGTGGACATCGATGTGAGTACCATTGTGTTACCGTGCAAATTCATCAGCGGCTTGGACGAGCTTCTCAAGTACGCGCGGTGCTATTTGAGATGTTTTACACCTAGATAATATAATAATAATATAATAAGAACATTTATAAAGCGCCATAAATCTAGACATATCCATTCGGAGGCGCTGTACATGAGTATGTATACATGTGTCATAGAATTATAATATTAAGTTTGTTAATTTAAATAAAATACCTAAAATATGTATAAAAAGTAATAGTAATAAATAATAAATAAATACGTTAGCTAAAGAAAATTATTAAAATAATTGGTGTATTGATAATAAAATATTGAGTATGACATTTTGTAAAATTAATGTAATTCATGTACAAGATAATAAATAGGTAAAAATTAAATACAAATTAAATAAACTGACAGGTGTAGACCTACACTTCATACACAGCCCGGAATAGGTGGGTTTTCAATGGTCTTTTAAAAGTCACGAGGCAACAGGTTTTCTTCATCTCGGCAGGGAGGGAGTTCCATAGTCGTGAACCAGCTACTGAGAAGATTCTATCACCGTATCGGCTGCGAGATGGCGGCACGTAGAAGTCATTAGTGGTTGAGCGTAACACTCTCGTAGCTCTTTGTTCAAGCAGGTCTGTGATGTAAGGTGGCGCCAGTCGATGTTGTGCACGAAACACCAGTAGCAGGATTGAGTATTGCACTCGTTGTATCACCGGGAGCCAGTGTAGTTTCATGAGAACTAATGTTCATAGATAGATTAATCTCACGATACAAATGCACACACAAACACACATATACGCACGCACGCACACACGCACGCACTCAGACACACGCACGCACGCGCTCGCACACACGCACGCACGCACTCACACACACACACACACACACGCACGCACACACGCACACACACACACGCACACACACTAGTTAGCGCTTACCACAGTATTTTCTCAAATGGTGGACTCTGCACAGAAAAGTGTAGGCCGGCCCCAACGTCTTTTTTTTAATAAAATTTCCATTGTAATATGTGTTATTATTGTGAATAGCAACTATTGCTATTATATCATATTTACTAAATGTACTAGTTTAATTGTATTGATGTTAAAACACAAATATACAAAATATGCTGACAAATAAACAGACGATCGTTATAATTGCCATTGCCCAGCTAGCTTAGCCGGCAATGCATCATGGTCGAATATATCGTTGCGTGTCCTTCGTATATACTTCACCAAGAATGTTTCTCGCCTTTAACCATGCCACGGTTACCTAAAATAAAATACAACGATCCAAACCACTCGCTCCGCATATCAATTAGCAACGTCCATAATTGCTTATTGATAATCTCACAATCCCCATTATATGCGTTTCTTCGATGTGAACACATCTTGTGTTTCCACGAGTGAGCCATCTTGCGGTCGCTTTGTGGTTCACACACCGAAGTGGAGGTGAAATGAGAGATACACGTCTATCCACATTGACGTATTACGTACGACTCGTCACGTTACTAGAGTTCCGCGCTGTCAAAATATCAGAATTCAAACAGACAGTTAATGTAAACAGTTGTGTTGCTCCTTGCGTTCATCCCAGCTTTCATTACCAGGCGAATTGTGTTTCAGGAATGACGCTCATGTAATAATAATAATAATAATAATAATAATAATAATAATAATAATAATAATAATAATAATAATAATAATAATAATAATAATAATAATAATAATAATAATAATAATAATAATAATAATAATAATAATAATAATAATAATAATAATAATAATAATAATAATAATAATAATAATAATAATAATAATAATAATAATAGTGAGTGTCATTGTTACTATTGTAGTGACGTCACTATTTCTCATACGTAATACGACTCTCGTATTACTCAGATTATGCAGCGTCATCGTAGCGGTTAGACATGCACCAATCCAGATCATTATCGATTCAAACTTATTTTCAATAATTAATTATACTAACGACTTTATTAATAAAAAAACTTTGAATACCTATTTCTAACACTTGAACAGTCGATTTCATTATTATTAAGTTCAGGAAGTATTATCCGGCAGCAAGCGTTTGTGTTGGAACCCATTTGTTATTTGTATTTTTATTTCTTGCATATATAATTTTTTATTATTATATTTCTCATACACTAGTTGTCTACGTCACCGTGACCACGTAACCTATTTTAATCATGTTGAAAATATAACAAAACGGTGTTCACAACGAGAAATATCATGCAGTATTCCATAAATTATGCAGACACAACTGATCAATATGAAAACGAAGCTAATTAAGCAAAATACACGCATATTCACTTATGCGCACACGCACGTGCCTGCTCGCATGCACGTATGCACGTACACATACAGGCACGCGCGCGTGTCTTATACAAGCAGCAGGCTGGAAGAGCCGGTAACGCAAGAAGAAGAAGAAGAAGAATTTGTTTTTATTTGACCATTATATCAAAACAATACACACATACACGTTATCCATGTCATACATATATAATTTGAATAATACAAACATGAAAATCATAGCAAACATGGTAATAAAGCGTATAATTAATAATAAAAGTAGGGTCAGGAGACTCCTCTAAGACCGGGATGGTCACTATCGAGGAGCCACCTTTCAGAAAATTTAACTTACAGAATAATTTCTTCATCTAGAACAAATTCTTCAGAAACAAACCAAGAAAAAAATCACCAAACAAGCATAATATGAAGGTGCATGTGCGCAGCTGACACGATTATTGTATCTCAAGTAAAAAGGCTCTGTTTTTAAGTTTAAATACTGAATGAAGTGTTTAGGTGGTTTTAGATACTTAATTTTGCATGCATACATAGCAGTTTTGTCTAGTGCATGTTACTTCATAACTTTGTAAAAAATACAGTTTAACATAATTTACAAATCCCTGTGTACTATGTGACATAAGTTTTTCTTTCACTATTTCAGGAAGGTTATTTAATAATAGTGGCAAATTATATCTGAGACATTTCTCTGCAAATTCATGTTTAATTTTATAAGTGTATATTCTATTTTTGTCTCTTGTGTCATGACCATGTACCTCATATTTAAACACAAACCTCCAATTTTGTAAATAGCGAGGTAGGTCATTGTGTAGATATTTATAGTAGAATTTTAATTGTTGTAATTTAAGAATGTCATCTACTTTTAATAAACTAAGTTGTTTGTACAGTGGCTCAGTGTGGGAAATGTAGTTACTCAAAGTAATAATTCTCAGGGCTTTTTTTTGTAATTTTATTATTCTATTTGATTCAAAGCCCCATGCCATGATGCAGTAATTAATGTGTGGCACTATTAATGAATTAGATAATATTTTTTTAATATCTAGAGGTAAGATATGTTTCAATTTGTTTAAGATTCCAATTTTCTTAGAACACGCATTTGATATTTTTTCAGTGTGCTTTTTCCAGTTTAAATTTGTATCTATAATTAAACCCAAGATATTAAATTCCTTAACTTGATCAATGTTTACATTGTCTATCTTCAGGTTTAATATCTGTATATTTTTCTTTTTCTTTTGAAATATCAGAAATTTAGATTTTACTACATTTAGTTATAATTTATTAATTTTGAGCCAATCATTTATCTTAACAAGTTCTTCGTTTATTAAAGATTCTAAATTTTGGTCATGTGTGTTATCACTGAACACATTTAGTGTACTTGACAAAGTTGTGTCGTCTGCATAAATGAGAAAGTTAAACCTCTATCATGTGAACAAAATTGATTATCATTAGCCTAGTCGTCATGGAAAACGATACGTCATAATATTACGAACATACTTACTTACTTACTTACTTTTCCTCTTCGTCCCCAATGGGACATAAGGCCACAACAATCTCTCGCCACAAGGTCCTGTCCTTGGCTGAGGCCTGAGCCTCACCCCACGATAGCCCCCATCTCTCTCAGCTCGGCCATCACTGTTTGTCGCCACATCATCTTTGGCCGTCCTCGCTTCCTTTTTCCAGGTGGTGTCCATCTCAGTGCCACTTTTGGGATGCTATCTCCAGGCATTCGCAGGACAATATTACGAACATAAAGCATGACAAAAGTATTGTCATTCTAGCAACTGTCCGTTGAAATTGAACGAAATACTTTATGTTGGTTATCTGCGTTTTAGCCTTGTTTTTTAAGGATGCTCACACCCGTTTCTAGTGCAACAGAGACAGCAGTTTCATTGGCTACCAGAAACAAACGGAAAGAAACGAACTGGAAGAAACGAACTGAAAGATTTCTTTTATTTGACGTTCTTGTTCCTTATGTTGAACATTCAGCAATTTCAGTCCGCAATAATTGCACAATCGCACATACATGTTCTGGGTTTTCGTTGCTTTACCACATTGGCTTTCTCGAAGTCTTCACGGTGACACTTGCAAAGTGTCGCACCTTACCCGTCAGCGAAAGAACTGACTTGGTTCATTCTTCAAACGAAGGTACAAAATGCAAACGCATCTTGTCATCTCTCGGACCAAGTTGTGTGCATCATCGCTCTTAGCACGTGGGTCGTATGAAACATTCGCGGGTTGCAACTGAACCACGGACCGCTGACGTACATCTTATTCTTATCACAGACAATGTCGTAGTTGTGCTCCTCTTCATTTTCCAGCGAATGACGAAACGCTGAACCTGTCCACAGCAAAGAGTTTCTAACATGGAACTCATTATTATTTTAAAGAAACTACATGAAAAAAACCAGAGTGCAATAGAAGATGCACAGACAGTGTCGACTCAGGATATACCTAGAAATAATAAGATGAGCAACAGCAGGGAGTGGTCAAACGTTGTGCAGAGGTCGATATATGTCAGCATTCCGTACCCCTTTGTCCGCCGGCCAAATTTGACAGGTACTAAATAAGCATAATAATAATAGGCTACCTTTGTAACTTTTCTCCATGGAATTATAATTGTCAGACTGGTCTCTGGGTTGGACTGCACTAAATTTCCAGCTCAGTTATGCGATTTGACATTCATTTTTGAACTATTTAACACGTTGAATCAAATACCTATTAGCAACGTGTTGTAACAAATGTTGTTTCGATTAGTTACTCGTGTTGGTCCGAATGGAGATAACCCTAATGGTAAATGTTTATATAACGCATTAACCATTCATTGGGACCACTTGAACTAATTTAACTTACACCTTGGCAGACCTGTTCAATTGAATATCACCTTGACTAGCTTGGTAAACATTTAATCACGCTGCTATTAACGCACAGGCTGTTCGTACACATGGCAGCATGGAAGTCGAACTGACCGTGATTCCGATTATTTAATAACTGCGTACGTGTGCTCCACACAGGTATAGTTGGAGAAGAATGTCATATGGATGACCGAGTAAACTGACCCATACTTCACAAAGTACGGGGAAAGGTGAAGACGAAGAAAGACAACAACCTCGATTCAGTGAAGATGTTTCTGAGGTTTCTAGCCATTTATGACAACTCACAACTCGATCAAATTATGCAAAGGCTGGACTATATTTCATAAACCAGGTGGCTTTGGTGATGTAATTGGTAGTGACTTTGTAAATGTCTTGATAATGCCACGTACATCGTTAATCAAAAACAAACTCGCCTTTCACGGAAGCATTAAACATCAACGGTGTAGCAGTAACCGGAAACCGACCAAGTTTTGTTTAA
>OZ024863.1:48076819-48079319 GCA_964017155.1 Oasisia sp. SBJ-2009 | reverse complement strand
GACTTCTTGGTCTAAAAATCACTACTTTTAATGCCATAATTCTTGTTCTTAATGTATATATACCATATCAGAGCGATGATAATGTTGATGAATATCAAGCTATTTTAGGCAAGATCCAAGCCATAACTGACTCATTTGATTCAAGTAATATTTTTATTGTTGGAGACTTTAATGCTGATTTAATCAAGACCAGCTTATTTTCACCATTTCTAAATTCTGTTATTAGTGAATGCCACTTTATCCCAAGTGACATTAAGTATCTTCCCCCCGATTCGTTTACATATGTTAGTGACGCCCATGGCTCTAGGAGCTGGCTGGATCATGTGCTTTGCACCCACTCCAGTCACTCATCTGTCCCTGATATGGTAATTAATTATGACTGTGTCTCTTCGGATCATTTTCCTCTATCGTTTACCATTTCTATCAAATTACTACCCACTTCTGAATCATCCACTACGCAACAAACTTGTAAGCCCAGTCCCATGTGGGATTGTGCCTCCTCCCATGACCTTCTCAACTTATGCAAACAAATCTGTTCTCTTTTATCCGGCATTGACGTACCACATGCTGCTCTAAGTTGTACCAATCCTAACTGCCATGATGTAGCCCATCAGCTGCTCTTGTGCAAATTTTATAATGATATCATGCATTCTCTTACGGATGCTTCCGATGTCATTCCTACTAAAACGTATAACACATCCCGAAAATTCAATGTTCCTGGTTGGAACGACCTGGTCAGGGACTCTCATCAAACTGCCAGAGAAACTTTTCTCATCTGGCGGTCTGCTGGGAGTCAGAGATATGGTTCTTTGTATGTCTTAATGAAAATTAAACGTGCCCAGTTTAAACGCAACAAAAGACATTGCGAAAAAAATGCTGAATCTCTTAAAGCCGAGCGACTTGCTTCCAATCTGAGCAGCCATGATTTTAAACACTTTTGGAAGGGCATCAAACAAGCAAACTGCCAGGTTACCTAACCCCAGTAATGTTGGAGGTGCCTGTGGTGCTGAAAGTGTCAGAAATATGTGGCTTCATCATTACCAATCACTGCTTAACTCTGTACCCGAGTCTACTGTTCACATTCATAAGATTGACATGTATTGTAGCAATATTTAACTTAGCGACAATATGGTTGTTAAAGTTAAAGAACTACAAGAATTAATAATTGCTATGCCTGTTGGTAAAGCCTGTGGCTATGACCATATCAGTAATGAACATTTTAAGTATGCTAACGAAAAACTACATATTCTTATGTCTTTGTTGTATAGCAGTCTGTTAATACATGGTTTTTTACCTGATACTATGATGACAACAATCATAGCTCATATCATTAAAAATAAATCTGGTGATTTGTCAGACAATAATAACTATAGGCCCATTGCCCTTGCCACAGTAGCTAGCAAACTATTTGAATCATTAATATTATCCAGGGCTATCCCATTTCTCATTACAAGTGACAATCAATTTGGATTTAAAAAGCATCACTCTACTGAGATGCTCATATTTCTGTTAAAAGAACTTTTTCGAAACTATATTGCTAATGGGTCTTCTATGTATGTTACTATGTTGGATGCTCCCAAAGCCTTCGACAAAGTTAACCACAGCAAGCTATTTGGTAAATTAATTGATCGTGGCTGTCCAGCTTTTATTGTATGCATTCTATACCACTGGTACGGTACCCAACAATTTACCATCATATGGTGTCACGGATTTTCTAGCTTTTTTACTGTTTCCAATGGTGTTAAACAGGGTGGAATCCTTTCCCCCACCTTTTCAATGTGTACATGGACGACTTAAGCGTTAATCTAAACAAATTATATATTGGTTGTCTTTATGCTGGCACCTTAATCAACCACTTGATGTATGCTGATGACCTCTGTATTTTTTCTCCCAGTGTTGCTGGTTTGAGAAAACTTACTGATTGTTGTGCCAAGTATGGCGAATTGTTCAATATTACTTATAATGCCAAGAAGTCCTTTTGTATGGTTATTGACAACAAACCCCAGGACAGGAAACATTTTCATTGTATCCATCTCGATAACCATCCATTACCTTATACTACAAAATGTAAATATCTTGGTCATATAATCAACAATAACCTGACTGATGATGACGACATAGCCAGACAAAAAAGATGCCTTTATGCCCAAGCCAATGTATTAGCTCGAACATTTTGTCTTTGTAATATTTCCACCAACATTATTTTATTTCAAGCATACTGCGCTCCTATGTATACTTCTAGTCTTTGGTGCAAATTCAAAAAATATAGCCTCAAAAGCATTACTGTAGCATACAATAATAGCCTCAGAATTTTACTAAACTTACCCTCAAGATGTAGTGCAAGTTTTATGTTTGCCACCAACTATATTAAATCCTTCAACGAACGCATTCGTTCATCAATATTCAGTCTTTTATGTCGTCTTCATCAGTCAGATAATATCCTTTTTATTAATTACCTTCATACCGATATTCATTTTAAGAGCCATATATACTCATACTG
>OZ024863.1:48066819-48069319 GCA_964017155.1 Oasisia sp. SBJ-2009 | reverse complement strand
ACGCTACATCTCCGAAAACCTCTTTTACTCTGACGAAACAGTAATTACACATTTGTGCCTATAGTCGGGGCGCACGGGTCCAAATTTTGGAGGTAGTGGACACCTCGTGCTATTTTTGGTTGTCGTGTATTTTATTAAACGTCAAACCCTCCCGAACAATATTCCAGAGGGCAACCTCCTCAAATCGGTGTACCTCACTCCGAAAATTGCGTTTATATCCATGCCCTTAATGGCCCAGTTGTATACATTTCTCTTTCCACATTTTCACAGTAACTGTATAACAACACATTTAAGTGTTGTATCAAATAATCAGGAATGACGAGAACTATTATTTATGGCAATAGCTTTTTGATTCGTTTATTTTTCAAGATGCCAGATACAAAACATTGGACAAAATAACGATAAATCAGTTCGGTTTCGCAGTTGACATCACACAACAGAAGTTATATTTACCTTAATATGTAATCAATATACATATGTAATATATCAAAATGATGTGCATTCAATCACCTACTGAATAATGCAAAGCAATAGTAAAATAGTGCTACGTTATACGTCTACCCAACCCCCTAAGTGTTGCGCAATCGTGACGTGACGCAAATCGGAGTCGATTTCATTGATTGTATCATTTTCGCGTTCCTTAGGATAATATACACTATTAAAGACAGAGTACTGATGCATAATCTACTTTTGGTTATTAATGCGATGTTTGTTAAGACAACATAAAATTATGATAACATTATTCGAAAATAAAAACATAACAAGGTGGTATTCAATCACATCTTAAAGATTGTTCTGAGTCATCTGTGTCACTCTGGTCACAGCCATTGTTTTCAACAAGAGTCCGAACAGGTATTACTCGCCTACATTTGGTATCGTTCCGTTTGCACTTGCAAGCAGCACAACGCGGCACTTGGCATTTAGCGCAAGAACAATTACAAGGGCATTTGCTGGCGACACGTAACTTGTATACCATTGTGAAAGTTCTGGTAAAGGCGGCACCGTCAAAGATACTGGTTCCAAATGTGTGGAACCCGTCTTCCAACCGATATCTAATAATTTCTCCTCCATCTTCAAGTGAGTCTCTTTCAGCACTGCTGTCAACCTCAAGCCTTATAGCCTTGACGCATCGATCCGTTTGACTCAAACAAAGCTTGCGGTACCTTAGAACATTCATATTCTCCGATGGTTTCCTCAAGATTGACATTTTCCCCAATACCTTTCTGATGAAGAAGGCGTATCAGCATGACAACTTCATTGATCAGCTGCTACGTCTGCTTCTGCAGCACAGTAAGATGTTATTGAGGATGCAGTTCTTCAAATATGCTGTCACGTACCTTTTGGACTTTGCGTTGTCATTCAAATATTCCTGGAGCTCAGTCTTGCAAATATTTTTCACAGTTTCCAGAGTTGTCATGATAGTTACAGTGGCTCACTGTTTCGTGGCAATATTTAGTATGTTGCTGGAGTCTACCGTGACGGGATTGTTCATGTGCTGTTTTTATGCATGCTTGATTGATCATTTGCTGGTTTCCATCTTCGTGGGATTGTTAGACTGCAGATGGTTCATCATTTCTTTGAAATGGAATGATACCTCAGATACACAGGCTTTGTGTGATGCTATTTGGTTCGTACTTAGCGTCCAGGGGTATTTATGTAAGCCCACTCGCACTTTCCTTCACATCTATGCTTTATGTCTGCCCATGAGCTATTTCAGAAGTGATATATTTGAATGACTCAGCTTTTTTCGCACATCATATTGACCTTTCGTGAAGTACTGATATACATATGGTGCTGGGTTCTTCAGGTTGTTCATTTCGTTTAGTCACATTGGCAGCGAATAAATGTAGTTGTGGTGACCAGCAGCAACAACAAATGGGAGCATGTTATTATACTAAAACAAATGTTCCCAATTGCCCATTTTCCCATTGTTCAAATGCACCCGTGCCTCCCGTAGTCATTTGTGTTCAAAACCTTTGTTAGCCGTTCCTTTCTTACACAAACCTGTTTCTAGAAATGTGACATGGTCATTAGCTATTATATAATTATAATGATAACTGTGCATGTCATAGTGGATAGAGTATATTTAGTGTTATATATATAAGCTACGTATTATTGATGGTTAGTTTGAACATATTCTATAATTGTGGAGGAGCGTAGAGAATGTAGTGGATTTGTTTGTGCGTGGGATCACTTCCCCTACATCCTCTTGACCTCGTGACAACTACGTCCTGTAAACAGTTCCCGGAGGCATGACCCATTGGCAATGCACCCCTTCGGTCAGTACACTTCCGGATAAGCCATCCCTTTCACCCCACCCTAAGAGTCACAGGGACTAATCGCCCACATACTGCCCACATACCGGACGTTTGGTTGGTATAAATAGATAAAGATTTTTGAGTTAGAAACATTCCTCCAAGCGTCACCATGAAAGAAGGTAGCATAATGCAGAGGGTAACGAGTTTCTGCCAAGATTACAGTGTACTGTGGCATTGGTAAG
>OZ024863.1:48051018-48066619 GCA_964017155.1 Oasisia sp. SBJ-2009 | reverse complement strand
TACTGTGGCATTGGTAAGTTGAAAGCTATATGTTATAACTTGATAAAGATGTATTAAGTTTGAAGCTATATGTTATAACTACATAAAGAAGTATTTTATGTAATAACTTGATCAATGATCATCATGTATAGGTCTAATTGCTTAGTAACTTTCATGACTATGTTATCAGATGTAGTTTGTATTGAACCAATTAAGGCAGGGAATGAAGAAGTTGGTTAAATTATCTATGATTACGGATACTGTTTATGTTATAGAATTGTATTGATATCACAATGTGTGTACAACCTTATTATGACTTTAATAGGAATAATAATCTAGGATGTTTAAAATGTAATAGACGCCAGAAGCTTGTATCTGTATTGAGCTACATGCACATGTTGTTATCTTTGATTAATGACCTCCTGGTTCAGCTGAGGCGGAGACAGCTGGTAATGGGTGAGACACTGGCCCAGATTTGTCAACAAAGCTGCACTCTAGTAGGGTCAGTGACAACTGGGGTCAACTGTACGAGTACGTTGCACAGTATATTATGTTATCTGATAGTCTTGTTCTTTAGGTAAGATTTGGTTTTGTATTTCTACAGACAGTGCCAATCCTGATCTGCTCATGTAGTGGTCAGTCGTCTTTACGACAGTCGACTTTATGACAGTCGTCTTTAGGAGAGACCTTTAAGTCGTATTTATGACAGTCGTCTTTAGTAGAGACCTTTTAGTCGTCTCTAGTAAGCCTATTAGTTGACAATACATGTGAAATTGACTGTATTAGTCATGCAATGGTAACTTGGATGTGGATTCGATTGGTTTAAAGACAATCGTTGTTGCTATTGTGGATGAAGGGAGACTGAGAATTGTTTAGAGACATTTTGTATAATTATTTTACCAGTTAAACTGTAATAAACGTATTTTTATACTTTAAACTTGCTTTTACAGTGGTCTATATAGTTTACGTAGGCGCGGGCGCTGACGATAACGGCGATAACGCGCGCGTCCGCAGCCTACATAAGGATAAGACTCCACATAATTTTTCCAAATGCGCCCATAGCGTTTACAGTGAGATGAAACTACACACATGACAATAAGGTGCCAATGTCATCATCAGGGGAAGCTGGCTCCCGTAGCCCATATGAAATATCGTGCAAAGCCTGATCAGCCATAACTACTGTGTGTTTCACCCCAAACTTATTGGCCAGCTTTGTTGCATGTTCTAAGCCGATCTATTTGAATAGAATGGATCATTAAACCATATATAAAGCATGTGGCTGGCACTGTTGAAGCCAGTGTTGTGTAGAAAGCATTCCAACATTGATAGTGGTTGCTTCCGAGCTCTACTTTCTTTATGGATGACAAACGGCAAAATTGCCATGCCACAATCATCAACTGAAACTATTGATTACATATAGGTTGCAAATATATAGTCCTCATCTTTACAAGTAATCTGGCTTTAAGCTTTTCGCACAAAGAAAAGTAGTGTGGTTCAATTTGAGAAGGTATGGCGCTCGACAAAAACAATTCAATACGTTATGATGATAACAGTGCGAAATTCTTCGTCCTTGCCGTCACCAAATTGTTATCAACAATCAAAATAGCTTATGCAGACGAGAAGTTACCGTTTTTTAGACATTGTCAAATATAGTGATGTCACATACCATATACTTGGTAATCATAAGTGTCCGTTGTGTTTATTTTGTTAGTTTCGTATTTGTTGTCGGTAAAACACCGTAGACAACAAACTAAGTTAAAATGACTGATACGCTGCAAAACATGTCATTCGAACAAGATAACATACCTCATGTATTTAAAAACAAAAATACGTTATATTTAATTTACTTATTAGACGCAACGTATTTATATATTCAAGTTATTCCAGAGATGATGTTAAAATCTAACGTCAAACCAAAATGAGGTGGAGAAGTATACACTGTATGTTGATTCTAGAGCAAGTGATGTTCGAATGTATTTTACAATTGTATGGTATAAATCAACCGTGAAATGAATGGGGATACCTTTGATATGTTCACTCATTATATGGCTTGAATATGTAGTAAGGTGACTACGGTACATTTATATGAAATCGACGACAAAACGGAAATGTTTTTCTACTTATTCTTCAATTGTTTGTTTCTCGTTGCCTTAAAATATATAAATTTTTATAATATATTTGTGGTCTGTATTCCTCTCACCATTCAGGATATATTTTGGTACAGAGACTAACTAATTTCATTCAATAAATCATGAATATTTCATAATAAGCCATTGTGACTTAACAGTCATTCAGACACCTTCAGGCCTGAATAGAAGTTTAATTTTTAAGTGCCGTGTTGTGTTGCTTGGCCATACGATGGGAGAGATTTCAAATATGGGCGAGTAATACCTGTTTGAATTCTTGTTGAAAAAATAGCTATGACAAGAGTGACACAGATTACTCAGAACAATGTATAAGATGTGATTGAGTAACACCTTGATGTGGTTTTTATTTCGAATAATGCGTGTTATCGTAATTTTATATTGCCTTAACAAACATTGCATTAATAACCAGCAGTAGGGTATGCATCAGGTCTGTCTTTACTAGTGTATTATTACACTAAGAAACGCGAAATTAATACAATCAATGAAATCCACTCCGATTTGCGTCACGTCACGATTGCGCAACACTTAGGGGGTGGGGTACATGTTCGGTTCGTGATTGCGTATAATATAGCACCATTTTACCACTGCTTTGCATAATCCAGTAGGTAAATGAATGTACATCATTGTGATATATTACATAAATATCTTGATTACATATTAAGGTAAATATAACTCCTGTTGTGTGATGTCAACTGCGAAACCGAACTGATTTTTCGATATATTATCCAATGTTTTGCACCTGGCTTCCTAATAAATAAACATATCAATACGATATTGCCATACATATTAGTTCTCGTCATTCCTGATTATTTGATACTACACTTAAGTATGTTGTCACATATTTACTGTGAAAATGTGGAAAGAGAAATATATGCAGCGCGGCCATCAAGAGACCACATAAGCCTGAATTTAAATGCAATTTTCGGAGTGAGGTACACTGATTTAAGAGGGTTGCCCTCCGGAATATTATTAAGGAAGGTTTGTAGTTTAGAAAACGACAGGGCAACCAAAAATAGCACGAGGTGTCCACTTCGACCCCCGTGCGCCCCGACTACTAAACGTGGATGATGCGACACAAACGTTCAAGCAGTAATTTCATACCGTGTAACGTTGCTGCAGTAATTTCATACCGTGTAACGTTGCTGCAGTAATTTCATACCGTGTAACGTTGCTGCAGTAATTTCATACCGTGTAACGTTGCTGCAGTAATTTCATACCGTGTAACGTTGCTGCAGTAATTTCATACCGTGTAACGTTGCTGCTTATTAACATTTCTAAATTCTCTATAGGAAGTTCCAACTACATAGTAGAACATTGACTGGATAAATTGATTTTGTTCCACGGTATAATTTGACCTTTTAGTCAGCAACTAATATTTTGCCTCACTATATTGATATATTAATAACTATCATTCGCATTGAGAATGGTGACATTTTTGTTGCTCTGTCACTTATTAGGCTCCAGATAGCTGGGTGCTTATCGCCTACGACAGAAAGGGAGGATTCCTCCACATTGGGTAACAGAATCGTATTTGAATGAAAAAATATTTGGGCACGTGAGTATAATTTGGACACATTTGGAGATGTTATCGCTATAATTGTATATTTGCCTACACTTGATAGGACATACTAATCCTAACCCAAATGATAATAATTCATCATTCCCAGGAATATTTATGTTTTATAAATATTTCGTTTTAGACACATTTTGAGATCCAAAATAGTGTTCGTGTTTATGGCAGCCGCAAGTGCAGCGGCCATGTGTTACTGCGCTGTGCGTTTAGAATGAGCAACACACAGTTTGTTTTTGCCGATGGTACCGTCTTTTGTGCCTCAAAAGTGCGCAAAAAACGCGCTGTTTGTGGAATTTATGGAATGTAAATATGCATAATGCATGGGATGATGTTAAATGATTGAGTTTACGGAAGACACAGGTATAACGGTAAAATTGAGGTTGGTCCGGGTTCGACACTTGGGTGCCCAAATTTCTTTCCCACAGAGTAGGACTGGGAACGGAAGCATCCCTATATCCTCTGTACTTTGACACTATATTAATCAGGCAGCCAGTTATTGGTCCTTTGTTCCCTACCTTCCAAATTTCCTGGGATTTGAGGGGCCATGGCCCTCTGGCTACGCCACTGTTTGTTACGTATATTTGATTATTAGTGTGTGTGCGTGCGTGCGTGCGTGCGTGTGTGTGCGTGTTTTTTTTTTTGATTGTTAGTGTGCGTGCGTGCGTGCGTGTATGCGTGTGTATGTGTATGTGTATGTGTGTATGTGTGTATGTGTGTGTGTGCGTGTGCGTGCGAGCGTGCGTGCATGTGTGTGCGTGTGTATACCTGTGTATTTGTGTATGTGTGTGTGTGTGCTTGTGCGTGTGCATGCGTGTATATATATATATATATATATATATATATATATATATATATATATATATATATATATAATATATATATATATATATATATATATATATATATATATATATATATATATATATATATATATATATATATATATATTTTATATAACTCATTTTCTTAATACAAATACAAATGAGAAAACTGCTGGAGACTTGAATTACACCCTAATAGATCGCTGGTGACGATATTCGTTACCTTTATCCGTGCATGCTTTGTTTTAAACCAAAATTTGAACCACAATTCATTACACGACATGCGAACCCGTTACCGGCGTATGCCTTTCTATGATTCTTCCCATTAATTAAATTGATCTGTATGCACAGCAGTGACATAACTGCCCGACGTGTTTATTATAATATACGATGTGTAACAAAGCGGTAATATAATTCTGCTACTTTTACATTTTGCAATTTGTGTTGGATTGAACCAAACAGGTCGTTGAGCTTACATTTTTCCGGCGTTATAAACGTTCCGATTGAGGTTTCTGCGCATGCGCGATAAATGAAAATCACCAACGTGCAGCGAAAGAACAATGCAATTATGGTATAAATACTTCGGGTTGTTCGTTAGGATGTATATAACCTCTCAGCAAAGTGTTTTGTCGCAAATTAATACGAGACAAACAGATTTTGAGGCATGTTTTGAGAGGAAGCGTAAATCACGTGACTATAGTGCGCCATAATCCATGATAATGATTTAAACAAACATAATATTGTATTGTATTGAACGACATGTTAAGCAACTCTTCACAGTAATCATCACAGGAAAGTTAACGAACAGCCCGTGGCATTTATACAAAAAATGCCTTGTAATTTCGCTGCACATTGATGATTATATATTTATCGCGCATGCGCAGAAACTTCAATCGGAAAATTTATGACGACCGGGGAAATGTTAGGCGGCTGATTATACCTGTTTGCAAATGATCGTTGTGCTCGCATTCATATCGCGTGTTGCATTTACAGCGCTGCAAGCGTGGATTGGCCTTCGCCGAGTACACGGGCTTTGGAAGTGGGTGACTTCCGGATTGGAGTGCCCTGCTAGTAGACTCAGTTTCCCAAATTCCGGGGACGCATACGTCTACATCAACATAGATCAAGGGGTGGCCGAATTAACACCAGTGGTAGCCCGGTACACCCGAAATAGCTTCATATGTGAGAAGAAGTGATTTGTCGAACTCTTCCCTGTGTTGTGGGTGACAGCTATGACGTCATCGGGTATCACGATCGGACTTTATATCCCCAAGGATCGCGTGGACCCAGACACTGTAATGGGTGTTACGTCATTGACTAACGGAACGTTCATTACGTCGACCAAGACGCTGCTTTGACCAACGGTCATTTAATTTGCTTTACAGTTTGCAGGCACCGATACATATCATTAAAGAAAATTAACATAATACTGGTTGTATTAATATTATATTACATCCTATTTAATGTTTTAATTTCCCACAAGACAACATTAATATGAATTCAGTGAATTAATAATCCCGCGTTATACGATGATCGACTGGCCTTATTCGAATATGCTTATTTTGGCGAATCTTTCTGCCTGCTTCGCATCAGAGTTTTATGTCCTTCAACAACACTTGCCCAAGCTGTAAAAACGACCATTGAATCACGTGACGCTTTGTTGTGGACATATTCTGCCCTTTATATGCATTCCCAGCTGTGCATGTAAAAGCGTTTTTTACCTGGTATAGATAGTTATATTAAACCTGTTGCAATTTACTGATGCTTAATGTGTTCTAATAAGTCTTTTCAAGAGAAAGAATTGGGACCATGTGTGTGTGAATACCGCCTGTAATGATTTTAGAATCTCCGTCACATGAAGACATGGATACACGTTAATGTACCACTGCAATTGTCCTTTCGGAAATAAATATGAGGGTGGGTGGGTGGCATCGTCCTATCCAATGTCTCTGATTATTGGAATGTTTTTATATTTACAAAATCCGTTAGGACTGATGATTTTGTTTTATTTATGGCAATTTGAGATAATGTGAACACTATAACTTATCTAAAATTGGTCATACACGTGAATGCCATTAAGGCCGTATTAAACGGCTTTGAGCAGTCCTGAGGATTGGATACTGCGCTATATAAGAACTTACCTCTACATTTTTGCAAGTTGCTGGAAAACAGGTCACGTATCAGACCAGTAAATAGAAAACCCCATACATCGATTAATTACTTTGATATGACGTTGAACGAATGTTTTACTTTTTATTCGTATACTTATTATTATTTTTCGGTTCGCTTGAATGTCGACCCACTTACGTGACAGCGGAGTGGATGGGAAAATGGCAGAAATTCAACGGCTCTCAAATCATGGTGTGTCGACAAGAGAAACCGACTTTGTCATGGACCGCTGCTAGAGACCTGTGCAAGGGCATGCAGGCAGACCTGATTGACATGACCAACGAAGCCCGAATTTACCTCATTGCCGACGTGATTGCCCGAAACGATTGTGAGTCTACGTATTGCATGTGCTAATGTTTAACTGTGTAAAGGTGTGTATGTATTTATGTGTGTTGTTATGCGTGCTTGATTGTTAGTGTGTGTCTGTGGGTGCATGCGTGCGTGCGCGCGTGTGTGTTGTTATGGTTGTTATCGTTCGTTCGTTCGTTCGTTCGTTCGTTCGTTCGTTCGTTCGTTCGTTCGTTCGTTCGTTCGTTCGTTCGTTCGTTCGTTCGTTCGTTCGTTCGTTCGTTCGTTCGTTCGTTCGTTCGTTCGTTCGTTCGTTCGTTCGTTCGTTCGTTCGTTCGTTCGTTCGTTCGTTCGTTCGTTCGTTCGTTCGTTCGTTCGGTCGGTCGGTCGGTCGGTCGGTCGGTCGTTCGTTCGTTCGTTCGTTCGATCGATCGTTCGTTCGTTCGTTCGTTCGTTCGTTCGTTCGTTCGTTCGTTCTTTCGTGTGTCTATTGTGTGTGCGCACGGGTGTCTGTGTTTACTTGTGCAAGTGTTTGAGTAAGAATAACTTGGATCAACCTAACACTACAATTGCAAGATATAACAACTGAGAAAAATCCCGGATAATCCATGGAGACTTGCAGTAGACTCTAATACATCGATAGACTTCATTCATTGTTATTTTCGGTGCACGCATTATCTTATGAAATGAGACAAAATGTGTATCAAAATTCATTATACGCCATGCGAAGCCGTTATCAGCGTATGCATTACTATAATGCTTTCCATAAATACAATTTAGCTGGATGACGATGACAATACAGCAAAATTCATAATAACTGTCCAAAACATGTGTCATAATACACAATGTGTAGCACATTCGGTAATAATTAAACTAAGACTCAAGGTTTTCGCTAAAGGTGGATTTGATAGTTTTGACATTTTGCTAATTGTTGTGGACTGAACCAAATAACTCGTTACGTCGGCTGTTTACGCGTGTTTGCAAACGGTCGTCGGTTGCAAATGCATTCACATCGCGTGTTGCATGTTCCAGCACCCAAAGCGTGGATTGGTTGTCGCCGCGTCAACCGTCTTTGGAAGTGGGTGTTGTCAGGGGCGGATTGCGCTCCTAAACTCTCCATTTACCCAGACTCCGGGCACGCATACGCCTACGTTAACATAAGAGAAGGGGCTGTCGAAATGGTACCAGAGCCACCCAACTACCTCCGAGATAGCTTCATATGTGAGAAGAAGTGATTCGTCGATGTCCTTCGTGCGTACGGAGGACGTCGTTCTCCCAGCTGTGGCGTCAGCGGAGACCACTGCTGGATGTTATTTCCCGATGATCGTGTGGAACTACAAACATAGTAATGGTCGTTGACTCACGCAACATTAATAGTCACGACTAAGACGTTGTTTTGACTAATGATCTTTGGTTTGCATTGAAGTTTGCATATAACGAAACGTATCATTAAAAGAAATTAAAAAGCTATAGGTTGAATTCATATTATATTACTCTACTGTATGTTTTCAATTGCCGCAACACAACATATCTTTATGAATTTAATCAATTCAATCAATTCAACGAATTCAATTAATTGAATGAATTCAATGAATTCAGTTAATTCAATGAATTACTAATTCCTTGTTAAACGAAGTTTGACTGGCCTTATACGAGTATGCTTATTTTGGCGAACCTTACTACATGCTTCGCATCAGAGCACCTTCCGTGCATTCAGAGCATTTTATTAGGGTAGCTTTTTTGGTCGAAATGAGCGTCAGGTTCAAAGACGAAGCAGTTATCTTACACGATTCCGTACACATCAAAATTGTGTTCGTTTTGTGTAAGTTTCTTATTTTGTTGTTGTTGCTAAAGTCAATACAACCGATATTGTATTTATCTTGTTTTGGCTAGTTTCGACAACTTCTCTGTTAAATTGAGCGTTTCCACTTTCCAACATCCCGTATTTACTGGGTGGTTTGGTTTATATTTCCGTAGGTCCGTCTTAGTTGATCAACTCTACTCTTAACAACATTAATCCTCATCTCATGATTCTCATCCTTTGTTTTTTTATTAAACTCTGGATCCGGTGTTTGGCAAAATAGAAATCTTCGTTAAAGTGAATAATATTTGGAATATAAAAATTATTACAACATTTTGCAGCATAAACACTACATCACGCAGTAAAGATCGTTTTAGCTTCCTTTCCAGTAGCTTTTACTTAACGTGTTTATTTCCCACGCCACAATATACAAATAAATATATGTGTATGCAGACGGGCAGACAGACAGCGTAATAGACGGAAATTGATGAAGGAAGAAATATTGTAAGTGTTACTAATTGTCTGCGTATACATGACAATCGATTGAGTGCCCAACGAAAGCATCGTTCCGCTTGGCGGTGCAAACTACGTTTAACTGCTCAAAGGGAAAGCGACAGTCAATAGAGCGGGATTGATTAGGTGGTGTTTCTATGCAACACATACAAACGCCATTAGTGGTACGTCAGTGTTTGTCTGGTGCGGGGTGATGACGGTGGTAACTGCCACTTAGTGCAAGTCCGTGACTTTGATATAAATGTTACAAAAACAGTGTTTCTCTGTTTGCTTGTCGGCCCAAATCTCCGTTAGTTTTGCATGTTGCGGCCTGATATTTTGCATGTGGCCGGGCAGGCCTACTGTGGTGCTTCGTGGATTTAGAATATTTTTAAAAATTCGTCCGGGGGATTTGATAATTGGGGTGACTCACTATTCCAAAACAAATCAAAAGGCTATATTCGGAGTTCCATACGCGGAATTTTTATGTTTTCTACATCATCGTAAATATAATTATGTCATATACATCTACATGTCATTGGATGTCGGAAATTGTTTGCATACGTTTGAAATTATTGTCGTTTGAAAATCGTCACCGCTTACATAGGCACGAACTTTGCTTGTCACACGTTAGAATTGTGTTAGGTCGTGCATGTGAGCACGTGACCTGTTTCTGTGGAGCGCTTATACAATGTAATGCAATTTAAAAACGTATTAGTGCAGGTGGGTCCGCCAAGTATCGCTGGGTAACTCGGCTAATTGTGAATAAAGGCCAAGCGTGTATTAACATTACCCATTAGCGATAACGATAAAACAAAGCACGTTATTAATCCGCGATTTGCTGGAAAGTGTAATTAACTAGGACATTATATTAACACGAACCTCTTAGTTTAGATTAAATTCTCCACCACAACCAAACGAACAAACAAACGCCTCACAACATTCCATAAAGACTCCTATGGTCACCTACCCATGCCTGTCGAAAACCGAATACGATTATATGTATGTCAGATAAAACCCATATACATATAATGCCAGTCAAGGCATCTAACTGTGAAAACATTCAACTCTATTCAAGTAACATATGTTCGAGTAATGTTTTGCCGTTGGGCAACGTCGTAAATTCACATTCTAATATTTGCTTACGGTAATATGTGTCGCGTCTTGTGAGCTGTTGTCATTCTCATTTGTGCTGGAATGTGTTAGGTACATTTTATCAGTTAATGCTATCTTCAGAAGGATGTTATCTGTTCACCATTGCCTCACATTGGTATACTAAACATCAATGGTATTTCTGCCACAGCACGTATGTTATCTGTGAAATTAAATACATATTTAAAATGGTGTGACATCACAGCAAGCATGCAAACACTGCTGTTTAATGTCGCAAACAATTTAGGTTGGCCACCGTTCATTATACAAACAGAAGAATTATTAAAAGGATACTTCCAAGTCATTGGTAATGCTACGCAAAAACGACCCCCACTTCGCACGTATGTCCGTCAAAAAAGTACTAAAACATGTTGTAGACATCATCGATACGGTCCAACGTGTTTTGACGCGTTCGTTGATTTAGGATGCGTGTGTGTATAAGCATGCGTGTCATTTACCAGGCAACAAGACGATGTTGCTAAACATCATTAAGTTATTAAGCATCATTTGCGTCATCCCGCGGCAATTGCGTGCTACAACGTATTTTGACATAAGTTTACAAATTGACCCGCTTCTCAGTCTGTGTCTATATTGTTGACCGCAAGAGCAAGAGGTTTCTAAGAAACCACATTTATTGTGTCGTCATTAAAATAGCTGAAAGACAAGCGTGTTTTACAGCACCGTAGAAGCGTCACGTTACATCCTCTGCGCCCGCAGATGTGGTTTGTGTGGCATTCGCGACACTACGTTCTGTCAAGTAACAAAGACGAATCGAAGCCATCTCGATATTGATATCGTTGTCGTCTTCACCATGAGGCGATGTCGTTTAATGTGGGCATTCGGTAAGTTAAATGCATTATTATCTCCCTATGCATGCGTTGTCGTGATTATTGCACGCACATTTGTTGGGTAACAAACGCGTGTGTTTGTAATGATATTAGCCCAGTTACTATCTGCTGTTGGCAGCACGACGCAGCAGTGAAAACATTCATTACGCTGCTTGGCCGTCTTCGTAACAGGCGCAGATCGTGGAACATGATGTGGGTGTCGGAAGCAATTTGTGATGGTTGATGTGGGACCACAGCCCACCTGCTCAGTGAGAAGGTTATACCGCCTACACCCTGGCCGTCCTACCTCCTCTCACAGCGGCCTCGATGGTCTGCCAGTTTAAATTTATGATACAAGTTTAAATTTTATCGAGGTAGCGTATACATGCGTACATCCGTACTTGCGTATCTGTGTGCGTATGTATGTATACATGCATGCATGCACATATACATTCATACATATATGCATACATACATACATACATACATACGTACATACGTACATACGTACATACGTACATACGTACATACGTACATACATACATACATACATACATACATACATACATACATACATACATAAATACATACATACATACATACATACATACATACATACATACATACATACATACATACATACATACATACATACATACATACATACATACATACATACATACATACATACATACATACATACATACATACATACATACATACATACATACATACATACATACATAAATACATACATACAGACAGACAGACAGACAGACAGACCGGTAGACAAACAGACAGACATACATAAATATATACATACATATATGCATTCATAGATGTATACATCTATAAAAGAAAGACCAGGGGAGGAAGCGAATTGTCTTATCCTGTCTTCACTGATGCCATTGCAGCGTTGTCCGACAATACCCTGGTCTACGTGTTAAATTGGAGGTCATCGGTGAAGCCGCAGGTGCACTTTGTCAGTTACCAGTAAGGGCAAGCAAACAACAATATGCTGTCGGATGACCACTGACCACTGACCACCAGGCACCTTCCGACGTCCTCACTGGTAGGAACATAATCAAAATTCTTGAAGACCTGATGTACTTGTGAAGTTGCACCAACAACCAGGTGTAGTGCACCATGAGATCAACTGCAAAATCAGTAACACCTCCGAAGCCTTCAGTCAACTAAGTAAGTTCTGGACAAGCGAAAAGTTCACATTCAAGACCAAGAAGTGCTTCTACACTTTCAACGGTTTGTTCAACTTGTTATGTGGCAGGGAAACCTGGCATCTAAAATAAAAATCTGCCGCTTTCGATTCACGATGTCAAGGAAGAGGACAGGTCGGTCTAAATGACCTGGCACCAGACCATACAGCGAGATCTTCAACGAGTCAACACTAGTAGGAGTGACGTCAGTATGCTCACCCCTAACCGCTCCAACTTGAGAGCGTTGTCTATCTCAAGAGTCGAACAACGCCGTGGAGCATAAGTAATACACGCATGCTTGCACATATGTTGATATGTTAATGTTTTCCTCATAGATGGTTTGCATCACGGGAGTCAATACTTCTGCAACCTCACGTAAGAAAGACAGCGCTTTCACTTGATCGAAATTCTCCGTGTTCTTACCATTTGTAGGGTAACTTATAATCATTTCTACAAGAATGGTAGGATAAAGATATTGTTTGTAAAATTAAAGTAACTTGCAACACTCATAGAAACCACGATCGCGAGGTGAATAATTTGGGTAACCGGCTGATGCGTCTAAACATGAACGGTTAGTAGCGCAGTGGAGCAGTGGGTACATCTTCCGACTCACAAGTAAGAGAACTTGGGTTCCAATCCATGTCGAACCTTTGGCAAGTTAGTTCACTCAAGATTGCTCCAGGTCACTAAACAATATGAAAGAAGAGTACCTGGTCGTAAACAGTGGTGGATATGTATCTACAAATATTCCTCGATAGCTGAGCTATGCGATCGTGTTGATGTGTATTTGTCAAATACATGTAGCCTAATTCCTGCAACTATGTAACTGTAATTATGTAAATATCTCATCATTGTTATCTCATAGGAACGACCAAGCAATAACAAAAATATTAGCAATAATAAATAAATGTTAAAAGCGTCGTAAATCTTGGCAATACATACACACAAAGATGTTTAAAATATGTAAGTCAACAACTTACTCGAATGATAATTAATTTGATCAACCATATTAATTGCACGTTCGTCAGTGTGTTTGTTTATACAAGAAAACTCCAAACACACAACTAACTTGTGAAACATTAACAATTATAATAATATTTCGCACAATGTTAACTAAAATCGTGTATGGCAATATATATATATATATATATATATATATATATATATATATATATATATATATATATATATATATATATATATATAATTATATACATATAGTCCAACATTCATCGTTTAGCTTCAGTAAATCATATCTATCAAAATTACCTTTATGTTGAACTCCTTTTAAAATGACGACACTTTAAGTAAAGTTGTCAGGTGAGAAGGAATTCATACGTTTTACATCATAGCATCCTCTTGTTTCATTTCAGTAAACCTTTTGGTAACCCAACAAAATAACGAAGGGTTCGCAGAATCTACGCAGTTACTTAGTATCTGCCTGTCTGAATAGCGAAATGCAGATTTTTTTATAGTTGCATTCTGACATAATTTCCCCTTTTTAACGCATTTTAGAAAAGTCAATGTACACCATGACCGATATTTGCTTATTAGAATACATCCTACCACATGTCTCACTTTGTGGATTTATACGTTATTTGATCAAATATAAATTTGCAACAAACAACGGGTCTGGAGTTTCCCAAACGTCGATCTATTTTTACCATCGCAACTCTCCGGTCAACGTAAGTAAACGATGGGGCAAACTAAAAGGCGGTTCCACATATCCACTTTAGTCGCTAGAGGCGCCACTAGGCAACAATACCCTAGTTATTTAAATCATCCTCAATTAGCCATTGACCGTACTGGCGCGTAGCTAGCGATAGTTTGTATGTGGGCAACTGGACATGCCGTAAGTATGGAGCGTATCGAGCGATGGCATCTTCGTGAATGTGGTATGCCGTTTCCGTGCGGTCTGCCAATTGTGGTCCGCCTTTTAGTGTGGCCCCCTCCTGACAGCGCTTTTCACTGGAATTCCCTTCTTCGGGGTCTAAACCAATCAGAGAATTCTAACTGGCGAGGCTCGCCATGACAATTTTTCGTCTGTTGCTCCTTTTTATCTTAAAATGGCATATTATGTGAAAATAAGTTGATAGGTAGTTGAGGAAAACAATATATAGTGTATGGGGAATGCTGGTTTATTGGAAATTTTTATTTTAAACATGGCGGAAGTCAGAATGCAACTTTAATACATTTGTACAAAAACGGTGTTATTTTCATTCGCCGTTTACTAATAAGAAATATCGCATATATTCCATCCGTGATGCGCTAGACACATGTTGCTCTTTATCATACATTTACTTATAATTGTTTCAGAGAAAACATTAATCTGGTTTTCAGCACAGTCGATTGAGCTGCCTCAGTATTCGTGGTTATCATTTCATTTACGTTACCCGGGTCACGTGACAGTTGTTCTTTGCTATTTCCAGTCTGCTTGGTCCTGTTCGTGGCCAAGAGGAACCTCTCTGTTGACGGCGTCACTGAAGCCTCCTCGACGCGGTCTATTCACGCCTGTAGAAGAGTCGACGCCCGAGCCTTTTCCAACCGGACATTGTCAATACCGAAGTCGTCACTTGCCTACTGTGCCAGAAAATGTCTCAGTGACTCGACGTGCTCGTCGTTCAACTGGAAGAAATCAGATCGTCGATGTGAGCTCGTCTTCCACAACGGCAAGGCGCCCGTCTTCAAGGTGGACACGGACTATGTCCACTACGGCCCCGATGTGTGTGAGGTCAGATCAAGTGTACAGTTGGATTGGATAAGGGATGGCTTCCTAGTGTGGGTAGTGTCATGCTGGACAACTTGACTTATTGAAAATACTCGCTTATTTATTCATGAATTCACTTTCGCTTCAGGCCAACATGGTGAGAGTGTCGGAATCTGAGACAACGGAAGAGTGATAGGGCGTGTGTGTGTGTGTGTGTGTGTGTGTGTGTGTGTGTGTGTGTGTGTGTGTGTGTGTGTGTGTGTGTGTGTGTGTGTGTGTGTGTGTGTGTGTGTGTGTGCGGTGTGTGTGTGTGTGTGTGTGTGTGTGTGTATGTGTGTGTGTGTGTGTGCGTGTGTATGTGGGTGCGCGCGCGTTTGTGAATGTGTGCGTGTTTGTGTGTGTTTGTGTGTGTATATATATATATATGTGTG
>OZ024863.1:48041018-48048518 GCA_964017155.1 Oasisia sp. SBJ-2009 | reverse complement strand
TCTCTCCTGCGCTCTCTCTCTCTCTCTCTCTCTTTCACGCTCTCTCTCTCTCTCTCTATCTCTCTCCTGCTCTCTCTCTCTCTCTCTCTCTCTATCTATATCTCTTTCACGCTCTCTCTCTCTCACTCTCTCTCTCTCACGTTCTCTCACTCTTTCATGGTCACATGGCAGCGGCAGGATGCGTGGACACGTGGACGATCTTCCGAAGCAGATGCCTGCTCATAGTGTACGACACGGCGGCCATGACATGGGACAAAGCTAAGGACAAGTGTCAAGAAAATGGCGCCGACCTGGCGGAGCTGTTCCCCGACGACATGGATCCACTTGGTCGGGTGTTCGGAACCAGTCGTGAGTCACATATAATCATAGTAATCATTATCCTGAAAGTTATATAGCGTTGTTCCAACATTTGTTGCTCACAGCGCTGTACAAAAAGTTCTTGAAAAATAGGTATGTTTTTAGTTTTCCTTTAAAAGCAGCCGTGATCGTAGAGGTTAATGTCAAGTGCTGCTGTAGCGCGTTCCATAGACATGGGGCTGCCTCGCAGAATGCTCTGTCAACCCTAGTGAACAACGTTTCAAATATATTGAGTTGACAAGTGACCGTGTGTGTGTGTGTGTGTGTGTGTGTGTGTGTGTGTGTGTGCGCGTGTGCGTGTGCGTGTGCGTGTGCGTGGACGTGTGCGTGTGCGTGTGCGTGTGCGTGCGCGCGCGTGTGTGCATGTGTGTATGTGTGCGTGTTTGTGTTTTGAGCGTGCTTACTCTTCATGACGTTTATGTGTGTTACACTACAGTGTTCGTGTGTCCACCTGTCACGGCTACATGAGTCACTCGACTGTGTTTGTGTGTTAACACATCACGAATACTTGTGTTGTTTGACTTTCGAACCTATCAGGGCAGCTTGTGTTAATTGCGCGTGTGTTTCTGTTTCAGTGTTTCACGGCTGGATGGGATGCTACTTAGCCGACGGCCGATGGCAGTGGCTCAGTGGCGGCGACTACACGCCAGAAGGCTCCCCGAATGAAGGCACGAGATGCTTAGTGAACTTCGGGCAAGGCTTTTATAACATCCTTTACCTGGAAAACACAAAAACAGCAAGGGGATACCTGTGTCAGAAATCACTGACATAACGTACACAAACACTAAACGTGCGGCATGCATTCGATGCAAAATCGGCATAATAACTATAAGTCTCGTCAATTCTCGCGTGACGGTCGAGCGAACATTGTGGTAGTCGACTTAGATGGTTTGGTTACTGTGCTGACTTGTGGACAAGTTCTTCGTTCAAGTTAGTTCAGTTTAACCAACTATACAACTGTGTATTTGGCTATAAACAACGTTGGTTGTTGGTGTACGAATAATATTTACGCGCGTTAATTGCAGCATCGCTGACTTGTTCCGAGAGCTGATGTTCAAATAAACAGGTCGGCAAGGGAATAAAGTGTAGAGCAATTTCAGCAGTTTCACAGAGTGGATACGGCGGCATAAAAGAATTATCAATTAATTTTACAGCCCGGTCGAACGATACATCGCTCGATGGCATAGGGGTCATGTATCGTCAGGTGCGGTTTCTATGATGCTTCTTAGAGGGACTAGGTGTTGTACAGTGACGATGGCTTATCAGATATACCAGCTCGAGACGTACCACCAAATGGATTCCTACGCATGTCGTAGTCCTGCTTAAAAGAACTGCATTTTGCACTTTCTGTAAATTTCTGGAAGCACTAAATGTAAAACTGGTTGAATGGAAATGATATTTCTGCGTAGCGTGATATCACAGCTGCGAAATAATGATATTTGTCAGACAGTGAAAAGGAGCGTATGCAATATATGCATACAGGTGTAGTTAGAGGTGTCAACATTGGCAATCAGCAGCAGATTGAAGCAACAATCAAGAGGCGTCAGGTTAGAGACTGGATTGTAGGAAAAAGATATATGTCATCTTCACGATTTTAAACATGACATGTGTCGATCGAGACTAATGTCTGAAATGTTCAATACCATTGATTAATAAACCTTGTGGGAAATCAAAGAAACCTTACAATGGCCGCCTATGGGAAATCAATTGGTGGTATCTACCCAGCTAGAATGACACCAACATAACGTCCCACTAGATTTACAGAGGCATGCATATGGATGGACGTGTTCGATCTCGGCCGCCTGCCAGACTGGAAGGGGGCGTGGAAGGGCAAGAAGACCAAGGGAAAGAGACACACTTCCCTCTTTATTTAGATCCCAGATGCTGGTACAATATCGAAGTTAATTAGCTCGTATTATTGAGTAGGGATCCAGGAATTTCAACGAGCACACAACACGTTAGAAAGTACGCAGCTTTGACATGAATGCTGCCGTCATCGTCTGGAAATAAATACCATCATTACAGAATTGTGGTATCTCGAGACAGCCGATCCTGGGGGATTTCCATAAGGTTATCTCTTGTTGATAATGATGTACTAGTTGCTGCAGTTGTGTCAATCATTTTCTACTTAGTTTTCAGTTAGTATGTCTGTATGATATATCTAGTATGATATATAATACATACATGTACACAAGCACACAGAGACACATGCACACACGCATGCACGCACGCACGTACGTCACACACACGCACGCACGCTAGCACGCACGCAAGCACTCACATACCACCTTACCCCCCCCCCCACACACACACACACACACACACACACACACACACACACACATATATATATATATATATATATATATATATACACACATAAACACATACACACTCACGCACACAGATACACACACACACACGCACGCACGCACGCACGCACGCATAGATATTGCCCAAAACGTACAGTAACATTAATCATTCATGTACATGCATTACAATTGTAAAAAAGTTACAATTCATTACATGGATTAAATACAGTTTGACTTCAATAATTCCAAAACAAATAAAAAAGGCAATTGCTAAAATAGAAATCAAAGTTAAACGAATGACATAATTAAAATATGAAGTCTAGTGGTGCCACCTGCCGACTAACACAAGTTGAATGTATAAAACATGGCGTCCACTGGCTTGTCGCATTCCCCGCCGACATCCAACAGAAAAACTTATCCTGATGTTTCAAATGTGATGAAAATTGCAGTATGTTGTCATCTATCTTCCCACGCCTGTATAATTGCATTCAACACACTACTCGTCATAATTGCTATGTCCCAAACAACGTAACGAATATAGTCAGTATAAACACACGCCATGACACAGTCAGCAAGTAAACGGATAGTTCTGTATCGCGATCATCCCACAGAAATCAATATCAAGGCTTAGCTGCCGCGTGTGAAATACCAACTAAAGCATACTATTGACGCAAATATTCGAAACGCTATCAAAAACGAAGTGTTTTCAGGGTTCACGGACACATCTCGTGACAAAATATAACTCCCTAATACAAGGCCCATGTTTTGACAATTCAAACAGTGTTTAACCTTTCAAAATTGGTAGACACTAATGAAATGATAGTCTCCAACAAAATTATGTACTTGGAAAATAAAAACGCCGTCTGAAGCCCCATTATTTGTAAAAGAAAACCGTTCCAATATAGCAGGACAGTGGATTTAGGCTAAATCCAAGTAGTTAGTGCATTGTATTAAAACATTCAGTAATGCAGAATATTGCATTTATAACAATCGTTACCACAATCGATGAAACCGCAGCGATTATCCAATCACTGCTTCTGTGGGAGCAACCACGTGACAACCACTGGACTAACGCCCGGGGGGCACTAAACGACAAACACAGGCGCCACCTAGCGGTCACGTTGGCTGCGCCGGGAAATTAGTCCGTCCGAAGAGCGGGTAGAAAACGAGCAGAACCAGCGACGAGACGACGACGAGAAGGACGAAGAGGATGAGGAAGAAGCGATCGAGCAGCTTGGCGAGCATCTTCCACTGCAGGCGGATGATGTCCTGTTCCTCCGACTCCTTCAAGCGTCCCGTCACCTGCCGCAGATGCTGCAGTATCTCCTCGAGCGCCGACCCCGCCTTGTGGTTGGTGGACGTCGACCGGCCGTCGTCGCCGTACATCGCCGACTCGAGCAGTCCGTCGAACGGCAACGGAGCCTGGCGCCTGTAGGACATGTTGTTGTGGTGCATCGAGTGTTTGACGTCGATGAGCGGGAACAGCGTGGCTCGCTGGCCGCTGCTGTAGTGGCGCACGCACAGCAGGAAGGCGACGGAGTTGTAGACGCACCGCAGCCAGTGCGGCACCGGCGTGTTCTTCTCCTCGTGGTGCAGGTTGAGCACGACGACGCAGAAGAGGATCGACAGCGCCGTCATGCCCATGATCAGGGTCAGGTAGATGCCTGGAAGAACAAGGGCGCGTGTAGTCCGGGTGATAAGGCAATGGCAGTCGATGGGATTTGCGAAAAGATGTGAAAGAATACGGCACATCGAAGCTATGTGGACAGTTGGCAGAGGTCAAGAGAACAATTGTAATATCGATGTTATATTATATTGATATTTTTCAATATAAATTGTAAATAGATGGTGTGTGTGTGCGTGTGCGTGTGCGTGTGCGTGTGCGTGTGCGTGTGCGTGTGCGTGTGCGTGTGCGTGTGCGTGTGCGAGTGCGTGTGCGTGTGCGTGTGCGTGTGCGTGTGCGTGTGCGTGTGCGTGTGCGTGTGCGTGTGCGTGTGCGTGTGCGTGTGCGTGTGCGTGTGCGTGTGCGTGTGCGTGTGCGTGTGCGTGTGCGTGTGCGTGTGCGTGTGCGTGTGCGTGTGCGTGTGCGTGTGCGTGTGCGTGTGCGTGTGCGTGTGCGTGTGCGTGTGCGTGTGCGTGTGCGTGTGCGTGTGCGTGTGCGTGTGCGTGTGCGTGTGCGTGTGCGTGTGCGTGTGCGTGTGCGTGTGCGTGTGCGTGTGCGTGTGCGTGTGCGTGTGCGTGTGCGTGTGCGTGTGCGTGTGCGTGTGCGTGTGCGTGTGCGTGTGCGTGTGCGTGTGCGTGTGCGTGTGCGTGTGCGTGTGCGTGTGCGTGTGCGTGTGCGTGTGCGTGTGCGTGTGCGTGTGCGTGTGCGTGTGCGTGTGCGTGTGCGTGTGCGTGTGCGTGTGCGTGTGCGTGTGCGTGTGCGTGTGCGTGTGCGTGTGCGTGTGCGTGTGCGTGTGCGTGTGCGTGTGCGTGTGCGGGTGCGGGTGCGGGTGCGTGTGCGTGTGCGTGTGCGTGTGCGTGTGCGTGTGCGTGTGCGTGTCCGTGTCCGTGTGCGTGTGCGTGTGCGTGTGCGTGTGCGTGTGCGTGTGCGTGTGCGTGCGTGTGTGTGTGTGAGTGTATGTGCGCGCGCGTGTATGGGTGCGTGAGTGAGTGAGTGTGTGTGTGCGTGCGTGCGTGCATGCGTGCGTGCGTGCGTGCGTGCGTGCGTGCGTGCGTGCGTGCGTGCGTGCGTGCAAATGCGTATGAGGCAAAATGCAAATGTGACATACCTGCGCATACGCATTAATATTCTAAAACTTCAGCCAATCATGAATATTCCACTTTTCCATTCTCCAATGACGACTATTCCTTTGCTTGTCCCCGTTTATGATTACACTAAATGATTTTTGTTTGTTGCGCCTCTAAGCTTGAATGTTCAAAGATATAGGTGCTATAGAACGGTTAAAATAGCTATTACCACTTACTCTTCGTGCCGGGGAACATGTAGTACACTGACTATACTTTCCACCTGTTTACTGGTGAAATCTTCACTAAAGGCGACACTTGAGACCTTCTACCCACTCACCAAGGAGAGGAATATACTCGGACGTCTTCGGGACGTTCTCGGCCACAAGCAACAAGAAGACGGAGAAGGACAGCAGGACGGTGATCCCGAGCGACACCTTCTCGCCGGAGTCGGGCGGCAGGTAGAAGACGAGAACGGACAACAACGACATCATCATGCACGGCGTAATAATGTTGATCAGGTAGAACATCGGCTTCCGGCGCAGGTAAAGCGTGAACCGGACGCGTGGAAACGGAACGCCGGGGTCCGACTCGTAGAACTGGTCGCCGCTGGTCGCCTCCGTGCGCAGGATGTCCCACTCGCCGCTGTGCGTGTACGCGTCCAGGCCCACCCGGTCGGAGCCGTTGATGAGCTTCACCTGCAGGCCGTGGTAGGCCCAGTCCACCAGGTCGATGTTGCACATCTGGTCGTCGAACGGATAGAAGGTGATGTCGAGTTGACACGACGTCACGAACTTGCCGCCCGGCACCCAGTTGACGAGGCCGTCGTGGGTGACGCTCACGCGGAAGCGCTTGTAGAACAGCTCGTTGTAGATCGACTTGGCGCTGCGGGTGTCAACGAGTGGTACGAATGTACGTTAGTCAATCAGTTTGGCATGTGTAGAGTGACTACAGAAAGGCCGAAGGATACAATATGTAGGTGGCTAATTGTAGTATATATTTTTAGAATGGTGCATACTTTTAAAAAGTATACATAAACAAATTCCGTCCGTCCGTCCGTCCGTCCGTCCGTCCGTCCGTCCGTCCGTCCGTCCGTCCGTCCGTCCGTCCGTCCGTCCGTCCGTCCGTCCGTCCGTCCGTCCGTCCGTCCGTCCGTCCGTCCGTCCGTCCGTCCGTCCGTCCGTCCGTCCGTCCGTCCGTCCGTCCGTCCGTCCGTCCGTCCGTCCGTCCGTCCGTCCGTCCGTCCGTCCGTCCGTCCGTCCGTCCGTCCGTCCGTCCGTCCGTCCGTCCGTCCGTCCGTCCGTCCGTCCGTCCGTCCGTCCGTCCGTCCGTCCGTCCGTCCGTCCGTCCGTCCGTCCGTCCGTCCGTCCGTACGTCCGTCCGTCCGTCCGTCCGTCCGTACGTCCGTCCGTCCGACCGACCGACCGACCAACCGACCGTCCGACCATCCGACCGTCCGTCCGACCGTCCGACCGTCCGTCTGTCCGTCACGTTTTTAAATTATGTTTCGATTTTAGCAATAAACAAAAACAACTATCGAATACATATCAATAGCTGGTGTATAACCTTAATGTATATTGTTTGTAGAATCCAAAACAGTGTAAACCCCGGCCATTGTTGTGGTGTTGTAACTTTATACCCATTTTGTCTTGTCACATGACAGGAAGAGATGGTGCCGATGACTAACACATCTGCTGCCATCTGCAGATGAAGACAGTTACAAGATGAAACACGGGAAGCTGATAATACACCATCGATCACACTTAATAAACACAATTACTAAGTCTGCTGTCCAGTTACTATCTCGATGACCATTGCCCCAGTTGCCCACCAGTTCACCAACGTTCATCCATAACTATTTGGTCTGCGGCCCGCTAGCCGTCACATATTTTATTTACTCCCATCCATAATAACACAGAACATGGCCGGCGGTTCCTGCTGTGACGTAACAAGCGTTATCCACGAACGAGGACGCCACAAAGACCTGTCATCTGCGCGGAATGTGCCGAGAGAGAACAGCCGCCACGCCACGAATTACATCTGGCATTTGCAGGATAACCGCACAGCCGTTGACGTAATGGATCGTGTCTACCTGCTGTGTAAT
>OZ024863.1:48008518-48036018 GCA_964017155.1 Oasisia sp. SBJ-2009 | reverse complement strand
AATTTGCCACAATGAGTCAAAATTTAACATATTATTGTGATTTTTTTAAACGTTAATCTCGTACATTCCCGTACACTTTAACCCTTCATTGTAAATTATCTTAAAATCCTATTTATAATTACGTGTTGGTGGATAACACTGTGACTGATCTAAGGTCATTCTAGAACTCACCGTTTCAAGCCAACCGAACGTCGTCAAAATCTGATTTTTCTCTTCCTGGAACACAACAACATTCCATGTATTACACTTCAGAAATATTATATCTTAGTAATACCACAGACGTATTACCAGTTCGTACATCTTTGGTAATAGTAGGCAATCTCTCTCTCTTTCTCTCTTTCTCTCTTTCTCTCTTTCTCTCTTTCTCTCTTTCTCTCTTTCTCTCTTTCTCTATTTCTCTCTTTCTCTCTTTCTCTCTTTCTCTCTTTCTCTCTTTCTCTCTTTCTCTCTTTGTCTCTCTGTCTCTCTGTCTCTCTGTCTCTCTGTCTCTCTGTCTCTCTGTCTCTCTGTCTCTCTGTCTCTCTGTCTCTCTGTTTCTCTGTCTCTCTGTCTCTCTCTCTCTCTCTCTCTCTCTCACTCTCTCTCTCTCTCTCTCTCTCTCTCTCTCTCTCTATGCACATATTTGTCAAACAATTGGAAATTACGTGACTTATACGTGTCGCTAGTTCTCCATACATAAATTCGATTATCATACCGTCGATGACTATAACCATAGTTCAAGCAAAAACAAGTGTCATACTACGTTGATTATTGATATGACCTCCCATAGTCGTCCTATTCCAGATGGTATTGTCGAGTAAGAACATGGGCCCGGTTCCGATTAATATTTAATAGGTAAAGACTGGAAAAGAGATGTGGCGTCGTGTCCATTCCTATCGACCCAGTCTGGTCGATTGATTGTGTAATTTCCCATTTGGTAAATTGTCCGGTATGATATTGATTCGTTAACCAGGTGAACGACCTTAGATATAGGAAAATGGAAGTATTTCCTACACTGACGTCATGTCATTCGCATGACACGGGTATATCGCACTCGCACGCTTACATACACGCACAGTCTCTCACACACGCACCACACGTAGGCACACACTGCGACACATTGACACACCGTCACACACGCACGCAAATACAGACGTGCACGCACGCACACACACACACACACACACACACACACACACACACACACACACACACACACACACATACACACACACTCACACTCACACGCACGCACGCACGCACGAATGTTCGCACGCACACACAAAACCCCGTTCGCAGGCACGCACTCGTGTGTACGCACTCATGCGTACACATACACATACACATACACATACACATACACACACCCACACCACGCACTCGCACGCACCCATGCACACACAGGCACACGCACTCTCTCACATACACTGACTCATTGATTCATTCACCCATACACACACGCACGCGCACGCGCACGCGCACGCGCACGCGCACACGCATACGCACACACACATATATGAATATATATATATATATATATATATATATATATATATATATATATATAAACATAAACATATCTATGTAATACACAACACACACACACACACACACTCACAAACACACACACACACACACACACACACACACACACACACACACATATATATATATATATATATATATATATATATATATATATATATATATATATATATATACAATTATATATATAAGCATATCTATTTATATATAAACATATATATATATATATATATATAATACAAAACAGACACACACACGCACACGCGCACGCGCACGCGCACGCGCACGCGCACGCGCACGCGCACGCGCACGCGCACGCGCACGCCCACGCCCACGCCCACGCCCACGCCCACGCCCACGCCCACGCCCACGCCCACGCCCACGCCCACGCCCACGCCCACGCGCACGCCCACGCGCACGCGCACGCCCACGCGCACGCGCACGCTCAAAAAAAGACTTCTGTTCACTTACTAGACTCATGAGTTGGGTCAGGTAGAATGATATGTAGACATTGACCGGCTGTGTGACGTCAGAGATGGGCCGGCCATACTTGCTGTAGTTCGTCATCAGTCTTGTGATGAGTCGATTCTCGACACTGATCTCCTTTAAAACGGTTGCTGTAACCGAGATAAAAGCTAACACTGTAAACCGACACCTTAATTACATACACATTTTCGAATATGTTATGCACGCAAACTCTGCTTTGTTTTTAATATTAACCCATATGTGTGTAGAATTTCACAGTTTTTATAATGTGTCCAACCTCTATTTCTCTTTGTATATTTTTAATGTGTGAAATATTTCGTTTTTGATTGGATATGCGCAGTTTTCTTAAATCACCTTAACCTGACACTGTGACTGGTAGGTAATTCAGTATACGGACAACAGCTCGGATGTCATTGTTCGTCAGAGGCGCTCCTGAATCCAACATCTGAAGGCGGTATAACATAAGAACCATTACTGGAGCGATGACGCATGCTCGTCAAAATGTTCTAGAACGTATCTTATGAAGCCCGCCTGTCAGAAACTGAAGAATCCTACTTTGACTTCACACGTAAACGGATCAACATGTCCGTCAGCGCGTGCGGCGGTGAGGTGTTGGTCGAACAGCAAGTGTCAACCACGGCCGCTCGCTCGTAACTCAGCGCTGGATCCGAAGGGGAATGAAGGTGATGGTCCGGTGTGATTGAAAGTGGCGTCTTCTAAGCTTTGATCCAAGCGGAAGTCCGTCAGATGTGGCGCTCATACAGACGTAGCTAAAGGTTGTGGACGATTTTGCGTCTGTCGATAATAGCTTTCCATTTCTCGAGGCTGCTTTCTCGTCACAACCGGAATCAAGTTAGACGTTTCTGGGCCCTAGATGTGTGAAGCGTGCTCGTGGATTTTTAAAGGGATGTAACGCTACGACGAGTTGTCAACTGGTACGCAAGTAACTAAGGGTTTCATGCAATTAAAATATGCATATTATCATGATTAATCAATATCAAAGTACACATCATTTAATCAACACAAATCCTATGACGCGAAATCAATAATTGATCAAAACATGTGTTTTATTATTGCATATTTTCATTAACAGTGATCATTAACGACGATAAGGCATAAGCTGAAGCTAACGTATAAAATACAATGCTGATTTTTGTTTGTTTTGTTGTTGTTGTAAAGACGACAATACAAAACATCGTCTTTACTATGCATGTATAATCTTCGACGAACGTCCATAGCCTAGTCCAATAATACATTTATGAAAGTTCTCATAAGCATTTACATTCCCTAAAAGTGAACGATAGATCCTTACTTATATAGATAGAAATATTTCATCAGTTTAGAAGGATAAACGGATTAAAGGATGTGAACAAACATTAGTGTAGGCAGATTATAATAAAGTATATATCAGACAGGATTCATTCTCACAGAACATGATAAGATAATATAAAAATAGCTTAGTATGCTGATTGTGTGAGAGTTAAGACCGTGGATATATTTAAACTTAATCGACACATACCCTAGAATACAGGATCCACTTGCGTAACAAGCTGCGTTTTAGATACGTTTAATATGTCTATGTTCACAAGTAAATTATCTGAATGACAATCGTTGTTAAATCATATTCAGTAATGTTAAATATAAACAAATAACGCGAACAAACAAATATCTATATATCAGGTTAGAAACAGTGAGAAGTGTGGGTTCGTTGTGAAGAAATGGGACGCTAGGTTTGGCTCTATTCTAAAACGATTCGAGATCTTTCGACATAACCTGTTGTTGTTCTCGATAACAAGTTTCAGTGGAGGTAGATCGCTCCATAAACTTGTGATGATACAAACTGCAGTAATATGTGAATGACATGATCACAAATGGTTTTAGTATTGTTCATCTGGCTCCAAAACGCACCAACCTACATTTGATCATGGAGTATATTAATTAATCTCTGTCGCATCTTCAGGGAACTTCTCTTGACTGATGCCTCAATGGATGTAGCAAAATAAAGCAGTATCCAGTAACACTGTTACGGGCTGGGCTGGGCAGCAAAAGGTACACATGCTGCTGAAACATTTATGAAGTGTGTCCAGATGATCTGCTACATCACTTACAGTGTGTTGTGGAAGTGTGTTGGTAGTTATTTGAACTTGTGCGGTGAGCCGCGCCATATTTAATTTGTACGCCATTAGTTCGTACATATCGCCACTTTGCATTCGCCAATTCAATAATGTTCCTTGATGTATTAAAAATGCCAGCAGGAGGTGAATGTTAACTGATGTACTCTAATTCGTTGTGAAATACAAGAAAATGGCATAGGTCGCTTCTCAGCAAAACTACGTTAACAGGTGTGAAGAGGTACGATATAAAAACCTGCACCAGTTATCTCCAAAGAAAATCGGCCAACTCCCAATATAATGATTTCGTTTCCTCCGGCAACTTGTTTGCTATGATATTTTCTCGATGAAGGAAAGTGTATGGTGTCAAAACAGTTTTACTTAGTTCATGTTTCATAAATATTTTGACAAAAGGTGAATCAATCTGTAGCTGGCCAGTTCAGAGTTCATGGATATCTGTTCACTTCATTAGCAGATATACACCGTGGCATTTAACACAGGCATCATTGTTACATTTAGTACATGATCCTTGTGGGATATTGTCATTAATTATTATTTGCGCTGTATTGTTAACGTTGGTCTCCGGTTTCTTCAACCAGAATGTGTCATGACAAAGAGTGAATTACGTTGCTATGCGAGAGAGATGAAAAGCGTTAATGATTATGCACTTAGTTATGGCGATATGTCATTATTTGATTTTACTATGCTAAACGTTGGCAGTATGGATCCGAAGTTTCCTGTTTCCTTAAGCGAGAAATTACAGAGAGCATTTTTAAACGTGATTTCACTTAACATATTGAATTTACTAAAACGTTTCTGATTTGCATTGTACAGATTTTTTGTTTTAAAACATCATCGTAAGTTTGCCTACAATACCGATTTAAATGACTCCTTCAGCATTTGTTTCAAATTCATGGAAGTACAATTTTTTATTACATCACGGGTTAAGTATTAGAAACAAATCACACTCAGAACACAGTATAAAACACGTTCGACTGGAAGCCACCCGTGGGTTACTACATATTACATCCAGATGCTGTTTCCACGGCAATATGATACTTGTCTGGCGGGTGTAGCTAGAGCCTACGCTGTTCTGGAGACCACATGAGTAAACTGATTTGGCAGGTGGAATGGCGTAATACCGACCGTTATCAGCTTCACGACTGGTGCATATACATACCACTGATAGTAGATTACTATTTGGCTTGCACATACCGCCTGTCCATAGATTGCCAGAATATATATCAGTGTCACCGTTAAACAAATATTCACTTGTAGTCAGGCCTGGGTGAAACACATTACCACATTTCAGGATGACACTTACTGTTGACAGAACAAGCTTTTGCCAAGAAAACGTGGGAATGAGTTTTGAGCGCCGAGAACTTCTCCGTTTGCCACGTTTCGGAAAGTTGTTGATGAATTAATTTCTATTGACTTATCGACAGCAGACCCATGATGAGATGTGTGTGTGTGTGTGTGTGTGTGTGTGTGTGTGTGAGTGTGTGTGTGTGTGTGTGTGTGTGTGTGTGTGTGTGTGTGTGTGTGTGTGTGTGAGTGTGTGTGTATGTGCGTACGTGCGTGCGTGCGTGTGTGTGTGCGTGTGTGGGTGTGTGTGTATGTGTGTGTATGTATGTGTGTATATGTGTGTGTGCGTGCGTGCGTGCGTGTACGTGCCTCTACGTCTGTCTGTCTGTCTGTCTGTCTGCCTGCCTGCCTGCCTGCCTGCCTGCCTGCCTGCCTGCCTGCCTGCCTGCCTGCCTGCCTGCCTGCCTGCCTGCCTGCCTGCCTGCCTGCCTGCCTGCCTGCCTGCCTGCCTGCCTGCCTGCCTGCCTGCCTGCCTGCCTGCCTGCCTGCCTGCCTGCCTGCCTGCATGCATGCATGCATGCATGCATGCATGCATGTCTGCATGTATGCATGTATGCATGTATGCATGTATGCATGTATGCATGTATGCATGTATGCATGTATGCATGTATGCATGTATGTATGTATGTATGTATGTATGTATCATGTATGTATGTATGTATGTATGTATGTATGTATGTATGTATGTATGTATGTGTGTGTGTGTATGTATGTATGTATGTATGTAAGTATGTAAGTATGTAAGAATGTATGTATGTATGTGTCTGTCTCTCTCTCTCCCCTCCTCCGTCCTTCACCCCTTTTCTGGTGGCGTGGATAATACCTCTTATTTTGAAACTGACACTGTTAAACAAAAAAGAAAACACCGCGGGAAAACAAAACAAATCACCAATTACAAATCGGTGCTAAACGCGCCGACTATCTCAAGGTCAGCCCGTGTTTTATGTCACCGTTCGCCTTGTATTGGTCACTCCCTGACGCACGTTTGTCACTTGGTGTGTGTGCATATGTGCTCGAAGATGAGCTTTCTAATCGACAGAGACAGCGAGCAAAAAGCTACGCCTGGGGGAAATCATAGCGGCACTGGGCCGCGCACCTAGCAATTTGTCGCGAGGCTTTGATATATGTCGTTCGGCAAATGTCGCGACGCGTATGTATATATCCTTGTTAGTGTCTCCATTGTGTGACGGCGAATGCGTTTTCGGGGGAGGAGGTGCACCGTGGAATGAAAAACAGAAAGGGAACCGTTGATATCCCTAAGTATCGCATTAGAGTGGGACGTTGATAGAACATCTCTGTTGGGAGAATCCAGTTTAGAATCACTTTCGTGATGTTTCGATGCGTTGGAACTTTCGATGATTCACCATTACACCAGTTGATGCTGCTGTATAAATGAGTACTTGATTGGAGACATGTGCGAACGAGTACTTTTTATGCAGCGTGGCTGAATGCTTCATAGGTACGTGGATGAACTATTGGAACGACTCAGTGAACTGTCTAGAGTGAAGCGAAAACTATTGAACAGTCTAATCGGGTTGATACCACAATAGTAAAGAACTTATCTTTATCTTACCTTTGTTTCACCGTGTTGCAAATTGCAAGCATTGGACACGTGAGTACATTCCATGTCCAAAGTAGAGTTTTCCAACATTCTATGTAGAATCTAAAATATATCTGCAATTGTATCGGGGGGTTAATGTAGCCAAAGAAAGAGCATGCCCGTGGGATCGAGCCTCTCCGGAAACAGTTCTCCAACTTTCAGCGTTGCCGCTGGTATCGCACTCACCTGAGCCGACGGAGACGCAGCACACGACAACGGCAACGGAACACCACCAAGCCGAGAAGAACGTCATGATCCTTCGCCTGTCTTCATCTGTCATCGGTATCTACTCCATCCAACCCTCGCTGTGTGGTCACTTTCGCAATTGTTCTCTGTCCGCGTCACTCGCTCCTCACGCACTCCGGGCTCCTCACAACATCGCGGCTGCTCCGATCGTCGCTGCGTGAGCTATGCCGTTAGTGACCACGGCCGTATCGGGGGCGGTGCGGGCGGTGACTTAGACTCGGTACACTCCGACGAAATCGATCCGTGGCAGTCAGTCGGGTGCAGAGACGCTTGTTGTCCCGGTCGCGCCCTCCCTGCTCGGTTGACCATAAGACTGATTCGCGTTGACATTCCCGCGACAACGTCAGACACTTGTCTGCACAGGCGCGAACCCGTATCGATCGTTCGCGACCACGACCGCGGTGTTTCCCCCGTCCGACGGCCGACCGATGTCAACATTCGCCAGCGCCGTGTTTCGACTATAGCCGGAGTACAAAACGCGGCGCTAACGAAATCAGCGTCTACTTTGTGATGCGAAATTGCTCTCAGTTTCCATCATGATTAGATGTTGATGACTTCGTGATTGCTGGTTCGTTCATACACTCGCGGCTTTGTACACAACTTCTCAAGTGACGCGCGCGAGTGACAGGACTTCTTATCCACGCTGTCAGCGTTGTTACATCGATGGACAATTAGCACACTCCGGTCACTTTCGCCTAGGAACGCCGACTCGCTGATTAGTGCTCGGTGATCACACCGGGATGTCATCCGTCGTCCATTCGCCAGAGGGCGCATTTGTTGTACGTTCGCCGAATTTTCATGCGTTGATCAGTCTGAAATAAATCGCTTAGTTTAGAAAATGGAATTGATCAGGTGCAACTATCATATATTATAATTGTTTCCGAAGATTTAACGGAAATGGAATTACCAAGCGCTAATATACTGCGTTCTGTGCATGATCCGTTTATCTGGAAAACTCAATAAGCGGAACACACACGCCGGCAAGGAAAGTGACCAAACAGGATTTTACTGTATATAGACAGACAAACACACATATCCACTTACAAGCGTACAGGAATACGTGCGCACACCCGCGCGCACGCACATATGCGCATGGAGGGAAGAGGAGAGCGAGAGCAAGAGCAAGAGGAAGAGAGCTATAGAGGCAGACAAACATATTATAAATAATAATCATAATGTATTTTATTTCATAGAGCATATACCATTACACACAAACAAACAAACAAACAAACAAACAAACAAACAAACAAACAAACAGACAGACAGACAGACAGACAGGCAGACGTGCAGATAGACAGACAGAGACAGAGACAGAGACAGAGACAGAGACAGAGACAGAGACAGAGACAGAGACAGAGACAGAGACAGAGACAGAGACAGAGACAGAGACAGAGACAGAGACAGAGACAGAGACAGAGACAGAGACAGAGACAGAGACAGAGACAGAGACAGAGACAGAGACAGAGACAGAGACAGAGACAGAGACAGAGACAGAGACAGAGACAGAGACAGAGACAGAGACAGAGACAGAGACAGAGACAGAGACAGAGACAGAGACAGAGACAGAGACAGAGACAGAGACAGAGACAGAGACAGAGACAGAGACAGAGACAGAGACAGAGACAGAGACAGAGACAGAGACAGAGACAGAGACAGAGACAGAGACAGAGACAGAGACAGAGACAGAGACAGAGACAGAGACAGAGACAGAGACAGAGACAGAGACAGAGACAGAGACAGAGACAGAGACAGAGACAGAGACAGAGACAGAGACAGAGACAGAGACAGAGACAGAGACAGAGACAGAGACAGAGACAGAGACAGAGACAGAGACAGAGACAGAGACAGAGACAGAGACAGAGACAGAGACAGAGACAGAGACAGAGACAGAGACAGAGACAGAGACAGAGACAGAGACAGAGACAGAGACAGAGACAGAGACAGAGACAGCCGACCAAACTATTCTGTATCGACTGACTGACTGACTGACCGACCGACCGACCGACCGACCGACCGACCGACCGACCGACCGACCGACCGACCGACCGACCGACCGACCGACCGACCGACCGACCGACCGACCGACCGACCGACCGACCGACCGACCGACCGACCGACCGACCGACCGACCGACCGACCGACCGACCGACCGACCGACCGACCGACCGACCGACGGACGGACGCACGCACGCACGCACGCACGGACGCACGCACGCACGCACGGACGCACGGACGCACGCACGGACGCACGCACGGACGCACGGACGGACGGACGGACGGACGCACGGACGCACGCACGGACGCACGGACGCACGCACGGACGCACGCACGCACGCACGCACGGACGCACGGACGCACGCACAGACGCACGCACGGACGCACGCACGGACGCACGGACGCACGGACGCACGGACGCACGCACGGATGGACGCACGGACGGATGGACGCACGGACGGATGGACGCACGGACGGATGGACGCACGGACGCACGGACGCACGGACTCACTCACTCACTCACTCACTCACATTCACACTCACTCACTCACATTCACACTCACTCACTCACTCACTCACTCACTCACTCACTCACTCACTCACTCACTCACTCACTCACTCACTAACAGGCAGACATGTATAGAGTAGATGGTGCATTTGACACGCGTACACCGCAACTGCTCTGGATTCGAATACACTATGAACTGGTGGAAGCGACAAGACAGACGCTAAGATTCGTCTTGTCACGATCGCTAGATGGCAGCACCAATAACAAATCACACGCCATCAAAGAGCAACTGCTCCTAAAGAATGGAGGATGTTACTGTTAGGCTACTGGTCTTAGATTCTTAAACATACAGACGCTATGGAAGTTTGTTATTATTGTCCGTATTATTATTATTTTTAGTAGTAGTAGTAGTAGTAGTAGTAGTAGTAGTAGTAGTAGTAGTAGTAGTAGTAGTAGTAGTAGTAGTAGTAGTAGTAGTAGTAGTAGTAGTAGTAGTAGTAGTAGTAGTAGTAGTAGTCGTAGTAGTAGTAGTAGTCGTAGTCGTAGTAGTAGTAGTAGTCGTAGTCGTAGTCGTTGCCGTTGCCGTTGCCGTTGCAAAAGGTTATCGCTCCAGAGTAGAATAAAAACCTACGGTGTATATACGATATTGGCATTTTCCTTTGAAGATCCAGTGTTTCTATGATCATACACGTTTCATCCACTTACATTCAACATGGTTGGACGAAGTACTTTATTGTATTCAGTAAAAGCAACTTCTTATATAGCGCAGTATCCAGTCCCCAGGACCGTTCAAAGCGCTTTACAATTTACTTCCCTGACAGACCTGTTCACTCAGACACATTCACGGCTTCTCTGGGAAGCATCCAGCCATATGTTACAATTAATGCGCGAAGGCTGCTCCTACACATATTCACCGCTGTCTATAGCCAGGCACTCATTTGAACAGCTGAGTGAACTGGAGCAATGTAGAGTAAACACACTTTCCCAAGGTTTTAACACCGCAGCACAGGATTCGAACCCGCATTCTCGTAGTCGATAGTCAGAAGTTCTACCCCTGAGCCATTGCGCATCAGTGTGTGTTTATTTATAACAGAGTCTGATCAATTATAAAGCAAAATAGTTTTCATAGTCGATCAAATATTCTTAACTCTGAAATGTTCAATGGCATATACAACATAGGCGATCATTGCGTTTGTAGAATCAACAATCGTGCGATTGTCAAAAATTTGTATACGCCTTGCATAAAATAGGATTTCTGAATAGGGCAATTTGTAATTGAAGGAATCTGATCTCTGTCGCTTAACCGGTTCCAACACTTTCCCGACCTTACATAAGTGCTTAAAGACTTGTTGTTTATTTTCCCCGGCGGTATTTCTGAACTGGCGTCACACGTTCACTGAGCGCGAAGATATCGATAACATGCCAAGTTCGTTCCACCCCGGGCCACTTAATCTTGAGCTACGACTAAATGGTCGTAGGTTGGCCGGCGAGTAAGATTTAGCTCGTCACAGCACAGGTTGTAAATATTCGTTCAATGGTTCACGCGCCGTTTTCGTGATCGACAATCGGTCATTCAACATTTCCGGTTTAAGTTTCTTGTATATTTATTCATTGTTATATTGTTATAGTCGGCCTGACGTCTATATTTCCTTAACGTCAGCGCAACTTAAGTGACAGGATGTCGGAACATCCTGTACTACATCAACATCACACTCTTAATTTTAAAAAAAAACCTAACAAAAGTAGTCATTAAAAATATGATCCGACGCAAGAGATACACCCAAAATGGTAATGATTTTGACAAAAACAAGTCGTCACAGTGAGAAGACAGTTCAATTGTGGCGTTGATGGTAGTACTGCGATATGTAGTATGTTAGTGTGTTCAGGTTTGTTTGTCTGTCTGTCTGTCTGCCTGCCTGTCTGCCTGCCTGCCTGCCTGCCTGCCTGCCTGCCTGCCTGCCTGCCTGCCTGCCTGCCTGCCTGCCTGCCTGCCTGCCTGCCTGCCTGCCTGCCTGCCTGCCTGCCTGCCTGCCTGCCTGCCTGCCTGCCTGCCTGCCTGCCTGCCTGCCTGCCTGCCTGCCTGTCTGCCTGTCTGTCTGTCTGTCTGTCTGCCTGCCTGCCTGCCTGCCTGCCTGCCTGCCTGCCTGCCTGTCTGTCTGTCTGCCTGCCTGCCTGCCTGCCTGCCTGTCTGTCTGTCTGTCTGTCTGTCTGTCTGTCTGCCTGCCTGCCTGCCTGCCTGTCTGTCTGTCTGTCTGTCTGTCTGTCTGTCTGCCTGCCTGTCTGTCTGTCTGTCTGTCTGGCTGTCTGCCTGTCTGTCTGTCTGTCTGTCTGTCTGTCTGTATGTCTGTCTGTCTGTCTGTCTGTCTATATGTCTATATGTATGTATGTATGTCTCTCTGTCAGTCTATGTATGTTCATGTCTTCCATGTTCGTTATCTCTCCCTTACCTCACCTTCTACCCCTCCCCCTATTTCTCCCGCGTATCTCCCCTTCTCTCTCCCTCTTCATACATACCTCAGACTCATGCGGAGTAATCGTCCAACTCAACTGTCAATTGTCCCACCACTGTTGACGACCCTTGTGACGATGCGACTACCGTGTAGTCGGTCGGACGACGTCCGGCAGCATGCGGCCAGGCCCCGGTCACTTGGTGAAGACGACCTCCCCCAGGTTGCCGTGCGATATCACCCGACTGGGCAGTGCAAGTCGACTCTCTCAGCTACTTGCGCTCCACCATTAATTACTAATGCTTACATGACTCGTTCAGTGCGTCAAATGCTCATCTACAAAGACGTCTACTGTTTTTGCTCGCTACAAGAACGGCTTTCGCGTATCGATTTGCAAGATCAAGAATAAGCCCTGACCCACTGTCGGCAACTTTGATTGATCTATAGGAATCTTTGTACATAAGGAACTAGTCCATAAGTGGGTCGTATCAGCGTGTTCGGAACTCCCACTGTAGACATCAACACCACATGTCCAGCGTTACGCATATTCGGACACACGCCACACGCCACGTAGCCCGCCATGTTGGTGATGGGCCCGCACCGTGGGGGTCGAGTCTGTGAGAGACGGCGCAGCTAAATTCGCTGCTAAGAAATCTTTCAACGCCGTTCGAGAAAAACGATATTGCATGTCTTGCAAAGTACTCGGTCGAGTTTGTTTGCAAACGGTGTGACAGTTCCAGCCGAATTTTGATGCGTAATAGTCGAGACGAGATTGCTTTAGCGAAGTGACTTGTCAGGCGGCTGAATCATCTAATCGGCCCCACACCGGGGGCCGTCGGCCACAGCCGTTGGCGGCCGCACGCAGTTAATGTGTTCAATTATCGTAAATACATTGAACTATATGCGTGTTTCTATATTTAAATTTCAGCAAAATGCGCGGACTCGCCCACTCACACGGTAGTCACATCTCACTCATTTACTCACTTCACTTACTCACTCACTCACGCACTCACTCACTCACCCACTCACTCATTCATTCACTCATTAACCCGCTCACTCATTGACTCATTAACCATTCACTCGCTCGCTCAATCTCATACTCACCCACAAAAACACTAATTTTCTCACTAACCAGCTCATGGACAAACATACAGAAATATACAGACAGACATACAGACATACAGACATACAGACATACATACATACATACATACATACAGACAGACAGACAGACAGACAGACAGTTAGAGATAGACAGACAGTTAGAGATAGACAGACAGTTAGAGATAGACAGACAGTTGTCAGACAGAAAGACAGGCAGGCAGACCGACCAATCGATCGATTAACCGATTGACAAACAGACAGACAGACAGACAGACAGACAGACAGACAGACAGACTGACAGACAGACATACATACAGACAGGCAGACAGACAGACAGACAGGCAGACAGACACCGGGGAGAGAGAGCGAGCCACAGACAAGGAAAATCATGTTGTAGTAATTAACTCACTTTATTTCTTACTTTGTACATTTGTTATACGTCGTTGTACAGCACATTTCAGCCGGCGGCTTGAACATATTCACAATACAGCAGAAACATTCAACGTATGTATCGGCACGTCCATTCCAACAAATGATGACACGATTTGTGAAGAAACGTATACAAATCTCAGTACATCTTTATATTACCCGACTGTGACTTTTATACAGTAGTACTTGTTACTGGTATTTTTTGTTGTTGACATAATTTATCAAGTATGTAACAAGTATTTTATCAAGTATTCATGAATAGTCATACCGGAGAAATTGTGTGCACTGATTTATTAAGCCATCTGCCTAATTAGCTCCTGTCTAATTCTCTTCAGGGTCACATGTTTGGACAGTCATTTGCAAAGCCAAACTCCTGCTCACGGTGAATGTTCTACTTCCGGTCATACAGCGGGTTTTCCTTAAGCGAACCACCGTTTCAGCATCGTTCGTGGCCGGTCGCTATCGCCGGTGAGCTGAACCTTGTTGCTGACCGCTGCACGGTCAAGCGTAAGACCTCTACTACGCTGGTATTAATCGGATAGAAGGCGTGTGAACAACGTGATTGCATTCGTCGTCGGGTGTCTACGGTCGAGGTGGTATGCATTTTTAATGGATCCGGACGGAGTTACCTAAAGCCGACGGGAAGGCTGGTTTATGCAAGTCGGGATGAGGTGAATTTGGCCTAAGGGTTTTGCTGTTGAAGCACTTCTGAGAGGAATCGAATGTTTTCGTTAATCGTGTACCGCGCGATCACAATATTACTGTATTTCTGATGTATCTAAGGAATGCTAATACAGATGGCTGCTACGAAATGACAGCATCGTGAAATGACGCAATACAAATATCGGTACAGGCATTTGGGACAAGACAACAGCATTGTAACAATGTCTAGAATACGTTAATAGGTGTGATAGGTGATATTGGGTTGGTTATCATCAACGAGGCCACATGTGTATGTGCGTGCGTGCGTGCGTGCGTGCATGCGTGCGTGTGAGTGTGAGTGTGTGTGTGTGTGTGTGTGTGTGTGTGTGTGTGTGTGTGAGTGTGTGTGTTGTGTGTGTGTGTGTGTGTGTGTGTGTGTGTGTGTGTGTGTGTGTGTGTGTGTGTGTGTGTGTGTGTGTGTGTGACTGTGCGTGTGCGTTGTGTGTGTACATGCATGTGTGTGGGTGCGCGTGTGTATGTATGTATGTGCTTGCGTGGGTGCATGCGTGCGTGCGTGTCTTGAAGCAACGTTGCCTGTGGTGACCAGTAAAACGTGACATATGACCAGTGTGTCTACGGACAAACTCATCATTACAATTAGTATGCACAGTATGTTACAATCTCCATGTCTACCTTGCAGGCTCTTCAACACTCTCCTGCATGGTATATCTTAAGTGTCCTTAAAGAAAGGCAGGCGTGTGGGTCGCCCCGTGGCTCACTGTGTTTACATATGCCTTTGTCCAGTATTCGTGCCGCTGTTGGCTGAATTTAACCAGATCGCTATAGGCGAATTTACAATACAAACCGTCACCTCAGACGTTTGACCATCCAACACCTGAACGACGAATAGTCCACGTCCAGTGACTACATCTACTAAGGTATCACAAATGGTTGACAAGTAGCACATAATAAAACGATATTACGAAATTACCCAGTGGTATCAGCAATAAAGGCCGTAATCACAACATCAGCGCCGTGAATGTCCAGATTCTTCACATCAGATGCTGCGATATGTGGCAGGCTGACATCGTCAATAGTGACATAAGCACCCAGTATTACCTGCGCAGCTGTGACGGTAGCTACATTTGGTAGTACGTGCTTACATAAATCAGGTCAAATGTAACCGTCGGGTGCAGGTCAATATGACGATTCGTAAAATGTTAGACCACTCGTGGTCAGTGAGTTACGTCAAAACGTGGCCAGCACGTGCGCTTTTTTTGTCAAACGCCAGGTTGAATAAATCTTCAAACGATCATAGATTGATGCCATTTGCAGATCCGTGATTCCACGTTGTCACTGAGACGTGCAATTCGTTAGCAATGTATTATATACAGTGTTTTGTTCATCAGTATCCATATGTACACTTGCTTGCTTGATGGGCAAAGGCCAACATCGACGGAGCTGTAAAATGTCAGTGAGCTGAGCTGTGTGTATGTATTTGTGTGTATAAGAGAGAGAGAGAGAGTGTGTGTGTGTGTGTGTGTGTGTGTGTGTGTGTGTGTGTGTGTATGTGTGTGTGTGTGTGTGTGTGTGTGTATGTGTGTGTGTATGTGTGTGTGTACGTGCGTGTGTATGTACGTGCGTGCGTGCGTGCGTGCGTGTGTGTATGTGTACGTGCGTGTGTGTATGTATGTATGCGTGTGTATGTTTATGTGTACGTGCGTCTATGTGTGTGTACATGTGAGCGTGTGTATGTGTACGTATATGTGTGTTTGTGTGTGTATATGTATGTGTATGTGTGTGCGCGTGTATGTTTTTGGTCGTGTGTGTGCGTGGGTGGGTGACATTTTGTTTTACGTGTGAATGGCGTCCATGTGTATTTTTGACGTTGCTTTTCACTATGTGTGAAAGCGTGTACATGCGTCTATGAGCAGGCACCAGCTTAATCCTGCAGCTGACGTCACTTCCGGCGCAATCCGCCTGATCACCACGACCACTACGACACACGCGTCGGACAAGTCTTGGTGCACATACAATATTCAACACGATCTTCATGATACGCGCGTCAGACACATGTACATATAAACACATCCGCCGTTCCGCTATAAACCACCTCAAGTCTAAGTCTAACCCCTCATATCCGCCCCTTGTGCTGGTACATGCGCGGTACGATGTAGAGGATGGACACGGTGAGGATGAGCATGGTGCCGACGAACACGATCATGAGGAACCGATCGATGATCTTCGCGAGCATGCGCCACTCGTGCTTTATATGATCCCTCTTAATACTCTTCCTCATCTTCGCGCTGATCTCCCTCAGATGCAGCAGAATCTCCTCGATCATCGGCAGGTTCTTGCGCTGCGCGATCAGCACCTCCAACTCGTCGTACATGCCGTTCAGACCGTTCCTGCAGCTGCCGCCTCCGGGGGCACCGCCGCGGACACTGCCACCGTCGTCGACCGTGGCCGAGACTCCCTCGTACTTCCGCCGCCAGCTGTTGGCCGCCGCCACCTCGCTGAGGTGGAGGCACTCGGCGCGGTAGGGGTTGAAGACGCACAGCAGGCGGCCGACGTAGCCGAAGACGAGCGTCCTCAGCCAGCGGGGCACGGCGCGGGACGAGTCCTGGTGGTGCAGGTCGAGCACGACGACGCTCGCGAAGATCGACACCGCCGCCATCACCATCACCATCGTGAGGTAGATCGCTGCAACAGGCACGTGATACGGTGACGTCATCGGGTTATGTGGTGACATGTGGAAGGTGTTGACATTGTGATGATTTATGTGATTACAATTAATGTAGTATACCTTGCGCTAAGATATTATGTATTTTTGTCATCTAATTTAACGAACTGCAGTGGAACTTCACTATTAAGGTAATTTCGCTATTAAAGTCATCTCGCTATTAAGGCCACCTTTGGGACTGGGTCAGAATGATTTGAATACTGATGCAATCGAATGAGAGGAATACATTTCGTAAACTGTTCTTTACATGGAAATAACTTGAGATTATGATAGGGTGACCTTAATTCCGAGGTGGCTGTATTATCGACGTTATCATAAAACGAGGTTAGACTGTATAACAAATACACGGCGTAATCAGTGGGCTGTATTTGTCAATGCAATATATTCATCAGTAGGATGTCTTAGACAGTAGGGTATATTCATCAGTAGGATGTCTTAGACAGTAGGGTATGTTCATCAGTAGGATATCTTTGACAGTAGGGTAGGTTCATCGGTAGGATGTCTTAGACAGTAGGGTATGTTCATCAGTAGGATATCTTTGACAGTAGGGTATGTTCATCAGTAGGATGTCTTAGACAGTAGGGTATGTTCATCAGTAGGATATCTTTGACAGTAGGGTATGTTCATCAGTAGGATGTCTTAGACAGTAGGGTATGTTCATCAGTAGGATATCTTTGACAGTAGGGTAGGTTCATCGGTAGGATATCTTTGACAGTAGGGTATGTTCATCAGTAGGATATCTTAGACAGTAGGGTATGTTCATCGGTAGGATGTCTTAGACAGTAGGGTATGTTCATCAGTAGGATATCTTAGACAGTAGGGTATGTTCATCGGTAGGATATCTTAGACAGTAGGGTATGTTCATCAGTAGGATGTCTTAGACAGTAGGATATGTTCATCGGTAGGATGTCTTAGACAGTAGGGTATATTCATCAGTAGGATATCTTAGACAGTAGGGTATGTTCATCGGTAGGATATCTTAGACAGTAGGGTATGTTCATCGGTAGGATATCTTAGACAGTAGGGTATTTTCACCAGTAGGATATCTTAGACAGTAGGATATGTTCATCAGTAGGATATATTTGACAGTAGGGTATGTTCATCAGTAGGATGTCTTAGACAGTAGGATATGTTCATCAGTAGGATATATTTGACAGTAGGGTTTGTTCATCAGTAGGATGTCTTCGACAGTAGGGTATGTTGGTCAGTAGGATATCTTCGACAGTAGGGTATGTTCATCAGTAGGATGTCTTCGACAGTAGGGTATGTTGGTCAGTAAGATGTCTTAGACAGGAGGGTATGTTGGTCAGTAGGATATCTTAGACAGGAGGATATGTTGGTCAGTAGAATGTCTTAGACAGGAGGGTATGTTCATCAGTAGGATATCTTCGACAGTAGGGTATGTTGGTCAGTAGGATGTCTTAAACAGTAGGGTATGTTCGTCAGTAGGATATCTTCGACAGTAGGGTATGTTGGTCAGTAGAATGTCTTAGACAGGAGGGTATATTGGTCAGTAGGATATATTCGACAGTAGGGTATTTTGGTCAGTAGGATATCTTCGACAGGAGGGTGTGTTGGTCAGTAGGATATCTTCGACAGGATGGTATGTTGGTCAGTAGGATATCTTCGACAGTAGGGTATGTTGGTCAGTAGGATATCTTCGACAGTAGGGTATGTTGGTCAGTAGGATATCTTCGACAGTAGGGTATGTTGGTCAGTAGGATATCTTCGACAGGAGGGTATGTTGGTCAGTAGGATATCTTCGACAGGAGGGTATGTTGGTCAGTAGGATATCTTCGACAGTAGGGTATGTTGGTCAGTAGGATGTCTTAGACAGGAGGGTATGTTGGTCAGTAGGATGTCTTAGACAGGAGGGTATGTTGGTCAGTAGGATGTCTTAGACAGGAGGGTATGTTGGTCAGTAGGATGTCTTAGACAGGAGGGTATGTTGGTCAGTAGAATGTCTTAGACAGGAGGGTATGTTGGTCAGTAGAATATCTTAGACAGGAGGGTATGTTGGTCAGTACAATGTCTTAGACAGGAGGGTGTGTTGGTCAGTAGTATGTCTTAGGCAGTATGGTGTGTTGGTCAGTAGAATGTCTTAGACAGTAGGGTATGTTGGTCAGTAGAATGTCTTAGACAGTAGGGTGTGTTGGTTAATAGGATGTCTTAGACAGTAGGTATGTTGGTCAGTAGGATGCCTTAATTATGGGTCGTTTTAGACACTAGGACATCTTACTCGTGTGGGATTTCACTATCAGTCGGATATCATCGCATTCGTTACCACAGCTGAGTGCACCGGTACCACACGATGACACCAGTCTTACACCACGTTGACCAAACACAACAATGGCTCGACGTTTTACAACAATCATTCCGTAAAAGCCAACGCCGCAGTACGTACCTATTAGAGGCACGTCTTCGGACGTCTTCGGGACGTTGTCGGCGACAAGCAACAGGAAGACGGAGAAGGACAGCAGGACGGTGATCCCGAGCGACACCTTCTCGCCGGAGTCGGGCGGCAGGTAGAAGACGAGCATAGCGAGGAGGGACATGAGCACGCAGGGGGCGACGACGTTGATGAGGTAGTAGCGAGGCTTGCGCTGCAGGTGAAGCACGAAGCGCACGGTCGGGAAAGGAATACCCGGATCGGAGCCGAAGAACTGGTCAAAGCGCAGCGACTCCGTCGCCGTGATGTCCCACTCGCCGTGGGTCTTGTACACGTCCAGGCCGATCTCCGCCGAAGAGTTCACCAGGTTCACGAAGCGACCGTCGTACGTCCAGTCGACGAAGTCCAGCCCGCAGGCTTGGCGGTCGAACGGATAGAGCGAGATGTCGAGTTGGCAGGAGGTCGTGAATTTCCCGCCCGGCACCCACTGTACCGAGCCGTCGAAGTCGACCCCCGCGCGGAACTTCTTGTCGGCCTGGTCGTCGTAGATTGCCTCGGCACTGCCGCGGAGGAATACTTGTTAGTGAATCATGACGGTGTGGGGTGATTCACACGGCAATGCAGTCAGAATCATGGTGCAAATCGCACAACAATATAGTTTGGATCATTGAGTAAGTCACATATAAAGCAAATCACACATCGATGCAATCAGGATCATTGGGTAAATCACACATCAATATAGTCAGGATCATTGGGTAAAACACACATCGATACAATCAAAATCATTGAGTAAATCGCACATCAGTATAGTTGGGACCATTCAGTAATTTTGTTATCAATACAATCTTGGAGCAAATCACATATCAATACAATCAAGATCGGAGAACAAATCACATATCAATACAATAAGGATCATGTCACAAGTGATCATCCGGAGTAGTTTCACGAAAACGTTTGGATGCTGACCGATATCAGTTATTTTATTCGTGAAGATCTACTGGTTTGGTGTAATCGATTGGAGCCATTGAATTCAGTAGGTTGAAAATGTGGGACATTGGAGCGGTATATTACAGAGTCGATCCGATATGAAGAGGCGTGAGTGTTTCGTAGATCACATTCTCAAAAGACTGACAGATGTATTATTAACTTGTGAAAACTGACCATTTCGAGGACGAATCCTTTGCAATTATTAAAAGAAAAGCGTCAGATCGCGTGTTCCAACGGCATTCCTGAGTAGTCTGGAAACTGTGGCACTGAGAAAGCAACAACAGCGGAAGCTGCCAATTTGCAAAAAGAACTACCTTCTAAGAATAACAACAATAAAAAGGCCTGAGGAAAGAGATTGGAGTGAAATGCAACCTACAGAAGGATTACTGAGAACGCTGATGAGTTGGCAGGCCATTGGTGGATGCAGCAAAACTGGCAAAGAGAACAGTTAACACAGAACAGAAAAGGAAGACTGGGGAAGCCACAGCGGAGATGGGATGAGCGTGTGAGGAGAGACACGAGACGATTAGAAGAGGAGGATGAATGAAGGAGAAAGGGGATTATGGGGGGAAGTTGGATAAACGCAGCAGAGAAGTTCAGAAAAGTTGTACCTGACCGTCACTCTTGTAGAGTAGGGAACAAGGAAGAGAACACGTGACGTGTGGGATAGAAAACGTATGTTAACGACACTGTGCCAATGTTTATAACTGTGTTAATGTTGTGTAACGTGTTTTTTTACAATCATTAACATTTCCTATGTCTACCAATAAGAAACCAACTGGGGTTTGTGCTTTATTGAGAAATGTACATTCCTGAATGTTTACTTTTCCATCTGTTTCGGAATGAGATGTGATGCCGAATTAGCTTTACGAATTATACATTCCTCCCGCAGTATTTGGTTAATGAAAACGGGTTAGCATTTGTGTCCGATGGAATGTTAAAATACGACAATAAAAGTGCTGATGCCATAACGATTTAACACGAACATTGATAACCAGAATGCGGCTCGCTGGACTCACCCAATTCGGTGGTATGCTATATTTGATGAGAAACTGTAAATAATAGCGATAGGCTTAACTAAGATAAGTGCAAACTCTGAAATATTGCTACGCCGACAACTTTGCGATTACCGGAACACATATAATGGCAGATAGCTAGTGATAGATTACTGCCGAAGGAGGGATTAACGACAACGCCAAACCTCGCATTTACATATGTGTGAAGCCGCACGTCTCTAGAGGCTAGAGTTTGTAGAAACAAGGTTTCAAGTACGATCACAATCACCTTCTTTGTGGCTGAAGTCTTGTCACTTGTGGGTCAATATATCATTGCTAATAGATGTAAAGAATGACTAATGTGAATATGTTTTTTCTGCGGTTGCGTTTCTGTTGGCCATAACTTCTTCGTTCATTGATGACGGATAGGATTATAGCATAAATGTGGTTTCCGGGAAATTCAGCCCAACATATTTCTTGTTAGTTTCACCTCACATCAATATCAATTAGCTTATTGGCATCGAGTTTGAGAAAGTAATGTAGGCTGTGTTTCACACAAAAAAACCTTTAGGCGTAACAACCTTCAGAAATGTCGGTGAAGGTGATTTTGAAATATTGGGCCTTCATGTTTAATACCATTAGAGTGTTTTGCCCGGGCATTTACCATCATTAAAATCGAGCGAGGTCCCAAAGTACAGAGAACCGCCAATTCCGTTATTTCAATGTAGAAATACTATAAATCAAAATGAAATTAAACCAGTTTTAAAAGATGCTCCGAAACAATGAGGATAATGACACGTACGCGTGGAGAAGACAGAGGCAGAACAGAACAAGTGCTACGTCCCTTCCCCCGGGAATAAGGGAACCGGAAGTGCTCATAACCGCATGCGTGGAAAGGGAGTGTTTTGGTAACTGGCGTCAGACCACACCGTTATGTAGTGTCCGTCCGCCATTACCTAAACTAATATATATGAAAATGGCGTTTTGATGTCATGTGAGATTTGTCCAGCCGAGTGGCTGGACAAATCTTTTTGATTCTTATCTTAAAATGAGATAAGAATCAAACTATAAAGCCGGAACAATGAACCTGCACAGTATTACACCATGTCTGGTTTTACAATAGAACAAGCCTAACCTTGACCAGTTGCCGAAATATACAGTCTGAAAGTGTCCCGAAAAAACAACCGTATGATGTGAACAAATTAATAGTTTAGGTGATTAATCAGTTTAAAGGAAATATGTAATTAAATGTTCATCCAGCGCATGATAGATTACATTGGTCGTCTGTGTAAAACATAGTGTGGTCTTATACAATACAACACAATACAATACAATACAATACAATACAATACAATACAATACAATACAATACAATACAATACAATACAATACAATACAATACAATACAATACAATACAATACAATACAACACTTTACAATACAATACAATACAATACAATTCAATACAATACAATACAATACAATACAATACAATACAATACAATACAATACAATACAATACAATACAATACAATACAATACAATACAATACAATACAATACAATACAATACATTACAATACAATAAAACGTTATTGTCCCGGACCGGGAAATTAAAAAAATACAAGAATAAAATAAAATAATACAGATAAATGTATTATTAAAACAGTATGTAAACATTAATCATAATAAAATACAAGACTAATCTATAATATAATTGTAAATTAAATTTATAATTGTTACCATTGTTGTCGTCCTTTCACAAAATAAAAAATAAACATAATACAACATACACACATAATGATTGACGTGTTCAGTTATCTCACCTGTTCTCGAGGCCGAAGTCTGGCAGCCAGAGCAGGTTGGGTGGAATGATGATGCGCCTCACTCCGCCGTACTCGGCCGGGTCCCACGTCAAGTACTCGTCCTTCCACAGCTAAAACAAGAGCGGCTACAGTTAACGGTACCCACGAGTAGGTGCGCCATAGCGTGCACGCACAGGAGGCGCGGGTGTGATTTAATAATGGACATCCACGGGAACAGAATTTAGAAACACTCGCCAGTAATATGACCTTATTTGCATGCGGAGAGATAGAGAGAGAGAGAGAGAGAGAGAGAGAGAGAGAGAGAGAGAGAACAGAGATAGCGAGAGAGACAGAGAGAGACAGAGAGAGAAAGAAATAGAGACAGAAACAGCGAGAGAGAGAGAGAGAGAGAGAGAGAGCGAGCGAGAGAGAGAGAGAGAGAGAAAGAACGAAAGAAAGAAAGAGCGAGAGAGAGAGAGAGAAGAAAGAAAGAAAGAAAGAAAGAAAGAAAGAAAGAAAGAAAGAAAGAAAGAAAGAAAGAAAGAGAGAAAGCGAGCGAGCGAGCGAGCGAGCGAGTGAGAGTGAGATATTGTGTATGCACACACTCACGCATACGCTTGAATATCTCACTTTGTATTGTACAGTTTGTGCACGACTTCCATCCCACGCAAATAAACAATACGTGACAAGAGGAGCACAGACGGCGACAAAGACAAACAGGAAATGTCGTGATGATGGGCGCTGTGTTGTCTTCCGGTCATGTCCGCAAGACACTGATGACTAATTCATCGTTTCTGATGGAGCAGTTTGCTGCTGGCGCTAACTTCAAACATGTATAGGAGAAGCTTAAGCCCCCACATCTCTAGTAATCGTATATCTGTGTCACCAATTTGAAAGGATACTGGACTCAGCTTCGCGTAATGCAAACACTAACCGTTCCATTTCAAATAACAGGATACATTAAGATGCAATGTGGCGTTACAGTGGAATCGACGCGTAATGGTCTTAGACCAGTGGACACCATAGTGTGCTACGTGATCGTGTTTTGTAGTGGACACCGCTATGGGAATCCTAATGGAGGCAATGCGGTGGACACCGCAAGAGGCTGAGTAATGTTCCTGTGATTCTGAACTTACCACTTCAAGCCAGCCAAATGTCGTGAGCACTTGATTCTTCTCGTCCTACAAGCACAAACATGTCGGTCAGTAAACATGAACACAAGCCCAGTAAACACTGCTGCACCTAGGTGCATCGATTTTGTCGTCAAATCTAGTTATCTATATTGAAACGTAGAATAAATTCAATATGAAAGCACACGCAGTACACGTTTTCTACTCCGCTCTCTTCCCTGGCTAAGCAGTTGCTTCCTTCAACGAGGACACACAGATCGCAAAACGAACGTGTCATCGAGTAGCGTCGCAGTAAAAACAAGTGTCTGCGATATCTTGCATGCTTAATATATTGGTTGTGTCTTTTCTGCCCATGCATGCTCCAAATAGATATGTTTCATTGAATATATATTAGATCAAGCCCGTCTGACCTTCATTATCGATGGCAGTAGCCATGTCCTGGTTTTATACCTAGGAGTAAAATAGGTCAGATACAAAGGTGAATTTGTATACCAATATGTGGTTAGCGCTAAATCTCATATATATCTTGTACATATCCACTCTGTTAAATAGCACCGTATTTATTATCTCGGAACAAATGTCCGAAAGACATATTGGTCTGTAATTACCTTTGTGCTTTAATCGCTATATCCTTGTATCTAATAATCGATACGATAAAAGATTCAACAATTGCTTCTGGTGTATAGCCATGTAGTTGAATAATCTTTTGAATATTTAATGTACGAAAAACAGTCAGTCGAACGAAAGGAAAACCAAACTCATAAAACAAAACAGGAACAGGAATATGACACATATGTATTGTTTTCTCTCTGGTTAGTTGTGCATATGGATATATTTGTATAGGAGGATAGTCTTGTCCACGTTGAATGACTAAGCTTGACTTATGTAGGAGGATAGATTTGTAAGAAGATCATGTTGATGTATACACTCGAGTACGTATTGTTGCGAAGATGATCAACTGTTATAAAATTGGTTTAGAGTTCATGGTAGTAATACTATTACATGGGTGGGTCAACATATTGTGATCGGTTGACATGGAATGTTTGAACTGGCTGTGGTATCATCTTCTAAGTCAATTGTAAGTGGCAACACGGACAACGAATCCACGATTACCATCTGCCGCGGCACTAATGTGTACCCGCCAAAACCAAATGCAACTACTCATGTTCACCCGACATGCGGCAGCCACGGCATCTCAAGCTGCGATACCATGGACGTCATGGCAATCACAGTTACGGTACATTATCATCCACGTAGAACAATTCTTGGCGACGATGGCTGCAACAGCAGTTGGTACATCCTGCTGCATCTACTGGTGGTGTAGCTGCCGTAATTGTTGTAGCTGCTGCAGCAATGCTTGTTGCTGAGTACTTCTTCTGCGATTATCAAAGCAAGACGTTCGTATTAACGTTCGAATCCTCAGTGTACGAGAAGCGAGGTGCCCAGCGGTTGCCTCGCAAAGCTTATTTGGATTTCACGTCATTTGTTTAAGAAATGCGTCGTACTCATCGATGTTACTGGTATCAGAAATAGTGTTCCTTAACAATGTCCGCGTAATTAAGTGACATTAAATTTTGATATATATATATATATATATATATATATATATATATATATATATACATGCATGATATATATATATATATATATATATATATATATATATATATATATATATATACATGCATGATATATATATATATATATATATATATATATATATATATATATATATATATGCATGATATATATACATATATATATATATATATATATATATATATATATATATATATATATATATACTACGTGTGTATATATGAAAATATGTATAATATGTATAATATGTATGTATATATATATATGTATATATATATATATATATATATATATATAAAATGTGAGTATATATGCATACATGCATGATATATATATATACATATATGTATATATATATATATATATATATATATATATATATATATATATATATAATGTGTGTATATATGCATACATGCATGATATATATATATATATATATATATATATATATATATATATATATATATATATATATAAATATATAAATATATATATATATATATATATATATATATATATATATATATATATCATGCATGTATGCATATATACACACATATTATATATATATATATATATATATATATATATATATATATATATATAGATATACATACATACATACATATTATACATATTTTCATATATACATACGTAGTATATGCTGCAAAACATATGACCTGTGAAATATATAACGGTTTTTTCAAACCTTATTACCAGATTCCCTAACTACTAGTTACAAATAAAATTGGTCATATCACTGAATGTCGCTGTATGTTGCTGCTATAATTTATGGAACGAGACTGCGTCAATTGATGCCGGAGAAGCGACAGAAACTCTTGCAGATAATCAGTATGCATCTGACATTCCATATGACGATCACAGATCTGAATCAAATGATTTTCTGATATAGAAAATTGCATATAAAACCTGCGTAGAAAAATTGATTATGTATGCAGATTTGTTTGGTAATTGGTTAATTTTGCTACGAGGGTTGTGGTTGAAAATATATGAAACGTGTGCTACAAAATGTGTCTAAATGTTGTGTTGGCCTCATGACACACATTTCGATACGAACATTGTAGACTTAGACAAATGTCAGCTAGTCGTTTTTAGCTTCCATGATAGAAGAATCGAGGGCAAATGACTTAACGTTGTCGCACACACAGACGTGATCTCTCATCCGTATTTATCTGGCGTGTACAATTTCCCATTTCAATCCCCTTATCTCGCCATATATAACTGACAATCGTCTCAGACACAGCGCATATCAGTTACCGTTCCATCGTATGAAGGGATTTGTTTAAATCTCCATTCGCAGATGTCGTAAGTGATCGATGTGGATCGTATCAACGACATCAGTCATGTCATTCGCAACGACTCACTTGTCTAT
>OZ024863.1:47978518-48003518 GCA_964017155.1 Oasisia sp. SBJ-2009 | reverse complement strand
CTAACATATAATAGGCCGGAAAATTAATTATGCATTGATTAACTGCTTCTTTTACAACTAGCCCTACACACAAAAATATACTAATATACAACAGTTAAAAGTTTGTTTTATAATGTTTACGTTTTCACCACAATGCCATAATTCTGGTTCATATGTCAATATTAATTTTATAATGACACCAAATTTGTCCACCAGTATGTAGTTTGTTTCCACTTTGGCCACATGAGCGCGCGTCGACCCGTCTTTAGCGAGTCTTGAGCGAGTCTCCGCGGTGTGCGGGCAACTCACCTCGAGACTCGCTCAAGACTCGCTCAAGACGCATCGAAAACGCGCTTCAGCGCATCTTGAGAGAATTTTCTCGGTGTGCGGGCCGCTTAACACATACATACATACGTACGTACGTACGTACGTACGTACGTACGTACGTACGTACGTACATACGTACATACGTACGTACATACATACATACGTACATACATACATACATACGTACATACATACATACGTACATACGTACATACATACATACATACGTACATACATACATACATACATACATACATACATACATACATACATACATACATACATACATACATACATACATACATACATACATACATACATATATATATGTATATATATATATATATATATATATATATATATATATATATATATATATACATACATATATACATACATACATACATACACACATACATACATACATACATACATACATACATACATACATACATTCATAAATACATACATACATACGTACATACACACACATACACGCATACATACACGCATACATACATACATACATACATACATACATACATACATACATACATACATACATACATACATACATACATACATACATACACACACATACATGCATACATACACACACACATACATACATACATACATACATACATACATACATATATACACACAAACATACATACATACATACATATATACATACACATATATACACACACGCACACACGCACACGCACACGCACACACACGCACAACGCACGCACGCACGCACACACACACACACACACACACACACAAACACACACACACACACACACACACCTACATACACAGACAAACTAAATTGTTCAATACGGCGACACTTGGTGTCCGAACCATTCGGTGTCCTACACGCTTGACCACCGTGTTTCGTGGGCCGAATGACCCGGAAGTTTAGCGTACGAAAACACACTAATAGTAAGACTACAATAATTTACCCTCATCAAATATGTATCCCTCTAGCTAAAGGCTATCTTACATACAGCATTACCAAGTCTTATCGTAACTTTGGTCTGCGGGCGTGGGGTACGACAAATATGTTTACTAAAGCTAATGCCCTTGAGCCTCCACGCAGAAGCAATATTTAGCGATGAAAATAGCCGGGAATGGTTGTTTATGACCGCCAGATGAACGCGATTAGCCGGGCACGTGACCTGAGGTTGACCCGGAAGAGGCACACGAGACGGTCCGAACGAGAAACACGCGAAATGAGGATATGTGCGTGACCACAGCAAACCCGGCGACAGTTTGACAGATCGATGAAAGAAACGTCACTATCAGTTTCACTGGGCAACACGTGGGATAATTCAGATGGTTTAGATACGCGTGGCAACCGCGAAATCAGATATTGGAGACAAGGAACGTTGATTTTAGATCGTATACAACTTGGAGGATCACGGAGACGAATTTATTAAGTTTAAAACGGTGCGTGGTCTGTAGGATGTAGCATTATAGTAGTTTGCACCGGAAGCGAGGAGTTTATGTTTGACGTTATGATGTAGTTGACACGGATGTTTACTGACGGAGGAATAGCTTGTTTGTTATACTAGCATAACAATTAGAGGTAGTATATATTGTACACTTTATGTTTGTACAGCATAGGTACGAATGCATACATACATATATACATATACATATACACATATATATATACATCATATACATATACACATATACATATACACATATACATATACATATACATATACATATACATATACATATACATATACATATACATATACATATACATATACATATACATATACATATACATATACATATACATATACATATACATATACTTATACATATACATATGCATATACATATACATATACACGTACATACATACATACGTATAACATAAATATGTATATATATATATATATATATATATATATCATATAGTACATACGTATATACGTATATACGTAATACATACATACATTGTATATGTGTATGAATCATAAAATAATGTTTAATAACATATATATTATACTCATGCAATAAGAATTATTTTGCTCTACCAGGTATGTTACTGCGAAGGGAAAACCTAGAGTCATTCTCAGAAATGAACAATCAATATTTTCATAACTCCAAATTATCTAATGGCATGTGGCAACCGTCTTATCTTTTTTCGAATACACAATAACAGTCTTCTGGCTGTAAGTCTACTAGCTACTATTATCATGTTTTTTGTCGTTTCGAACAATGTTATTGCGATGGTGTTGTATCGACGAGTGATGAACGATGCTTCTGGCTACTTTTGTAAGTTTGTTTACAGTGTGGAATATGTTTACTTCGATCCTTTATTCTTGTCTTGATACTTGTTGAATCATAGCACGTAGTAGGATAAACTCCCAACTTCAATAGTTTTACATGAAATGTAGACTTTTCATATTAAGGCGAATGACCCTAACTGATGGTTGACCGAATAAAGAGCACCAATACTGTGATAAAAAAAGGTTTGACTACTTGGATGGTTAGGAATACAGGTTACATCAACATTCCAGCTGATGTATCCAAAAAATGTAGTCCTATATCGTTTTAAATATAATGATGTGTTCCATCTAACTAGTGTGCTTTCTTTATCAATCATATGCGTCATGTGTTACCCAAACGGTGGAATTTTGCCTGCACCTGTTTTTCAAGAAATATTGAAGTGTCTTTCTTTTCCATTTGTCTCTAATCCTTTCACGAATTTACTGTGTTTCTTCTATGTAGGTGGATAACAATTAGGGTAGCTTGGAGCATTACACTCAGTCTCCTCGGAATATAATTTGGTTATAGTTCTGGTCTATTGCTTACTTCAAGTTTATGTCACAGAAATAGTGTTTATATGTTAATTAATACCAGTACCGTTTATGATTGTGACGAGGAAGGGCTTCAAATGTCAACCATTTTTAAATGTTTTGTATCATAGTATGTTATGTACGTAGTGGGCTTTGCTTGCATTGTTCACCTGCAAATAAAGGAGGATTGAACTGAATGGAAAATAAATCCAACACTAAGTATTGAGTGTTTAAACTAAGGCAACGTGTTGTAGGTCTTGATTATATGACGCATATTGCTTTTACTGACATTTCGGACATGCGTGCTATATATAAATCATCAACACGTTTTTCTAGCAACGATTCAATCAGACGGTGTCAGTGGCGACAGAAGTTCGGACCAATTCTGGCATCGCGCAGATTTGTAGACATATCACTGGTTTGCACGACAGTGTTTGACATTATTGTGGTTTGTAGACCGGAGTGCATTGTCTGACAGTGCGAGCCGTCTCGCCACAGACACCGGATCATTACGCAACATTTGCTCCCAAAATGCAATTTTCGTTTCGGTCGAACAGAACCGTTCCGCCGGTCCAATCAACGCGCCAGGCGAGTTTTTGTTGAGTTTCGGACCAGAGTACACAGCGCGACAGATCCGACCCGTTTTTGTTGAATAAACCTCCGACACGCAACAAAAGCTTTGCAGTAAGCTGGCAGTATTAACGTCGTGTGTCTTGCTATGAAATTAATTTAGCATGTTGTAGTTGAAGTGAATGCAATCACATAACATGAAACCAAAGAAATCCATGTAGGAAATAAAATATTTTCCGGGGATAAGGCCTTTTAAGTGAATAAGCTTGTGAATGCGTATAACAAATTGTGATACCTTTGTATATATGGCGAATTAACCTAGCTATAGTGTCATCTGTCGTGCAAAGTTTTATGAGACATGATCACTACTGTCAAAAGCACGCTAGTTATTTTTATCATTAACGTATGTGTTATGGTATGTTAACGATCTCTTTCGAACAGATGCAACGAAAATCGCCTAACATTACGCGAACCAGGCCCACATATTTTGCGTACATGTAAGCTTCACTCTTGCCTTTTGATTATGATCATGCCAGGCCGTGATGTCATGTAATGACATGCTTCCCTGTTCACGATCGTACGTTGTCCCAGTTGCTGTCTTAACCAATGGTATTACGATAGTTCAAAACATATCGACCGGAAGTCGCTGACGGCCGTTTAATGTCAGATACTTCGTTGAATGACGCTTTCATGTGTGATCAGGTTCGAGGAATTCGTTAGCGTCTTTCTTTCTTAGGTTTTTCCTCACACAACGTTACATTAATTGTGTCACATCAACACGTTTGTAAATTCCGCGAAATGAGCTCGGAATCATTGCCCTCTTGGGGTAGGTACTCTGGTTTTATGGGGTAGGTACTCTGGTTTTATGATACAGTTGTTTGTCTTCAGGCGGAAATGTGATGACCGGCTAGAACCGAAAGTCGGATGAAGTACATCCACCTGTTAGTGTCATTCTCCCTGTGGAAGATCTGTGCCATTCACGCGTCATGAGGATGTCTCAACTGGATGGGGTCTAGGATATGGCTGTCTCACCAGGACCTGGTCTAGGTTATGGCTGTCTCAACAGGACCAGGTCTAGGATATGGCTGTCTCAACAGGACCCGGTCTAGGATATGGCTGTCTCAATAGGACCCGGTCTAGGATATGGCTGTCTCAACAGGACCCAGTCTAGGATATGGCTGTCTCAACAGGACCCGGTCTAGGATATGGCTGTCTCAACAGGACCCGGTCTAGGATATGGCAAAGTTAGGCGCAGCCACTCTTGAGGCACCCCAACCCCACTAAAGGCAAATGCAGGGGCGTGGTCCCTGATTGTCACTGTTATATTACTGCAAACATTGGTTTTCTTACCAAAATGGTTTTCTGAACAAAACACGAAGCCGAATTCGTCATGTACAAAAACATGATATTTAAAATACACACTGTTTACGTACGAATATTTATGTATAATTTACTTGCGATGGTATGAAATAAATTTGATTGTCGTGGTCGTTGGCCATATTGGATGTTCTACTATGTTATCAAAGGAAACACTTTCAGTCGTTTGGTTAACACTATACATACACGTCAGTGGACAGTCTGCAAGTTTGAGCTTAATACCAAAAACATTGGAATACTTCATCAGTTGTCCGAATATTATGTCTGCGATTGATATAAAATTAGGACCAATCCAGCTGACATGAATTTGGACAGGTTTCAAGACATATTTTCTTACATATAAACTAAACAAACGTATATATATATATATATATATATATATATATATATATATATATATATAAATGTCACGAGGTTCCAACACGATATACATTTGCAACAATTAAAAATATATACAGCCAGACGCGCTTACTATGAATGTTAGAACATACAGACGTGTGTAAAACTGTGAATAAAGCTAAGATTCCATGTATGTGGGGAAGGCGCAAAGGGAATAGCTCTGCAGTGACGTCACTTCCGGGAATTGGCTTATCCGGTTTCTGTGTTTGTGCACATCCGCCTGCGCACGCTTGGAACGACATAAAATTCAACTGGACACTATGGTCATTGTTTTGCAGCATGTCGCATCCGCTTGCCCAACCTTTAGCCTACGACAGTAGCACATGTTTACTGTTTTCGCCGAATTTTCACCAGACCGAACACAAATGACGTCATATTGGTTCTCTCTGATTTCACGAAAACTAAATAACACATTTGCACAAACGAACTAATCTGCCGTAGTCGATAGTGGACAGGTTCGATTTTTCGTAAACTTAATCTGAAACGCCACGAGCATAAAAAATCGAATTGACGAGGGACCTTTAAACGGCTCGGCGCTTCGAGACGAGAACCGTCAACATTGGGTGTTGGTGAACCGCTTTGGTCCACCGTCAAACCGACCGACGGGATGAATGGCATGATTGGATTACGACGTTTGTGCTTTTAGTGAACTTTACGATGTCTCTGTCGCCAACGGACTGATTTGATACGTGGGCAAGAAGCCGGTGTACCCGGTACGAGTGCGGTTTTAGACCCAATTCGTTTACAATGCGGCATTTCGCACTGGAGTAACGCCGCGTGCTGCATTCACAGCACAACTCGGCGTCTTTACAATGTTTCTTGACATTCTACTCTATGTTGAGTGTCACTAGGGTGTCGCAACTTGTAACAGTTTCGACATAATAGCTGGTAGAATGACACAGCAAAGACTAAGATTAAAATATAGTTCCAATAACAGAACGTATAACGTACTAAATGTTATTTAGAAAACGGTATAAGCTGGTAGAATGAGAAGGCAGAGACGAAGGTCAATGTCTATATCTACAGGTAGTATGGCGAGATATCTAAAAATGGACAAGAGCGTGAGACAAATTGAGAAGATGGAGTGAGTTGTAGATGAATCACGGAGACGTGAAATGGACCACAAGTGACACAGCTTCCACCCTTTAAATAACCAAGGAACCAGAACCACAAGACGACGATGATATGCCACTAACAGGACCCCACGTTGAGCTACCTCGATTCTGTTTCCTGTACAACGTCACTCGTCTACCTCACGACGCTACCCACAGTGCGAACGCTACCTGAAGCTGACTCCGCTACATTGCATTGTCTCGACGCTCTATTCCGCTATCACAGCGGAGGTCAGGCACATTACAGCAATATTGTTTTAGGAAACTCAATAATCCAACAAGACCAGTGAGACATCGTTATAGGACGTCTGGCCCGCGCAGTCCGTGTCTTGGACCGAGCCGTTAGTCGCGGTCGATAGCCCCGTAGTTGAATTGAGCGGCCACGGCGGAGTACTGATTACATTTCTGCCGTCCCCCAATCACGGAGATCGTCATGCTATTATATTTGACAACCGGGATTCGGTGGAATAACCTGCGGTTTCTGTCCGCGGTGACGAGCCGTCGATGTCATCTTGATTTCGCGCGTTAATTAATATTTATAGCGTAGGAATTGACACCGGTTCGGGGAAGGTTTACGCATGAGTGAGCACGTCCTCTGATTTGTCGTCACGTCGCTAGGCCTACAGACGGGCACAAGGACAATGACGCACGTTGTGATGACGCTGTCCACGTGGACAGAACATGGGTTAATTGATGTTTTTTGCATATGTGAGGATCAACGTGGATATTCGGCCTCTTTGTTCCCCCATATTTGGTTTGCAGTGTTGTCACCAATCCCCATTCCTTTGTACCTTTCGCGTTCCTTCTCTTCTCCTCCCACAACCCTCATACGCCTCTCTTGACATAATCTTCCCATCACCGTCTGGGTGATCATCGTTTCTTATTCCCTTCAACTCTCCGGGCATCTGGTTTTGCCGACTCCTCACTATAGGTTCTTCTTAAAACCTTCTCTTACGTCAACCTTCACTCTCGGCTGCTTCATTCTCCTTATGTAGGTTCTCTTCATTTGCGCGAAGCGAGTCCTCTGGTGCAGTTGTTTATGTAAAATTGTGCCGTCTCCCTTTGGTATCCTGTCATTGTCATAGTATCTAGGCCGTAAATGTATGTTGTGGTCACGTGTGAGATGATCACCTTTCCCTTGATCTTATCCGATCTGCGACTGTCTCCCGTCTCACCTTCATCTTTTTCTTTATTCACTTGGTACTGTGCCACGAAGGATCGGGTATATATTTTTATTTTATTTTTCCGTGACCCCACCGCTACCACCTTTGGTCAAACTACTTAAACACTCAAATATACGTATCGACGAAAGGTTAATTAAAGGAAGTGGGAAAGTTAAACATCAAAGGGTATTGCGGCTAACTACACTCTCCTCGGCATTGTTGTCAATCAATTTTGTTTTGAAACTGGATGTTTTGTTTACCATTTAGAACATGTTGCAGACGGAATCGTGCAAATTGGGAACTTATTCCTAGCTTAATAAAGTAACTAAAACCAAACTGGCAGTAAACCTTCAACATGCATATTGTAGTCATAAGAACTTACTTTTAAATGAAAAACCCATATGAGCTGCTACCCTCGATTTAATATAAACACATAAACTCACCGCTTAGTCATCCAGAATGTTCTAGACACATGTGTACAATGTACAACTTTTACACATTTAAAACATCAACAAACATTCACCGAGCCTCCCAACCAGAGCAAGCTTGCTCCGCTAACCTACATCCATGCACGTTGACAGTTCGGCGTTTACATTCATCCACACTGACAGTTCGGCCGACGAGTGTGCTAATACTGAAGGCGTGTGTCGTCTCACTTACCAGGCCCAATATTTTGGTGATGTAGAAGCTGATTGAGACGTTGATTGAGTTGAAGACATTGGAGATGGGACGAGCATGGCGGTTGTAGTGTTTGACGAGATCGCTCAGCAACCGGCCTTCCTCATTGACGGTGTCTGTAAGACAATATGCATCTGCGTAGAACCAGATTAAACGGAACGCGACAACTGTACGTCACTTGTTTATTGCAAATATGACGCGAATATGACTGAAATTAACATATTGTAATGTATATTTGTTGTAGACGGTTCATTTAAGTATAGTACCGGCCGATGACTGAAAAGGTCGTGGTGGTGGTGGTGGTGGTGGTGGTGGTGGTGGTGGTGTTGGTGGTGGTGGTGGTGGTGGTGGTGTTGGTGGTGGTGGTGGTGGTGGTGGTGGTGGTGGTGTTGGTGGTGGTGGTGGTGGTGGTGGTGGTGGTGGTGGTGGTGGTGGTGGTGGTGGTGGTGGTGGTGGTGGTGGTGGTGGTGGTGGTGGTGGTGGTGTGTCTGCGTGCGTGCGTGCGTGCGTGCGTGCGTGCGTGCGTGCGTGCGTGAAAGAATTACAATATATATAAACATAATTGTGAGGTATAAATAAAGACATTTCTATATTTAAGATCTAGCATCGACTGTGTTTGGTTATTTGTTATCATATAAGAAGTCCCACTATTCAGTTATCACACGTATCTACTCATGCTTTGCTTCAGGAAATAAACTAGTTGGCTGGTTATAGAAAATAAATCAGAGATTGTTTAACGTGTTTTCTAACAAAAATAACAATAAAGCACAGAGAATGTTTCGGACATAATATACAAATGAGGTCAGTAGGTTAATGTAAAAACACGTAAGTTTTGAAGCTGTTATCTGTCTCAAATAACTATCGTTGTTGAAGGTATTTCTCACGCACTCTCTACACCGTCCGCCACATCTGTGTATTTGTCGAGTGTCATTGTGGCACTTACGAATCACACTATTTAGATCGATTTTACGATTTCATTCATCTATACGTGATATAATCATACGAGTGTCTTTGATGGGTCCATGGTACGGTACACATGTCCTGAATATTTTCTCACGCCGTGTCGTTAAGCTGCCCTGGCGTAACACGATAAATCGGAACACACCACTACGTAACGTAACTACTCGCAATCGCCACGTAGCCTGCTGGCTTCATGCTCAATTGCCAAGCATATTTTGTCGATGTTCACTCAGCCTATGTTTTGTTAAACAAAATCAATAATGCGTCTAACACAATTTTGTGCGTGACGTGATGGAATCTCAATCACACGCCATAATTATGAAGTAAAACCCCCCCCACGCGCTGAAGAAACGCAAAGAAATTATGCCGCCAAATAAGGAGCAAATAAAATAAAAATTGAACGCGCAGAAACGTGGCGTGGCGGGTAGTTGTTTATTTCAGTTGGTTAGTGTTGCAGTTTATTTCAGTTTACTAAACGTATGTTTTCCTTCTGTGAAGTTATTCAATACTGATTAATGATAATATATTGGATTTCGAATGCAATGAAGGAAATAAAGTAGGTAGGAAATAAATAAATAAATACATTATATATGCATTCAAACAAAATACCAGTTGCATTCTTAGCCATCTCTGATAGAGCAATAACGAAACGAAGGTAATAGCGTTGGTTTCCTTTGAGTAACTAGCCATGTCTTATAGCGCTAGACAGTTAACTATAACGAATCGTTGAATAACAACTGCATAAAATAAATAGTCTTTTCGTGTTCTTAAGATCGTACATATATATTCCATTATAATATGTTATATTGCATCACCAACAGCAGTTACTTAATGGTGTCGCCCTAAAACTGTTTGTCATTATTTGATATCCAACTCTGTCATGAATTAAGTTCGTGATGGAGAGAAGCTCATGTACATGTGTAGAAATGAGCACCTGTGATTATGTTAAGCATTTACAAAACTTAGATTTATCAGTTGTTTCAGGGTATTTGGAATGTACTCATCCGCGTCTTGCAGAAACCCACATATTGCCAGCAAAAGTAATAATGTCATGCTAATACAAAACTCGAAAAACGCGCTACGTAATACGTTGTCATGAAATGGCTGACATTTTGTGCTAATAATACCATTTGCAGACATCGACTAGTTTAGATGTGTAGCAATGTTTTATTAATTAGATTATATATGTATATTAGTATTATTAATATTAATAGTATTAATATTATTATAACAACACATGCCTAGGTTATATTTTATTATTTACAATTACAATATATTTTGGTGTCCCAGGAATGGGGAAGGCAAGTTACACACTGTCTAAAAAAGCATACGTAAACACGTTATTTGATAGACATTAGGAGTACACATGACAGTGGTTTCTGCAAAAGCGACACAAACGTTTAGAGATTAAGAGAAAGAGCATATGAGCAAACGATACGGAGAAGATCAAACTACGAAATAAATGTTCAAACAACGATTACATGTGGGAATATCGGATTCTAACACATAGCAGTGACTTGGTGGACGTTCGAACGGTAACAACGAGTTGGCTGCGGTAGATAATAAACTGCTTTCAACTTACTAACGATTTCTGACTTGGACATGATAATATATAGTATTGTTATACAAATGTTTATTGCGCCTGTGTACCTGTCAGTCTGTCATGAATATGACATTAGAAAATTCTACTTTAACAAGTTTAATGACACAGTGGAATGATGACACCTTTAAACAATGTCTCACCTGCTTTGGACCAGACACCGACGAGACAGGAAGCGATGACGGCCAGTCGAGTTGTCCACTGAGCTAGGTTACCACGACCGACCGGACAGAGCATGATGTCCAACCGTCCACGAGCCACGTACTCCACGGAAGTCGACCAGATGGACTCGTCAGTCCTGCCCGACGGTCTTCAGGCTCCAGTGTTGTCGTAACATCGCGTCTGTAAAGCCCCGCTACGCCGCCGAGTCCAACTGACGAGAAGTCCAGCTTGCGACGAGAGTTCTCTTCATAAATAAACCATCATTGTTCGTATCCGCGGATGATCTGTAATCCGCTTACTCGAAGTGGATGCGAAGTGGGTCAAACCGTGCGGCGGGCAAAAAGACGCGCACAGATCGCTTTAAGGAACGCGAGAGTTGGAGCACTGATTGCGCCGCGGCATCATCACTGGTCGCTATCTCGCCGAGCTAGTCATTACCGCCGCTTGCGAGATGCCACGCCGCTCGGTCGATAGGCGCAGCAGAACCAACACCGCATCCACCGCGTCGACTGCATGTCAGGTCACTGGACGGCGCCGGGTCCTTGCTTTCGGTTACTGCGAACTCACTTCCGGTTATCGCACTGATCGGCCGTTAATCTCCCGATGTTGTCTTTGAAGGCGCACGACATCGGCGCAATACGAGTTCAAACGAGACAAAGTGGGCGAAGATGGTGTAGGTTAGATGACGGTACGAGAACACCGTTTAACGTGCTAGAACTTACACAATGTTGTGATACACCGAAACTGAGATCGGACGGAGGTGTTTCTTTAAAGTTCAGTGAATGTTAGGCAAAGGTTATATAGTTCATTGACGAAATAATGCCACTATGGAGAAAAGCCAAACATTCTCGCAATCCTAAAGTGCAATTCCAAGTGGTTAGTTGTAATGTCAACTGCGATCTTGTTTCTTAGGAGTTGCTGATAAAAATGGTGATCGTTCAGGTTGCTCTGTTGTTCTTAGGTAAGCGCACAAATCAGTCTTTGGCTAGACGGTCCAACATTTCGTTATCTGGCCTGCTTTTTTCAGATATTCATCAATGTCGTGTTTAACTTTAAGTGTATGCAATTTGCAAGCATTACATTTCATAAAATCAATTAATAATCGTTTCTATTCAATCATAATAGCCTGGGTAAAATTTACGCTTTGATGTATCACACGCTGTTAACACAACTTGATGTGTTATACACTGTTAACACAACTTGATGTGTTACACACCTCCAACACAACTTGATGTATTACACACTGTTAACACAACTTGACGTGTTACACACCGCCAACACAACTTGGTGTGTTAACAGTGTGTAACACAACTTGATGTGTTACATACAGTTAACACAACTTGATGTGTTACACACTGTTAACACAACTTGATGTATTACACACTGTTAACACAACTTGATGTATTACACACTGTTAACACACCTATTGACGTGTCATCCTATTCTATAGTTGTCCTATTTATCTGAAATAATGAAAACACATTTGAATCGAAACATTCCCAACTATTCAATATTTGATCAGTCTCTATTCAATGTCCTTTTAACAATCCTTGTCACTGAGGTTGTTAAAAGACCATTGTTTAAACGTTTTCGTAAGTAGATATGTCACTTCTGAAATGGTGATCATATGAGAAATATAAAAGAAATGTTCATGAAACAGCACGGGAAGAAGAGTTCAAACGACAGACTTCATTTGCCTTGCTCTATTGACGTCTATGTGGTTCTGGTTGGCTACAAAACGAGCCTGCTGCCGTCAGCACGTGGCCTCGAGTTAGGCATAGTAATGGCCCGATTTCGACACCACGATTACGTTGAAGGCGTTAGTAATGGCCTACAAGCAAGTACAGCCGGGTCAGAGGTTCAGATTGGGCGGTGCGTTCGAGTGAATTCATCCATTGGGTGTATCGCAGACGTCAAGGCGGAGATTAGCGCCAGCTCGCCAAATCTTCACAGGTCTAAGTTTGGATGTGTTTTATCCATTCCGTGAGTCAACATATTTGACACTATTCAAGGACGTCTCATGTATAAATCTTTGGTCTTTGTTTATGTGTTCCTTCTCTTCAATGACCTTATGCATTTTGCAACGTGTTCCATATGATGAAGTTGACTTTAGATATTTCAATTTCAGCTTTGCCGATTGTTTTCATCTCGTCAAGGGGAAGACAAAAAAGTACCATGGACTGCCATTTTGAAGATTATTCCCAAGGATTCCCACGACTTCCTAGATTACACATTGTAGTTTATCTTTTTATAGTTTCGTTATAGCGCGAGAAGAATTGGTTCGGCTTTCAGAAATCAGAAACCCACCGCGAGTAACAGAGAAGGTGTTTTACCTTTCTAGAAGAGTAAGCAAATTTCTTACGGCTGGATTCACGGTCAGTCGTCTTTGCTGCATGGGATTCTCGGTAATCGGCAACGTGGCCCTTCCGACGAGAGGTCATCACTCGACGGGACTGGGGCAATGGCTTGTGGGTCGTGCCAATTTGTAAATAAATCTCGGGCGAAGACAGAGATAGGGACGGCAATGTCCGACGATCGTATCTCCTGCACGCCTTAACGTAGGTAACGCGACCATTACGATAACACGAGTCGAGTCTGATGTATCATACTGATCGGGTCTCCGAGGTGTCCGGTTCATGTCGAGGTACTTTTGATGTTTTGTTGTTCTGTTTTATGTTAGAAGGCGAAGGATACCCGTGCGGAATTTACGGTGCATTAATGTTTGTGTGGATTTTTGGCATACGCCAGTATTATAGTGTGTGTGTGTGTGTGTGTGTGTGTGTGTGTGTGTGTGTGTGTGTGTGTGTGTGTGTATGTGTGTGTGTGTGTGTGTGTGTGTGTGTGTGTGTGTGTGTGTGTGTGTGTGTGTGTGTGTGTGTGTGTGTGTGTGTGTGTGTGTGCGCGCGCGCGAGTGTGTCATGCGCAGTCCAGTCTTCTCTTGCCATCCTGAGTGTCTTGCTTGACTTGATGATATTAGAGACGATGTTGTGCTGAACAATTATGATCAATACAGGAGAATTGGCGTCGTTACACTGTTTACAAAATGGCTCTCGTTTTCCAGATGGTGAAGTAATTTTAAATATGCAATTGTTTTTATTTTCGATGCCGTAAACGAAAAAGAGATTCGGATATTTCAGTTCAGATACTTGTATTCGCCTTTCTTTAAAGTCTAGCTCATATAAACATGGATGACAGAGGTGCATTCGAGACTTTGGTATAAGACTGGGAAGGCGAAGTATCCGCTCTTTCAAAGAATCCACCCCACCAGTTACACGCACCGCGCACCAACGCACATAACAGCTCCATACACGAGCTCCACACACCAGCTCCACACACCATCTCCACGCACCAACACCACACACCAGCTCCACACACCATCTTCACGCACCAACTCCACACACCAACTTCACACACCAGCTCCATACAGTGTCATCTACTGCATGTACAGTGTGCTATATCTGTGTGCGTCCGAGAGATAGACGTGGCCAGTGCCAGTGGCAGTGGCCACCGATACACACTCAACACACCACGACAGGTTCCTGTCACGGAATGCCGCGATGTTGATGGCGATGAAAGCTGTCGTATCGATGTACTCGATACAAATCGAACTAAGGCGACGCGGGAACGCCTCAATTGACACGAAGCAAAGCCGCATCGACCCACCTCGTCGATGTATTGTCGTCGTGTTGTCACAGTGTCAACTGGTGCGCGGAGATCGGCTTTGACACAGCTGGCGTAGTTCACAGCTGTCACCTTCGGTTCCGCTCTCTCGCTTGCCTGATACGTCGCTGATTTACAACGCTACTTATGCAATCATTAGCTATAGCTATCATACAGCTACCAGCTCGCGGTTATCCGAAAATAAGGTTCCGTTCGGCGTTGGACAACAATAAACATGTTTACGAGAGGAACTTCCCAAAGTCGGGGATGATTTCAATCATGTGTAGCGTTGTCCCTTCCCTGAATGTCCCGCTCTGACGCGGCCGTTCACATCGGGGATAATCTAATAAGGGAAAAGCAATCGCCATGTCGAGAAAGTGCGCTTCTTCGGCGATTAATCACAGTTAAATCACCTCTCGATACGGGTAGATGTGTAGTTCTTGAGATCAGTATTTGTTGATGCTGAGTGGAAGGTTCGGGCGTCGTTGACATCTGAATACACTTAACAAGACAAGGTCTAACTGTATTTGTTGTCTAAACCAAAATCCCATATACTGTGTGGACATGGACTCGAGAGTCCAAAAAATTGTCAACCATGTATAACCCGACCATATAAAGGTTTATGTAATTATTACTTCAATGCACGCTGAATTAGCCCTGTTACCATAGACACAATCAGTGGTTAATGTATTCCATTAATATGTAACATTCTGTATGGATATATATATATATATATATATATATATATATGTATATATATATATATATATATATATATATATATATATATATATATATATATATATATATATATATATGTATATATGTTCCAAATACTTTAGAAAAAAATATAATTTATCAATATTTTCAATATTCAAGACTCATTCAATTAATATCTGATTTACCCTTAATCTCCTTTTTATTCATACTGATAAGCCATTTTATTATTTACCTTAACTGATATCCTTTGTATGTTTGCTTCTGGCGCATCTGTCATCCTTTTAATCAAACTTTATTGGTGTATGCAATTGTATGTTTGGTGGATTTTTATATGTTGTTTCCAACATATTTGTTTACCCAGTGTCCTGTACAATGACATTTACTCTTGCCAAGCGTAATGAAACCTACATTTAAAAACTCATTTGACTAAAACAGATCGTTTTATACATTTATTTTAGTCCTACTAGTTTTAAAATACCTAATGACACTCTTTTGAGTCGTTTGCTACTTAGGTGATATACAAGGTGTAATTTTGCTGTTATTTAATGTCTAAACAGGTCTTAATACTGATCCATTATGATATTACGTTTAAAGGTCATTGTCAATTATAAACCAACCGTAACACCTTCCCTTTGTCTTTTGTCATTCTGCTAGGTGCCTATCCCGTTTGTATTGGTACTTTGTCTAAGAGTGTCTTCAAAGACAAGTACGCATCCTCTACCTGTGACACGGCGTTTAATAAATTTATGATTACATCTAGAAGATCACATGGTTATGTCAATTTTAACCTCTCTGTAATTAAGCTATTAATTAATTATAGTCTACCGTGGAGTATTTAATGAACCATTCTAATAATTAACCAATCATCGATGTTATATTATTGCTTTCTGTAATTCTATCACTTAGTTCTCCAAGCCTTTTTAGATAGAATGTAAACTATTTGCCAGGCCTTTTCTGTTACTGAAATAGTGGCGCCACATGGCGGACAGTGACACAATGTGAACTCTAGTCACTCTATTGCTCTTGCAATTTATACGACACGCAAGTGATTCTCGATTCCAGTCCGTTTTGTTGAGCGATTCTTAACAAGACCCTACACAACTAGCCCCCACCTTGCTAGCCGTAAGTGTATTCAAAGTCAAAATTACTGCAATACGCAAACAATTTGAAAATAATAACTTATCTGCAAAATAGTTCTCACCTTCTTGAGTTTTTGATGGGTGGAAACCTATCAAAACAGACAATGGAGGTGTCTGCTGTGGCAACTACGTCCGTGTGGACAGGAAGACATAGATTGTTGGAGTGGTTGGTGACAAAATGGCGACAGACAAGACTTGCGTGCCTTACCTTGGTTTGTGCAAACAACGTCGCAAAGGTAGCAAAGTAGCTGTAGCTCAACTGCATTCATATGTAGACCATTTTGACATGGCAATATTTCAGTGGTCCGTCCTCATGTAAATAGAGTTTGTATTAGCTTTGATGTGGTCAACTTGCTACATTTCTCTCATAAAATAAGTACAGTATAGTACACTAGGTGGCGTCTTTGACTCTAGAGTCGTCGTCAGATGGCGCAATCTCACTCCCCGACCCCCCTCACTCCCTCCCTCTCTGTTTCTGTCTTTGTTTGATTTGTCTTTTCCTCACGCCCTCTCTCTCTCTCTCTTTCTCCCTCTCCATCCCCACTCCCCCTTCTACACAATCATCAATTATAAACACTTTCATTTTGTTTTGCCTTTGTGTAATACACGTGGGATACAACAAAACGAAACGACTGGTCGGAGAGAATGCCAAGCTCGGATATTGTTTTATTGGCGTTCCATACATCTACAACAGCCGATACAAGAGACGTGAGATAATCGACAGTGATCGTGTCACATGTCACAGTTACAACAGAACAATGTGTTTAGGTGCATCGCGTATATGTGATAGTGTAAATACATAAATACATAACCATTAGGAGTTTCTGACCAAATAGGGGTATATTATCGTTATCACAATATACAAATTATACTAAATCCCCTGACCGTCATTTCCATCGTTGGCTGCAAGGTAATCTAGAGAGCGTTGTTGTAGCGCTTATATTGGACAGCGCATGCGCGAAATATTCTACGTACACATCCTACTATATGACATGAAGAGCCGCTGGAAATGTCAATTAAACTACTACATCATCATAGACCTATTATTTCGGCTAAATTGGCTAGTTTGGCAAAACTGCCAATATACAAACTGATAACTTGTTTAAAAAGATGTTTTCCACATAATGGTCTGGTATTGTCGCTGTAAAGAATGTTGATCCTGCTGACTGGTTAGTGTTATTGTTCTACCTCAAACATCCACTTCTAATATAGTTATATGTCACAGCAGCGTCGGTGTTATTCGTTCCACCGTGGCTTACGCGAAGAGACCACGCTCTCCTCCTATGAAATCAACTTGCGATAATGCAATCCCGTTCTCAGTGTAGCGGCGTGCCACTGTCGAAGCTAAGCAAGTCACTTCGTTGTGACGTTCAAAAGCAAGGCATCTCTGAACAGCCGGTTCAGCGGAATTCAATAACCTTGTGTATTTCTCGACGGAAACATTACAACCGTGTTGGTCATTCTATGCGGTCAAGCATTTGTAGAATGTTTCGGTGTGTTCAAGACTGATTCTCCGGTTGATTTTCATCCGGATCGGAGTCGCCTTGTAATCCACAATGATGCCAATGTCGGGGCTGTTCCGGTGTGCGCTATTCCCAACCATTGGCACATTTGTCCTTGTTTGTCTTGGTCGACGATGTTGTCTTGCTCGTCGCCTTGTGCTGTTCCCCCGTCTTCTTCTGCCCGACGGGCGGTGGGGTCGTATCACCGTTGCCGTTCGTTTCCGTCTCCGTGTCGTACAGATCGGAGTCGAATGACGAGTCGAAGATCTCCTCGATCTTCGAGTCGAGCGAGCCCTGCTTGAAGCGGACGCGCGTCGGCTTGGCGGGCAGCGCCGTGTTCAGGTCGAGGCTGTACTGCTTGCTGTGGTCCTTCAGGCGCTTTCGCGGCGACAAGCGGATGGGGCGGCCGTTGAAGTCGACGATGCCCTGCTCGATGTGCCGGGCGTAGCGCTCGATGATGATCTTCGTGTCGAAGAGCGCCGCGAAGCTCCCGTTGATCACCTTCGGCGACATCGGCACGTTGCTGAGGATGAGGCTCATGCCGAACTCCTTCTTCGTCGTCATGCTCTTCCTGCGCAGCTGCCCCAGCGCCGAGACCGTCGTCTTCAGCACGACAGGCTCCTTCTGCAGCTCGTCTTCTTCCTCCTCCTCTTCCTCCTCCTCTTCCTCGGTTTCCTGCTCCGGTTCCTCGCTGACTCGTCGGGCGATGAACGTCGCCATCTGTTGGATGGTTCGCCAGTCCAGCTCGATGTCCTCCTCCGTTGTGTGCATTGACGTCACCGTGAAGCGGATGACGTACTTGCCCTTCAGAGCCGCCGGGACCATGTGCACCTTGCCCGACCGGTTCAGTTCCTTCAGCAGGATCTCCGTCAGGATGTTCTCTCCCTGGAGAAACCAAACACACTGGGCCGGTTAATACTGTAAAGATGTAATTCTAAGGACTTCTCTAGGCAGTTCCTTGAAATGTTCTAGAAATATCCATTGTACTAACAACAAAAATGAACAAAACAAATCAATACAGTAGTAATAGTTTGCTAATATATTCTCTCTACTGGACTTCTCAATTTGTTATTCCATATCTCAATTGGTTATGTTTCTTTTGATGTATGTAGTAATAATCAACGATGTATAAATACAGAGATAATGTTCTAATCACGTTGGAAATTGAATTTGTTTCTGGTGATAATTATATACTTTTTAATTTGGGTAAGTGTTAAAAGTCATATATTTTTTCTTGCCCTTTTCAATTTAATAACTAATTTACATTTGAAAATGTAACTTCTGTGTGTATTGTAATTGTCGTTGTGACTGTTGGAATAAACTCATTATTAGCATTGTTTAAACAAAATCCGCAAAGACTGTAACAGAACCTCAGAAAATTATAACACAAACACTGAATCCCCACCTTCTAGTTATATATTATTTGTTGGAACGGGTGCAGTAATGTTTTATTCAGTCTGTGCGAATGTACTATTTTGCGTTATGCCAACGTCGAAATATTGTAACCCAATAAGAAAGACTATGGATTGAAATTAAAAAAGACGATTTAAGCAGGCATAGGGAATATAACATCGTATGGTCTTCCCTTATTGTTATCTTCATGTTGTTATATGTTATTTGATTTGTATATGTAAAGAGTTACAATAAATTTTGTTTGGTAGCGCCAAGGGGAAGAAGAAGCAAACCACGATAAAATAGAAGAACAAAATTAACCATTTTTCTGTAAGATTTGCGAAGCGACGTCTTGCCCAGAATATGCATTTTGAAGATAACAAATCTGACTCAATTTTGTCTGAGCAAACTAAGCTTTTCCACATTCTTCCTGTTTCCACTGGTCCAAGTTGTTTTAACAAAGGTTGCGTGGACAGAATCTTACCTTGAGCCGGAACACAACCATTCCCAGGAGTCTCTGCGCCGGAATCTCGAATCTCGCGTCGTCACGTACCAGGAATTCGAATTTCTTCGACAGCCGTACGCCCTGCAAGCGAGATTTGCTACGTAACTGAAGTACCTATTTATGCTACGTGAAACTATGTGCAATAGGTGTTCCCAGTCTGTTTCTCTTTTTGTATGTCCGGAATTCCGATGCGATTGTTAGGCTAGAGGTCTACCGTATTTTAACATAAAATATATCATAATATAGCAAAACTATATTTTAACAAAACAACGTTGTACATTAATTTCGGTGATAGTTTAATGACAAAGAACTGTTATTTAAACTTAGATTAACAGTGCAACAAAATAGGTCAGTTTGCAAGCCCTTTGTCTTTATACCAATAAGGACGTTGTTCAACCTACCTTGCGCACATGAGCCTGAAGGCCAGCGACACCGAAGGAGCGAAGCACGAACCAGAGTTTGAGGGACCGGAACCGACGACTCAAGGGAATTTGCCAGTGCTACAGCAGTTGGTTGGCAGTCATGTACAGGCGCACACGTACCGTACGGTGCACGTACGCACGTGAACGCATGTGCTATGCATAATCGCTTAGATAATACGGATATAGATACACACGTAGATAGCGCGAGCACATGCAATCACATATGGCATGCTTGTACAAACGAAACACATACACACACGGACAACCACGTTCTATACACACGTACACAGACACATACACACACGCACACACGCACACGCACACGCACACGCACACGCACACGCACACGCACACGCACACGCACACGCACACGCAGACACACACACACACACACACACACACACACACACACACACATACATACATACACACACAACACACACACACTCTCACGTACACAGGCACCATGCATATAACACATGCACATGCACACGCGCACACGCGCTCGCACGCACGTACGTACGCACACACACACACGCACGCACGCACACACACACACACACACACACACAAACACACACACACACACACACACACACACACACACACACACACACACACACACCGTACAATCGCATTGAGTGGTGGTAAGCTTCTTGGAATTAACGTCAACATTCTCGTATCTGTTTTGTTCACTTTCAATTAGGTCCTACAGTACACATGAAAGTGTCACGTTTCAACATATTGTCTCCGCCATCTTGTTAACATAAAACACATATTCGAAAATTTGTCTGCGTCGCTGCTCAATGTATGTTATTCGTTTACGAAACACACATAAAGTGGAAACTTACCATGTAGTCTATGGCGGCTCCTGATGCAGCAATAACAGACAATGACACTTGTTATATGACATATAAACATACAGAAACAATTAATTTGACCTCTAAATGTAAAACGTATACAATTAAAAACATATATGATATATAAGGTCGGGGAGACTCTCGTTAAGATATAAAATACCGCTAGCACAGGGGCCATCCCATATAGATGTAGAATCCGTCTTCGGTAACATTTCCAGGTGTACATATTTCACCAAGCAAATATGAGGAACGGATATAGTGGCGCCACTTCAAGGCGAATTTGTATCAAAATAGGAACTACAATTTAGAAGCACCCTGTGAACGTGCGTTATCGTACTCAGACGTATTTAGCAGAATGTCCAGCAGGCGCTGTTTCAAAGTAATCGAAATCAACGCCCACAGGCAACGTTATGGCAACGTCGGTTGTCCGTGGAACTTCCTGAAACTGACGGCATTGGATTCGCCGCACTGTCCGCGCGCAGGATGCGCCGGTACAATTAGTCTGTAATGAATCGATTTGTTCGTCGTTTGCCAGCACATTGCGTTCTGCTTATGCGTGTTAGCCGTGAATCGTGCGCACACATAAGACATCTTACCCGTGTTCTCGTGGCGTAGGTATAGCGGCTGCACGTTGAAGGTTCGGTGGAGGGCACCGCTGTTTTTCACCCTGCAGGAACGTTGCATAATTCAATTATACACCAATTATACAACTACGTTTTAAGTACGCACATAGATGCATAGACAGCAGGGATTGTTTTGTTTTTATGAGAGATATTTACCTTGAAATTCAGTGTCACTAACGTACATGCATGCAAATACATTAATTACATACACATAAAACAGAGGTGGTATTGAACAATTCAAGGTCAAGAATAGATACTCTGACATGGAGCCGGATGTAATCGAAAATGTTCTTACATGGTGGAATTAATTTGTTTTTGTCCACCAACTAATGATTCCGCCAGAAATTAGCATTGACATATCTGATTTCTAGACAAAATATGTATGTAATATGGTAAATAATTTGTTGTTAATGAGGACTTTACATAAATGGCTGTTAGTTACAACGGGTCGTGTGCAATACACCTCGTGCGGTCAACATTCAACAGATCCAAACCCACATGACATCCGACGCGACAACACAAAGCAAAATCCGCAACACTGCGCTTTAGTTGCAAAACGAATCGTCAGTAATGTGAAAGAAATATCAAAATACTTCTGCGACCTGCGCTCCGTTGTAATCGTACGCGACTGTGGCATAGCGCTATACGTTATTGAATGCGTCATTGTCCTGTTATCTGTGTTACCCCGCCACCTTCTCGTGCAATGTACAACAGCTAGGGAATGACATGCAAAACGGGCCCCTTGACGTAGATTTGACATTAAGTTGACATTTGTCACTGTAATTTATTTTGTGTTATTTGTCAATTTCTCTACATATTTGAGTGTGCTCATGTTAATACCTGCGCATCTCTATTATCTCACGTCGTTATGGGAGTATAATTTTTATTATATCGGTTTGGTGTTAATGAAAAGATCAACACATGTTACATTACTTCAATATGTAATCTAGGTTTTGTCAAATAACAGCGTATTAGCAACATTGTCGTTTACTTATAAGTATTTATATAATAATTAATAATAACGGAAGTGATACATCAAAGAGAAATTGGACAATTGCTTCGAACATCAGATGGAATATGCCATGGATGTCTTTTGTTACCAGTGCTGTTCAACTTGTACCTTGAAAATATCATGCAAGATACACCACACAACTTCAAAGGCATAGTCTCAATAAATGACAGGAAGATTTTGTTCCGATTTGCAGATGACATAGATCTAATCGCTGGAACAGAGGAGGAACAACGAGAACTGACATGAACGATGTCAAGAACAGCAAGAAAGTGCCCAAAGGATGAAAATACGCTCAGAGAAGTGCAATATCACGATGAACCCAACACCAAGAAGTAATATAAATTGCGGAATGGTGAAGGCCTTGACGAAATAACATCACTCAAGTACCTTGGGCAGATCATTTCCTCGGATGGTGTCGCGGTTGGCGAAAAACGCACCCGGGAAAACCTGGGAAAATTAGCGATAACAACACACAAGAAAGAGGACATGACGCAACAAAATCAAAACTGCAACAAAGGTACGACTCTACAAAAGCATGTTTGTCACAGTACTAATATATGAACACGAAACGTTGACATTGAAAACTGCTACTGAAAACAAATAAATCCGAATTTGAAATGAAATATTACAGAAAGATTCTACAAATTACATACATGGAACACGTTACACGTAATTGGCCGTTCTACAAGCGGTGAGTGACTCAGCGGTACTTCTAAAAGCAGTGTGACCACAGTGAAGAGCTATAACATCCAATGATTCGGTCATACAACCAGACACCACACACTTGCAAAGCACCATCCAAAACACGTTCAAACACAGTAGATAACAAGGACGACCATCAAAACGTACACAGACAACATCCGAGAATAGATTGCAGCCGTCAAAGACCACAGAAGGACGAAGATTACGACGAAAGTTACAATTGAAACCACCAAACGCACATATCTGCGATCGGCCGATTCAAAGAGTGACAGGGAGAAGGTTTCGACAAATGTTCACTGCCACCCTCTTGTGAGTACCTTCGCAGTGTTTATATAATACAATAACGCCAACAAGATTAGGGTTCCGTTTTGCATGTTGTGCCCCTTGAATTTAACGTACCTACGGATATATGAGTGACACAATAACACTCATTACGTGTTAGTGTGTCACCCATTTCCTGTTATTACAAGAAGTCACGTCATAAGCAAGTTATATGAAGCGTAATTTCGTTGGGAAGCAGGGATACGTTATCGTGACACGGTCGGCTCTTACCACATAGCCGTGCAGTCAAAGTGAACCATCATCCATTTGGAGGGGTTAAAAGCGAACGACTGCGCATGTTCGATGCCATTCATGACGTGGCGATATTCCGGGCAGATGAAGGCGGTGCCGGCATAGGCAGCGTCGATGTGCAGCCAGATGTTCTCGTCCTCACCTGCCGAAAACAAGGTCATGGGTCAATCATTTACTTCCGGTTCACGACAGACTAATCTGAGACGGTGTCCACGTCGGCCATATTTGTTGAATGGGCAAACATTTAGAACACAATAAAAATTACGTAGTTTAAACGCGATTTCCAACTCTTAGATGGACGAATAATGACACTCAATATAATACACTAAAATTACTACAATGTTATCTATATATCGACAGGCTAAAACTATTAATATAAGATGTATAGTACAAAAAAAGAAATAATAAAATAATAATAAATAATACTTAAAAAATTGTGAAAGTGTTAATAGAAAATATTATTATAATATCTCGGTAAAATGTTAATAACTGTAATTACCTGAATATTGCATATGCATCGATGTAATGACAAAAAGATGAGTCTTTAAATAGAATTTGATGGAGAATATCTCTGAGTTGATTTTCATGAGATATCATTATAATAGAACTTGACGACACTTGCGCAGCAGCGTGTCGAAGACTAGGCATATTACTATTCTATTTTAAAAATCTAGGTATATTGTTATTCTATTTTAAGAATGATCATACTATAATTTGTTAACACTTATGTGTGCT
>OZ024863.1:47968518-47971018 GCA_964017155.1 Oasisia sp. SBJ-2009 | reverse complement strand
AAATAATTACGACGTAACAATAATTTTCATGCAGCACATACACACAGTATGCATAAGAAAATATTATTGAAGCTATACATTTTTCTACTCATGAATTATATTTCCACCACCAGAATGTAATAATAATTATTTTTGGACAAAACACTGTATTAATTATCGGGACAATAAATCACTGAAATTTAAGCAGAATATGAATATAATATGGGAAATATATGGTGGTAGAAAAAGAAGGTTTTGGAGCATTCAAAAATAATAATATGTTATTGTTTCGTTATCATTGTTAAAAACATCGTTTATATAATATAAGCTTGCATGCTTGCAGTACACGCGGGAAGTTTATAGAAATATTCTGAAAATTAACAATGTGACATCATCGAACAACACGTAATTTTATGCAAACACATGCATTTTTGTATTCTTTAAATATTACCTGTTGGTAGCATTCTTCTTATTGCATATATTTTAATAACATCATATTGTGAAGCGCCACAAACAATTATGGATTTGGCGCTATAAGAAAAAAAATATTATAATTATATTATAAGAAAACATAACATTTTCTGAAGATCTTTGTAATGATAATAATTAATTATTACTTGATTAATTAAACTATTTCGCGCGTGCGAATGCAGTAAATAAAGTTTATAAATATTCGCGCACACCACCGCGCCGCCTAACGTTATTTTGTGTAAATCTAACTTTTATAGCGATGTTACGGTAACCGAAGAGCCTGAGTTGCCGTCGGGATCTGCGATCGAGTTACTTTTGTGAATTTCCTTCGTTAGAGGAATGCAAGTGATTTGATTTTATAACATAGTGTATGTATATGTATGTAAGACAAGTGATGGGAAGTTTGGCGGCTGCTGGCGGTCGTTTTCATGGTTAGGTCGGACAGTACATGTCATTGTTGACACCAGTCGATGCCGTGTCTGCCTCTGGACTGGTTGTTTCTTTTCTCGTCATTTCAATTTCCCTTGGGTCTTCACCACCACGCACATCTGGTCTGTCTGATAACACAGGCCTTTGTGGCTGAAATCTATATCCAGCCACTTCTGAATCCGTGCTATTTCCGTCAGACGAAGAATCAGAAAATCCATGTTATTATTTACGCTCTTTTGTGAGCGCAAAGTCACAGCGCCACCCGACGGAGTTGCCAAGAAGTAGTACGACAACCACTGGCCTATCAGTGGCGGCGAGTCTCATACGTCACTGTTTTTCTAAAATGGCGTTTTCCATAGACTTTCTATAGATATATGTTCTACAATTTTTTTCTGCTAAACCGCTGATGTTAAAAATGTGATTGAGGTTGGAAATTGTTAGTTTTTCTTAGCTCTATTAGGCCCATATCACCAAACCGTTGCCTTTGTTTTCCCTTTAAAACGTACCCATGTGAATCCGAGACAGCCGACGGCATCGGCCAGCATGTCCCCCAGCAGCGAGGGGTAGCTGTTGAGGGCGGGGAAGTAGGCGTGCATGTGGGGACTCTGCCAATGGGTGATCTGCAACAGAAATCAGTTAGTAAGATCGACGAAAAAACATTCCAATGCACACCGCATACAGTCAGTGTGAATGCGCATACGTTGTTATACGGCAACCATGACAAATCAGCACATTCCAGCGTCAATTCGTCTGTAATTACTGAACTAAGAATTTTGTTTCACTGTTTCACTCTGGTCTTTTCGGACTTTCTCCAGTACTCGTTTATAAAGCTCAGTGGCTTGAACGTCACTTGAACGGCAGAATATCTTCCAAATTTTGAAAACGAACTTCGAATATCTTATTTTGATGTAAAATATTCTAACCTCTCAACTATCTCGTCCAACGAGTGAACTAGTGTCACTATAGAAGGCCGTCCATTGTCTTCTTCCTCATCCGTCACTTCTGTTGTGGTTTCAATGTGTCATTGCCATGGCTCAGTTTATGTATGTTTTGACGTAAATTCTCTGTCATTGCAACTGTCTCGCCATTAAATGTGTTGATGTTTCTCTGACAATCACGACTCGCCCTGCCTTCCCTCCCGCTTGCATCCAAAATTAAAATCCCTCCCTCACTTCATCCCACTCTCCCTCTATCCCTCCATCCCTTAATCCTCTTTCCATCACTCCTTCCTTGCTCTTCGTTTTCCAACCCGCATTACTGATGTACTTTTATCTTCTCTAGGATCGTTTTTCATCCATGCTCCTCTCGTTGCTCAAACGCGCCTTGTAAGGTTTATTTGTTCCAACTGTCGGCCAAATGTCTGCGCATCTGCCTAATAATATAATTTATGCTGCTTCTTCTGTAGGTTAATTCCGTCAACATGACAGACAATAAATGGATAACAACATGTCTTTATTTGAAACGAATATTAATGTGACAACTTTCTTTCGTTGCCTCACACATCGCTTTCACCTGCCTAACGTCTGCTTCTGACCGTAACATCCTTCACACTGCTATCGTCAACATTTCTCGCGGAGCCTCACTAGGCGCTTTCTCGTGGTCCATAAATAGACATGGCCGT
>OZ024863.1:47953518-47963518 GCA_964017155.1 Oasisia sp. SBJ-2009 | reverse complement strand
GAGCAAAATCTGTTTATTTGATATCGTATATAAGAGACAAAGCAATAAGCGTAACAACTATATGTGTAAGGTAACACTCTGAATAGGTATCATTGTTATTAAAAATAAACAAGCTTTTTAGTAGGAATCCTTAGTTTGTGCAGACTATTATTTATAGTGGGTGAAATAGGGTAATCTAGCTTTCAACAAGATTGTAAACAAAATTTAGCAAATCTGATAAATTGATATGATATATAACAGATAAAGTGGTAAGCAAAACAGCTGCATACATAGGATAATTCTTTGATTCGGTGCCATTGTTATTAAAAATAAGCAAGTGTTTTAGCAGAAAGCCCTAGTCTGTTTATATAGGTAGTGTCCAAAGTATCCGCTAGGGAACGGTACCAGTACAGAATAAAATTATTGTTCATGGTAGCATAGGAAGTAAGTTGTTTATAACACGTAGTGTGCTGCAGTTGCTGTACACAATAAACAAACAGTCTTTCTAAAGACTAAGTTGGTATAAACGAAGTTGATTTGATCAATCGTATTATGGCACCTTCCAAGCGGCAAGTGAAGGCAAGGAGGCACTTGCTGTGTGATCACTGCCACAGCTTGGTGGATTTTGCCTTATCGGGGTGCGGAAAGTCTTGGTCAGAGACAACGGAGGAAGGGTTTACTTTCCAATGTTTAGGGTGTTGGAAAGTGGACTGTCTGACGGCAGAGCTAGCTAAGCTAACGGATCTTGTGAAGGAGATGGAGAGAGGAGGGAGGATGATAGCAAGGAAAACAAATGGAGAAAGAACAACAGAAAACATGCCATGCATGAAGGAGACAGTGGAGAAAGTGACAGTAGAGAAGGAGGGAGGGACAAGGGGACAGGAGATGATAGAAGTAGATGCGACAGGAGGAAAGACGAAGGGAAGAAAGGAACTGAGAGTAGATATGACCAAACGGAAGTCAATAACAAGGAAGATGTCAGGAAGAAAAGAGACAGGAAAGAGAGGAACAGAGAAAGCGGCAGGGGGGGAAGTCAGCAACCAGGGAGATGCAAAACGGAGGAGCTACTCTGAAGCAGTGATCGAGGGTGCATTGAGAACAGAAAGGGTTTTTATGGGCGACTCAATTTTGCGAAAGACGGACAAGACGTTAAACAAAGGAGAAGATGTTGTTGTTTGTCTTCCGGGCGCTCGGATTGAGCATGTGACAGATAGGGTAGAGAACGTGTTGGGGCATGGCCAGGGAGGATCGATATTAGTACATGTAGGGACGAACAATGCAGACAGGGAGGGGACAACTAGAATAGTGCAAAGATACAGACAGTTGGTAGGGAAACTGAAGAATCCATCCAGGCTTATGAAATAAAATTAGAAAAAGAAGCAGAATGTGAAGCTGTCTGGTGTAACATAGTTACAGGAAACTCAACATTAACTGTTGGGTTAGTTTATCGTAGTCCAAACATAAGCATAGAAGAGAATGAAAAAATGCACAACGCTATAAAAGAAGTGAGTAAACGGGACTGTATTATTATGGGGGATTTTAACCATGGGCATATAAAGTGGACATCTCTACAGAGTCCTGGGAGAGAGGATCAAGAGTTTTTAAATTTAGTACAAGATAGTTTCCTTTTTCAACATGTGTTAGAACCAACCAGGGACAAGAACGTGTTGGACATAGTTTTGAGCTCACAGAAGGAATTTGTTGATAATGTCAATATATGTGAGCCACTGGGATGTAGTGATCATAACCAGATACATTTTATCATCAAAGTAAAAGGAGAACGGAACAGAAAAATACGGTACAGGAAAAATTTTCACAAAGGAAGATATAAGGACATGAGGGAATATTTAGCGAAGATAGACTGGAATAACACACTGAAGAATAAGACAGCAACAGAATGCTGGAATATCTTAAAGAGGGAAATTGACTGCGTCGTTGACAAATTTGTCCCCTTGAAAAAACAAGGGAAAAGGTCAAAGAAGAAATACTTATCGAAGGAAGCCATTAGAAAAATCAAGTACAAGCAAATGATGTGGAAGACATATAGACATACTGGAAGTGAAGAAGACTATGCCATTTATAAAGAAGCACTTAATCAAGCTACAGCTGAAATTAGAAATTCGAAGAGAAGCTATGAACAAAAAATAGCTTTCAACATAAAACATGACAGCAAGAGTTTTTATGCGTATGTTCGAAGTAAACAGAAAGTTCAAGATAAGGTCGGGCCACTAGAAGGTAGTGATGGAAACATAATAACGGAGGGATTCTTAATGGCAGAAAACCTAAATGAATACTTTAGTTCGGTATTTACCAGGGAAGATATTAGTACATTACCAGTACTAGAGACTAAGTTCGAAGGGAGAGAGTGTGACTATTTAGGACAACTAACTGTAACCCCAAAAATGGTAGCTATGAAAATAAGAGATATGAAGGATAATAAATCACCAGGAGTGGATGGGATTCCTCCCAAATTACTACTGGAAATTGTAGAACAAATTAGCATACCACTTGCAACAGTGTTCAATTTGGCATTAGAGGAAGGAGTGGTTCCGGTAGAATGGAAAGAAGCAAACATCATACCATTATTTAAAAAAGGATCAAGAAGCAAGTCAGAGAACTATAGACCAGTGAGTTTAACATCGGTGATTTGTAAACTATTAGAAAGACTAATTAAAGATCACTTGGTTGATTTTCTTGTTAAAAATAAATTGATAAACACATCTCAACATGGGTTTTTAAAAGCGAGGTCATGCTTAACAAATATGTTATGTTTTTTGGAAGATGTCACAAAGTGGGTAGATGAGGGATCACCAGTAGATATAATCTACTTAGATTTTAAAAAAGCCTTTGACAAAGTGCCACACCAAAGATTACTACTTAAACTAAAGGCCCATGGCATAGGAAATAGTATGATTAACTGGATAGAAAAATGGCTTATTGATAGAAGACAAAGAGTAGTAGTTGATGGGGAGGTTTCAAATTGGAAATCTGTTTTGAGTGGAGTACCGCAAGGATCAGTATTGGGACCTATTTTATTCTTAATATATATCAATGATTTGGATGATGACATAACAAGCAAGGTGTTGAAGTTTGCGGACGACACAAAAGTGTTTAGGAAAATAAAAAGCGATGCAGATAGACAGCATTTACAAGATGATCTAAATAAGTTGATAGAATGGTCTGAGAAATGGCAAATGCTGTTTAACTTTGGAAAGTGTAAGTGCCTCCACACAGGACATGGGAATGAAAATGCACAATATACAATGGGTGGTACTGTACTAAATACTACTGTAAAGGAAAAGGACTTAGGTTTAACCATTAGTGCTGACATGAAGGTATCAGAGCAGTGTGGAATTGCAGCAGCGAAGGCAAACCAAATTCTTGGATTAATTAGGCGAAATATAGTATACAAAGAAAAAGAACTAATAATACCGCTTTATAAAACAATAGTTAGGCCTCATTTAGAATATTGTATACAAGCATGGAGGCCATATCGCAAGAAGGATATTGATATGCTAGAAAGAGTACAAAGGAGAGCAACAAAAATGATACCAAAACTCAGGAATATTAGTTATGAAATGCGTCTAAAAGAATGTGGTCTAACAACACTAGAAACCAGAAGATTGAGAGGAGATCAGATTGAGGTTTTTAAAATATTGAATGGGTATGAAAATATTGACAGAAATATTTTTTTCACGGTCAAGGAAGAGAGAAGGACTAGAGGACATGGAGTTGCATTAGCAAAGAAGCAGTGTAGACTAGATATTAGAAAATTTTCATTTTCCCAAAGAATAGTAAACGAATGGAACAAATTATCAGCTGATTGTGTAGGTGCTAGAAGTGTTAATATGTTTAAAAATAAAATTGACATATACCTAAGACGGGCAGGGTATACTTAGATAGATAGGTTGGACTCTCGATAAGCCAAACGGCTTCCTTGTCCACCTGCCATCTAGAGTTGATTCTCTAGGTGGCAATCTTGTTAAATCTTGTTAAATCTTGTTAAATCTGAGTGGAAAAAAGGTGGCTCCTCGATAGCGACCAGCCCGGTCTTAGAGGAGTCTCCTGACCCTACTTTTATTATTAATTATACGCATTATTGCCATGTTTGCTATGATTTTCATGTTTGTATTATTCAGATTATATATGTATGACATGGATAACGTGTATGTGTGTATTGTTTTGACATAATGGTCAAATAAAAACAAATTCTTCTGAGTGGTGTGGCGCACGGTAAACGTTCATCTGGTCATACCTTTTAACTTCTCTATCAACAACCACAATTGCATACGTAATCTTCTCAGAATGTATCTATAATTAACATCGGGTGATTTCATTTTCATTACGTAAACACTGACCACTGAGAGTAGTGTCCGGCACAACCCGAGCATTGTCCTGCTGTGATGACAGCGGTGTCATAGGCCCGCCCGAGGTCGTTCTGACGCCGCTGCGATGACACGCCGTCAGTAATCAATGCGACACAATCTAATTACGAGAAATCAACGCCGGGCTAACTTTTGATTTGCCGTAACGTGACAAGCATGACAACGACTCCGTTGCGTAACGGTCACGCGGCGTCGGACCCGTCGCTGGTGACGCGTAGTTCACGTTGACCGTCACCAAACCGTGTGTTTGGTGACGCCCGTCGATCAACGCAATACGGGCGCCGGACGTGTGACGCGATGGTGACATGGAAGCCGGACAACTGTGATGCTGCCCTACGATGTCTCGCTTTACGGTCACTTGGGTGGTACGGTCACCTCGGTATTACAGTCACTTTATGGTCACCTTGGTATTACAATCACCTCGCAATTTATGTCGTATTAGGATAGTAGTCCATGTACAATAAAGTGTAGGAAATGTATCTCTCGGATACAGTCATTTAGCAATTAAGATCACCTTAGGAAAGTCCCAATTTTTTTCATTTAGGGTAAATATAGGAAACGGAGAACCTACAGGATCGTTAGGGACGCTGATATGTAACTCGGGCTTGTGACGTAATTCCGCTCTTTACGCGCGCCAGCTGTTTATTTCTATTTTTAGATCATCTTTGACTTATTTTAGACTCCAACTGTTATTCATTTAAGGCATATCAACAAAGTGTGTTAACGAATGCTGGCTATAATGAATGAATGCGGCATAACGAGGTAACGGGACGCTGGCGGCTGACGGCACGAGGCCCGAGGCCCGAGTTGTGTAACGGCGCCAGTGGTTTATTAGTTCTGTTGTTCCCATTAATGCCACTAATACAGTCGCCTCGTTATTCGGGTCACTGCCAGTCCAAAGAACTTAACAGCGAGGTTCGACTGTACGCGAATAGTAATAGCAATCGCAGCAGTAGTCCTGGCCATTGCAGTAGCAATAGTAACAACAGCAACAACAGTAGCTACAGGGGCAACAACAGCTGTAGTAATAACACCATTGCGTCTCTTCTGCCTTGTCCACACCATTCCTCGCCAGGACCCCGGAGACATTTGCTGACATTTGACGTATAGATCTACGGGCCTTGCGACCTGTGGAGGGCGGGTGTGGACGGCCTCGCAAACCTTATAAGTCAATGTCTTGGGATATATTTTGAAAATTCTCCTGTTGAATCTTTGAAATCGCTAGACGACAGTGTGGACGGCATCGTACACCGCTAGACGATAATGTGGACAGGTTCGTCGCAAGTCGCAAAACGTAAGTCCCCTAGAGGAATTCCGAAAAACGCTTCAGCCACGCTAGTGTAGTTTTCCTTTGGTACACACCAGATGGCGTGTATGGTTCCTCTCGATGAGAACGTACATCTTTGCGGTGTGGTCACGAAAATCGTAACTCACTCAGGCGTAGATCGCAGTTGCTTTTGCTGCGACGCGGTGTGAACACTCTTCATCGTACATCGGAACCAGTGTGGACCAGGCATTACTGTGTCACGCCTCCTACGACACGGATACCACGTTGCTATGGTCGCAGCACTGTATCACCCTCCATTTTCTGTATGCTGAACAAGACACCCGGCACCACCTACTTTACCTACATTTTAGCAATGAACGCACAGAGAGTTACTTCGTTCAGATCGTCCTATTTGTACCACCAACTTTACCGGAGTGAGGTAATCTTAACCAAACCGAACAATGTTCTATTACTATCTATTCAGAAATTAGATTTTGGTCTCTGCGTTACCCACCAGCTAACTGAACGACAACGGGCACTATAACGAACTTTCTTACATCTCAAATTGTGTCAAGCAATAATTTCCGCACCTTCTTCACAGCGGGTCTTCAAGCCCGCAGCACAGCTAAACAGAGGCCGTTACATTACGTTACGTTTTCGGTCTGAGAAAAACATGTTTAAAATCGATAGTAGCCAAGTGAAAGTGCAACTTATCTGTGACCCGGAGATATCATCCGACACACATAAACATCCGCTATTGCAAAACAACGGAAAGACATTATTTGGGATACATCACAAGTTTGAAGAAAACCGAAGTCATGTTTCAACCAGTTACTACGATAAAACCAGGCGCACACAAAATCACCATACATGGCGCCGTTCCTAGTATAATGGAGTAATTCACTAACTTGGTCGGGGTCACATGGAACGACATTGCACTGACAACAAAACCATCAAAACAAGCAGCTTTTTGATTGATTTGCGATACATGTTTGAGCGAAGCCACTTATTTATTGCCTCAACTTAAACTTAATGTTATCCCAATACCACTATATATGTCGCAGAGACGTGTATAGCGTAAACGCTACGAAACATTCATTTTCTACAACAATTTGTAATTGTTGCAATGCTATTAAATTTAAGATAATACTGATAATTGTTTATCGATAATTTACTCCGAAACCAGTATTTGAAACATCAGTATATCAACTCATCTGAATACTGCGGTCGGATAGATTTGAGGGATTATATCAATGAGCGATTATATCAGTGAGTGATTATGTCAGTGAGGGATTACGTACGTGAGGAATTATGCCAGTGAGAAATTATGTCAGTGAGGGATTATGTTAGTAAGGGATTATGTATGTGATGTATTATGTCAATGAGAAATTATGTCAGTGAGGGATTATGTCAGTAAGGGATTATGTCAGTGAGAGATTATGTCCGTGAGGGATTATGTCAGTAAGGAATTATGTCAGTGGGAATTATGTCAGTGATGGATTATGTCAGTGAGGGATTATGTATGTGAGTGATTGTGTCAGTGAAAGATTATGCCAGTGAGGGATTATATAAGTGAGGGATTATATCAGAGAGGGATTATGTCAGTGTGGAATTATGTCAGTGAGTGATTATATCAGTGAGGGATTATATCAATGAGGGATTATGTTAGTGACGATATCAGTGAGGGGTAATGTAAGTGACAGACTATGTTATGTCAGTGAGAGATTATGTCAGTGAGGAATTATATCAGTGAGGGATTATGTCAGTGAGGGATTATGCTAGTGAGGGATTGTATCAGTGAGGGATTATGTCAGTGAGGGATTATGTTAGTGACGATATCAGTGAGGGGTAATGTAAGTGACAGACTATGTTAATAAAGCATTATGTCAGTGGGGGATATTTTCCATAATGGATTCTGTCATTGAGAGATTATGTCAGTGAGGGATTATATCAGTGAGGGATTATGTCAGTGGCGATATCAGTGAGGGATAATGTAAGTGATAGACTATGTCAATAAGTGATTTTATCAGTGAGGTATAATGTCAGTGAAAGATTATGTCAGTTAGGGATTATGTCAAAGAAGGACAATGCCAGTGCATGATTATATCAGTGAGGTATTATGTCAGAGAGAAATTATGTCAATGGGGAATTATCTTAGCGAGAGATTATGCCAGTAAGGGATCATGTCAGCGAATGATTACATCAGTGAGGGATTACGATAATGAGGGACTATGTCACTGAGGGGTAATACCAATGAGAGACTATTACCACTGGCTTTGAGAGACTATTAATTTTAACTGAGTGCCTAGATCACTGTGAGGGAGGGATTATATCAGTGAGGGATTATGTCAGTGAGGGATTATGTCAGTGAAGCATTATGTCAGTGAGGGATTATATCAGTGAGGGATTATGTCAGTGAGGGATTATGTCAGTGAGGGATTATGTCAGTGAGGGATTATGTCAGTGAGGGGTTATATCAGTGAGGGATTATGTCAGTGAGGGATTATGTCAGTGAGGGATTATGTCAGTGAGGGGTTATGTCAGTGAGGGATTATGTCAGTGAGGGATTACGTCAGTGAGGGGTTATGTCAGTGAGGGATTACGTCAGTGAGGGATTATGTCAGTGAGGGATTATGTCAGTGAGGGATTATGTCAGTGAGGGGTTATGTCAGTGAGGGATTATGTCAATGAGGGATTATATCAGTGAGGGGTTAGTCATATCGGCGAGGGACAATACATTGCGACGGGTTATGCCAGCGAGGAAGTCTTGCTGCATTTCGTTCTGAGGAATCAGTGTTTGAATCTTGGTGTCATCTTTCGGTACTGGTTCATCCGTTATGGTGACAATTTTGTTCATCCTACGTTGCCTGTGCCTTTCGGAAGGTACGAAATCAGCCGTTGGTCGCTTCTATCTGCTCTCTATTTCAGAGGAAGTAAGAGATCATATGCAGGGAAATTGAAAACACCCACATGGACTCACTGGGCTGTTGTTTCATGATCTAAGCTCTCAGTCCCTGGACAGTCAGCATAATGAGTGGGCAGTCGTTGGAAGAAAAACTATGTTGGCGAAGGATTAGGACGTGAGGACTTTGTCGGTGAAGGGTTGTGTCAATAAGGTGTTATGTCAAAGTGGTGTTATGTCAATGAGGTGTTATGTCAATGAGGTGTTATGCCAATGAGGTGTTAGTCAAAGAGGTGTTATGTCAATGATGTATTATGTCAAAGAGGTGTTATGTCAATGAGGTGTTATGTCAATGAGGTATTATGTCAATGAGGTGTGTATGTCAATGAGGTGTTATGTCAATGAGGTGTTATGTCAATGATGTGTTATATCAATGAAGGTCTGTGGCTTACATTTAGCAAAGTCATCAAATACAAGTGTCATCTCGTTAACTATACATTCAGAATCACGTATTTCGTCTGATTCTTGTTAAGTGTATAGGCAGATCATTCATTCGCGGTGTACTGTATCAAAACATTATCATTTCGCATACGTACTTTCTGTGCTACTTTTGTCTTGCAAATCAATGCATAACTGGGTGTTATCTGCTTAACAACCCGATACATAACTGTGTTTATGTGAATCACATTGAGGTTACTGACATGTGGGTGATTAATTATGCAGCCTGACTGTAATGAATATTCATACTCGCGCAGTGAACCACGCAATAACCGTTGGCTTTAAAGACAACGAACTTGTCGGATAAAGCCGAAGTTTGTCGAACTGAACCGAATATTCATGGCCATGTCTTATACGGACAGAATACATGGAGCTCAATCTAGAAACTGCGCGTATTCGGAGTTATGTTTTTCGACGTGTTTTCAGGGTTGTAGGATATTAATCAAATACATTTGTACTGAAATGTAGGCCGATGCATAGCATTTTGAAGTAACTATGTTAACAGGGTTAATTACAAGTTGTTACGTTATGAAGTGTTAACCAATTTAAACGAATTTAAAGGGTTTGAGACACGGAGCCGATGGTGAAACGAATCAACAGGCAGACATGAGACAACTCAACTACATTAGCAGCATCTCCGGTCAGACGATGGTCGATGCAATATTAAGATGTCATCAGAAAAGTATCAGTTGAAGCTGAATATGAATTCGCCTCTCGATTAAATGAATATGGAAATCGCCCTGACACGTTAGGTTCAAATACGTCATCTGCCGCTCTGAATTTGTTGCTTATTTTCCACTTGGCGAGGCGCGTGATCAAGGTCCCGGCTAGGTTTTCAGTTTTTGTGGGAGAAAGTCCCTCAGAAAAGCACACCATCAAAGAAAGTACGAAAATCACCTTAAATAACTATCGGTGTATGTCCTGAAATACGTCGCCAGGTGGCACATCAGGGGTCGGTGTGCCGAAGAA
>OZ024863.1:47906018-47948518 GCA_964017155.1 Oasisia sp. SBJ-2009 | reverse complement strand
CGTTGCACAGAATAGTTTTGCAAAACATTTATATGTATTTCAAGTCACACACACAAACACACACAAACACACACACACACACACACACACACACACACACACACACACACACACACACACACACACACACACATATATATATATATATATATATATATATATATATGTGTGTGTGTGTATGTGTGTGTGTGTGTGTGTGTGTGTGTGTTTGTGTGTGTTTGTGTGTGTTTGTGTGTGTGACCTGAAAGAATTGGGACCAGGTGACATGTCAGTTAAATGCATCTGGTTTATTAAACCAATAAATGACCACACGTTTACAGGCACAGCTGTATAGTCCTTTGTAATTATTTAAGCACTGTTTGACTGGAAGACATAAATATGTGTCAATGTATCAGTGCAATGCGTTGGCCTTTCCAATTTTTGGTTTAGATAAGAAATGGGTGGGCGACATCGCTCATGTCCAATGTTTAAGGATTACAGGATAAAACAATATTTACAAAGCACCTCAGACTGACGGTAAAATCCATCAATGGCTTCGCTGTTTCTACTGTTCATATTTAAGCTATTTTCTTTGTTTTAGTAACAAAATTGTGCAGTCACAGCAGACTGTAGTTGGGCAGTCAGGTTTCCGTCTGTCCGGCTGACCCGAGGCACACGCGTTAGGCGCCAAAGTCCTTGCTGACCAGTACAGCGTCATGATCCACACCAGCGACTTGATTAATTGCATTTACAGATATAATATGATATCTATTGACGTCAATATGTCAATTAGCCGTACTATTATTAAAGTGCTACACTTATTAAAATAAGCATTCTCGTTTCTTCTTGTGCGTCGAGTAAGTTATGATATATAAGTGTATTAGTTTACTAAGCTGCTGACTGTTAAGCTAATTCGTGCCTCTGGCTAGGTTGTGTTAAAAATCCAACATTTAAATGGATTTATTTTAAACGGAAGTCTTCGCAAAACGAACGTATTGTAACCACCGCACCATTTCAGAACTGCCGCGCTACTGCGGTGTTTTATTAATGTAAATAAAACTTATTATGAGTTACGAATTTGTCATTTTACAAACAATAAAACAGCAGAAATGCCACGACTGAGCAACAAATCACGCAAGTGAATCTGGTTTTCCCGTGAACGTACGACGTAGACTTATTCGAATATAACCTATGTACGCCCTGCAGATCGAACTTGGGATTTTGAAACCAACCTTCTTTGTGTATCTAGTGTCGAATATCCTCCATCCATCTACCTCAGACATGGTTTGTGCCACTCCTTGTCCCTAGACCAATCGCCGACCTAAGCCTTGCGCGTCGTTGCCGTGACGGCATAAACCACACGTGGACAGCGATAACACTGTCGCTGCCCTACATCAAGGAAACTCGCCTATTGTTGGAATGTCAGATAACATTACATCAAGTGCGAAAAGGCAATCGATACATGAACGTAGCAGACTTGCCGGACATTCTTGTTCTCACATATCCAGGTTCATTTCCAGCCATTGACAAGCTCGTAATTGTTTAATTTATATTCTTGTAATTATGTGGAAAGACGATGAGATATAAAATTGTCCGAGACACGGGTGATAATAGCAGGAGAGAGGTAGATGGCGTTATAAAGGACAAAAAAGTTCGAATAAGCTAATTTAAAAAATTCGCTGATATGCGGTCTGTAGGTAACGACGCTAACAGAACAAGTACATAAGCTGCAAGTTGTTAATAGCACAACTGTGATGAATCACATGAATTAAGACGATAGACAGACAGAATAACAATGTCTGCTACCATCAGTAAAGTAACTCATTATAATGTGTCTTACTATAGACGCTACGGTTTTAAAAAACGTGACGCATATAATATTCAAAGACTAAAAGGCAAGTTCTTATATAGCGCAGTATCCAGTCCTCAACACCGTTCAAAGCGCTTTACACTTTACTTCCCTGAGACCCTGGCAGACCTGTTCACTCAGATACCATCTCGGCTTCTCTGGGAAGCATCCAGCCATATGCTACAATTAATGCGCGAAGGCTGCTCTTTGGTCAGGTTGCTCTAGACTAGGTTTATGATTGAAAGGTTGATTTTAACATGCATATGTTGATAACGCTGCTGGCGCGTGCCATTTAATTGTGTTTCTCTCTGCAATCAATTAAACACTTACGCGTGCAGTTAATTCCGGCAGAAATGACACCTATTTAAATTGGCTTCATTGCCGGTCGTATAATCAATGCTTTCTAAAACACTGGCAGGAATAATATCTTCGTTAGGTGACTGTTTATAATTAAGAGCAAGATTGACAAACACGTGTTGTCCAAATGTCATCTAAAACGGATCCGACAATCTATTAATTTAATGATGCATGATGCATGGAATATAATGGCGAATAGAATGGCGTCTAAATATGAGTGCTGCGCTGGGGTTTGACACATCGTTCGCCCGGCTGTCAACATCTGTCTTGTAGCGATTCATAACCCAACAGGTTGGGTGACGTAATGTAGATAATCCAATAAGTTTATACCAACGATTGTCGTGCGCGACAAACTCAGTGGCGTAATTGGCGTGTGTTCATAGTGACATTGGAACAATTCCCATGGGATGTTGGCATCACTGGCACCAGGAGGTAGTAATTAGTCCCTGGGCCATATTAAGTGTGACCCTAGTCAAGGTTATTTTCTAGTCATAACAATTGTGTATTGCATTCCTTTCAAGACTGCCGATAGAAATGACCTCCCGTCAAGTTTGACGTCAATACTGTATTTCTGCATAGCCTATTTACGGGGATCTTCTGATCGAATCTATGGAGATCATTGTCATCCCGTTCTTTGGCTCTTCTGTGAGGATTGGTCCACATCTTGGATTAATGTGGAGAGTCGCACCTTTAATACAACCTTGGAGACTACATCACCTAGTCACTTACCAATATCGCCTGTACGCTATGATTGTGTGTACTTCCGTTGGAATGTGAGGGGATTGTCCACTTCATATTACATGTGGAGCCAAGTCCACCGACGAATAGCGCCGACGATGCGACAAGACGCGTTAACGAGAAGAAACTGCACACGGACCCACGCGTTGTTGTTGTTAATATAATGAAATACGGGGACAGTGAACAGTTTTATTTTTACAACCAAAACCAGCGAGCACACATCAGTTTGTAGTGCGCAGTGAGAGTCAACGTTCAATAAAATTGAAGATTCAAAATATTTGGTGGCAGAATTTACGATGAGGCTTTGGTCAACCAAAAGGAATAAAGTAATTGTTCGCATAACAAAACCAACCGTTTATGTGATAAACCACATAACTAGAAACACGAAGAGCATGTAGCAGGGGTTACATGGTTTGCAGCTGAATATTATAAGAGCTTTCGGTTGGAAACGACAGGACAACCCATAATGCATGCGATAAAGATCTGCTTGGCCCGTCGCATAAACAATACGGCACACGACATAAGATACACGGTACGACATATCCAAACAATCTACGAGGATACCGCGTGTTGAGACATCGTTAAACACAGTACGTGTCTTACGTAACAACAAAAACCATCGCCAGCGTTGTTTATGAAAATCGGATACCCGTCTGTGTTCAGTGTGGAGAGTGTTAACTTTCTGCTCTGATTTATGCGGATATTTTTTTTCGTGCGGATGCTTTAAATCGCATTGCACGGAGTAAATACAACCTGTAACCAGGGCTAATGTGCACAACTGCACCATTGAGATATGGATACGTATGATTGAGAAATGTTGCGTTGATTTGTAGTGCTTATGACTATGTCAACATTATTCCAACGCATCGTTCCAAACAATTTCCAACGCATCGTTCCTGGGCGTTTGTAGATACTGTATAAATTCCTCCAGTTGGCGATGATGCCACTATTGTCTTATGTGACTGTAATCCGCTCACAAATTCCCGTTCAATGTTGTATGTTGGTAATAATGACGGAGATTGTGAATTCTTTCATTGTTATACGTTGCGATCGTAACCATCTGATATTGTTTTATATAGATCAACCCTCCTACCGTTAGAATTGCATGATACTACTCCCTTCTGTAATTGTACCCCTTCTGTGGTTACGAGCCCCTCTAGAAGGTTGCGACACTCACCTCTACGTCGGTACTCGTTGATATCCATGCTGTGTCGCCAAGTTAAGTCGCTTCCAATTGCCACTGCGGTGCTGCGTCCGGCTCCTCTACGCGTCTCCTCTTATAGAGCGCACGTGCGGTGACGTCACGTTGCCATGGCGTCATGGTGGCTGATTCTAAACAAAAGCCCGGCGCTGTAGCGAGCCCTGGCCACACGGAATTGACGCAAACCTCGTCCACTTTCACCCACCTATATAGTTTTCTTTTACAGGGAATATACAATACGTATTGTGGATGTGAGGAGCTTCTAATATTCCTTAACATACAACACCTGGACATAAGCAAAATTGTATTTTATGTCTAGGTCGGTAGCGCGTTAAGTAATGTGTATAGCGTGTGTATTTCAAGCGCGTACTGGTACTTGATTAACTTCGTCTGAAATTTGTCTGAATTCCGAGGAAGAACAATTCGAATTGTTCGATGTTAATTAAGTATTTTAATGGATAAATAGAGGTATGAGGAGATACTTTAGCCATTCGATATAATATATCATTTAAATTCTTACTCCAATGGATACATATTGGAATAATTTTAGGCTACTTAATTAAAATAGTTATTATTATATGGCTGTTTGAATTTATAGTTCCATTTATAGTTTAAACTAATATCTAACTATGTAGTACCAACCTTAGTTGATAGTGGAAGCAGTATATAATTATCATTATATATATATATATATATATATATATATATATATATATATATATATATATATCATTATCATCATCATCATCATTCATCATTGTGCAGCCATAGTGTCCCGTTGTTGGGCGAGGGCCTAATCATACTGCTTCCACTACCTTGCGCTATCCTCTGCCAGATGGTACCCTTCTAGTGGTCGTCTAGTTCGTCTCTCCACAGTCTCACCGGCCTTCCTCTGTGTCTTTTCCTTTCGTAGGGTTTCCAGGTAGCGATACGTAGTCTCCATCGGTTATCCCGTATCCTGCTGACGTGCCCTGCCCAGGTCCACTTCCGTTTTTTGACTTGTTCAATCACGTCTGTGGCCTTTGTCTTTTCTCCTACCCAGATGTTTGTTTTTCTGTGCCGGTATGTGATGTTTAACATACTCCTTTCCATATTTGCTTGTGCGGCTGCTGTCTTGTTCTTTGTTTGGGTGATGAATGTCCATGTTTCCGCGCTGTATGTCATTGCAGAAATACGCGTGTGTTGTAGACTTGTCTCCTCAAGCATGTCTCAATGTTACCATTGGTGCTGGAGGATGCTGTCCATCCGATGCTGTATCCCTGTCCCAGGTAGATATAGCTTTCAACGTTCTCGATCTGGGTGTTGTTTATATATATATATATATATTGGTGTCGTTTTCCATCACCATCTTTGTGTTTGACTTTCTTGTTTCCCTTCTTGAAGACTGTCACCATCTTAGCGTTCTTTCGTGCTGTGGGTATTCGTCTTTCTGATAAGCATTTAGTGCACAGCTTAGCAAGTGTCTTCGACATGGTATCTTCTACTGTTTTCAAAGTTTCGATGATTATATGGTCGTTGCCTGTTGTTGTTCCATTCTTCATATCTCGTAGTCCTGCGTCCACCTCCCGTGACGTTATCTCTGGTACATCTTTTGGGTGAGTGTGGATTATGGTGCTATGTTCACTGTCATATGGCTCGGTGTATAATTCTTCTAGTCTTTATTCTTTCTATGGCCTTATCTTGATCATGGATTTCTCTAACCTGCTTGTCTAGTGTGATCAGTCTGTCTTGGCCTAGATTCTGCGTTCTTTTGACTTTCTTCAGGCTCTTTGATGTCATAATCGTATCTCGTATGATATCCTGGTTATACTTGCTGATGTCCTCTCTTCCTTTCTTTCTGATGGTCTTGCATATTTCTGCGTAATATATTCGTTGTTTATCGCCGCCGTTTTTCACCATTTCTCGTCGTTTCGTCATTAGGAAACAATATCCTCGATTTCAGTGGCTTGTTGATTGCCTTTGCTATTTTTGACGCGCTTTGTTTGGATCATGTCTGTGATGGACTTGGTTGGTGACTGTTACGTCTGTGACAATGTTTGGCCTGTTTGTTAGGAACTTAGGATGTAGTCAATTTCGGCCTCCATTACACCGTTTGGGCATTTCCGTGTCCATTTCCTCCCTGCTTTCTTCTGGAACCGGGTTTCGAACCCATGATATTCATGATTTTATATTTTGTTGATGTTGCCCATTCTACCAAGGTGTCGCCTCTTTCATTTCTCAATTCGAGGCCAAATTTGCTCGTTGCCGTTTCTATAGTTCTTTTCCCTACTTGCGCATTGAAGTCTCCCATCACTATCGTGTATTTGATTGGTTTTTCTAAAATCTCACAGACGTCGTTGTAGAAGCTATTTATGTCTTCTTCTGAGTATGCTGTGGTTGGTGCGATTACTGGCACTATATTTAGTTTATAGCGCTTTGCTATGAGCGAATTTTGCTATTCTGGGGTTGATGCTGATTACCCTCAGTACGTGGTCTTTCCATTGCCTGTTTATGAGAAACCTTACACCTGTTTGGCCGTTATTTGCCTTCGAATGGTATAGTAAGTGGCCGCCATGGCTTTGTAGTGCTTTGCATGCTGGTGTTGCTTGCCTACCCTTCCACCTGGCCAATGTGGGATGGATGGAGCAGGCGATATAGGGTGAACGAAATTGCCCAAGTTTGGACACGGTCGAACCGTGTCGAACTTTGTAGTTCACGTTATGAGAAACAAACCACACTGTTTTAATTTTGAGATTTCTTCCCGTCATTCGTTTCAGGAGTTAGCTGACTAGACTCCACCGACAACTTATTAGTCTGCACCATGTGATGATTGGGTTATGGAAATGCGCTGATTGCTGGACTACCACTTAAATGTTGGAGAAAAAACTCCAAAGCATGTAAACATGGCGCCAAGAATTATCATCTTCACGCCTCGCCATGAGCACATAACCCCATTCTGAAATAATTGCACTAGCTGCCCGTCAAATGTCGAATCGATATTGATATCCTTCTGCATGTGTTCCGATGTCCCGATGGCGAGGCAGCCGTGTGTCTGCAAACACCCTGAAGTGACAATGCAGCACAATATGACGACGTCTGAAGATACTCGGGTAAAACCCGTTTTTGAAATGGAATACTACTGACATTTTACTTCGATGCACACACACACATGCGCGCGCGCATGCACGCTCATAAATACACAAACATGCAGACAAACAGAAACACAGAAACACAGACACATACAAATACACACATACACACACACACACACACACACACACACACACACACACACACACACACACACACACACACACACACACACACACACACACACACACACACACACACACACACACACACACACACACACACACACACACACACACACACACACACACACACACACACACATTATATATATATATATATATATATATATATATATATATATATATATATTTAATTACATACATGTATTTGTTTATTTATTTATTTAAAATGTTAGATGTAATTACATTTTATGCAACCCTGTCAGCATATTATTGGATTGTTAGAATAATTATTATTTGTATCATTAGTATTATTAATTTGTGTCTCTCGTAATCGTCGCGGTGTGCTAACGTCAGAATCCAAATTATGACCCCGGTTATGCTAAGCCTTGTCAACAATATTGATAATGGCTGTATCTGTGAATTAAATTGCTATTACAGAGTGATCTCGAGATCAAACATTTCTGCACACAGTTGTACCATAGAAACTTTACCGTTTCTTTCTTTTTTATTGTAAAGTTGTCAGTTCACTGTTCATAATTATATGAAACATATTTATGGAAAAAAAATTAAGTCTTTGTGATTTATTGTTTAATGTGTGTTAATAAGTGTTTTATTTAGTTCAAATACACACACGATATTTGCGTTCCAAAGCAAAGTGAAATGTTTCTATTAAAATTAATCAAACAATTTTCTGAATATAATATATGTACAGTTTTGCTTAGAATTGACAGAATGGAGAGTTCTACCTGATGATCAACGTCCAACATATAAAACCAGACAACATGACATTTTGGGACATGCACTTCTATACTTCTATAGTAAAGGCGAGCAGGCAAATTAAATGATTGTTTAGAGCCATGCAGCGATCCGGTTGTCATGGTAACGTGACGTCACTCTGTAGCTCTGTGTCGATGCATTAGTAGTCGAGTCATGTCACATGTCTGTGCCACATTAACGAGCGCTCCAAATGAGCAATTAGGGGGCGCACTGATCCGGCGACGTTCCGGAATCTGACTACGGCGTGCAACGTAAGTCGGCGTCAAAAAAGTGCATCGCAGACGCGGTTTCAACGGAGACGCTTCTGTTGATCGACTCGGCCCCAACTGTTAAATTTAATTACCGTACTACACGGATTTGTTTCAATCATTAAATTAAGAATATCCTTTTTACACTCAAGGTGTTGGGGGTAAACAGTAACGCAGATGTTGTATGTATGTTTTCTTTGTAAGTATCTTTAATTTATTCTTTTTATAGAGCGTAGTGTAAATTTATTTCACAAATATCTTTGAGGTGGTCGAGTTGTTCTACAAATAATTCAATAATACCATAATTAACAAGTGTTTGATTAATTTTATTTGTCATAAATTATATAACAATAAAACAAATTCAAAATAGTATTATCTAAATCCAGTATGCTAAACGCTACAGTTTCCATGTGTACACATAGGAAATAGGCTGTCGCCCTACTTGTTTGACAAACGAGCACATTAAAGCTATTTCCGCAAAAAACTCGAATCGGTCGTCTAGTTTCAGAAACATTTCGCAGAAAAGGCTAACATCCATTACAGCATGCCAGTTCGTATTTGCAAATGGGTTATCAAGTTTATTTTTGAGAAAATCTTCGGAGAAATATAATTAAATTCGAAATACGAATGGGTTGAGCCGAAATTCGGCAGAAATTACTAAAACTTATATGCGTCTATATATTAATATGGCCAATTATAATATTTTAAAGTAACTGTATATATCGATCATCTTGCGCATATAACAAATTATTCCGACATTGTAGGTTGATTGGCCTTTAGTAATCACATTTCCTATGTAATTTTAGTTGACAATTATGTTCGTCTGCTATAGGACATAGGGTGAACAGACATTCATTTATGAACATATTGGTGCAATTGTTTAGGTACAATCGTGTCGTGTCGTGTCGTGTCGTGTCGTGTCGTGTCGTGTCGTGTCGTGTCGTGTCGTGTCGTGTCGTGTCGTGTCGTGTCGTGTCGTGTCGTGTCGTGTCGTGTCGTGTCGTGTCGTGTCGTGTCGTGTCGTGTCGTGTCGTGTCGTGTCGTGTCGTGTCGTGTCGTGTCGTGTCGTGTCGTGTCGTGTCGTGTCGTGTCGTGTCGTGTCGTGTCGTGTCGTGTCGTGTCGTGTCGTGTCGTGTCGTGTCGTGTCGTGTCGTGTCGTGTCGTGTCGTGTCGTGTCGTGTCGTGTCGTGTCGTGTCGTGTCGTGTCGTGTCGTGTCGTGTCGTGTCGTGTCGTGTCGTGTCGTGTCGTGTCGTGTCGTGTCGTGTCGTGTCGTGTCGTGTCGTGTCGTGTCGTGTCGTGTCGTGTCGTGTCGTGTCGTGTCGTGTCGTGTCGTGTCGTGTCGTGTCGTGTCGTGTCGTGTCGTGTCGTGTCGTGTCGTGTCGTGTCGTGTCGTGTCGTGTCGTGTCGTGTCGTGTCGTGTCGTGTCGTGTCGTGTCGTGTCGTGTCGTGTCGTGTCGTGTCGTGTCGTGTCGTGTCGTGTCGTGTCGTGTCGTGTCGTGTCGTGTCGTGTCGTGTCGTGTCGTGTCGTGTCGTGTCGTGTCGTGTCGTGTCGTGTCGTGTCGTGTCGTGTCGTGTCGTGTCGTGTCGTGTCGTGTCGTGTCGTGTCGTGTCGTGTCGTGTCGTGTCGTGTCGCGTCGCGTCGCGTCGCGTCGCGTCGCGTCGCGTCGCGTCGCGTCGCGTCGCGTCGCGTCGCGTCGCGTCGCGTCGCGTCGCGTCGCGTCGCGTCGCGTCGCGTCGCGTCGCGTCGCGTCGCGTCGCGTCGCGTCGCGTCGCGTCGCGTCGCGTCGCGTCGCGTCGCGTCGCGTCGCGTCGCGTCGCGTCGCGTCGCGTCGCCTCGCGTCGCGTCGCGTCGCGTCGCGTCGCGTCGCGTCGCCTCGCGTCGCGTCGCGTCGCGTCGCACTGCACTGCACTGCACTGCACTGCACTGCACTGCACTGCACTGCACTGCACTGCACTGCACTGCACTGCACTGCACTGCACTGCACTGCACTGCACTGCACTGCACTGCACTGCACTGCACTGCACTGCACTGCACTGCACTGCACTGTATATGCAAAGTATAACTGTATTGTATTGCACCCAGAGCAGGAAGAACGCTCGTTTAGACGAACTTGGTCTGGAATTCATGCTGTCTGACCTTGGAATTGAGCCATATCTCAAAGCTATTTGGTACATGATTGACAATTTCACTTAATTTCATTGAGTAGTCACGCAAGCAAGCAAATTGATCAACTATGATCACACAGTGTAATGTGTTCTCACAACATTTTGATCGATGGTATGAATATAATAATATTATTTTATTTTATATTACCATTTTTTTCTCTTACTGGTTACCTGTACCACTATGTAATAATTAAAAGAGTGTTTACGGTTTCCCTCCAATCAAGTTAGTCTGACATTCATTAGATGTGCACATAGAGATACTAAACTAAATGTTTAACGCAAACACAATAAACAGTCGCCGGTTATTCACGATTGTTTCACCACGATCCTCGGAGTATACCCGAGTGCTGAGGTGAGCATGTACAGCAAAATCGACTTTAGACAAGTCTGACGGAACCAAGAGCACCGAGCAGTCTATACACGCAGTGCACGCCCTCAGGCGAGAACGACACGACTTTCTTGTCGCTAACTAACCATCTAATTAGTGAAGCAACACAACGTCCAGACCCGCGCCGTGTCCCGTGATGTCCCTTGCCACTGATATCGGAGTCTCGATGCGCGTTTTCAACAGATGGCGCTTGTCGACTTGGGTTTAATTGGCTCGCTGTCGTCACCCGTGTGAAGAGGTACGAATTGCAGTGTTGTGATGACATGAATATTGCTGTATAAACACGCACGCTGTTATTTACTTGAGTGTGTACCTAGGCACGCGCTTGTAACAAGGTCTATTGCGCAGCTTCCTCTGGCATTGTCGCTACAGGAAACGGCGTTTTTTGGCGGACGTGGTTTTTAGTAAACACGATTTAACAAGGTTGTCATCCAAATTATGTGTACGTTCGAATATGCCCTTTAGCATCACTCAGAAAGCATGTTTCGTTTCGCGACCCGTCACAAATGGTGATTTCAGGAACAACTCAACTTGTCTAGAAACCGTCCAGCCACGCTGTGCTTACGGTGCGAACATTCATTTCCGGCGTTGGCAGGTATTCGTTTATCCGCGTGAATTGAAGCAATGTGGTACGGACGTAATTAAGCTTCTAGATGGTACAAAACAAGTCAGGTACAGATATGTGGTTAATGGTCCACCAACGCAATTGACGACAGAAATGAATTGGCGGACCTCGGCTCCTTGGATGAGATGCAGTTACGGCGGTCCTAAATTTGTACGCGTATAAGAAACACCGACTGTTGAAATGATAGCACTGCGTTCTGCTTACGACTTTTAGAAACACGGCCATTCAAGACATTTAAAAATACATGCTTCAAAAATGCTTCAAAATCGTGTTTGTCCGGTTTTCGGCGATTTAAGGATTGATTTTACTCTGAATATCGTTGTATTATATTTCATGCGCATTAACTGTGTTTGATGGCGCAGAATAAAATTTTGAAAAATCCCTAAACATGGATTTCTAGTTACGAAACTTAAAATCAAGTTAGGCTCCATATAACTTCCCGATACCGGACGATGGTTCGCCGTGTATTATCTCACTATCGAATTTGTCTACATGTGTGTTATAATTGTAATTATTATTTATAATCGCCATGTACAAAACGGTTCAACGTATGACAGATCGTATTGTCACGCTTTTGGAGCAAACCCTTCGCCGACCAAAAAGACGAAAATGTTCAGGCAACGCACCAAATGCGACACGCGAATACTGGACGTCTGGGCTAGAACCGACGTCACGGTGATCGCATCACGTGCGGAGAAGACACGGGAACGTGACGGTCACTGACGGGACAGCGATGGACACTTGGACCCGTTTTGCCGTCCTCCGTCCAGCATGTCTGGCCACTTTTGTCCGGCAACAACGAAAGAGTCTAAGTCGATTTGCCGGAAACTGCTTTACCTTCTACATCGATGTAGCTCTCGTTAATTCGGTTACTGTACCTAACGTGGAGCGGGGTAATTCTGTTACGTGGCGGGCCTCCAATGTCCGATATGGCTAGACTGTAGCCGCGGCGTGAGTTGACGGGGAAGGACACCGAAAACTAGTGACGGCAATGCCACTGCCAACACGTGCAAACTGTAGGCGGTATTGATGCAGTGAAAAAAAGGGGGAAATGATTGACAAGGGATTAAATTGGCTACGGATATGTTGAAATTATCAAAGAATATGCTGAAGAAAATATTTTTGAGGAGTAGGTTGAAATAGGCCGTTCATGTGGAAAGAATGGAAGAGGAAAAACTGGCAAATAGATCAGATGCCCAGAAAGTGGAGAAAAAAGGAGGTGAAGAAGACCGAGAATGCCATGGTAAGACTGCGCTGCGTTAAGAAAGATCTGGAAAGAGTTGGAGGAGAATGGAGAACAGTAGCAAAAGATAGAAGGAGTTAGAGAGTGTTGATAGAGAATGTAGTGAGAGAAAAGTGAGGAAAGAAAAGACGAAGAAAGAGACGATGGTAACCATGGCGAACCTCACCCCTGACGACAGGGATGCCAAGAGGAGAACAACACGAGGAAGGGTAAAATATATTTTATTTCTCCCTTCATGTATTGTTTTAATCATAAATCGAAAGAGTTGTTGTGTGCAGTGGTGATTTTATTTATCTGTATTTAATTAAGTAGTTTACTTGTTTTGTCTAATTTGTATTTGTCATTTTTATTCATGCAACAACACTTCACAGGGTTTATCGAGCAATTAGAAGTATATTTGTATTTTGTGGGGCGCGGAAGTGCTGTGGCTAGAACACGGGACTCTCAATTGAGGGATCATGTTTCGTATCATCTGTTTCTATGTCTGTGTCTGTGTCTGTGTCTGTGTCTGTGTCTGTGTCTGTGTCTGTGTCTGTGTCTGTGTCTGTGTCTGTGTCTGTGTCTGTGTCTGTGTCTGTGTCTGTGTCTGTGTCTGTGTCTGTGTCTGTGTCTGTGTCTGTGTCTGTGTCTGTGTCTGTGTCTGTGTCTGTGTCTGTGTCTGTGTCTGTGTCTGTGTCTGTGTCTGTGTCTGTGTCTGTGTCTGTGTCTGTGTCTGTGTCTGTGTCTGTGTCTGTGTCTGTGTCTGTGTCTGTGTCTGTGTCTGTGTCTGTGTCTGTGTCTGTGTCTGTGTCTGTGTCTGTGTCTGTGTCTGTGTCTGTGTCTGTGTCTGTGTCTGTGTCTGTGTCTGTGTCTGTGTCTGTGTCTGTGTCTGTGTCTGTGTCTGTGTCTGTGTCTGTGTCTGTGTCTGTGTCTGTGTCTGTCCCTGTCCCTGTCCCTGTCCCTGTCCCTGTCCCTGTCCCTGTCCCTGTCCCTGTCCCTGTCCCTGTCCCTGTCCCTGTCCCTGTCCCTGTCCCTGTCCCTGTCCCTGTCCCTGTCCCTGTCCCTGTCCCTGTCCCTGTCCCTGTCCCTGTCCCTGTCCCTGTCCCTGTCCCTGTCCCTGTCCCTGTCCCTGTCCCTGTCCCTGTCCCTGTCCCTGTCCCTGTCCCTGTCCCTGTCCCTGTCCCTGTCCCTGTCCCTGTCCCTGTCCCTGTCCCTGTCCCTGTCCCTGTCCCTGTCCCTGTCCCTGTCCCTGTCCCTGTCCCTGTCCCTGTCCCTGTCCCTGTCCCTGTCCCTGTCCCTGTCCCTGTCCCTGTCCCTGTCCCTGTCCCTGTCCCTGTCCCTGTCCCTGTCCCTGTCCCTGTCCCTGTCCCTGTCCCTGTCCCTGTCCCTGTCCCTGTCCCTGTCCCTGTCCCTGTCCCTGTCCCTGTCCCTGTCCCTGTCCCTGTCCCTGTCCCTGTCCCTGTCCCTGTCCCTGTCCCTGTCCCTGTCCCTGTCCCTGTCCCTGTCCCTGTCCCTGTCCCTGTCCCTGTCCCTGTCCCTGTCCCTGTCCCTGTCCCTGTCCCTGTCCCTGTCCCTGTCCCTGTCCCTGTCCCTGTCCCTGTCCCTGTCCCTGTCCCTGTCCCTGTCCCTGTCCCTGTCCCTGTCCCTGTCCCTGTCCCTGTCCCTGTCCCTGTCCCTGTCCCTGTCCCTGTCCCTGTCCCTGTCCCTGTCCCTGTCCCTGTCCCTGTCCCTGTCCCTGTCCCTGTCCCTGTCCCTGTCCCTGTCTCTGTCTCTATGCAATACTTACTTTCATATGAGCGAAATACTAAACTGAGCTGTTGGCTTGTGGCGAAACAGATACGCCACCTAGTATTAAATGGTGGGAAAACAGACGATAGCGCCACCATGCGGAGTATGACTAATCGAATCGACGTTCGCACCAAACTGCGCCCAGGAGAGCATGCGCACGCGAACAAACATATTATTATCATCATCATTGTGCAGCCATAGTGTCCCGTGGTTGGGCAAAGGCCTCAGCATGTTGAGGCGATCTTGTGCTATTCTATGCCAGATGGTGTCCTTCCATTACTCATCTAGACTGTCTCTTCGAGACATGATACGGATTACCCGTATCCGATACGGATTTTGGTGGTTTTTTAAGTTATATGGACGCACTCCGTTTTGATACGGATTTTAACTAAATTTATGGAGAAATTATTTTTAACCACATTATGCCTTGTATGCGTCACAAAACTATACTGCATAATGGAATAATTGTTTACTGTTAGTGGCTAAGTAAATCGATTCGAAACGAACGAACTAGACCACCGATTAGTTTATTGTAGCACGTAGTAGATGCCGTGCTGGTAAATGTTAGTTCTGAAAACTGCGACAGGTGGCTCAACGGGTGGGAACGGGGCTCGTGACGGTTATGAAAAACAGTCCAGGAAATGGAGCTCGATGCCGAGTTCAAAGAAATCGCCTGCATTTCTGATTTCAAAATGTTGACGCTTGCATGTGAAACTTCGATATACGCGCGAACTGCTGAAATAAATTGTCATTATTTGATGACACTGTTCCCGTTTTGCGGTACGCAGTTAAATCGTGCTGAAGTGAACTAAAACATCGATAAGTTATCTTCCAGTTAACTGACCCCAATAATAAAAAAAACGTGGAAAACCCTTTTTGAAAAGGCCTTAATAATTAGGCCAGTTAACTGGAAGATCTGATTAATGATACGGATTGATACGGATTCTTACAAAATTGTAGGTCGAAAATACGGATTGCCATCTCAAAAATGTGGCATGTATGCTCTTCGTCGTCTCTCCGGTCTTTCCCTGGATCGTTTCCTATCTTAAGGTTTCCAGGTGGTGCTACGTGATGTCCATCGGTTATCTCGTATTCTGCTGACGTGCCCTGCCAATGCCCAATTCCGTCTTCTGACGTGTCCAATCTCGTCTATGACATTTGTCTTTTCTCTTACCCAAATGTTTGTTTTCTGTCCCTTTATATTATGTTTATATAATTCTTTCAATCTTATTTTTTGCGGTTGCTAGATTACTCTCTTTCTTGGCTGTGTTTCCGAGCCGTATATCATTGCTGGAAGTGCGCATACGTTGTAGACGTGTTCCTTTATCAACTAGTTCCTTGCTAGTAGATTAGTGCATATGAGTATTTCGTCGACGAAGTGACAATGACCGATATATTCTTCGCCTATTCTCACGCCTCTGGTTTCTCGGGTCAGTCTTCGGAACATGCTCTTGGGGGTTGCCGTAAACAGCTTGCGCGCACGAACACAAGCACACAAGCACACAAATACCAATTCGCATACAAATTCGCAAATTCGCCATGCATACAATGGCAATATTTATTTGGCCGCCACGCAACGCTCTGGTGAACTAATGAAGAACAAGGGGGGCGGTCTCTCCGTACCAAGTGTACACTGCGTGTCTACCAATCCGTCCCGCCCGTTCGTCTTCACTAATACAAGAGAACTTAATTAGGAAAGTCATATACCGAGAGACACTGACATGTCGGGCGGCGTGACTGCTCTGTCAGTGCAGCTGTTTGTGCTTCGGTTCTACAAACATCTCAAGTGAAACAGTTCATTATGCTTTCTACGTCAACTAACTGGAGTTACAAGACTTCATCGTGAATGTGCTAGTGTTCATTGTCTGCGATTCAACACGTTGCTAGACTCTCGAGGAGGTCGGTCGTGCTGCCCCCAAACGGCTCCCCCGACTCCAACTTCCGTACTCTGCAAACAGGAATGTCATGGGTATAGAGACTGGTGTGTCAGGTTATAACGGCGTAGCAAAAGGGCTACATATTCCGGAGTTGACGAAAATTAACTAATTGAAATGATGATCAACGCTATCAGTATTATATTACGACAAGCTTGTTGAATGTGTCTCTGTACTTGCTAATGGACAGCGCCATCTTGACTGGTAAACTTACTTTATAAGTTCCAGCTTTAAGAATATGTTGTTATTAGAAAACGAATATTATGTTTATTTGACAACAAATATTGAAGAAGACCGCCAAGTTGTATTAACATTGATAAGACTGTCACAGGGAACAAGAGACTGGATGTTCAAGAGAGGGAGAAGACATCCAAATATATATAGGGACCAAGAGAGTGTATGTTCAAGAGAGGCAGAAGACATCCAGACACATATAGGGACCAAGAGAGTGGATGTTCAAGAGAGGCAGAAGACATCCAAATATATATAGGGACCAAGAGAGTGTATGTTCAAGAGAGGCAGAAGACATCCAAACATATATAGGGACCAAGAGAGTGGATGTTCAAGAGAGGCAGAAGAGAGGCAGAAGACATCCAAACATATACAGGGACCAAGAGAGTGGATGTTCAAGAGAGGCAGAAGAGAGGCAGAAGACATCCAAACATATACAGGGACCAAGAGAGTGGATGTTCAAGAGAGGCAGAAGACATCCAAACATATACAGGGACCAAGAGAGTGGATGTTCAAGAGAGGCAGAAGACATCCAAACATATACAGGGACCAAGAGAGTGGATGTTCAAGAGAGGCAGAAGACATCCAAATATATATAGGGACCAAGAGAGTGGATGTTCAAGAGAAGCAGAAGACATCCAGACACATATAGGGACCAAGAGAGAGGATGTTCAAGAGAGGCAGAAGAGAGGCAGAAGACATCCAAACATATACTGGGACCAAGAGAGAGGATGTTCAAGAGAGGCAGAAGACATCCAAACATATATAGGGACCAAGAGAGTGGATGTTCAAGAGAGGCAGAAGACATCCAAACATATATAGGGACCAAGAGAGTGGATGTTCAAGAGAGGCAGAAGACATCCAAACATATACAGGGACCAAGAGAGTGGATGTTCAAGAGAGGCAGAAGACATCCAAACATATACAGGGACCAAGAGAGTGGATGTTCAAGAGAGGGAGAAGACATCCAAACATATATAGGGACCAAGAGAGTGGATGTTCAAGAGAGGCAGAAGACATCCAAACATATACAGGGACCAAGAGAGTGGATGTTCAAGAGAGGCAGAAGACATCCAAACATATATAGGGACCAAGAGAGTGGATGTTCAAGAGAGGCAGAAGACATCCAAACATATACAGGGACCAAGAGAGTGGATGTTCAAGAGAGGCAGAACTCCGCAGAAGACTTCCAAACATATACAGGGACCAAGAGAGTGGATGTTCAAGAGAGGCAGAACTCCGCAGAAGACTTCCAAACATATACAGGGACCAAGAGAGTGGATGTTCAAGAGAGACAAAAGACATCCAAACGTATACTGCTGTAGCAATGAACGAACGGTGAACAAGGGATTGTTACAAAAAAGACATTATTCTTCACAACACTACTTAACGTTTTAATTGAACAGACAGTTGACAGAGACTTTATATTTCTATTTGTATATGTATGTATGTGTGTATGTATGTATGTATGTATGTATGTATGTATGTATGTATGTATGTATGTATGTATGTATGTATGTATGTATGTATGTATGTATGTATGTATGTATGTATGTATGTATGTATTTATTTTGTGTGTAGATGTTATGTGTGTATGTATATGTATGTAGATATGTATGTATAATATATGTATGTATGTATACTTACACAACACACAAACAATCAATCTATCAATTCCAGACCTCTAGGAATAATTGTGGTCGTATCAAAACTCGTTTTACATTTATCGGAGTTTACAATATTTAGACAGAAAAGCGAGAGTTTATGGAATGGAATTCAGTTAATAGATAAGTAAGATTTGTCAGTAATGCGCCGTTGACCACCAGAAAGTTAGTAACACCTTTGTGCTAAAGGAATCCAATTCAATTGATCTACGATGTCAGCTACCTCTATTGCGTCAAATGATAAAAAGCGTTATTTGTTATGAATCTAGTAATCTTTTGTGTCAAAATGAAAACTATTTTGTCATTCCTGGAACGTAATTACTGACCTTTGTTTAAGCATTGTTGCTTCCTCAATAATGTCTTTCAGTTCCTTTTCTGTGAGCTGCCACTGAATCTGCGAACAGAACGTTATCGACTAAGCCTCCAAAATGTCTTACAGGAATCATGGAGTGCGCAATGCGTGACGGGATTGTGAACCAGTTGCGTCTGCTTGCAGGTATGCGGGATACGTGAAAGCCGTTTTGTTTAGTATCAAGAGAGCAAGGTAAATACTTCGTGTGTGTGTGTGTATGTGTGTGTGTGTATTGTCAGAAGATGTGTGCATCTTTGCCCAGCAACCATATTCAGATTGTGGCACCGTTTTCTTGTCGTTTAAATAACAAGTTACAATGCCATCTCGTTTACTATATTTGGTATATTAGTTAATCGCGGTTAGGACGCTAAGGATTCTGGGATGTAGACTCGAGAACTGGGAGTTGATCTGTGCTACTTACCCACGCTTCTTTCACGTCATTGTCAAACTTGATAAACTGCAAAGGAAGCAATTAATTGTACCATTGTATTTATAATGTCTCCTATTACGGTTGTTTGAAACACGTTCATTCCCAACTTAGACCTTTGGTATCTGGTCTACCAAAATGGCAATGTACACCCCAGGTGTTTTATACCAAAAATGTCATATATCAGATTATAATAGCGTCGTTTTATTATCAGCAAAGTTTAATTTTATAACAATTACATACCTCTGAATGAATTATATTCATGGATCACGCCTGTCGATATCAAGTAATCAAATTAACTTTGACGGACATTTTCTCAACAATAACAAATTTCAAATGAAAGTTTGAATGTTGCTTTCAACCCAATATACCCTGCAACGACTAGACACTTTTTTAATCAGTAATATTTTGAAAGAAACAAAAACACGGTTTCTTTTCCCTAAGTCTCACAAAAGATTAGTTATAAAATAAAAGCATAACATATTTTGATAAATATTCTGGTCGGTGCGCAACATCGAATTTCAAGAATTATAATTATATATTGTGAACAACATGCAGCATTCTTTCATACTGGATACTGCACTATATTATAAGAACTTATCTCAAGATAGTTTAAATTATTCACGGTAAGTCTAGCAGTAATGCTGTGGAGGCAACTCTGGTGTAACAAGCCAACGTACTTCCTTTTCCCCTTCGCTTATGGATTTCTTTAGCTGGCGCTTTTCTTGTAAGGCCAATACCAGGCGTGCTTTTACGTTATCCGATTGTTCTGAAAGTTAATGCACGCACATTAGTTTGGAATCAATATAACTGTTACATATATATCAGCAACAGCGACGAGGTGCACAGTAATGTTAATGGTTCCATATTTATTAAAGCTAGCTAGATATTTTAGCATGTTTAAGGATTGTCTCAACATTTCAATGATACACACATTGATTCAAAATTTCTGCCGGATCCATTCGATCTCAAGCACTCTTGCTTTGCACAGACACTTGTCAAACACACTCTGGATATTTTTGCACAGACACTTGTCACAATGTATTATGGATATTTCGCAAAGAACTTGTCACACTTTGAATGTTTTGCTTTGCACTGACTCGTTATCTTGTTCTTGTTCTTGTTATGGTCGTGGTTAGCTCATCACTCTATGTTAGCCACACATTTGTGACTAGAGTATTGTCGAGCTTGGTTTTTTAGAGTTGTCCTTCTCTAGAATTAGTGAGTCCACTACTGGTTACACATTTACCCCCTGTGTGGGATCTTTTACTTCCCCTGGCATAGACACCAGATAGAAGGGACCACCGGCTTTTAGTGTCTCTTCCGAAAGACACAGGCAATGTGAGGTGAACGAAATTGCCTAAGTTTCGAAACGGCGGTAGGTGGGATTGAACCACCGTCCCCTCGATTGACAGTCCGGCGCTCTACCGCGCGACCACCGCTCCTCACTACCACCGCTCCTCACATATCATCTTATGCCATCCATTGCCTGCCTCAGGCGAACGCCCGCCTACCTTTCAGGTGTTTCAAGTTTGCCGCCTCTGCCTGAAACAAAGGTAATACATGCAGCGGCGCTTTCAGATTAAGGTTACGTATGCATAGAAATGGATGTTTCTATAACACATCGTTAGCATAAACTTAAAATATATCACATGAACCTTGTCATTTGTGTATATTTATGGCCGTCTTTGTGAGTGTACTGGTCGTTAAGCTGATGGCCCACTGGCTGTCTCACTACTCGTGGTTGTTCGAATCTTTCTCATCTCTTTGAGAACGCTGACCATTAAAGGGGAGATGAAACGCGCGAACAAGTATTGCCATAACAAGAACATACCACATCGAGGATATGTGACCATGGTTTGATGAGCACGATGCTACGGTAAATATTTTTTTTTTTCAAACTTGGACATAATTGACCACTAGGGACAGCCATATTACGCTCAAACTGCATTTGGTTTGACTAGTTTTTATCTATTCAGTGTAAACGTTTAAATATGCCGAAATTTCTGAACGAAAACAAGAACATGATGATATAATATATCATCATGTTCTTGTTTTTCTTCACGCCTACAAAGGCGTGGAATAGTGAGGTTCACCAGGCCAGCCTTTGCACTGCCACACTCTAGAACACCCGAAAGGTGCTGTTGAAACTATATTGCCAAGGCGTGTCTCACGGCGACCATTGGGTGTGCATACAAGGTCAAAATTGTCAAACCAGCCGAATATCGGGCCTACTCTCCGCATTAAGCCGATTGCCTCATGAACTTTTCTCCCAATTTAGAGGATATATTAATTTAACTTTTTTATTTCGAACACGCATATAATTTATTTGTTGATCTATAAAACGCCTACCGTATAAAATAGTATTATATACAGTAGGCGTTTTATATATCAACAAATAAATTGTATGAGTGTTCGAAAAAAATTGCATATCCTCTACATTGTACGTTCTTACATTTGGAGAATGGTTGTTGAAGCGTTTCAGCCGCCCCCCCCCCCCCCCCCCAAGATTACGGCCCGTTGACAGTCGCACTCACCTCTGTGAGTATGCTTGCCGTTAAACTCATATTCCGTTGACTCCGAAACCTGTGCTTCCTACGTTTGTCGGTCTCTGGAATGGCCGACCCCTTCCACTTTTTCTTCGGGTCAGTCCGTGCTTTGTAGATAATTTCTGTCAAAGCCTGGTATAACATAAATAAATTGTGTGTGAAGGTCGGTATAGTTTATTCCGTTTCAATATCATGATTATTGTTATTAGTAGTAGTAGCGGTAGCGGTAGCGGTAGCGGTAGCGGTAGCGGTAGCGGTAGCGGTAGCGGTAGCGGTAGCGGTAGCGGTAGCGGTAGCGGTAGCGGTAGCGGTAGCGGTAGCGGTAGCGGTAGCGGTAGCGGTAGCAGCAGTATTGTTATTGTTACTGTTACTGTTATCATTATCATATTATTATCGTTATCGATACTGCAATTATCAATATCATCATCATCATTATCATCATCATTGTTATATTGCTGCTGTTTATTGCTTCTGTTGTTGTTGTTGTTGTCGTCGTCGTCGTCGTCGTCGTCGTCGCCGTCGCCGTCGCCGTCGCCGTCGCCGTCGCCGTCGCCGTCGCCGTCGCCGTCGCCGTCGCCGTCGCCGTCGCCGTCGCCGTCGCCGTCGCCGTCGCCGTCGCCGTCGCCGTCGCCGTCGCCGTCGCCGTCGCCGTCGCCGTCGCCGTCGCCGTCGCCGTCGCCGTCGCCGTCGCCGTCGCCGTCGCCGTCGCCGTCGCCGTCGCCGTCGCCGTCGCCGTCGCCGTCGCCGTCGTTGTCGTTGTTGTTGGAAGGAGGGAGGGAGGGAGGGAGGGAAGGAAGGAAGGAAGGAAGGAAGGAAGGAAGGAAGGAAGGAAGGAAGGAAGGAAGGAAGGAAGGAAGGAAGGAAGGAAGGAAGGGAGGGAGGGAGGAGGGAGGGAGGGAGGGAGGGAGGGAGGGAGGGAGGGAGGGAGGGAGGGAGGGAGGGAGGGAGGAAGGTGGGAGAGGGGGAAGAGGCAGGAACGTAAGGAAGGAGTGAACGCGTGGGGATGGAGAAAAGAAGGGAGTGAGTGAGTGAGTGATGTAGACAGTGAGTTCGGAGAGGCGAGTGGGGATGGAGGAAGTGGTGAACGGAAGAAAGGAGGAGAGAAACAGAGCAAGAAGGGGAGGCACATAGAACATAGAGAGGGGTGACAGAAACAGAGAGAGAGACAGACAGACAGACAGACAGACAGACAAAAAGACAAAAAGACAGACAGACAGGACAGAGAGCTAGACGTATAGTGGAGAGACGTTTATATCACATAGCCTCCTCTCTCTACGGCACCTTATTTAGACGCCGGGCCTCTATGCTTTTCGCCTTCCAGAACATCGACGTGGGCGAGTCGGCCAGCATGAGAGACGTCCGAGTGAGAGTCTGCGTGCTCCGGGTCACCGTGTCCTCGTCGTCGTCGTCCAGCACCATGTCCGAGTCCCGCTCCACCAGACGCTTCAACCCAGCCACTGTACGGGTGGGCGATAAACGGGGCGTTATATGCATCAATTCTGCGGCGTGTGGGCGATAAATGGGGTGAATTTGCATACATGTATGGGTCAGAACACGTTGTCCGTGTTACACACTGCCTTGGTTACCACTGTATTTTCTACATGCTGGGTTTTACCTTGAAAGATACGCCGAGCAGGTGTACATTGTCTATAGAACATACTGTGCATGACGACTTACCGCCAGGAAGGGGCCAAAACTTCTTCCACCGTAAGATTACGATGGAACCGGTTGTGACGAAAGCAATCGTGAGTATGAGTCCTAGCTCCGCGTAGACGGCCTGTTGGACAGCGCGGAACTCGGTGTTCTCGCAGTGTTGCTGAAAAAACAGATGTGAAAGATGGCTCTGTATCAGCGGATTTCTATAGATGAGGTTTAGTAATTGATATGTACTTTTCGTACATCTCTGTGTCCCCCCTCGCGCTGCCTCTGCCTCTGCCTGTGCCTCTCTGCCCCTCTGCCCCTCTGCCCCTCTGCCCCGCTGCCGCTGCCGCTGCCGCTGCCGCTGCCGCCGCCGCCGCCGCCGCCGCCGCCGCCGCCGCCGCCGCCGCCGCCGCCGCCGCCGCCGCCGCCGCCGCCGCCGCCGCCGCCGCTGCCGCTGCCTCTCCCTCTCCCGCTCACCCTCCCCCCTCTCTCTCCATCTCCCGCTGTCTGTCCCGCTCTCTCTCTCTCTCCCGCTCTATCTCTCCCGCTCTCTCCTCTCTCTCTCTCCCGCTCTCTCTCTCTCTCTCTCTCTCTCTCTCTCCCGTTCTCTCTCACTCTCTCTCTCTCCCGCTTTCTCCCCTGCCTGCCTGCCTGCCTGCTTCCCTATCGCTCCCCCGTCCATTTGAAGAAACAGATCAGGGCCCAGTTTCATAAACCCCCGTAACGTTACGAGCGGTCTACTAGTCGCAGCTGAGAGCGATTATTCAGTGTAGCTTACAGTCAGTTTCATGTGACCAATTTAGCATCCGCTTTAACAAATCGACGTAGAATTGACTTAATTAGGTCGCGGTGGGGAATCCCTGTACACATTTTTTCGCTTTAGCTGCCGCCTTTGCCGTTGGTATAGCAAATGACAAGCTATGGTGAATGTAGAGGATATCCAGTGTAAACATTAAAAATAATAAATTCAGACTGGGCGTGACGGGACCATCAACGAACTTGGGGAGCATCACGTAAATATTTCAACTGGCGTAAAGTGGTGCAGCATAAGTGCAACTATGGAGCAGACTCGTGAAACCCAACTAGCGTAACTTTACGACGTTTTAGGCTTACAACGAGTTATCGCCCGCTACGACGTCGTAAGCAGGGTCTATGAAACCGGCCCCTGGTAAGTAATTGTTACAAAGCGTTATTCAGACAACAGGCGCTTAGGTTGATACCGTTACAATAATTATACACAAGCGCGGATGTGGTGCCAATCATCCTATATGTATAGCCTTATCTGTAGTAATTGGCATAATTTTTGTGCACGCGCAACGCACATGATACACACACACAACGCTTATCGACAGCGTGTCAAGCCACATGATAGGGTAACAACACCATGAAGCTACGTATATTTGCCAGGTTTTAGTGATTGGTTTTGGATATAAAACATGCTCGCCTCTATTATCGCTCACACTTGTACTCCAGTGGTGGAATATTTATATGGCCCTTCCCGCGCGCCGCTAGATGAGAGAACCACAAACACGATGCGTGGGAAGCGGAACTTCCCAATTGGAGGGTATAGGGGCACCTTATCTATAAATGAAACACGTCATCGAACATTACCGATAGATCAGTCGCGAAAGGTTCCCAGCGTACAATAAACTCCAAGAAGGTCTTCAGGAGTCTTTCCATTATTCCGTATAGTCGCACATTTGAGCGGAAACTCCGGCGTGTCGTCTGCTTTCCGCTCGCGTCACAACGTCAACTAATGACGTCACGGTATTGTGTAAACGTCTTCCGTGCTGCCGAACGTTCGAACGCGGCTATTTTTTTTTCGACTCGCCGTGAATGGCATTGCCGTAAATGTCGTCTGCGTCAAATAGGTGACGATGTATGGGATTTCAATAATTTATCTCGATCAATGATTTCAATCTGTCTGAGACGTCCAGTGGGTTCGTTATTTGGAGTAAACAAACTGAAGATTACAAAAAGAAGCGCATGTCCCCTTGAGAGGCGCGGATAGTGTAGTAGTTAGCACATCCTGTCCCTAGGCTATATCAGGCGCGGGTGGTGTAGTGGTTAGCACATCCGCCTGGCACGCCGACGGCCCGGGGCCAATACCCTGTCACGGCATATTTGGTGTAAAAACCTGGCTCTTAACATAGGGGATTGTGTATCTCCTAAATCATGTTTTTCTTGATCTTGATTAATAAATAACAGGTTCGCTACATGGATAACACGCAGGTAAAGAGATGGGCATTGTGTTCACAGTAGTGCGTCTGGTCTGCCCCTAAATGTACAAATGTATTGTAATGTTGCAAATCGCAGCACGAATGTTTCCTGATAAACCATTTATATTTCTAACTTACTTACTTTTAAAGGCTAGGTATTTTATAACTATATATGTGCTGTGTTTTACAATACCGAAAAAAATGTATACAACATTTAATGTTCTAAATGTATAAGATGTTTATTTTTCATCAAATTCGATAATAATTCATCAGTTATCATAGAACTGCGCATTTACTGTGACACCAATATTGTTACGTGTTCCGTAAACAAAACATATGAAAACTAAATGTCTTACAAATAAGTAGTTAATTATAAATGTTTAATGTTATATATATATATATATGTGTATATATATATATATATATATGTATATATATATATATATATATATATATATATATATATATATATATATATATATATATATATATATATACGTATACAAATATATATATATACACTGTATATATATATATATATATATATATATATATATATATATATATATATATATATTATATATATATACGTATACAAATATATATATACACTGTATATATATATATATATATATATATATATATATATATATATATATATATATATATATATATATATATATATATATTATTAGTATAAGTAAGTCGAATTGCTAGTTGTGTAATTATGAAAAAATTTAGAATATATGTAATTACTGTCTTCATTTTTACTTTACCCTAACTATTCATGTCATTATCTTAATATCTTTAAAAGTATGCCATGCATGTTAATTCCTCGGTACACGCTCTTTTATATTTTAATATAATATCGGTGTTTTCTATCAATCAAGCTTGCTGACATTTGAGTCATTTCGTTAGAACACGTCACGTTTAGTCCTGGATCTGCCCTATAGGGCGTAGACATTTCGTACTTAAGAAAGTTTGACTGTTGATTTGAGTAATATATATATATATGACTTTAAAATTCTACTAGGTGGAAATTAAAAAAATTGGGCATAACTTGGCGAAGGCCATTTTCAAAATGGCTACCAAATTCAATATCCCCGTATCGTAATTAAAACGGCATGAAGAGCAATAATTGTGGTGTGCGGATGTATGTTTCAGGGGACCCTGATTTCAAATGTACAATTACTTGGCACCGCCGGCATTCATTTCCGCCATTTTTAAAGATGGCGGTCGTCAATACAAATGTTCCCATATCTCAAATACTACATCACCTAGAGAAATTGTATTGACAGTTTGCAGATGTATCAACAGTAATTGTTTCAATGTTTTATTTTCCAACGTTCGATAACAAGACAAGCAGTAATACGGTCAGAGTGTCTCGAGTCGAGAGGACTCAAAGACAAGCGGCAGATGGTTGTCTTCTCTCTGTTGACGCTGCTACACCTTCGCCCAGTTGTGTTCGTTATAAAAATAGTAAAATCGCACTATTTACCGTACCGGAAGTGAAGGTAACACACAATATTAATAAATTGTTTAACTGTGACCGTTGCCATACGAAAACGATTATTGAAACTGTGAATGTATATCATATAACTGCCTTTCGGTTTGTGCGATAATTGCCAATGAAAGTGAGTCTTTATAGATATATTTTGCAAGGCGTTGTTTTGTCAATGACGAGACTGTTGCCCATTTATAGTAGCACTTATTCACACGTCTGACGGCTAGGATTGGTAATATCCGATAGGGCGGACTGATAAATAATACAAAGAGAGCAGGAATTGCGCGGTAACAAATATATTGCAAAATGCGATATTATATAACAGCGATTCTGTCTGACTGACTACAAGAGGCGCCACCTAGCGGCATCTCCTCTTAATAGGCGCGAAAACTACGTTGACTTTAATAACTTGCAAACATCAAACATCAATACGAATAATTTACCAAATATTTCAACATGATATCGACATCTGAAACATCAAATTGTGACTATGTACACGTATTTCTCCCACGAGTAGTTTATACAATCTTCGGTAATTCACGTTACGTCCGACGGAAACGCTCAACGATTACGCACTCCACTACACGGTGGCGCCACTAGTCTCAATCACATCCAGCAGCTTGAACTCTCACCACATGCATGACGTCATCAATGTAAGTCCACGCGAGTGCCAATTGTACCTAGTGCTGCACCGGTTCCAGTGGAGGTTGCCAATAAGTCACACGCCATTGTTGCGGACCAGTTTCTTCTGCAGTCCGTGATGCATACAATACACTGAAAGGTCCTAGTATGACATGCAAGAAACCACAATAGTGACATCTTTAACAGATTTCCGTGTATGCGTCATAGACTTGGCAAAAGTAGCAGGTTTAGGTGAATGTTTTGTTGGTGCGTCGTTACGCAAATGTGGCGTGCTTAGGTCAATACCTTAACGTCCAGCCAATGCCATATCAATGAATTCCACGTGCCAAATTATAGAACAATAGTGCTTACTCACGAGTATTTAGTCATTACAAAATGCGGTCGTTTTATCGGTCGATATAATGAACACAATATTACCGTTGTGCATTGTTTTTTCAAAGGAGGGTGCCAACTCCTCAACCCAGAATTGGCAGAGCAGTAATTTGTACCGGGAAGTCTGCTGTCTAGAATGTGGGAAAGTTACATACCAAAGAGTATTGTGGTTACCTCTGGGCGCCAGTCAATTATGTTTTGAAACAGGATGTTTCATTTACCATTTAAACGTGTTGCAGGCGGCATCGTTTAAATTGCGAACATTGTTCCAAGCTTAGTAAAGTAACTAACTTTGATTTCAATTGATTAACTAGTAATGATTTTTTTAAACATAAACCCAGGAGTTGGCCCCTTTGCTTTAAATATATCAACCTTCCAGACGTGAAAAACAACACAATGATTTTCGCTAGGTAGGTTGTCCAATTGTCGATAGGTCGATGCAGTGTTCTGGCGCAAAGTCCACGTAACAACTGGTCAATATTTGGTCAGTGGTCAGTTTTGTAATATATATGTCTAATACGGAACTGGATCGCATTTCCAACGTTGGCAATCCGGACATCATAAGATAGATACATGCGTGGCCAGCTCATTCATGAAATCGTACGTCATTAGAAAACTAGGCCGCCAAAGCTAATTTAAATATGGCTGCTATCGACATGCATCACAATGACTAGCTGACATCTGCCCTTTAACGAGATATTGTTTTCCTTTTTCCTATATCGTTACTACAATCAACTCGGTCGGATAACTTTGATTCCATTATGACATGCATTACCAGTCTACTACACTGTACAAAACTCAACTACGACATTTAATTAACCATATAAATATACATACATCGGTAAAAGATCTCATCGGTTTGTAACTGAGACATAGTAACGTGCTTCATAATTATAATTATAATTATTATTATAGTATTACGTAATTATTCAAATATTCATGTTTCGCGGACAGCCCACGTATGAAAGTAATAAATAAATCATAAATAAACTACATCTCGTCCATACTGCGTGGCAGTGAAACATAACCTGGTTAAAAGTGTCAGAAGTCATCCCACAGTGTCGAAAACGTCACCACCTTCGACTTGCACAACAGAAGCGGCCATTTTGTACAATCTCCAGATGGCGCCGTCGTCAGTTCAGTTCCGGCGACGGTGCTGCACCCTGTAATGCCCGCCGGTACTAACTCTACAGCTCAATTAAACTAAACCTTCACCTCATTACGTCACGTCACGTGACCTATCGCGACGCCACCTGGCGACCTTATTTTACGCGCGTGCACTTTACGAGGGCGGCGCGTGTCCGGCGATCGATGAAAACGAGAAAACGTGTAAATACTGCAGCAGTTTCCGACTAACAATTCGGCGCCTCGACCGTAACCGTTCGTGTCGCAATGTTCACAACGTGCGCCTGTCGTGAACAGCGCAAACTTCCCAAGATAACATTCTAACAGTATGTACAGAATAGTCCCACGCGTTGTGGGTGAAACTGAGGTAATCTTATCGTATGACTGTGCACTCCGCCGAAGCGGCTAGGCATTCGTGACGTCACGGTTGGTTGCCCGGATGTTCACATGACCAGCCCGCGGTGTCCGCTGACGTTGTCCGCCGCCCCGCTGCGCCTGAACGCGCAAACTCGGCACCGACGCAGAAATGTCTCCGGAAACATCCGAATCGGGTAAACGTTCGTGTCGCGTGCGTGACACCCGGTCCGTATGCGTACGTGCCGTGTTCGTGTCGTACCGTAACGTACAGCACTGAATCTGCCGTAACAGGCAACACACTCGACACCCTGGTACGGTGATGTGGCCCGTCAAATAGTCACGTCGACTGAGACGTCCAGTAGGTGGCGCACCGGTCACACGGCGGCCGTGCGTGTGGGTGTGTCCGTGGGCAGGTCCGCCGTCGTCGTGTCCCCCTTCCACAAGTTCATCTCCTCCGTCTCCGGCTCCGGCTCCGTCGTCGGGGTAACGGCGGCGGGAGGGTCGGGTGTCTCGGCCACCGCCATCTCGGCCGCCGCCTCAGACGCCTTCTTCACGACGTTGTAGTTGGCATAGTACCTACAGCAACCACGCGTGTCGTTTACACCATGTTCCCAGTGTCACTAATTATCATTGTAACGTTCTTAAGGTAAATATAATAATTGTAATAAATACGCCAAATTGCGTTTACTTGCTTAGATAAGCCGATAACAATGTTTGCAATTTTAATGTTTCCTACCCGACACACGTTGACGCATCCCCGCAAAGCATGAGCTGTTTGAGATGCAGAACTAGCCCTGGTGGATCCAGTACGCGAAGTGTGGAAGTTAACCGAGTCGAACCAACATCGCCATTAGGATAAGAAAAGCCCAACACTAAGATGGCGAAATACTGCAATATGTCGAAAGAGCAACGTTGGTCAACTGGTCGAGGGAGACAACTAGAGAAGATTGGTATGGTTGGAATATCAACGAGAAAAAGAATAAAAAACATTATGAACAAAACAAAGAAAGACTAGATTGAGCCATGTGATGACCCAATAAAGGTAATTCGGAAACGTTGTCCCACTGACCTCCGTCGTAGCCGAACCAATACGGCGGCCACGATGACCACGGCCAGTACACACACGATGACCACTATGACGATGATGTAGATAGCCAGTCCCCCGTCAGCAACATCTGGAAGGACACGGGAACACTGGTGTGATGCGTGAACCGCAGAAGCTAAATAAAATCTTCTTAGATCGCCGTTGTGTTGTTGACAACAATGTATCTAGGTCCGTGTATATACCGTCTTTTCCTTTTTCATTTTTCAAATTTGCAAACGAAAATGGAAAAGACGGTATATACACGGACCTACACACTCATTATTCTGCGTACCACTTTTGTGCATAGAACATTTCCGCAGAACGTATATTATACATTAGGAAATTTTCAGTCACCTACATCTACCCATAACGTTTAAGTCACGTACAAATCCTTGACGTTGATAATCTCTACCAACCACACAATGTTGTTATAACACACAATTGTAGCGTATACTATACCACAGTCCCATACTTAGAAACATGTTACTTAACAGCAAGTCGCGTACACGTTCACGTACACGTAGGTAACGTACACCATAGTGAGACTCACCTGAACTACCGTCACCAACGTAGTCCATGGGGATGGCAGGAGGGGAATTCGAACTGTCATCTGTCAACAACCAAGAATTTTCACCAATGACGTCTCAGTAAGGGAAATAAAAAAAACGTTCTTTCGAACGGCTAATACTTCTGGTAGTGCGGATATCACCATCACAATCTCGGAATACAGATATGCATGTTATTATTACTCGTAACAAAGATATAACGTTTATTTATGTAGCTTAGATAATTTACACACAAAATAACGTGTTTTGTTCAGCAAGTAATTTATTTAATTACGCAAACATAAACACGTAAATATTTATGATTCAACAACACCCAATGTTCAACTGCTCACGAACAGTATTGAAGTATCATTTGCTAGGTTAAGCTAAAATTAAAACAGCACCAATGCGATAACAATTAGTTTATCTTGCCTAGTCTGAGCCACACTTACAGCACTCTATCTCAAAGACAGCCCCCCGTCCGTATGTCATCTTTCCATCCGGGCATGTCAGACATTCTGTCTGCGCAGGCGCAGGCTGGTAGCTGCCGACGTCACACCGGATGCACGCGTGAGCCGAAACGTTGTAGAATGAGCCGGGACTGCACTCGACTGAAACCACACAACGGACACAGTCAGCAGATGCTGGTGGAACTTGGCAAACAATTGTGGACATCAGTGCAGAAAAAGATTTTAGCAAGTGGAATGTCATACCACGCCGTGACATTGGTAATAATAATAACTGTTATACTTCTATAACGCCTATATCTTTGAAAAGTCAAGCTCAGAGGCGCAACAAAAACAAAATCAATTGGTGTAATCACAAACCGGGACAGCCGAAAGTGGTCACTGGAGCATGGAGCTGCCTAAAAGTTATGGTGGAAAAGCAATTTCAAACAAATATGTTTAAAATGTTATTCAGAAAAGTGGCTGTAGTTTCAGAAGATTTACTTGTAACAGGGAGTTGGTTCCAGGTTGTTGGCGCAGCTATAGCGAAAGCATGTTTACTAATTGTAAGCTTAGTTTTAACAACAAAACGTTGCTTTGAAACGCATGATCTAAGGGTCCTAGGCATATAAGAGAAATGTAACGGTATGTAACAGTAGCCAGTTTAAATTTAATTCGATATACAACTGGAAGCCGATGTAACTGCTTAAGTAGCAGTAGTGATGGTGATAAATGGGGGCCTTAAGTACAATGCGTGCTAAACAATTCTATATACACTGGATCAGTAGTTTTGGCTACGTTACTTAGAAGTGGCTTAAAATAGTGAGGCTATTCTGTAATAATGGGTGTTTGGTTTTTGTTTGTATTTTCTTAAGTTACTTTGCTTCATCTAAATCAAACATGAGATGTGTACTCTTAACTCATAGTTTCCATTGGACAGCTCAGCTCATATACGATACCGATCACGTCTGACCTAAGCAGTAGTCTGCTATCACAAGGCTACTATTTTTCCCTTTTGTGACAATTCCATATGTGCATAGCTTCATGCAGAGACCCGTCCACCCGTAATTTGGATGGGTAAAAACCATTGTGGACGGGTAGAAATATGGGTGAACAGGTAAAAAATGAAGGAGCAAAAAAAGGTCTTCCAAAACCATAGATATTGTCAGTTATGCCTCAAAAGTGAGTGTAAATGGTGTCACATGTGTGTTTGTAGTCCATTTTAGGTCATCAGACACATTTTAAAGTTTGTAAATTGGCTTAACAGTTAACATCCATGTGTCCACCAAAACATGTGTGACTGGCAATAAGTTAGTCCTGCATAAAGCCCTGCGTATGTGCAGCAGCCGACGTACCACAGTACTCCCCGTAGAGCGAGGCCTCGCTGCCGTCGGGACACTCGAGCGTGTTGGACGTGGTCGTGTTGTCCGGGTCGATGACGACCTTGCGGCCGTCGACGACGACGTAGAGGTCATTGCGGGCTGACCGGTTCGACAGGTCGTCGCCGAGTCGCGACAGTTCCTGCGTCATCTCCTTCTGGGACGAGTCTGAAACGACGACAGGGACTGGTTGACGCGAACTTGTATAGATGTGGTTCGTGCAGGTCAATAGTTTAAATTTTTCATATCCAAATCGCGATGTTTCTTTTACTCTACACGAAAAAAAAACCCGGGTTTGGACCCTGTGCTGTCGTGTCCAAATCTAGGCAAGCTCGTCCACTCTCTTTTGCTCCAGATCACTTTATATAAATACTATATATATATATATATATATATATATATATATATATATATATATATATATACATATATATGTATGTATGTATGTATGTATGTATGTGTATCTGGCTATAGACAATGGTGCCTATTTGTGCACGAATAGTCTTCGCTCATTAACAGCAGCGTGCTGAAACTTCCCACATAAACCGAGATGATGTTCGATTTGAACAAGTCTGCCAGTGAGTGAAATGAAAAGGGCTCTGAGGATTGTTTTTACGTTACGGTAAGTGAAGTGAAGATCAACCATGGATTGTTTTATTACGTTTTCTTTTGTTTTATTTTATATGACAACCCACGTTTCTGGGACTACTGAGAAGTTTAACAGTCGCTGCGATGACACGTGACAACTACATACCTGTCGTTCGTGACGCGTCACTGTCACGTGTAATGGACACCTCGAACTCGACGTACGTCAGTCCGCCATACTTGTCGGCTGTCGCGTCCCGTTTCGCCCTCGGGTGGCAGCCCTTCACGGTCGGCGGCTCCAGTTTACACGTGCCGTCTCTTATACACGACAGCTGTGACGTCAGAGCAGTCGCCTGCTTCGAGATTTCGCGTTTCAGTCGGTCCTCGTCGCCCGCGGCGCTGCACTCGACCGGAAGTGACGACCGGAACTCGTAGCGTCGGAGCCGGGCTTCGGTGATCCCTGGGAAGAGGTTACACGTGGTGAGTGTATGGGCGGGATGAGGGATGAGGGATGAGGGATGAGGGATGAGGGATGAGGGATGAGGGATGAGGGATGAGGGATGAGGGATGAGGGATGAGGGATGAGGGACGAGGGACGAGGGACGAGGGACGAGGGACGAGGGACGAGGGACGAGGGACGAGGGACGAGGGATGAGGGATGAGGGATGAAGGATGAGGGACGAGGGATGAGGGATGAGGGAAGGGATGGCATGGATCGACCACTGGTCGAGTGGATGTGTAAGGGGTGGTTATTTAAGGTGGACGTCGCCATGTGGGATGTTATTCCCAGCAACGGAGAGGTGAAACTAGGAAGGTAATAAACTTTCCATTGACACCCAAAGACGTACATGCACGCAGGCACTCTTGTGTGAACACACCCACACACATAGGCACGCACACACACACACACACACACACTCACACACACACACACTCATACACACACTCACACACACACTCACACACACACACACACTCACACACACACACTCACACACACACTCACACACACACACACACACATACTCACACACACACTCACACACACACACACACACACACACACACACACTCACACACACACACACTCACACACACACACTCACACACACACTCACACACACACACACACTCACACACACACTCTCACATACACACAAACACACACACACACACACTCACACACACACACTCACACACACTCACACACACACTCACACACACACTCTCACATACACACAAACACACACACACACACACACACTCTCACATACACACAAACACACACACACACACACACACTCTCTCTCACATACACACAAACACACACACACACACACACACACACACACACACACACACTCACGTGTACAGGCCGGCAGGACACAGCGGGGATTGTCCGGCGACTCGTGCGGCCACAGGTAGGACGTGTTCCGGCCACAGACGTACTTCTTGAACGTCTGTCCAGCGAAGTCGTAGCCGGCCGGACACTGGACAGTGCACGTGATGAGGTCATCTGTCGTGTCGTTGACACACTGCATGCTCCCTCGGTACGGCCGACGAAGTCGACGACAGGCTGCGGACAATTCACGGACAGTGACGACGACAGCTTCCGATATCGTTTTCTTTCACAACTAGTTTATAGTTCAAACCTATGTTAGGTGAAACGTTATACACTGCATGAAGGTATTCGCTATAAAAGTTATTACAATCACTGATTTGCGTCACGTGGTCTTCAACCACAACTAAGAACAAATAAAACGAGGGTAGACCAATTATATTCGGTCACAATTCTGAAGGATTATGAAACGTGTTCAATATATTAAATAAAGCAAATGTCGTATGTCGCAACGTCGACGTGAGCCAACTTTTTAGTTGGTTTATAACACGTCTTCTTTGTTTAAACAATCTTCCAGTTTGACTAAACGTGTCCAATACAATATAACAACTTAAAAGTTGATTTAGTGAAATAATTAATATAAAAGCACAATAAAATCGACGAAGAAATGAAAGTGGCAATGTAAATGGTATTATCATATGTATTGCTATCATTGACGGAGCCAATCGATGAACATGAAGATTTTTTTTTCAGGCTCAGTCTGACATTTTATTCTCAGGTTTTTCAATTATTATAATATATTTCACATTATTTGAAAAAGACGCAGACAGGAAGTTGTCTACCTGGCTGCCCGCGCCTGCGCAGTGACGAACCGGAAACTGCGTACACGCACTCACCTGGGCACGGATGTAGATTGCACACCTTTTCCTCGACTGCAGCGTCCTCACACGGCCGGCCGCCGTTGCTAGGCGACGGACTGTCACATGTCCGGTTGCGCATAGTGACGCCGCCTTTGCAAGACTTCGTGCAGGGAGTCCACTCGGACCAAGATGACCATTGTCCGTCAACTAGCGGAGACACAAAAACAGACCTTATTGACTGCTAATCTAAGTCACAGACGAGACCCCGCGAATCACAGTGTATTTTACCATTAAATATAGCCTAATTATGATTGGCATTAATACACCAATGTATCCGTGACGAAAGTGATCATCAAGTTGGAAGTTGGATGATTAAACCATTCTATTCTGGGCACAACTCAGGTTTGTGGTTATGCGAAGAACTAGGTCTCATAAAACAAATCCAGGAAGAAGGCAATGATACTTTTGTTGAAACGTGGAAAGAAGGTTACCGTAGTAGTGGTATAGAGAAGAAAATAGTATAATCATTGGTTACGGTCATTTGTATTTATATCATCACCCTATTTAGTCACTGACATTTCCACTTAAGCTAATATCGTCACGTCATGAATACTAAAGGCTTAAAGAAGTCATGTTGTTAACTCGTAAGCAATTTGAATCTTTAAGTGCACATTAAACGTAAAAAAGTGAGACAGTTGTGTCTTCAACCGTACATTGATAAGAGCTGGCGTCTTCAACCATACAATCGAAACGCAAAAAGAAATAAGTTGGCTCTTTAACAATACAATGAACTAAAAAAACAGAGCCGGCTTCTTCAGTCGTGTACTAAACTCAAACGAAATACGCCTTGGCGTCTTTATGCACACAATGAACCCGGAGAACTGGCTGCTTGTTTCACCGAGTATGGGTGGTCCGTGCCTGCCAAGGTACGACCTCATTATGAGTTCTTCCGCCATTCCCCACGAAAGAGTTCCCAATAAAAACAGCATTATGCAGGTTGTTTGAATTTCTCTGACGACTTGTATAGTGTTGAGTGCGTAGAGATGATGTTTTTTGTGGAGGTGATTATCAGATCTGTCAAATGATATCAGTGTTTCACTGCGTATGGATATAAGTGTCGTTTTCATTGGTGATGTCACCAAGGCAAATCATTGTCTGGTTCTGAAATAAAGGAGTGTTGGGTTAGTGGGTGCTTTGTAGAAAACTGAGGTTTGCAGGAAATTTCCGGAGAATTTCTGTCAATGGAGGTTAAATATGATGTGAAATATTTTCAATACCATTCAGGAGAAACCTTGTAGGGAGCCAATGTTATAATGTCTGCCGCCTATAAAGAAATTAAATGTCGTCTTATGGGTCCCGCATTGGCCTGTTATCACTGGTTCGTTAAGCTCTATGCAACGTATCCTGGGTAAACATGCGTTCATCTATATAGCGCTGATTTCAATTTAACAAAATATTAACAAGAATAACTGTGATGACTGCAGTCAACGTTAGTTTAATGTAGCACGGGCAACACACAATCACATTAAATAAATCGGCAGTCCAACCACACTGCTAACAAACATGTTTTGACGTGTTGTTTGCTGTTACATTTTAAACGGGATTGTCCTCATATTCCACATACGCACATGCGCAACCGCGAAAATTGGCGATTCCCGACCAGGCTAGGACTTACCGGAGTCGTACTGGCAGTAGTCGCCCGTGTAGCCGGCCGTACACGCACACGTGTAGTTGAGCTCTCCCTCCGGCCGACACTCACCACCGTTCTGGCACGAGTGGACATAACAGTCATACACCTTCACCTCGCAGTGAACGCCTGCAACCGGAAACGGTCAGTGCTATTAGATACACCGCGTCGATGACTGAGGAAATTGTCTTCTTTCAGGCAGAGAGAGACAGACAGACAGACAGACAGACAGACAGACACACAGACAGACAGACAGACAGACACACACACACACACAGACAGACAGACAGATACACAGACACACAGACGCACAGACGCACAGACGCACAGACGCACAGACGCACAGACGCACAGACGCACAGACGCACAGACGCACAGACGCACAGACGCACAGACGCACAGACGCACAGACAGACACACAGACACAGACACAGACACAGACACAGACACAGACACAGACACAGACACAGTCACAGACACAGACACAGACACAGACACAGACACAGACACAGACACAGACACAGACACAGACACAGACACAGACAGAGAGAGTGAGAGAGACAGAGACAGAGACAGAGACAGAGACAGAGGTGAGAGAGAGAGAGAGAGAGAGAGAGAGACAGACAGACAGACAGACAGAGGAGAGAGAGACAGAGAGAGACAGCGAGAGACAGAGAGGAGAGACACAGAGACAGAGACAGGGACAGGGAGACGGAGAGACGGGGAGACGGGGAGACGGGGAGACGGGGAGACGGGGAGACGGAGAGACGGAGAGACGGAGAGACGGAGAGACGGAGAGACGGAGAGACGGAGAGACGGAGAGACGGAGAGACGGAGAGACGGAGAGACGGAGAGACGGAGAGACGGAGAGACGGAGAGACGGAGAGACGGAGAGACGGAGAGACGGAGAGACGGAGAGACGGAGACGGAGACAGAGACAGATCGTGTTTATATTATTATTATTATGAGCACTACTGCCACTATTATCACTGTTATTATTATCATTATATAATAAGACAACGATCCTTCATAACATCCGTCCACATGACATAAATCTATCGCTTCCCTAATTATCGGTTTTGTTTCAAACATCGAAGAAATAACAGAAAACGGTCTGATCGATTATCTGAAAATTCGACTGAATTCGGACCGTGCACGGACCATAGACTCCGACTTGCCTGAGAATCCCGGGTGACACTGACACGTGTAGGCTGAGTGACTGTCGTGACACTGGCCGTAGTTGACGCAAGGGTTCGACTCACACTCGTCTATTTCTGAAGCAACAAAACTCATCTCCTGTCACGAGGTCCATTAGTGACGTGCACGTCAGCAAGGTTCTAGGACAGCGTGCAGAGGGGACTGTCAGGGCAGAGGCGAAGTGGACAAATCTAAAACGACACTGAACGTCCGGTGTTAATGACAGAGCGATGAGCGGTCATTTGAAAGGGGTGGCTTGGTGCATGGCTACCCAGGACAGGAAGCCGTCAATTTGGTCTGTGTTTAAAGGGAGGGAGGGTGTCAGTTCCTCTGAGCAGAATGGGACGAGTAGTGATTTGTAACGGGAAGTCTGCTGTCTACAAGTGGGAAAGTAAAAAGTGTTTTACGGTTAACTCTGCTCACCTCTGCATTATTGCCAACTGATTTTGTTTTGAAACTTGATGTTTTGGTTATCATTTCAACGTGTTGCAGGCGGAATCTTTCAAATTGCGAAGATTATGCCGAGCGTAATAAAGTAACTAAACAGAATTTGCCAGGCAGCAAACCATCAACATGTATGTTGTAGTCATAAGAATCCAATATTAAATTAGACATATAAAACTTAGGAGTTGGCACCCTCGCTTTAAGTCAAGTAACCCTTCACCCATTACCAGTTAAGCAGAGCTATTAGATAGGAGCTGAGCCCCCCCCCCCCCCCCCCCCCACCGATAAGAGAGGGGTCACTCCCCCTACCCAACCCCCATGGAACCAAACGCACACAGATCTCGCTCAATCTCGGACGTCTCGTACTCCTAGTAAGGTATCTGTTTTAAGTTTCTATACCATCCATGTGAGGGCGCTGTGTGTTCGGATGGATTAGCTCTTAGTTAAGGTAAGTTAATTTATTTACTCATTCACATTACATATACAAATGTTAGAAAACGGAATCAATGCAATGGCTTCGGGTTTATTTCACTTAAATAATGTAGAATTCATATAAGGAAGTTGATGAGAACGGGGTCCACTTTTTGTTCGAGGATGCTACCTGATCCAAGATGGCCGCTGTACGAAGCGTACGTTAGAAAGAACGTTGTTATTGTTATTAGAGTCGACGTGATAATTGTCATGTTAGTAATCATACACTAGAACTACTGATGTTATTATGCAGCTGATGTGATAATGGTCGTTGTACTATGTATACTCCGCAACGTAATGTTGTTTTTAGATAATTATCGTGATAACAGACTACAGAGAATAGTGTCACAGACTAGCAAAGTGGCGTATATCTCATGTCTGAAATGTTATCACGGAAACGTCACAATGCATAGATATAACGTGTGAACACCCACCAAAAAGCCCACACACCAAACCCACTTGTTACCCCTCCGAAATAAATATTATATTTGTAATTATCTGGAAGTGAGACTGCGGTTTTTTAAACAGGGGGTCAGTATTGATAAAACGACGCATACAAGATGATTATGATGTTGATATGAACCAGACTCGGGGGCAATTACTTTGTAGTAGGTAGAAAAACGCCAACTGCATTTACCAGTGTTGGTTTTTATACTAATTGGATTTTCTGAATATGTAATTGGTTTTACTACCACTTTTCAAATCTTCAATTACACCACGCAACTTTTTATTTAAAAAAAAGTTCTGCGGTAAATACATACTCAGTCTTTGAAGTTTCAATTTCCGAATGGTATTGTTGACATTGAACTGAAATCGGTGTAACATAACTGGTACAGGTGGGATCTGATCTGGTACAAGTATAATGACCCCGAGTCCAGCACGGTCCGTGTATATACCGTTTTTCCTTTTTCGTTTTGAAATTTGCCAACGAAAAACGAATTCCTTTTTCGTTTACAAATTTGAGAACGAAAAACGAATTCCATTTTCGTTTTTCGTTTTCAAATTTGCGAACGAAAAACGAATTCCGTTTTGGTTTTTCGTTTTCAAAAGATAAGTAAGAAAAACGAAAAAGGAATTCGTTTGTCGTTTTTCGTTCTCAAATTTGAAAACGAATAAGGAATTCGTTTTTCGTTCGCAAATTTCAAAACGAAAAAGGAAAAAACGGTATATACACGGACCCAGCACTGAGAGAAGACAGAAGACAGAGTTAGGAGTGCGAGTCGGTAACGTTCCCCTGCATACCTACACACTGAGTGACATTGGTGGCCCCCCGCTCCACACTGGCCGTGCCGGGCGGGCAGCGCTTGCACGAGAACTGGCCCTCCTCGTTCTGGTAGTCGCCAAGCGGACACAAGGCACACACCTCCCGCTCCAGGTCGTAGTACGTGCCGGCCCCACACGCCACTGAAACACGACAACAACAGTGGAGGAGATCGGAAGAACAGTTGTCCAAATTGTGAGACACATATGAAGAATACCAGGGGTAGTTTAAGTGTTTAACCGGGGGTAATTCAGGTGCTATCGATTAGTGTTGTGAAGCAAAGCTATCCCATCTGAATGTCTTCAATGACGGTAATTAGGTTTATCGGTGACACGCCACTGAAACACCGACAACAACAGTAGATTTAACAAGATTGTCACCTAGAGATTCAACTCTAGATGGCAGGTGGACAAGGAAGCCGTTTGGCTTATCGAGAGTGCAACCTATCTATCTAAGTATACCCCGCCCTTCTTAGGTAAAGTCGATCTTTTTTTTTAATATATGAACACTACTAGCACCTACACAATCAGCTGATAATCTGTTCCATTCATTTACTGTTCTTTGTGAAAATGAAAATGTTCTAATATCTAGTCTACACTGCTTCTTTGCTAATGTAACACCATGTCCTCTAGTCCTTCTCTCTTCCTTGACCGAGACAAAATATTTCTATCAACATTTTCATACCCATTCAATATTTTGAACACCTCAATCTGATCTCCTTTCATTCTTCTGGTTTCTAGTGTTGTTAAACCACATTCCTTGAGACCCATTTCATAACTAATATTCCTGAGTTTTGGTATAATTTTGGTTGCTCTCCTTTGTACTCGTTCTAGTATATCAATATCCTTCTTGCGATATGGTAGAGAAGATCGGAAGAACAGTCTTCCAAATTGTGAGACAGTTATGGAGAATACCTGAGATAGTTTAACCGGGGGTAATTCAGGTCCTATCGATTAGTGTTGTGAAAATCCAATATGGCGACCCTGTTTCAAGATGGCCGCCAGTGTATCCCTTTTCTACATCTACATTGACAAAGCTATCCCATCTGAATTACTGTGATTAGGTTTATCTGTGAACATGTTGAAGCACGTTATGCAATTAAACATATGCTTATAATTTAACTGGCTCGTCACATTATGCATGATGGATCACTCGGCGTAGTTTCTTTTATGTCGAAAGAGTCTCTGATGTGTTTAATGAGTTGGACAAAATGATGTCTGAAATAACATAATTCGTAATTACTGTCAATGAGAACGTGTTTCCAAATGTGCTGGATGAATGCTTTATTTCGTGGAAGTGACTGTAATTAAACAATGATTTGCATTTGTGTGCTTATATATGGCTTTTGATTCTAAACAATCCTGACTGAGAAAACACTACCTAAGCGGTATGCGGTAAGCGTTTATTCATTTATCTTAGATGTTATCGATTTAAATGGCTGCGCTATATAACTGCTGCGATACGGTTGGAGGCACTTGATTGCGACTTTATATGAGCTCACTCCTACGCGAACCTCTCATATTTATTCGTGCCACTTCCGGTTCGAAAATGTCATCGCGACATCCGGCAATATCGCACGAACTGGCGCGCAC
>OZ024863.1:47883518-47901018 GCA_964017155.1 Oasisia sp. SBJ-2009 | reverse complement strand
GGCCTGTTGTAAACGAGATATTAGGTTCGCCATCTGCCGTAGCGGCCAGATCTGTATGAAGCCAGAGGGCGCGCTTGATTTCAGGTTCGTGTGACCCGGTGGCGGGCCGTCTAATGAACACGTGGCCATGTCGTGAAGCATAGTCCATGCCTCGTGTATATAATATATGCACGCACGCGCCCGCACACACATATCATACACATACACATACACATACACATACACATACACATACACATACACATACACATACACATACACATACACATACACATACACATACACATACACATACACATACACATACACATACACATACACATACACATACACATACACATACACATACACATACACAAACACACAAACACACAAACACACAAACACACAAACACACAAACACACAAACACACAAACACACAAACACACAAACACACAAACACACAAACACACAAACACACAAACACACAAACACACAAACACACAAACACACAAACACACAAACACACAAACACACAAACACACAAACACACAAACACACAAACACACAAACACACAAACACACAAACACACAAACACACAAACACAGACACAAAAACACACACGCGCGCACACACGCACGCACGCACAAACACGCGCACACACAAACACACAAACACACACACAAACACACACACACACACACACACACACAAACACACACACACATACACAAACACACACACAAACACACATACACAGGTTTTGATCTCTTTGATGATAAACAATCCAGTAGTATGTACTCGAAAATATGGTAATAATTGTATCCCATATTTGCAGTCGTTATCCCCTCCCCTCCCCTCCTTTATTAGTAACAAGACCTATAAATCTGTATTGCAAATAATTTCACGCCAGCTTGGTTTTGTAGAAGCCACCCGTATTCACAATTCCTACGCAGGTATATAAGAAATACAGTTATACTCAGAGCGATGTTACACAATGGCATTTAACTGACCTATAAACGCTGTTTTGCATCAACAATCACGTGACAAAAACGACAGTGCCATTAGCGTTACGTTATCACAGAGAGCGTGTGTCACGTGACCTACCTTCGCACACGGGCGTGGGTCCTGACCAGAATGTCCGGCCGCCGCTCGACTTACAGATGAGCCGATCGTGACCGATGAGTTTTGTTCCCCGGGAACAGTCGAAGTTACACACGCTGCCGTACGCATGCGTCAGCGTCGTGCAGAACCTGGCGCCACCTATCGGCGTGCCAGGATCGGGACACGTGGTAGCTGAAGCAAAACAAGTACTCAATTATTGGATTGATATAATTTGATATTGCGTCTGTCAAATGTAGACTTTCGAAATACAGGAAATTAAAACATATTCACGGGTCTCATTCACATGTTGGGTGGAATCAAAATATTTGATGGGACTTCGGAAGACATCGCAAAAATACTTGATGACGCTGGATATTTTTGTGTAGAATTACAAGTCAAGGGACTTCATTTGAGGATATAGCAAATTTTGCAACAAAATGACATGTCTCAAATTTACTTAGAATCTTTTATTATGTTTTTTTCTGTATGTCGATGTGGATTTTTTATTGAAATTTTGAGAACACAAATTTACATTCACCAAGAAAAGACTACATTGTTATAAGCTACGTTCATACACAAAAGTGTTTTCACAATTCATAACTCACTAAATAAATAAAATATTGTTTCACATTCACATCAAAAGTAAAACATGTCGTTTTTATTTATCTTCCGGAGTTCGCAAAGCAACACCCATTCACATTTCGTTGTTCAAAACAAAACCCAACAACCTCGGAGTATTCGGTGCTCTCAACACTTACTCCGACAGAACGGAATATCGCCTGACCACTGCCGGTCCCGTCCACACTTGATCCGGGCATCGCCGACGACGGAATAGCCGGGGATACAGGAGACGGAGCATGTGGAGCCGTACACATTGGACGCGTCACACGTCAACACGCCGAACAGCGGGTTGTACAGCGCCCTACAGCGGATTACTGCAACAACAGACACGCGCGTGATGGTCACCAGGGGCGTCACAGGACAGGAGAGAAATGTCGGCCATTTTGGCGTGCGCGAATGTCAGGATGTTGTGTGTACTTCAGGTAGATTGTTCCGCTTCGAGGAAAATGTACAACAGCTGGTTAATTGAGTAAGTTTGAACGGTTATAATGACTTTGTAAATAACATCAATTTTACTGAATACTTGTTTACCATTGTTAAAATAACAAAGAAATGCCAGTATTTATCACCATTAGCGTATGTTTATATCTGTTTTAAATTAGTTACCACAGTGGCGCCGTCTGTAGGACAATGACTCACAACAAATCCATCTAGAAAAGTATCTCACATGAAAAGACATAAATCAATAAATAAAAAATAGTTTGCTAGTGCACAAAATGTTGCTCAATATCGTAAAAGTAGTTATTTTAAATATAGTCGCGCTATGTATGTATGTGTTATGTGGTTAACTGTTTTTCTTCAGAATCGGGCACATGCGTGCACTGAAACAGTTGCACTCCTATCCGAGTGTGTTGTATATCTCCTAAGCTTTGGAAAATTATTGCCACCATAGCAGTATCGAATGGGCTACCACGTTATCCCATCCGGAGGGAGAACGGGCATTTCCTTCTAGTGCGTATGAAGAGAATAGCTAATAATAAATCATAATCATAATAATCATTATATTCTTTAAAATCGTAATAATCATTATAACAAAGAGACCAGCAGGTATTTATAAAGAGAGCAGGTCAAACGTATGAAAAAATTATTAGAGAAAATATCGGTGCATATGCGAAGAAGGTATTTCATAAAATCAAAGAAAGTACAAAGTATAAACAAAGATGTTTTTAATATATATTAGTTCGTGGTTGCCAAAACTACAGATCATAATGTGTATAATAAATGTGTATAGTTGCAAAGAGAGCAGTGAATACATATGTGGAGGGCAGGTCACTGGCCGTTCAAAAATAACAGCTGGTCATAAATAAGAATATACTGCCTCATAACTTCAAAGAAAACAGCTCTTAAGTAAGGAGAAAGTAAAAGAGCGTTTATTTCATGATTCACTTGTATTATTTATTGGTGAGTCTTTTGATATAACGCAACTATAGATCATTATGTGTATAAAATAAGTAGCTGCAATGAGAGCAGTCAATACATATCATATGTGGAGGGCGGGTCACTGGCCGCTCAAAATAACAGCTGGTTATAAATAAGAAAATACTGCCTCATAACTTCAAAGAAAACAGCTCTTAGGTGAGGAGAAAGTAAGAGAGCGTTTATTTCGTGTTTCACTTGTATTGTTTATTGGTGAGTCGTGTGATATAATGCAGCTGGCATTCCACGGGTAAAAATACTGTTTTTGAGGCTCTGGAATTTAGGGTTATCGAGTTCGTTACGGCACAGCCAGGAACAAATATCTAGGTCTTTGGAGACAGAAATCAAAATAGTTCTGGAACTTCGAATTGCCAAGGTTTTATTTAAAGACTTGAAACACATGTGTTTAATCGACTAGCGACCAATCCATGGTGTCTTTATATGCATTAGAACGTATTAATCGTTCGCGTTCACACCAGTAGAGCGGGTAGGTGATTATATCACATCATATCATTTCAAAAGTGCAAAGAATGTTACTTTCAAAGGATTGTGTCAACTCGCGTTTAACGCGCAACTACACAGCCACGCTGGCGAGTTGACTCAGCGGTTACTGCTAACAACACGACGCGAGCATACGCCTTGTACAAAAGTTACACAAGTCTGAGACGGACAACCACGTGAGATGGACATTCATATTAAATGAAGAATCTTGTGCCGTTTCTTCACTGCCTGGCATAAGAAAGAAGTCTTCTGGGTGGAAGGTCTTCCAATGTAAAGACATTGTATATTTTGGTACGAAGTCGTTTTCTAGCTTTGATAAAACTATCTTCTGACTTGTAGTCGTTAAATTTGACTACCAGGTATTATTTGGTATTCAGTGGAAACAGACTCGTCCAAGATACTATTTTACTTCCGACGGACAGTCACAAGGACACTCAATTGAGACGAACCCTAAATCTGAACTGAAACCCAGCCTGAAAATGGCTACTTATTCACGAGGACACTCCACTCACCTGACCATTCGCGTAAAATGACACTTAACCAATATGGACACTTCAACGTGGTGGACACTCGCATAAAATAACTATACAACAGGGAAACCCACACACACACACACGCACGCACGCACGCACGCACGCACGCACGCACGCACGCACGCACGCACGCACGCACGCACACACGCACACACACACGCACGCACGCACACACTCACTCACCAGAGACCGACGGACACTCATCAAGGACACTCACTGAAGACACTCACCTTTAACGGACACGGAGAAGGCGCAGCTGTCGAAGTTGCCCGTCTCGTCGACGGCCTTGTACTCGACGTAGTGCACGCCCTCGTGGAAGCGTCGTCGTACGGTGGACGAGGCGCCATAGATCGGGACGGTCTGGTAGATGCCCCTGAACACAACCGCCAGTTACAGACAGTCTTCTTACAAAACATCGTGTCCAAATTTTAGACTTCATTGTTGATTTTGGGGGAAGGTTCTCGGTGGAAAAGTTCAAACGTTTTCGGTGGAAAGGGTCAAATGAACGCACAGAGTGAGAGTAGAGTTTTGTGTGATGCTTGTTTGTCCTGTTGGTCTGGTTCTGGAGCAGTCTGGCCTTGAGCAAGAAGTCTGTCACCAATTAACTCAACTACACCGTACACGGTGGTGGCATTTACTCCGTAACCAACAACAGGTACTGTTATAGGCACTTCATAGCGCACCCCCATCTGCACGCATACACCCACACACACTCTGTTAATCTCTCTCTCTCTCTCTCCGTGTCTGTCTGTCTGTCTGTCTGTCTGTCTGTCTGCCTGCCTGTCTGTCTGTCTGTCTGTCTCCCTGTCTGTCTCCCTGTCTGTCTCCCTGTCTGTCTCCCTGTCTGTCTCCCTGTCTGTCTCCCTGTCTGTCTCCCTGTCTGTCTCCCTGTCTGTCTCCCTGTCTGTCTCCCTGTCTGTCTCCCTGTCTGTCTGTCTGTCTGTCTGTCTGTCTGTCTGTGTGTGTGTGTGTGTGTGTGTGTGTGTGTGTGTGTTTGTGTGTGTGTGTGTGTGTGTGTGTGTGTGTGTGTGTGTGTGTGTGTGTTTGTGTGTGTGTGTGTGTGTGTGTGTGTGTGTGTGTGTGTGTGTTTGTGTGTGTGTGTGTGTGTGTGTGTGTGTGTGTGTGTGTGTGTGTGTGTGTGTCCCTCCATCCCCTCCCTCCCTCTCTCTCTCTCTCTCTCTCTCTCTCTCTCGCTCTCTTCACTTTCTCTCTACCTATTGAATCAGTATAACAAATCAAATCTAACACATTTGACGATGATTCGCGCTTGACCTTAACTAACTTAGACGGACGATCACTTGAGCCAAGTGCTTATACTAAACATATATATTAGTGCAATGCAGTTTGTACTAAACAGATTTGAAAGTGCGTCTACAGCATGCTTCCAATCCGTACTTAACACCAGCTGTATGGTGATTCATCTAACTACCTTGTGACGTCGATTCCTTCCTTAACACCGAGACAGAAATTGCGTAAGGTAGATAGATAACTGTGAAGTTAGTTTAAGAAGTAGGTCACACTTATTTGTTGTCATGCCCATGCGATGAAATACCGTACAGTTTGTTCGCTGTGCTTGTGACAGTTGAAGACAAGTTCTTAATTAGTAGCAAGTAAATAACACTAATAATTATTCAGCAGACGGAGATAAAATGAGTTTTTTGCCCTGGGGATCTATTGCTCGTGGCTGTGCGAATTCATCCTGTAATATTACGTCATTTCTCACAACATGGCGTCTTTGACAAAGGCAACACTTCCTGTCTCCACGCAATGATGGCGGCCATCTGTTTCCGGTTCTCATCAAACCGACATTAGTTTACTAAAAACATCGAATGTCTGCCGTCCTTCGGGTTTTGCTTTCCAATGTGTATTCATTTCTCCATGTAAAATACACCTTTCAGTTCAGTTGTGTTCTTTTTATGTGGCCGATTAATTTTCCTCAGACATATGCCAGAACCTTCGTGTCTCAGTTATGGGTGGTCGTTACTATCGTGCGCTCAGCAACCATCATATTTTGTTCATTTTCGGTTTGAATTATTTCTCCATTGCCAACATGTGTTCACTGTTTTAATAACGTGCTTTCATGTTACCTTTACAAACTGTTGCTAACCTGATTAGTTGAAACAATACGAGGCCCTGAGGCCCTACTCTTGCTTCAAGGATCGCAAGGCCATCTCGGTACTGTGGTCGTGGCTTCATGCGTTCGCACCTTCGGTGCGTACACAAAAGCCAGTCGTTTGTCTGGGTGTCTGCGTGACGTTTGGGTCCCCGGGGTACGCAGCGTTTTATCTTCCGCGGACCTTTCCACTGGTCACAAGGGAACGCCTCGCAGCAGATGTTCAGTAAATCAGCTACACTTTGCTCCTGGCCATATTCGCCACATTTATTAACATCCACCGGTGTTAACAAAGCGATCGTTGCAAGGCGTTTTCTTCCGGCTGATCAGCTCGGTTACTATGTGTATATTATTGTGTGAATTTTCGGTTAATATGTGTATAATATTGTGTGAATTCACGGTTACCAGTATGTGGATATTATTGTGTCAGTCGTCATCGCAAAATATAGTTAGTGTGCCATAGTTTCGCGTGAAAATGGTGAAGGTTAGTGACAGATTGTCCATTGAGACGCGACGTTCCAACAGTGGGGGTCGCGTCTGAATGCGGTCGCCAAAGACGCGTTCAGTAACTCAGTAAATGTGCAGGTACCGTGCAGACGTTAGTTAGTGTCGGGAACGAGAGAGGGCGCTGTCGGAGGCCACTCGCAGCGACATCCCGCGGAAAAAAACGGAAAACGCTACCGGCGGTGAAAGAACAAGCTAGACGGAAAACGAAAACGTATCAACTCACCAGTCCTGATCGCTACAAAAACAACGGGCATAGGTGGTAATAAACACTGAGTTCGTGTACAATCACATGTGTTCATATGGCGATGTCAGCAGAATCAACAAAGAGTTCTAACAGATGGCTCAACAAGATCTTACGTATAAGAAATATTTGCACTTAACGCAACGTTATATAATTCTTGCAATCTTATCGAGGGGTACTAATGTTCTTAAATATATTTCTGGTTTCCGCGAAGATAACGGATAACGATCTTCCACTTCACACCCTAGAGAACCACCCCCCCCCCCCCCAACTGGAGGGTGCCGGAATGTCTTGTCTCAGCGTCTACATCACTTATAACATTACAACTAATATTGTACTTGGAAACTGCAGCATCAATGTTACATAATGTTTTAAACATGTTCTTATCGCTGTTTGGACCTATTTTTATCGCACTATAAATATAGACATGATGGTTGTACGAAATAAAATTGATTGATTTCATTTATTTATACCCATGAAATCATTCATATAAAAACACCCTCTGAAACATCCCACGATAATTATAGTCTTACAGTCCATGCGTGTGAACAGACTAAGTTAGATTAGAAAGTTTCTTAAACGAAGATGTGACGTCTAATCGTCAAAACGACTGATTCTGAAGTCGAAAACAGTGTATACTTTTTTCTAAAAGTGTGTCCGATGAAGTCTTATCAGATTTAAATAAAACATTTGCAAAAACGAACAGAATGTCATTCCGGGTAACAGGTGGGGCTTTATTGAAAGAAAATGATTCCAGGAGAGATCCGGCTTGGAATATGCTGTATCATTTCCGCACAGTTACATTTACAATCGTGACATTGGTCAACAATTCCAGCGAACTGTTCGTTGTCTTTTGTAAAGGGCACGTTCGTAAATGGGGCGAAATGACATGCGGTATTTAACGACGAATCGATGGAGTTGTTTTCTCTGCAGTAACATAAATATTTGCCTCAATGTGTGTCAATGCCCACTTAGCGCGTTTGACGCGTCGCTTGACTTTAACGCATTAGCAGACGACAAATTGCGTCGCTAGGGCAATTAGCGTGTTCTCGATCCACTCGCGCAGAGTGGAGGAACCGCACTTGTTCACTTTCGGGTTGGGCTGCACCCAAACTATTCCGCATTTGTAAGAACGCATTTGTGGCCGGCGTGCAAGCAGAACCTCTTTCCCTCCAGCGGGCATAACTGGGAAAGTCTGCGCGTTGCCCAGGGCTCTTTGACTCTACCGAAAAAGCTCAGCGACTCTCCGGTCAATGTCTGTCATATACATGTACCAACAAAATAAGAATGTCGCCTTTTTCCAGAAATTACTCTATGCTGGTAGGCCATATATTAAAGTAACAGTTATTATTTATCACCTATTATATACTACTCAAAATGTGCTAGGGATCACTATTTAGGGCGGCATTATATTTTTCGGCATGGGTATAACACACAAAATTAAAATGGCATGTATTCGACATGTTTATTTCCTTAATTTCATTGCTGTATACCAAATTTGAACAATAGGTAACACCACTGAAATTCAGGAAATAAACATCTCCTTGAATACATGCCATTTTCAGTTTTTGTGTGATACCCATGCCGAAACAAAATAAATACCGCCCTAAATAGTGATCACTAGCATGCTTGAGTAGCATAGTAACTATACACGACTGGGTTTCATTCACAAGTACGGCTCTTGGCGGAGTAAAATGAATGAAATAAGAGCGGTAACCTAGCATAATAGTACCACTAACAAATGTACGCTTGTCCATTTATAGCCGCGCTGCCAATCAAAATGTCTACGCTAACAAAACAAGTCTTTTCCTAAAGGCAGTATATCCTAGACTCTCCCACGCAGGAGCTTTGTTGTCGCTAACAGAGAAAAAACGACTGTCTGTAGCGTAAACATCTCGCAAAATTTGTGTCACTTGATTTATACATGAGTGCATGTCATTCGGCTTTCTACACAAGAATTGTGTCACCGCTTTGTGTATCTGCGTATGTGTCCGTCCGTCCGTCCGTCCGTCCGTCCGTCCGTCCGTCCGTCCGTCCGTCCGTCCGTCCGTCCGTCCGTCCGTCCGTCCGTCCGTCCGTCCGTCCGTCCGTCCGTCCGTCCGTCCGTCCGTCCGTCCGTCCGTCCGTCCGTCCGTCCGTCCGTCCGTCCGTCCGTCCGTCCGTCCGTCCGTCCGTCCGTCCGTCCGTCCGTCCGTCCGTCCGTCCGTCCGTCCGTCCGTCCGTCCGTCCGTCCGTCCGTCCGTCCGTCCGTCCGTCCGTCCGTCCGTCCGTCCGTCCGTCCGTCCGTCCGTCCGTCCGTCCGTCCGTCCGTCCGTCCGTCCGTCCGTCCGTCCGTCCGTCCGTCCGTCCGTCCGTCCGTCCGTCCGTCCGTCCGTCCGTCCGTCCGTCCGTCCGTCCGTCCGTCCGTCCGTCCGTCCGTCCGTCCGTCCGTCCGTCCGTCCGTCCGTCCGTCCGTCCGTCCGTCCGTCCGTCCGTCCGTCCGTCCGTCCGTCCGTCCGTCCGTCCGTCCGTCCGTCTGTCTGTGTCTGTTTCTCTGTCTGCCTAACTGTCTGACTCTCGTTTTGTCCGTCTGTGTCTCTGTCTGTCTCTCTGTCTATATCTGTGTGTGCATGTCTGTCTTTATTTCTGTTTCTTCGCCGGTTTATAAGAATGATTACACGTCATCGTCCGATTACAACCAGGATGAACAATGGTCCGCCAGTTGACTAGTATTTAGCAAGTGTCTAGTAGAGGTATCACGCATGGCGACTGGACTGGACGGGCTCAAGGATGAAGGGTTTCATCACACGCGTGTACGCCACGTATTGTCAAACACACACGTACTTGGCCTAGACGTCTCACCGGTCCGTCTCATCCCCGCAATGCAGACCGGCGTTAAACAATTACACTTATCATCACCGTACCTCACAACTCGACATCTTATCTCTAGCAATAAAAACGACGCTCCCAATCAACCCTATTGCGCGGCGCGGCGCTTGATTCAAAAAGGATTTATTATCGTCTCGCTGTCGACCCCGATTACACGCCCGAAAACAGCGACTTTTGACCAGAGCTGGCGGTAACCGCTGGCTCCCGAGTCAACGTTTACCGAGCACTGCAAACATCGCTCGGCGGGGCGAGCGACTGTGTCAACAACGGAGAATGGCAAGAGTTCGTCTGACCTCCATAGGCCAGACGGCGATCACATACGGGAGGACTGCGTTAAGAGAGATCTGGAAAGAGTGGGATGAGAATGGAGAACAACAGCAAAAGTTAGGAGTTGGAGACTGTTGATAGAGAACAGTAGCCTGTAGTAGGTTGCAATATATGGATCGCAAAGTCGCGACCAGGAGTGGTTCCCTAGCCATCTGATCTAATGAATCCCCGGGTAGACAGCGGCGTGTCGAGGGAAGCCACAGCCGACGCCTCATCACATATTTACAAAACACAAACACCTCATAGCGGACGTAACCCACAAACAGCACGAGTAATTGACTACACGATAGTGCCCGATTGTCGCCGTCGTGGGCCGAAACAATGCGGCGTTGTTTCATAAATTACGCCCGCTTTATGGAGTGTTGACTTTTTACCGGACGAAAACGTGCTTGTTATTGTGGATATACGAGACGGTGGCCGTGACGTGAAAGTTCGTTACGTCACATGCGGTGACTGGAACCCCAGGAGCGAGGCACCCAGAGCGTGGGACAGCGGGCGAAGGTGTGGGACATCGGGGCGTACAGCCAGAGGGTTATGACCCAGGGTCGCCCGACGCACAATGCAAGCCTTGTCTCGGGCCGCGCTGATTTAACGTGAGAAAACAGAGTGTCGAAATAATGGCTTGGCCTACGCCGATTAACGCGCGCCCACCCAAAAACACGCTCCACGCTGGTATCCATCCCGTCCCGTCCCTCCCCGGACGCTGATGGGAAGACACGACGTACACGCGCGCCATTCCCGCGAACAAGTTGCCATTTAGCGGCGGGCCCCGCCTGTGGCCTTGCATCGACGCGATACACATCGCGAATCCGTCATTTTGATCTTTCCTATCTAGGTCACCATCGATGATATGTTGTTGTCCGCCTACCAACGAAGCAGCCTTCTTACTACCAACGTCCTGGTTTAAATTAAACATAATACTTATGTGTGCGACTATGCCGGTTCAGTGATGTACGTAAGTTCAAAGCGTACTGCAAAAGTGTTCAGGACCCGGCGGGCACGATTCTGTGAACCGCGGTATGCCGGGAAGGTGGTTCACTGCAAAAGCCACGCAGCGATAACTGGCGATAGCGTTGTGTTCGATCGAAGGAAACGCCTTCTACAAGATAAAGGCGCACTTGAAGCTGTAAACAAAGGCTACATAGGGACACGGTATCTTTACAGTACCTGGCGTTCTATAGATGGGGCCGGTGGAGGCGGCGACTATGAAACGAAACTGGGCAGCGCGCATTGCACGCAACAACAAACTTTGAACTTTCCCTGAATGAAAACATTATCGGGGTTTTGTGATTACACTATCTTATAAATTTGTTAGATAATGCGTGTTGTCGCGTGTGTGTTCGTTCAGTGTCGCTGGTCATGTGATATTTCAGATGTGGTGGGTAAAGGGTGGTGCTCTGCTATTCACACTGACGTCGAGACAAAGAGACTGCGAGGAAGATAGCCGGACAGATACAACAAAAAGATAGACAATGATATAGACAGAATGACAGAATTACACAACAAATTAAAAGAGATAATGACAGGTGGAAAGAGAAAACACAGCCGAGCAAAGTCAGATAGAGGGAGAGAGAGAGAGAGAGAGAGAGAGAGAGAGACAGACAGACAGACAGACAGACAGACAGACAGAGGAGGAAGAGGAGAGGAAAAACAAGGGAGTGGAGAGAGAGAGAGGGGGGTGGAGAGAAGGGGAGGGAGACAGAGAGGAGGAAACCCGAGAGCGGACAGGTAGAATGATAACATGATAACAAGTAGAATGGCAACGAGACAGTGAGACGGAGATTCAAACCACCTATGGCAGAAAGAGCGAACGACAGCGGTAAAGAGGGCAACAAGCCGGGCTGGCGCTCATTGCTACGAGGTGGTCTTTTCAAACATCTCGGGCATCAAAGAGGCTGCCTCGTTCCTTCCGGGCCAGCGAGTTTTTCCAGTCGACGCACCGTGATAGAAGATCAGCCTGATGGCTTACGTCTTGTGCCGTGGCGGAAGGTCTGACGCAAGACTCTTAGACTCCATCGGCCAGGCGATGAAAAATCTGATGCCAGAACTCAATCTCATTCGACAAGGCGATGGAAGGTCTGATGCCAGACTTCAGTCTCAGTCTCCAAAGACCAGTCGATGGAAGATCTGACGCCAGAACTCAGTCTCAGTCTCCATGGACCAGTCGATGGAAGGTCTGACGCCAGAACTCAGTCTCAGTCTCCATCGGTCAGGTGATGGAAGGTCTAACGCCAGACCTCAGTCTCCGACGGCCAAGTGATGGAAGGTCTGATTACCAGACTATATTCTCAGTCTCCATCGGCCAGACGATGGAAGGTCTAACGCCAGAACTCAGTCTCCATCGTCCAGGCGATTCTCGCCATCAACCGCCAACACAACACATGATGTTTTATAAATACGTGCCTGGATACACCACTACACGTAATTTGGGCGCTGCCTGATACGGATTTATTTACACGAACTGTTTATTAATGGCTACCGTGATTAACGATTCTTATTAAGCTGTCTTTTTTAAAGAACAACTAAAGTCTCCCCTTACAGGCAGCGAGATAAGTGTGCGAACTGAGTGTCAGAATTTGGACCTATTCGTTCGCTCGGCAAGCTGGGTCGTGTCATCATTTGTCGGTGTCATTTCGATGACAATCTACATTGTGCAACCCCATTATAGAGGTCAAAAAAAGAAATACGCGCGTAAAATGCAGCGCCTCAAATTAATGAGTTTATTGCCATTTTCAAACAATAAAAACGTTCTTGAACTTGCGGTGTGATCCCAACAATCAGTGACTGATAGACCCTTTGTAAGCGATGAGTACACGGGTCGAATGGCACTGAGATAAGATGGTATCTTCACAACGACTTGTCAAAAAAACTCCATCGCCGGAAGCAAGTCTTCGCACGGTACCCGGCTCACTTCCTATATTCGCACCTGCGTAAAATGAAACAGCGCGCGTTTTTGTAGCGGAGAATATTTACATAGACGTGAAACGGGCGCACAATGCGACCGGTAGTAGATTGGTGTCGGGAAGCCACGTTCTTTATCTGATTACAACGCCCGACGGTACACAATACCCGCGTAGGTGTCACGCCATAATTTATCAGCCGCCTGCATGTGTGTGTAATGTGTATGTTCACTCGCTCTACGCAATTTCCAGGCGACCGGCGCGCGTGGTGGAGTTTTAGACGAATAAACGACCGCCATTGAAGTTTCTTCAACAGTGAATTCTGCGCGTAGCCTTGAGACAACGTAATTCTCTCTCGGTGTGATGGCTATCGAAATTTTCTATTTGCAAAGTAAGCCTATGTGTTAATTGGCAATTGTCTATTTTTACTTGTAGTAATGGCGGTTTGGTTGATTGCTTCTACACGAATGGTGAATGATTCTTCTGTAATACTGCACAGTACTGCATTGGCTGTAAGTGCCGTATGTTGCTTCCCATTGATCACAGCAGCCCCTTCCCCTTTCCCATTCTCCCACTTGCTCAATTCCCACCTCACAGAGTCCTCTCATCTCAGCCGGGATCTTCCCCATTTCCAACGGCATTCATGTTTCTCCGCCTCAACTCTTTAATAATCCGCCTGCACCCTATAACTATCCCTATCCTTCCTACACAATCCCGCTTCTTACTAATCTCTCCGCTAACCTGAATTGCATCCTGGCCTCTTCCCTCGTGTCATCCAGCCTAGCAAGGTGTAGTTATTACGTCAACAATCCACAAATTAAAAGAAATATTTGACGAGGGTCAACGATTAAGTCTCCCAGTAGAATCTACACACCACCGTATGTGTAAAATCCAGTGATGCATGCGTATGCGATGTCGTACCCATGCTCAAATCCAACGTGTTGTAGAACCTATTTTTTACTGCCTGCGTGGCTGACCCGTGCTGTCAGCGGCGAGCCAGCGGTCATAATAACCGGCCGCTGCATTCAGACAAAATATTGATCGTCGTCTAGACGTCGACCATGCCGCGGTTATTAATACCGCGCCCAACTGTGTCGCATCTGAGGCCGGCCCGACAGTGCACGTCGGCAAAACGCATGTCGCGATCCGGCAATAATCTCGCCATTCTTAATCGAATGTCATTTAACCGGATTTTTTCATGCCCATATCTCGTCTCAGTCTGGATTTGATTGCGGTTGGCGTAGATTGACTTTTAGTGCGTGACTGCAGTGTGCGCTGCTTTTGGGAACTGCCGGCTGCCGGCCGGGTCGGGCCTTGATTAGATGGGCAAAGTGAACTATGGCAATGGCACATACGGTGCTCGGGTTTAATAAGACTTCGCGTCGTATGCAGTTCAGGTTTAACGGCATATAGCGCCATACGCTGCTCAGGGTTAATAACACAGAGGATAAGCAAGACGTTGGGTCATCCTAAGACCTTTGTACAGCAACCTTTTCAGGCAGGATCCATGTTATTCGTGTTGCACAACAATTCGCAGAACAGGCACAATTCGCAGAGCAAAGTCCGGGCGATGTGGACAATTCGTAGAGCTTGGTATTCTGTGGTCAATGACAATTCGTAGAACATGGTCTGTGCTCCGTGTCAATTCGTAGACCATGGTCCATGTTGCATAATAGTGTGTAGACCATGCTCCGGATTGTATAGCTATTTGTAAATTAGTATCCGTGTTGCATTACAACGTGTAGGTCATCGTCCGTGCTGCATAGTAATTCGTAAACACGGTGCATCTACCAGCACTGGCGAAAACATGCTTGCAACAAAAATATACCATCCGACCCGGGCGACTGATTTCGAAATCATTTCAATGCGTCTATCAACGAATCGTGCGCCCAAAATAATTGAGAATTTGTAATAAAGTAACTACTCCTGATACTATGTTATCTGACTGCAAATGTGTAATTAGATTACAGATACCCCCTCATATGGGTATTCTGACAAGTAGATAATGCAATTGAAAGAATACGCAGGGCGTATCGCGATAATTGTTTTCGTCTGACCGACCTATATTTTACCTCTAACATATGATATACGTGGAAAAGACAATTTAACAGCTATTTTAATATCGATATCGGTCAGATACGCCTATACTATACTCGGAATCGATGAGAAGACCCAGAACGCGTCGTGATACTGGGCCACACCTGCTGCGTTTGATGTACACGCGCCCTTTCAGTTCCGTAGATAGGCGCATCGCTTCTTCAAAGTGACATCTCGGGTAATTGTCGAACATGTTTTTCGATTAGACGGCGTTCAACAATCATCGGGGGTCGTTTCGTTCTTTGCGCCATTGACGCAGTATCTCCCGTCGACAACACGGCCACTTGAAGCCGCACAAGAAACTAGTTAATTTTTCCTACTAAAGTGAGCAATCAACTTTGTAAGCCGCCGTCTCGGTTCACTTGACGGCGAACGACACCGTGACGAAATGCGCCCGGAGCGGAATAAACGAGTCTGTATCGCCGGTTGCGCGGCAGTCAGGAGGCGAATGGGACCCGCGCGGATGGTGACAGTAGAGTGATTGCACGCCGGGTGTCGGCTGAACGGGAACTCTGTCGACTTCCGGTCGGCGACATCGGCAATCGGAGAGCTTCGCCGGAGAGACTTCAGAGAACGCGGTCTATTTGGCACGGTTCGCTGGGCGCCGACATCCAATTGGCGGCGACAATGGGACTTTACGTGCACCTCTGCTCAAGGTCACGTCGTCAGTCGTCTCTCGTTGCTGTTAACTATCACCTGTCGCCGCTTGATCAGTGCGCATGCATAAGCAGCCAACGCAGCTCGCGCCAAACGAGTTCCTTCGCCGCGCCGAGCCCGACTCGATGAGTCACTGGCCCGGTCTGTCCTCGCGCGAGGTCTGAGTACGGCTCATCAGGATGCTGCAAGAGGACGACACTAAAGCGGGTTGGCGTTGCGTCTGAGCTGGGGAGAACGTATGAAGAGACGTTGCAGGAATCCGAGAGGAACGCAAAACTAGGGCTAGGGCGGGAGATGTGTTTGTGGGACTACGGGTAACACAGACCGGAGAGGGGAAGAAAAACGAATACCAATACCAATACCAATACCAATACCAATACCAATACCAATATATATATATATATATATATATATATATATATATATATATATATATATATATATATATATATATATATATATATATGTGTGTGTGTGTGTGTGTGCCACACAACCTCTCTAGGGAGAATGAGGCCGGTTAAGATCAAATGTGTGTAGTCTACATACTGGGAAATTGGCGGAAGTTGAGATTTTCGTCTCAAGACACAACTCTGTCCGTTCTACGCGGTTATGGCTGTGTTTTCGACGCACTGCCTACGGGTAGGTCTCGTTCAGTAACCGATATCGCCTCCACGACCCTCCCAACCGCTTATTTGCACACGGAACACGATCAGATTATGGAATACGACGAAAACAACTCTTCATAACCGGCGGTGGCGGTAAATAGACCACGTGTCGCGTACAGTGCGCCTTATAATTAATAGTCCACTGACAAATACGGCCACACGCAAATTGACAGTACGGGGGGTTGCGTTGGCGGCTAGACAAAGTTCTCAAAGACGGTTCAATAAAGTCCTCACCGCTCCGTTTACTTGGCCTAGATATGCCGCGTTTGACGGAGTCGCCGACCGTGGACAATGGCGACTTTTTATTCTGGAGGTAACACGGCCTGTGCCGTTATAACACGGATTTACTTCAAATAAAACCGAGCGTGATAACGTACACGTGTTGTTTCTGTGTTTGCGTGTGCGGTGGGGGTGCGCGAGTGCGTGCGTGTGTGTATGTTGTGTGTGCGTGTGTGCATGCGTACGAGCGTGCGTGTGTATGTGTGTTTACCACCTAAATATATCGAACGACAAATTTATAGCGGTCGAAGAGAAATCATTTACCAACTAGGCGTATTCACGACACCTGGAGAGTTTTGTTTTGATGTCCTTACATGTTGTAACCTTACACATATGGGGCTCGGTACACTCTGGTTAAATCTGTCGGATTATTTTATATAGGTATATTTACACACGGAGTTACTTTTGCGTGAGCTAGACGGTTTATCGCATTGTTATTATTTCAAAAATAAACTCCGTGTGCAATATCACGTTACAAATACGGATTTCACCCCAAAGTGGCAGTTTTGACTCAAAGCATTGTCGACTACGTAGGACAGACCTCGTATAGACGGACCCGAGACCACGTGTAGGACCAACCACGACATAGGACCAAAGACCTGTGTAGGCGGCCAGGCACTTCACAGGACCGAACGCGTAGACGGACCCGGGACCCGCGCGTGTTGAACTACACGAGGTGGTTCCCATTTG
>OZ024863.1:47596018-47878518 GCA_964017155.1 Oasisia sp. SBJ-2009 | reverse complement strand
GTGAATGTGGGAGAAATGGAAGAGACGTAGAGATAGAGAAATATAGAGATAGAGAGACAGAGGAGACGAAGAGACGGAGAGATTAAGAGACAGAGGAGACGAAGAGACGGCGATATGGAAAGATGAAGAGATGGAGATATAGAGAAGACGTAGAGACGAAGTAGACTGAGGGCACGGAGGGACGGAGGAGTCTGTGTCAGGTACAAACCCTAGGTTTCCGCCACCAGGTTGCAGCCGACATCAGGAAAAAATGACAAAGTGTGCATCCTTAGACCCAAGGCGATTCCGTGTGCATGACGTTACTACCCACAAGGGACGCAGACATTAAATTAAATTTTACCTAGATCAATGCAACGAAAAAAAACACGGAGAGACGGAGAGACGAAGGAGACACAGAAAACAGGGAGACGTGGAGACGGAGGCCGAGAGTTAGAGATGGACATACGGAAGAGACAGTAACAAAGGAGACGGAGACGGAGACGGAGACGGAGACGGAGACGGAGACGGAGACGGAGACGGAGACGGAGACGGAGACGGAGACGGAGACGGAGACGGAGACGGAGACGGAGACGGAGACGGAGACGGAGACGGAGACGGAGACGGAGACGGAGACGGAGACGGAGACGGAGACGGAGACGGAGACGGAGACGGAGACGGAGACGGAGACGGAGACGGAGACGGAGACGGAGACGGAGACGGAGACGGAGACGGAGACGGAGACGGAGACGGAGACGGAGACGGAGACGGAGACGGAGACGGAGACGGAGACGGAGACGGAGACGGAGACGGAGACGGAGACGGAGACGGAGACGGAGACGGAGACGGAGACGGAGACGGAGACGGAGACGGAGACGGAGACGGAGACGGAGACGGAGACGGAGACGGAGACGGAGACGGAGACGGAGACGGAGACGGAGACGGAGACGGAGACGGAGACGGAGACGGAGACGGAGACGGAGACGGAGACGGAGACGGAGACGGAGACGGAGACGGAGACGGAGACGGAGACGGAGACGGAGACGGAGACGGAGACGGAGACGGAGACGGAGACGGAGACGGAGACGGAGACGGAGACGGAGACGGAGACGGAGACGGAGACGGAGACGGAGACGGAGACGGAGACGGAGACGGAGACGGAGACGGAGACGGAGACGGAGACGGAGACGGAGACGGAGACGGAGACGGAGACGGAGACGGAGACGGAGACGGAGACGGAGACGGAGACGGAGACGGAGACGGAGACGGAGACGGAGACGGAGACGGAGACGGAGACGGAGACGGAGACGGAGACGGAGACGGAGACGGAGACGGAGACGGAGACGGAGACGGAGACGGAGACGGAGACGGAGACGGAGACGGAGACGGAGACGGAGACGGAGACGGAGACGGAGACGGAGACGGAGACGGAGACGGAGACGGAGACGGAGACGGAGACGGAGACGGAGACGGAGACGGAGACGGAGACGGAGACGGAGACGGAGACGGAGACGGAGACGGAGACGGAGACGGAGACGGAGACGGAGACGGAGAGATAGAGACACGGAAATACAGACAGACGGAAATACGGATACGTCGACAGACGGTAACGGAAAATATACCGGGGACGAAGAGGGAGACGGGAATTGAGACGAAACAAGTTTCTGGCAGACAAGCGACTGTCGCCGACAAGGACCGGAGTCCACCTGCGAGTGCCTTGGCTCGCTGTCACCCGCGGACCACAGGGCGCGTTGTGTCTGGGTCACGCGGTGTAATCACGTTTGACTCTAGCGGGCGCCGCCCGTTAGCATAATTAGTCGACATCGGCAATTTGCTGACACGGCTGTCAGACGCAGATAGCGGCAAGCTGTCATTATCGTCACGCATGCGTCACGCATGCGCTGTGCGGCGACGGCGGCGCGTTACAAGCTTGCCGCGTGAATTCCGCCGTAAAACCGCCGTAAAACGTGACAACGTTCCGCGGAAACGGAACGACAAGAGGTGATGGACGCGGAAACGAAAAAAGAACTTCCCCGAGATAGCTATTTGTATATTGGATAACGCGATTGTTTCCCCCCTCGGCGTCTCGTCTATCCTATCCATCATCAGCCGCGAGTGTACCTTACAAGCATGGACGTTTGCGTGGTGGTTTTTTGACGTAACCTCATTATTTTCACAGACGTGATTTTTTTCGTCGCAATTTATAACTTAAATTATTCTACGTCGAATTTAATTAAAATGTCTGCCTACGTAACTACCTAGTGACGTCATGCACCGAAAAACGCCTTGGGTCTAAGAATGCACACTTTGCAGTGCGCATTCTTGTCTGATGAAAGCTGCAACCCGATTGCGGGGACCTACGGTTGGTACCAGACACAGACTCCCGAACCACGCGTTGGAATGGACTGTACAAGGCTACGTACACGGGTCAAACGCATCGAGTGGATTAGATAAGGGAACATACACGCGGGCCGGCCCACAGACGCGGCAAAGCCGGGCTCAGCGAACGCACAAGTAGACAATGACGAGCCCAGTACACATAAGGAAAGTTCAGTCAAGTGCTCCGCTGGTGGTTCGTTATGTCTGGCGCGTCGCTTAGAATATATTCAAGGCGTCGATTCGGGAACATTCACACGGTCAGTCGCCTATTGTGCGCGTATATATCCGCCACTTTGGCCCGGAGCGGTATTGATTTTTCTCTCCATTCAAACCGCGGAAAGACGTGATTCAATATCGTCGACAACGTGCGGTGTTATTAAATCAGGCAGTTGTTTGACCACGTTCTCACATTTAAATAAAGCAGTTTTCGTAAACCCGATTTTAAGAGAAAAGTACGCAGCGAGTAGCTCTGCGCGCTGGTTATCGGATTAAATTGTTGTAGTCGTCAGTAGTCCTATGCCCATTCACGAGAACTTGTCTTAAATCAAAATTATTCCGAAAGATGACAGCGCCTTAAACCACAAATAATTTCTTCGTGACTGTTTTGAACGTTGCAGTGAAATAAAGATCGGCAAGTAAACCACCGTCTCACATTCTTCCACTGCCCGAGGAGGTACAACATGCCTACCCTTAGAGTAGTGAGTATCTCCACCTCCATCTGGAGTACGCAGTATCGGAGTATCTATGTCCGGAGTACGGAGTACCTCCACGTAGCGTATAGAGTATTATGTCCGGAGTACGGAGTACCTCCACGTGGAGCATAGAGTATAGTATGTCTGGAGTACGAAGTACATCCACGCGTTTGATGTATACAAGTCGTCGCAGTTTGCTTATGTCACAATGAAAATTATGCGCGAGACTTCCATCACGCTTCGCCTTTGCCAACAATGTTGATGACAGTTAAATATATGAATTACCTGACTACTGCGACATGGCATATCGCAATGCAAACATTACTGCATGTACATTTAAGACATTAACAACTTTCTCTTAAGTTTTTATCATAAAGATAATCTTCTGAAACCATACTATTTCAACACAATATACGTCGAAAATCACGTGTTCACGCAGTCATTTTGTTGACCTCTTGGCGGAGTTTGCTACCTGGATACTTCAATATATTAAATATATCCGCGCGCAGAACACGGAGTGAATACCTCCACGCGGAGTACGAAATACTCCACACAGAACACGGAGTGAATACCTCCACGCGGTGTACGAAGTACTTCATGCAGAACACACGGAGTGAATACCTCCACACGGAGTACACAGCGCATACACGCTGCGTGTCTGCTCCAACAATACCGCCGCTGTGAGTGCAGCGATGATGCACCTCTCTGTCTCGTGCACTTCGACCCAGAACGCTTCGGTTTTTATCATTTATCGCCTCGTGGCCGCGGCCAGATTAAAGATTCAGTATTTACGACGGCGATACGCAATCAACGCCCGAATATGAGAAGCGCCGCTCTCGTTGGCTGACAATGTGATCGAAGTCCCATAATTGAGGCCCGGAAAACACGATGACTGATGAACATTTCTACAAAATCGGAGTACTTACGCGGCTAATAATGCTCACGACCGAAATGGACTAGAACGTTAACCGGAAATGTGTACGCTTAAGCCGGAAGTAGGCGGGATGTCCCACAGCAGCGATGCACAATGAGGTGGAAGATTCATTGTTGCATACTAATGTAAACCCAGCGGTTCGTTTTCACGGTCAGTAACCCCCAGACCCAGTTACACAAATAAACTTAGAGGCTACAAGGGTAGTTTTTTTTCGTAACATAGTGCGAAGTATAACATATGAGAGTCTCGCTTTTATTATTCAGCCGTTCCAGCGATTGCTGGCCCTATATTCAGGAATATATACGCCTATCTTTGGACGAAGCACTTCGCCAGATAAATTATCCTCATTGTGTAATTTGCTTGTTGAAGAGGGAAACGTCAGTCTTCTTGATGCGAACACAGACATTAATTGGTATGACTACGGTTCACATCCTCGATATATTATAGTATATTATTGTGTTCTCATTCTGACATGAACTATAAATAGTGCACCGCATTGTCAGGAAATAACGTCAATTCACTGATCTAGAAATAGTTCCCCAAATATTGTCACGTAACACTGTCCGCTGATCGGCCAGGTAATTATGTAACTCGCATGCCAGGAAATTATCCCACATCGATTGCAGGGACATTATGTCATCCACTTCCCAGGAAATTACGCAAGCACGCGTTGCCGGGAATATTTCTTTACTCGTAGAGTAGGGAAACGTTATTACGAGTAATGCTAGTTTAATGAAGCGTGTTGGGACACCGCCATTACGCCCGAATCACTTTCCTGAATAGACGATTCCACTAATGGCTCGTCTCTATTCACTATCGGTGAAAGAAACGTCAACATTATCATGAATTTGTTATTGGAAATCCGATGTTATTTTGTAAAACAAGAAGCTTCATCTTTAGACCAGACTATTACCCTCCATTCCCACACTGATCATAGCATCCATCGGGGTCAATTTGAGAAACAAAACAATAGATATTGTCTAAGCAACTGATCAGATTAAGAATGTGATTGCTGCGCAGCAGGAAGTTTCTACAACGAATTGTACTGACAGATGACGAAGATGAAACCTCCACAACCCGTGGACGTCCGCGAACTCGTGATAATGAGTGGGACAAATAGGACGGGGTATCGACTGTGATAGACACTTCTTCAAACGCTGCCAGTGTTAGATCCGCCATCGGGCGACCTGCATGCCTTCAGGATATCACCAATACAATTTAAGGGAAACGACAATTTACGATATCGTCGCCATCAACAACGTATAGAAAATCCAATCGTTCCCGTCAGGTGAGAAACATCTCACGACGAAACCAGCTCGCCCCCGTCTAGTTAGACCCGGCGCCGCTCTAGTGATGGACTGGTTTGCAAACGGTGGCCGTAGATGGATGGCGTCTGAGTTATGACTCGCGTGCGTCGACTAATTGTTATCGTGTTTCCGGTGAAACCTGTTCTTTGTGTCTCAAGATGGTGTGACAATAAAGCCTGTTTTAAGGCCAACCCACGCGACTTGTAAACGTTTACTCATAAAGAAAGGGGCGGCAAACTCGAAGTTTGGTGCTAAGGTTAGGTATAACTTTTAAAATTGATGACAATTTGAACGTCATAAAATTTACTTTTAAAGTCTAATTTTAAATCATTTTAAATCACACATTTTAAGCCATCATTTGTAGATTACTTGTAGTGTGGTATATAATGAATTAATCTTAACCATAATTATACTTTCTAAAATAGTTTTAGTACCTTACTTTATTATTAATTATTAGCGTATTAATCAATTTATTAATCAATGGCGTCCGAAACAATAACACGTACACTTTATACGTCTGTAATTTACCCGGAAGTGAAATAAAACAACGACTCGTCTCCATCCCAGTCCAGACACGGCAGGAAGAACATGTCATGGATTCTAGACACGTCGACTCGGAGTTTTGCCACCAGACACCTTTCCGGCGCGAGAACTTCGGTCCAGTGCTTTTTAGACGGAGCAAAGAGCAACTGGAGGGACTCCACCTGACGCCTGAGGAACTCCAACTGTCGCACCGCTTTAGATGTCATCATTAGGAGTTGTAACCAACCGCATCGCATATGAATGGATGGTGAACTTTTCACTCAGGCGCTTAATCGTTCACAGGTACAAATGTTCAGAACTACTCAGTTATCAGTAGAACAGACTACAGGAAATATTTCCCCTACAACTATTCTAGATTGGAATAGACTTCCAGACTCGGAAGTGTAAGCACCTAGGCTTGGCTCCTTGAAGGCCGGAGTTGCTGACTATTTCACAAAACAAACAGAAAACAAAACTGACACTTCCCCTTCGCGTATTTCATTATTCCCTTTATCTGTCCAACATCACCGCCATCACCATCATCAACTCCCAGCAAATCCATCCTTCTTCTGCAGACTATCTTGACCTATTTACATTTAACTCTTGAATTTTACGCTAAATTCCGATGCGCGTCGTTTACAATTCTGTACCAACAACGATCTTCAACATGTTGAAGTTGGTTGGTTTATTGGAAGAAGAAGACGAAATTTCACTCGTACACGAGTATATGATACGTTCGCGAGTCAGGTTTAGATCTGCTACGGGACTTTTATAATGTTGACCTTTAGAAATGTCTTGATCAATATCCCGGTGGGTTTTGTCTGATGACGAGCCGAGTGCATTTCGTTGTCGTAGCCAGCCGACATGTGACATTCTTAAAACCATGCGATTCCTTGCAATGATTAATATGCCACGTTCTTCTTTTTTCAATAGTGGTCCACCTAGCGGGAATTGTTCGGTGAATGGTCGTATTCCTTGGATGATCCAGCAAGATTTTCCAGATAACATCCAAGAAGATGGCCACCCACCACAGTGACGACAAAGCCGACCACACTCCTCGTGGGCGATTACATTGGCTGACGCTAAAGGGAGGGTAGGGTGTTGGCGCATCGGCGCAGAATTCGCCGAGCAGTGATTTGTAGCGGGAAGTCTGCTTTTAGAACGTGGGAAAGTTAAATATCAAGGGTATTGCAGTAAGCTCTCTTCATCACTTGAAACTGGATGTTTTTGTTTATCATGAACGTGTTGCAGACGTAATCTTTCAAACTGCAAACACTGTTCCCAGCTTAATAAACTAGTTATAAGACCGTAATGTTAAGTGACAAAATATAACTTACGAGCTAGCACCCTCGTTTTTAAAAGAGGAGTTTTTGAAAGGGATGTAGAGAAGAGCTGGTAGTAACCGAATCAGCCGCAGCGACGTCTGACGGGGGAGGATGTAGTCAAATGTTCATCAACTGTTACCACACACATGGGTACTCGGTAGATCCATAACCTCTAAAACGACACCCACCACCCATTGATCAACCAATCAACAAACCATACTAAAAAAATAAAGAGACACATCCAAATATGAGACAACACCACTGGATGAAGTCATCTTTCAAGATGTTGTCCTGAAAACGAAACCAAAACCAAAATATTCTTTATAGACGAATGCGAATCTTTATTGTTTTGGGGCATATTACATTGATTACCAAGAAAGGGGTGTCATGTCTATTTAGATATTGTGAATCTACCGAGAACTCATGTGTATGATAACAGCTGACCCAAGTACGAGATATCACCAATGGATGAAGTCATCTTTCAAGATGCTGTCCCAGAAAACGAAACAAAAACCAAGACATTCTTTACAGCCGGATGCGTCAAGAGGTAGACTCCTAAACCCTAACAAGACAGCCATACCGGAAGCTGAAGCTCAGACGAGATGTGCGCGTTATTGATCACGGCCACTTTAAAAACATACCCATTTAAAAAGAACGCAACATACATAAGAATCGGGGATTCCGACGGCGCAAAAACCCGCGAGTTGTCTATTCTGACGCATCCGTGAGCCTGGAATCGATCGCGTGGAGTCGTCTCACTCGCCGGCTCTACATGTGTCGTGAATCGCAACTAGGCTCCATCGGCGCACGTTGCCACGGCGATAGCGTCGAGTTTACGTAGCGTACACTTAGCAGTCACTTAGACGGCGCGTCGATTGACGAACATCTAATGAATCCGTAGCGAAGCGAGATCTATTTCCAGGATGTCCTTCTTCTAGAAGGCGCCGGTTTTGTTTCACGTTTGCAACCAGACGTGTTGAAGGTAGTCGCGGACCCGTAGCAGATACTCACTGGCTGAACTATGAACGTTTGCGTACGCAAAGTTGCCTTCAATGGGTATTTTGAAGCTTGAAAACAATACGTTTGGTGATTTGCAGTGAAGGTAATCAGTTTGGCAGGCATTGTATCTGATCGTGAAACAGAATATTGATACTGACATGTATTTGGAAAAGTTTTGAAAGTATTTAAAAATGTCAAATACTTTAGGAAAGTATTTAAATACAAATATTTTTAATTCCTAAATATCAAATACAATTAAAAATACTTTAAAAAAATATTTAAATACTTTCAGATACAAATTTATTTGACCCCATGTCTGATTTACATATGTACAAACATACAAACGATCGTACGCACCCTTTTCATATCCACACTCCTATGCACGCATTCATCACAAGTACACACATGCATGCAAGTAAGCACGCACGGACGCACGTAAGCATAAAAGCACGCACACGCATACACGCACATACAGACATACACGCACACACGCACACACGCACACACAAACACACACACACACACACACACACCACACCACACCACACCACACCACACCACACCACCACCACACACGCACGCACGCACGCACGCACGCACGCACGCACGCACGCACGCACGCACGCACGCAATCGCAATCGCACACGCACACGCACACGCACACGCACACGCACACGCACACGCACACGCACACGCACACGCACACGCACACGCACACGCACACGCACACGCACACGCACACGCACACGCACACGCACACGCACACGCACACGCACACGCACACGCACACGCACACGCACACGCACACGCACACGCACACGCACACGCACACGCACACGCACACGCACACGCACACGCACACGCACACGCACACGCACACGCACACGCACACGCACACGCACACGCACACGCACACGCACACGCACACGCACACGCACACGCACACGCACACGCACACGCACACGCACACGCACACGCACACGCACACGCACACGCACACGCACACGCACACGCACACGCACACGCACACGCACACGCACACGCACACGCACACGCACACGCACACGCACACGCACACGCACACGCACACGCACACGCACACACACACACCATCTGGTTATAACTTATAATTTATAATACGCATAATAACAGTCCAAATTAAAAAGAATGAAAGGCATATTAACGATCGTAACTTTTAGTAGATCGGCTTTTGTCTGTTTACAAAGAGTTTTCTTTCACTAGCTTTCGTCCGTGCGATTACAATCACGTCAGATGTCGCCAGCGTCAATATGGATGGTACATCCATATTGACGCTGGCGACATCTGACGCTGTGACGTCGTTCTTCATTCAGTGACGTAGTGATTAGACCGTCTGATTCTCAGTCGACAGTTCCCGGATGTGAATCGTCTTGCTGCCGTTTCGAAGCTTTGGAAAATCGTTTACTGCACGTTGCTCATCTGTGTAAATGACTACCTGGATATAAACAGCGGCAGATATTTGTGTACGACTAATCTCAACGCAGTATAATTTCCCAGAAAAATCAACAACGGACATGTCATGTGCAGACGCAATACGATTATGACATTTCCTTCAGCGCTGTGCGTTCGGCTCAGCCGCAGCTACATAGACTGAATCCGGGTTCCGTGGAGGCTGAAGGATTAGGGATTGGTCACTGGTTGTTTTTACGCGGTTAATCATGTTGATTGTTATTTCAGTCCTGCTAAAAACAAACGACCCAGGTTATGTAACAATGGCCGACTTGCCGTATAAATTGCACGGGATATAGCCTCCGTCAGTTTTCTCCAAAACAACGAAAATCGGGACCCTTCTACCAACCTTATTAATGAAGAAACATACCAGTCTTCTGATTTATATATGTCCAGTTTGAAAAAAAATTACTGTCTTAAACACAACGTCATATCACGTATACGGCTATTTAATTCACATGTTTTTTTCACGTGGTTTGTTATAAACACATCATTATAACGTTGCGTTTCAAACAAATTACTTGACAACATGTAATAATTCATCCCATAAATGTTTAAAACCGCTGACGTTGAACTGTCTATGCTGAACGCGGAAGTGAATCCCCCGTATCCGCCTTAAAAGAACGTTGAAACACCTCCCAGCTTCCGCCTAGTTCGTGCGTGATTCTGACAACGTTGCGAATGCGCCTATATCTAGACCGTCTGTGCTTCCCAAAACATTGCGAGTGTGTCTAGTTTGTTTATACGTTTCTAGAAACATTGCGAGTGTGTCTAGTTTGTTTATATGCTTCCAGAAACATTGCGAGTATGTCTAGTTTGTCTATACGCTTCCAGAAACATTGCGAGTGTGTCTAGTTTGTCTATATGCTTCCAGAAACACTGCGAGTGTGTCTAGTTTGTCTATATGCTTCCAGAAACATTGCGAGTGCGCCTAGTTCGTCCGGGACTGCGGTTTCACGAGGTGCTTTCGATGTTATTTACTGTCCGTGGTTGTTGAAACCAGACGACCGGGTTCCGACGCACGCATCTTTGTTGGATGCAAAGAGCCGTTCGTATATTCCGTTCGTTGTATATAATTACTACATATGCCCGGTTGATATGTGGGATTTGTAGTAGCGCATATGTAGTAATTATATACAAAAGAGTGCACGATAGTACCACACAATTGTCTGGGAGCCAGAATACGTATTGTCTACTGCAGAACACAAGCACGCGACATGCTACGTCCGTGAACCCAGAGACACGGGGCTGGCAAATACCATCCTCCGGGGTACGGTAAGATGCAGAAGAAAGACGCAGCTCAGTAAAAACAACTGGGCAACAATATACCACATAAAGGATGGGTTTCACCGAAACACGATTGAGAGCAAAGGACGCCAAAGGCGGAGACAGGTCGTCAGACCATCACCGGGGGTGCCCCAATGATCTCTGTCGGCCACGCGGTAGGTGACGTTAGACGTACACGTAACCCAGAAAGCAACTATAGAGTATAGCAATTGTAGCCGCTGCATTCAGCATGCAGTACAATGACACGGACTTGTTCATTATTGCAGTCTCTCGAACGACTGCATTCACTGCGGCATCTGGATATACAACAAGGGCTATATGTGAATGTCATATGTTTAGATATATGTATGAATGTGTCCGCCCAACTTAACAATTGGTGTCTGTGTACGTCAAATCCCAACAAAGACTTTTTGTTAGGTGGTCAATACAGTCTACGAGTGAATGTACATTGTCACGTCTACGATCAGGACTAGAGGTGAATGGGTATTGGCAGGTGTCCAACTAACTTTCCATGTGAGCCCGTATTGCCAGGTGCGGGATCTAACGAGGTCTCTGGGTGAATGTGAACGGTCAGGTGTCCACTAAACCAGTGACCACGGCCTCGGACAGAGGGTGTCGACGTGTGAGCAAGACCACGAGTGTTAACACGCGCGTGCACACGTTCACGGGTCGACAACCCACGGCGCCGAGACCGCAGTGTGAACAGCGAGGGTGGTCGCCGCCACGAGCCTCCACCCGCCGGGCTCCCATTAAGGCCCACTCGGCGACGCCACCTGTCCTTTCATCCCTCTCCCGCCTCTATCCCTAGCGCCCGCCCGCGGTGCCGCTACCTGTGCGTTCCCCTCTCCCATCTCCCCTCTCCCCGCCCCACGCTGCCGCGTCTGCCCCGTGCAGGGAGGCGCCGCTGCGGTTACCGATAAATCTGTTCTCCAGAGACGTTGACCGCCGACTGACCATCGGTCAAGGCCACCGCTGACCATTAGATGGACTCTTGCCCGTGGGCGAATGATCGTTTCGTAGACTGGCCGTCAGACGAGAGGATTCATGAGTGTCTGGAGGGTGTTTGGCGCGTGTTAAGACTCACTGGTTGGGTCGTGTCTGTCTGGTTGTATGGTTTACGTGTGTCTGGATGTATGGTCCCCGTGTGTTTGGTTGTATGGTCCCCGTGTGTTTGGTTGTATGGTCCCCGTGTGTTTGGTTGTACGGTTTACGTGTGTCTGACTGTATGGTCCCCCTGTGTTTGGTTGTATGGTCCCCGTGTGTCTTGTTGTATGGTCCCCGTATCTCTGACTGTATGGTCGTCTCCGTGTTTTTGGTTGTATGATCCCCGTGTGTCTGACTGTATGGTCCCCGTGTGTTTGGTTGTAATGTCCCCGTGTGTTTGATTGTATGGTCTCCGTGTGTTTGGTCTGTTAGCTATTTGGCCTCTGTATGTCTCACTATATATATATATATTCCGTGTTCTAATAACACAGTCCCCATGTGTCTGATAATAACATGGTCCCGGTATATGTTCCTCCATCATCCCCGTTTGTTTCGCTACAGTTATAGACTGCGCCGACACTACAGCCGAGGCGGCAGTAATAGCACGCTCCAGTCTCAGTGCACAATATTGTTTCGCTATATGGAGTTCAGCGCCAGACGTTCACGTCACATATAGCCGACGGAATGCCGACGTGCTTAGAAGATACTTCCTTCGTCGGTCGCCAAGGCTGAGAACCGCCCTCGTTGCCAGAAGACTTACTAATTAGGCGCACCGAAGCTTGTATTCACCGCATAACCTCGCGAAACTATGTTTCAGATTGAGCTTAGCGATTGATTTCGGAATCGTTCAAATGAAACCGTGATCAAGAAAACCGAAGTACTAGTTTAATTATCTGGCACACGCGAATTTTCTGCAAAGTACTCATTGCGAAGTACTTACTGCAAAGTACTTAGCACCCGGAAGTAGTTATCTTGTTTCTTATTTCATTTAGTGCTTAGCCAGTATTAGGATAATACATATATTTCATATAAATAAATAAATAAATATATATATATATATATATATATATATATATATATATATATATATATATATATATATAAATCATCATCATCATCATCATCATCCTCATCATCATCATCATCATCATCATCACCACCATAATCAACATATTTAAAGAAGATCTGGCAGAAATGGAAATCAACTGGAATGATTCCAAAACAATTGCGAAAAATCGTTCCATATGGCGAAAGTTCGTCGCCCGACGTCCCGAAAGGAGCAGGAGGAACTAAGTCTTTTAAGTACGTACATATTGTTCAGAGTCACGTGTCCGCTACGCCCAACTAAGATATCATCCAACCATATATCTAACTCGGTGCATCCAACCCAACTCATCCCCGCCACCATCTCTCGGAGTCCCCCGGCTGGCTGCCTCCCGCCCTGTCTGCCGCCGACGTCGCTTCCACGCGGTGGTGGTTTACCTCGGCGGCGGGCGGCGGTGAGATCTGTCGCCAGGTCTGACGTATCACTTCCGTTTCCGCGACCCACGTTTGATATCGTCACGCCTGACTGCACCTGTGGCCCGTACATCACCAACCGCCGGAGCACTGCGCCGAAAACACCGCGTGCGCAAACACACCCACGGATGCACCAACGCGCGGGGCACATACATACGTAGAAACACACATATACACTTTCCCTGTACGCCTGTGGTGTATGTCATACGTACATCGCCATACACTTCCCGCAAACAGACACATGCACACATTACGTGTACAGCGAACGTAATGTGTGGATGTGCCTGTATGCGGTAAGTGTATGGCGATGTACGCGTGACTTACAAACGTTGTGTACACGGCAAGTGTATGTGTGTATGTGTATCCGTGCATACACATCCACATCCACATCCACATCCACATACACATACACATACATATGTTACAGCGTAATACACCATTCGTGTATAACGCCGCACACATCTGTATAATTACGTACATAGTATGCGTACAAAACTGCACCCATTCCGTGTATACAACGTCGTACACATCCTACGTACAACGATGCGTTCATCTTATGATCAATCACGTATGCGTATAGCATATCGTATACGTGATGTGTACAAAGCATCACATTGTGCCTGTGATGTATCGTGTACATCACGGACGCAACACCTCATACGTTTCATATACGGCGCAGTATAACGCGGCATTTCTGTGGTTTCATTTATGTAATAAACACTAGTTAGTGAACTTGGAAGTTCACGAGCTCCGCGAGTTTACCAATTGTAAATTTATGCAACTCTGTCACGTGGGGTAACGAAGTCGTATTCATGGTACACACGAGATGACTGGACATTGGAATGCAGCGTATTTCCCACGTGCCTCCGTATTCATAACACACGTCAGTGACTTCTCACCACAGAGTTATATCTATGCTTCTCACAGAAAGCGAGCGGCAGACATCCTACTCAGGCTAAGCCGGAAGGATTAGCTCTTTTAATGGCGGATTTCGTCTAAATCCAATGCGCCACCTACTGACTATGCAAGCCCTCCTAATCGAACGCGCCACCTGTTAGCAACGGCAGACTTCCTAATTAGTAGCGCCACCTGTTGAAAGGGGCTCTCATCCTAATCGCGAGCGCCACCTGTCGACAGGGGAAATCACCCCATTGTCATTTGTATACGACGTGCGATGACAATCGTGCGTAGATCTCGAGACTTAATGACATGACGCTCCGTGACACCGCTGAACGACCGATTGCAGTGAAGATTGCCTAAGTGAAGAGGTGCACGATTGACTGATTAAGTGGCGGGGCTGTGCTGACAGGCTGACTGGCAGACAGGCCGGCTGATTGAGCGACCAGTCGACCCTAATTTCCCGGTGATCGTCCGGAGGAGCACTTGTCAGTATTTGAACGCCCTCTGATGCGCGCCGCTCGCGGGCTCGTTTACGAAACGACCTGACAAATTATCGGCACGTAGTCATTATGCGCGCGTTGTGTAAACGCTGCGCGCGTGCGTGCGTGTGTGCGTGCGTGCCTGCGTACGTGCGTACATCTAAGAGCTTTAACGCTACGTGATCTGACACAGGAGTATGCGGAGAGGCGTACACCTAAGAGCTTCACCGCTACCTGACACAGAAGGAGTATTGTGATTAACAGTTCCTATTCGTTCGTCACATCATGCAAGCGAAAGTAAAGTTACGTTAGTCCACTGTACGTGAATAAGTGCATCAGTAAAGTGACGTTATTTCAATGAACGTGTATGAGTGCACCAGTTAAGTTACATTATTAAAATGTACGTGACTGGAGACGTTATTCCAATGTACGTGACTGAGCGCGCCAGTAAAGTTACGTTATTCCAATGTACGTGTCTGTATGAGCAAGTCGATAGAGAGACAGCGAGAGAGACAGCGAGAGAGACAGCGAGAGAGACAGAGACAGAGACAGAGACAGAGACAGAGACAGAGACAGAGACAGAGACAGAGACAGAGACAGAGACAGAGACAGAGACAGAGACAGAGACAGAGACAGAGACAGAGACAGGGACAGAGACGACGCAGGGTCGAGACGGCTGGAGGAGACTGGTGCGAGTCGCCAGAGGTCGCCCCCGGGTTGACACAGGACGAGATACACGCGATATCGTGCACAAACAAACAACGTGTTTTTGTCGAAACGTATATCGTCAATGGTCGATCGCCGTAATCGATGTTGTTACAGGGAGACAGACAGTCATTGATGGTATATATTCGAGTGTTAACGCTACTGAATGAAGTCATACCACTATGCCACTCCGGTGATCGTAACCCCCCCCCCCCACGTGTCCAAGTACGTGGCTGGTGTACTTCCGTGTACATGAGTGTAGCGGCGTATCCAGGCACCGTCTGGTTGTTGTACATAACTGATTGTAACCCCTGTATCTAGCTACTATAAGCCCGGTTCGGGCTTATAGTAGCCCCCGTACCCAGTTTGTAACCACAGGTTCAAATATCCAGGTACCTCATTGAATGTAACCCCCGTATCCAGGAACCGGGCTTACTATAACCCCCGTATCCAGGTACCTCATTGAATGTAACCCCTGTATCCAGGAACCGGGCTTACTATAACCCCTGTATCCAGGTACCTCACTGATTGTAGCCCCCGTATCCAGGAACCCGGCATACTGCAACCCCGTATCCAGGCACTGACTGTGAAGACGTGGGTGGCAATAGTCACAGGTCTCGTCGCTGAGTCAACACTCCGCCGCCTCTCGACAAACTACGGCGGGTCAGGAGGTGACCGACGGACTAAGTGGGCAGTCAGTGGGCGGGAGAAGGGTTCTACCGAGGGTAAACACCGGGCGTCGACACAGCGTTTCCCTGTTGGAAAGTTCGCGACAGTGCCAGTTAATTATAGGCAATTTCGGTTGCGGTAAAACGCGTTCGTCTGGAGCGGGGGCGGTGCAGCCTACGCGGACATGGGAGTTGGGCGAGGCGGGGGAGAATGTGGTTATCTACCAAGTGTCATATCGCACCCACTTCGTGGCCAAACGACTAAACAGACAGAGGCCCTACAACTGAAAACGCTGAGGCCGTACAAGTAAACACATCGACGCCGTACGGCTAAAGGCAACGAGACCGCAAAGCAAAACTCATAAAGACTGTGTAACTAAACACATTGACGCACCACAACTAAACATTTCGAGCTCCCACAACGGAACACATGCACGAGCCAACCTTAAACACAATAGAACCCACAACAAAACACACCGAGACCCGTGTTTGTTTTGAAATTTTAGTACTGAACCGTAGTCTCCCTCTCCCTCTCCCTCTCCCTCTCCCTCTCCCTCTCCCTCTCCCTCTCCCTCTCCCTCTCCCTCTCCCTCTCCCTCTCCCTCTCCCTCTCCCTCTCCCTCTCCCTCTCCCTCTCCCTCTCCCTCTCCCTCTCCCTCTCCCTCTCCCTCTCCCTCTCCCTCTCCCTCTCCCTCTCCCTCTCCCTCTCCCTCACGAGACCACTCTACTCCCCGCTATATTACACTTACTTCTGATAATGCAACAGACCCATCCAACACTACTATAGACGATATTATGATAACAAAATCCAATCTAAAATATTAATGCATGACATTTTCACACTGGCGACGTTTCTATTCCTCGGGGCAGTAAACCCACGATTTATGAACTCAGTTATTTCTCCCATGCGAGTACAGCTCTCGGAGTATCATGTCAATAAAGAGCACCATGGGCACAGTGACGAGTCTATCCCGTAATGACTACAATGCCTTTATATTAGTCAGGTTATACTAGAACATACATTCTAATGGTTGTCGTGCATGCTGAATATTTGCTGGCTTCGTTCCCCGGTCGCTAAGCCTACAAAACCACTGGCACGTGCCTTTCGACAGTTTCCATTAAGTAAGTGTTTACTTTATGAGCAATGATTGTTAAACTATGAGACCCACACTTCAAATAGCAATCGGAATACGTGCTCCTGGTGCATCTGGACTAAACACGCGACGTGGTTATTTCCGCGTGTTACCGTAAACAAAGTCGAATTTGGAAGAAACCGGCGGGGGACGATTCTTAGCAAAACCGATTCCTTTGCGGGGTTGATACCGCCATAATCCACCGGTAATCCGAAGCTGACCGTGGTCACCTATCGGTGGTCGGGGAATCTCCCGGCTGGCACACCCACCCAGACAATTCGTGCGCCACGCGATAGTCTCGCTTACCGCAAATGCAGCTATAACCGAGACGAGGTCGCGACATTTATGACGGGCAAATCGAATAAAAAGCGTGATTAACCCTTTGCGCGCCGTCGTGCATTGGATTCGATCGGCTCAACGTGCAACGGTAGCCGGTGTGTCGTGCGACGGAACACACGCACGATAATCGACGTCCTCTGACGCTGCCATGCGAGCGGACATTGCTCTGCGCCATTGGACGTTCGAATTATCGGCCTGATTCGTGATTTTCTGATTGAATTATTCCGGTTTTTCTGGCTGAATCATTCCGCCTGATATCGCTTCTGGCGTCTCTGTGCTGGCGTGAAATGTGTTTATCTGGCTAATTTCCTCAACTGTGCAGTTGCATTTCATGGGTAGACTGTTAATTCAGCGACATCGCTACGCGAAAGATGTTCCACTATACGTCTACCTCTGCACATGTTCATCATCGCAAGCCAAGCCTGTACCACGCAAACTACCCCGGCATATACCCTATGCGAAGTACACAAGTTAGCCGAGTCGAAATAGTTTATTGACTTCTCCAGCCGCGACTGCCTCACCCGTGAGAACAGCGCCCTAATTTGAAATTGGATAAACAATGTATGGGAATCCCTATGTAACGACCCGTCCGTCCAATCGCACGAGCAGCTGAACGATTTTGTGTATTCGAATATTTGCGTCTACATCCCAAACATTGCCTATAACACAAGCAGCGTGTGGCTGAAATCGACCAACATTATGTCAGATGACCGGAGACAACCAGACTCGTCGTGAGTGATTTCTTTTCTGAGCATAAAAGAGCGCTTTTGCAAAGGGATCTACCAGACGTATCGCTACCTGGTACTGGCGTAAGCAGCATGGGCGACCCCTGGCGCCCGGTGATGTATATACTTGTTTCTGCAGCAGGGTTAACCATTAGGGCTTTGGGCGAGATTGCATAAGTTTCGGACAACAACTGAAGATTGAGAACTCGCTCCCCAACCGACCCCAGACGCTCGGCCACTGAGGCGCTCCGAGCCACGTCACTTCCGGTCGGTACTCACATCGGCCCAACATAAACAACGTGCAAAAACACTACCAGTATAAGACCATAAATTAAGTTTGCTTTGTCCCGTGTTCCTCTGACTCACCATGATTCACCTTGAGACGATGAAAAAACAATCGCTTCGGAAATTTGGTTGTGTGAAAATGGTGTTTTGTTACCTAGCGCGGTGTACCGATTTTGGGACGCTTAGAGCACTTTACCATTGACGGTCCTCCTTTATTCACCTAGATGCCAAAATGCAATGACTGCATGACAATTATTCATTCACAGTGTATATCCACCATTGTTTATAGCCAATTACTCATTTACACAGCAGCGCGAACTGAACCAACAGAGACCAAACGAAACAGCACAAGCTTCGAAATGATATGACTATCTAACGTATTCGGACGAGTGGTTATCTGATTCTCGATTGAAAGTTTGTTGTTCTACGTTCTAACAATTACGCCACCGTGTCCCACAGATAATCATACGATCATAATAGCGTTGTTTTGATCACTACATATGAGACATGTGTGCAATTAACGTACGCATTATCTTATAGTATCCTGCGATGCAGACTACAGCGTAAGTATTTTCACATACGCAGTAGTCTGAATGAAACCACCTCCCACCCACCCCACCCCATTTCAAGAGCAGGGCATTGGAAATTCCCATGAACGCTAAACAAATTACGTTTATCCTTTCTTTCATGCTTGTATTTCTGTAATTCTATTTGATAATTGCACGATAGTTTGACTACGACGAGTGGATCGGTTATAAACACTAATCCATTGATCACTAATGTGTGTATGACTTTATATCAACACATCTCCACTGACAAATTAACGGGGCTACTCTACACACAGCGGGGCAAAACAAACAGTGTCTGTGATCATTACAAAACGACAAAACATACACGCGGGTTATAAATACAGTGCATCCGAATGACCCCTGGGTGAGATCTCGCACTCGGCGGGCCCTGAGGCTGTTTTTGCGGTTTTGTTCTATTCTCACTTCGTTTTATCTATCCCAAAATGTTGTTGTTTTTTATTCGGTGCAACAACGTTATTTATATCGTAAATTTGCCCTAAAACAGAACCTTTGCTCTTAGAGCACGCGTGCGATAAGTGTGTTTGAAAGAAGGTTTTGTGGTGAGTAACACGAGGTAAAAATACATACAATATAAAGAGCACAGTAAAATAAGATATTGTGTATATAAACTGTGGATAATAGCCAGCTGCCTAAATGCTGTAAAATGCACAACCTGAACGTGTCCCGTAGAAAATGAAGATCGGATGTGATGTGTGAAATTTTCAAGCAATTTTGCGTGGGTTAAGTTGGTACAATGAATGTTGAATGTACTACTGTCTGAGAACTTTCACGTGGTAGCTATAAAGATACACCAGTCTCTCGCGTACAAACGCGGTTGCTACTATCCAGTACGGGCCAATATTTAAAAATCCGTCACAAGATTGGGACGGAATTGAGGGTTATCAGATTTTTTTTCATACAACAGGAGCTACAGCACCATCCACACGATGTTAGTTAATTAATTAAGATTTCGTCTATTGCATTACATTGTGTTGTGTTTATTCAGATTCCAACAGGGCAAGCGAACCCAGTAACAGTCTGATAACTAGTGAGCAGAGAAAGTCAAAAGAAAATACGTAGTTAAACACCTATTCACCACGGGATCAGTTATAATATTCGCATATGTAGATAAAATCTAATTAACACTTGTCGTCCACAGCTGGCCACTTGTGTCGGTGGTCAGCCGGTTATCTGACCACTCCTCACGACAACACCTCGCATTATCGCCCGGCCGGGTGGTAGCGCCGTGGCCGAGTGCGCCTTATCGCGCCGCGGCCGCCTCGCAATAACCCACCCAACAACCACCGGAGCGAGCCGCGAAGTATCGTTTCGAAAATACCACAAGATCCGGCATCACGTTGCGCCAGTCCGGGCGGTGGGTTGTTGGAATAGCACGGGACGATAAATAAACCAACACGTGCATCTGGCGGGCTTTAATAAGTCACGTTAACGAGGCCATGATATAACGGGGCTTCTGGTGCGACGTTCTCCGGGGAATCCCCTTCGATTCACGCGGCCTTACTAATTGATTATACCGATTCCACTGCTGGGTTCTTCCCGGTGTTGCGTATACGCAAAACCCAAGGGGCTCGGAAAAACTGCATCCGCTTACGGATGCCAGTTTCGGATTCACGTACACCAGTCCTATGCGGGTTTTACTGGTTTAACGATAACTCACTTTCCCGACTGACCGATGGAGACGCGAACGAACAGTCGGGGACTCCATTCATCGTCGGGGAGTAGTTCTACTTCGCATTAACGCCAGCGCCACTCAGGTCTCTCAGCCTGCCCAAGCCCACACCGTCGGCCGGCGAATATCGACCGCGACAAATCGACGGCTGCGTTTGTTATCACGACGAATGTGTTTGAAATTTCGACCGCCTTGTTTATTGGTGTGTACGTTTCCTGCTATTCGAGGCACGGGCCGGCTTATGCGTCGGCCGTGCGCTATCTCCATCAACAAACACGGGCAGAGCACGCGTCGAGGTTCAATCTAGCACCGGCCGCGTGCGGCTAATTCGCTTACCCACAAACACATGTTTGTTGGCGCGATGCATCGGAACAAAGAAATTAAGGTAGACGCCGATCAAATCACAACAGAGCCACGATAAGCATTCGTAATTTGCTGAACGTATAAAGGCCAAACGAAGAATGAAAACCTTAGTTAGGTCCTACAACGAAACGATCTGGGTTCAATGTTGCTTTGATGCTAGTAACAACATTTGGAAAAGCACCAACGAGAAAACAATAGAAGTAGCAAAGTAGCGTGAAGCACGTATCGCGACGTGTGAAAATCCACGTGTACGAGTTAGTCCATTCAAGCGTGTGTGGTTAGCGCAAGACCGCAAAAGTCACACGGTAATTACAGAGACGCACTGTGACTGGTGCCGGTGATCACCGTTGTAACGTTACAATGCAGCAACTGACTCGCTAACAATACTGCTCTGTGGTTTGTATTAACCTTGCACCTAATTATCGTAGTGTCACGATGTTGGGTGCTTTTCGTCATGCGTTTGTTTTGATAAACAGCGGCACCTATTTGACACGTACGTGGCGCACGCACGCCCTGGCGAGTGACGGCGCGATTCATGTATAAAACATGACGGTGCATAAAAAAATACATAGCGCAATTGTGATTGTAATTGCGAGCTTTGTCAGCGCTACCACATCCGTCTACAGTACAGAGTGCTTGATTGCCGGCCGCTCATTGCCAAACTCACAGGAGCCCAATCACGGAACCCGGGCAGACGTGTCACAAATAACGGATAGCACGCGGGCGAGGTAGCGTCGTAGATTGTGGTCAACGGCTGCGGTCAGATGGAGGTATCGGTTGACCGGCTGACGAGACTCGGGCACTCGTGGCACGCGTCAATAAAAATGTGGCTATCAACGCTCGCCCGCCTCGCGAGCCCGCCGGCAGACCGGGAGCTCTACGGGGCAAGACGGCGAGTTGGTCTATCGGGGCATTCGCTGCCACTGCGGATTAGGATACGCCGGGAACGTCGCTTTGATGTGCGCGAATTTAGTTTCTCCGAAATCGCTCCGATGCCGAATCGGAAATCGAGCCGCGATGCCTATCGTCGCATCGCGGGGTCGTCGGCTCGACGGACGCCCCGTGATCGCCTGCCGGGTGTAGCACCCACTCCCTCCTATGCTCCCCTGCGTTATACGGTTATGTTTCCCTCCCCGAACATTCCGTCTTTTGTCTCCCGTTGTTTCGTGCGGGTAATCCCAGGCCCAAGAACGATGTCTCAGCACAACTGTCTGTCTTATCTATCCTTCATCTATTCTCCTCCTCTCTCCATCCTTCCTCCCATTCTCCCTTCCTCTCTTACTCTCATTGTTTTCCCCTCCCCCCTCCCTTCCGCACTCCCTCCCTCCATGGTATGTCCCAATTCATTCTCTATTGCGTCCCTCCTCCACCATTTTCTTCTCTCCAACCTTCCTCCTTTCTGTCTTCCTCTCCCATTTCCACTTTCCCCCCCTCCCCCTCCCTCCCTCCCTCCCTCCCTCCCCCATCCCTCCATCCCCCCTCCTCCCTCCTCCCTCCTCCCTCCTCCCTCCTCCCTCCTCCCTCCTCCCTCCCTCCCTCCCTCCCTCCCTCCCTCCTCCCTCCCTCCCTCCCTCCCTCCCTCCTCCCTCCTCCCTCCTCCCTCCTCCCTCCTCCATCCTCCCTCCTCCCTCCCTCCTCCCTCCTCCCTCCTCCCTCCTCCCTCCTCCTTCCTTCCCCTTTATCACTATGCGATCCCGTGGCAAGTTCGGAGACTGTCCTGACAACGTTTGTGTTATCGGCGGAGATAATCAATGGTTATTTCGGGATTTTACCCGGACTGGCGTCCACAGCTTCACACTGCCGATGTCACTAAGACCACGGCGCCGATAGTTTATCACGGACTGACACGGCGTAATCTACGGGGCCGCACCCTTGTCAGTTGCCCGTCAGACCTGTCTGTAAACACAGTCACGCCGCTGGCACTAAATACCCAATCAGTCGATACCGCTGATTCAGTTATCGCCTACGTCCAACCTGCCTAAATGCTACTCCATCTTCTACTTCATATAGGTCTAAGACCACATTTGCCTTTTCCGTAGGCGGCCATTATAAAGTTTGTAAACTTAGAAAAGATGTATTATCGAAAATGTCACAGCATATTTAACTTCCACTGGTAGACATGCCATTGATAATTCGTGAAATTCTAATACCTCAGGTTCCCACAAACCCCCTTTAAACCGGACACCCCTTCATTCCTGCTAGAATCAGACAGTGACCTATCGTTTTTACATCACCAATCTAACTGACATCTGTATCAAGAGGCAGACAAACACCGAGTGTCAGCTGTCGTAATTGGACAGCTCCGATGTCACGCTGCACAAAAACAAAATTTCTACTCACTCCACACTACATATGTCTACACAGAAATTCAGACAACCTACATGATACTATTTCTATAGGGTACTCTTTGATCGGGTCTTACGTCTGTAAATTTGAAGTAATTTGTCTTGTACGTGAACGTATCCTGTTGTGAGTAAACATAGGTCTACATTATACCAAGAAGACACGCCAATCCCCAGAAATGCGGTCACACCGGAAGTAGTCATAAGTCCAACTCCAGGAACCACAAATCGCAGTTTGTATTCGTAATACGCTCCGAATATAATCCTTTCACCGCCGCCTCTTGAGTCATGCCACGCCAACCTCCAACCACAACCCGCCACGTGTAATACTCTTATAATAAACTGCCGCAATGTGTAAACACTCTTATAATAAACAGCCGGAGCGTGTAATACCCATATAATAAATAGCCGGAACCTGTAATACCTTTATAATAAATAGCCGTAACCTGTAATACCCTTATAATAAACAACCAGAACGTGTAATACCCTTATAATAAACAGTCGGAAACTGCCGCAATGTGTAAACACTCTTATAATAAACAGCCGGAACGTGTAATACCCATATAATAAATAGCCGGAACCTGTAATACCTTTATAATAAATAGCCGTAACCTGTAATACCCTTATAATAAACAACCAGAACGTGTAATACCCTTATAATAAACAGTCGGAAACTGCCGCAATGTGTAAACACTCTTATAATAAACAGCCGGAGCGTGTAATACCCATATAATAAATAGCCGGAACCTGTAATACCTTTATAATAAATAGCCGTAACCTGTAATACCCTTATAATAAACAACCAGAACGTGTAATACCCTTATAATAAACAGTCGGAAACTGCCGCAATGTGTAAACACTCTTATAATAAACAGCCGGAACGTGTAATACCCATATAATAAATAGCCGGAACCTGTAATACCTTTATAATAAACAGCCGGAACCTGTAATACCCTTATAATAAACTACCGCACCGTGTAAACACTCTTATAATAAACAGCCTGAACGTCTAATACCCTTATAATAAACTGCTGCGCAACGTGTAATACTCTTATAATAAACTCCCACAACGTGTAGACCTCGTGGTTCGAAAGCGAAAGTGATCTCACTACTTTTAGAATATCTAAACACAAACAATTACGGCAATTACACGCCACAACCCTCACGATAATCATATGACGGTGGTGGGATTGTTACATGATTCAACTTCCATCACAATTTTCCAGTACGTAAATAAATAAAATAATATTGCAAGTAAATGGCATACATACCGTGATACATATAATTTTTCGTATGTAGTGATATATATATATATATATATATATATATATATATATATACATATATATATATATATATATGTGTGTGTATATATATATATGTATATATATATATATGTATATATATATATATATATATATATATATATATATATATATATATATATATATATATATATATATATATATATATATATATATATATATATGAACATCGACATTTTTAATCATCCGATATCGCTTAAATGTCAGTCTGTCGCAAGTCACGAATCCCGTCTCGGTCACGTGTCCAGTCAGACACCACGTGACCCGCAGCGCGCGCCTCCGTCGTCGTCGTGGGAGTAAGATGATATTTAATCGGAGCAATAAACTACACATTAGCGACGCTACACGAATTAAGCGACCGCCCGAAACCCGGGCTTAATGCGAACGAAACGTAATGTTTACTCACCGCGACTTCGTGCGCAGGCATCTGAAAAGAAAAAATAATAACGTGTCATTAGATTCCATTTGCATCGAAAGTACGTCGTATATATTCAAGTTGATTATCGGGGCGACGATAGCGGTGGGTAATTGACGTTCCCGACTCGTTTGGCGGGGGTCGACAAATTGCCCGCTCGCTTCTGTGGTCGGTTATTTCCACGCGAGCGCACACATTCTGTTAACGCCCCGAGGGATTGTTTAATTCCTGTCCGACAAGGCCGTAAACTGACAGGGCGGTAACCTCGCCATCAGCAATGCAAATGCGACGATGTCAGCTCGTTTGTTATCGGTGGACTTAATTAAGGTGTCATAGCGTAAAGCGAGCCGCGCTGATGAGAAGCACGAAAACTCTGGCACCCGACGTAATTACCACGATATCTTAACACATGTGGACCTCTGAGCACGAGTATTTTATTCATGGAATAGCAAATAAGCCAAATCTCGGTTGCCCATTCCGAGAATAGTGTTGAAGTAGGAAGGAACAATTGGTGCGTTGAGTTATTTTAACTGATTGTGCAGTAAGCCTTATCGTCCGTGCTGAGTTCCCGCTGTCTCTATAGCGTCAGTCAACTGCAGTGTTTGTTCTTGATCTCTTCTGCCATCGGCTCTCTTGCCTTTTGTGACGTCACAGATTCACGTCACAGATTGTCTGTCTTCTTTGACTCCAGTTCCAGATTTCAGCTCTGCTCATTATTCTCAACTCACCGCGCCAAGGATGTCTTCCTATAATGTTATCACTTTTGTACATGTTGTAGTGCGAATACATTAATATACTATAAAACTTATCATTGCAGTTCCATCACTACATCACTCTGTATGCTGCTATGTTGTAGAACTGTATTTAACTTCTTTATGTTATTGACTTAACTTATTATTTAACTTATTGCAACATATTTATTTAACCAATTTATTTAACTTATTTATTTAGATAGTACGTATATGTGTATTTACATGTGTTATGTTGTTAGCGCCTTTGAGCAGGTGTTTAACCAGGAGACGTAGCGCTTTAGAAATGTTTCCAAATAATCGATGTGACATTCCCCTCGATTCCCGCATTATCAATGGCATCTATAACATATTTCTTGGCTTTCTAAGATCTACGTATCAGTGAACTTTCATTCTTCTTTGAATCCAAATCCTCTGTTTCCGATTTACTGATTTGTATTCCCTATCATATAATTTTAAATTATGGCTCCATACACATATCCCATGAAGATACCGGTTATTTGCTAACCCTGCTCGTACATATATTATACCTAATTTCACTCTGGTCAAAAGCTCCTTCAACCTATAAACAATAACACCCTAACCATAAACCTAAACCTAACCTTTTTGCATATAAAACCAATCGTAACTGGGCCCGTGTACGTGGAGGGGTTGCACGGAGCATCCTCCTGTCTACGCGGTGTGTCCGGGTTGTGTCTGCGTGCTGCAGGAGAATCAAACGTCGGCACATCGCCAGGTCGCCCCGGGTGGACTCGCCGCGTGCCGGGGAAACAAGTCCGGGGGGGAATAGGGGGCAGACATGGGGTCAGATACATTTGTATTTGAAAGTAGTTAAATACTGTTTAAGTATTTGCATTTGTTTTGACGTTTAAGAATTACAAATATTTGTATTTAAATACGTGTCTAAAGTATTTGATATTTCAAATACTTTACAAATACTTTTTTCAAATAATTTTAAATACATTAAAAATACGTTTTAAATACATTTTGCCAAAAAAATTGTCAAATAATTTTTTTAATACTTTTTAATCCTTTGTCAAATATTTTTTGAAATATTTATTCAAATACATAGGACAATGTTATTAATAAATCGCAGTTTAAAATACTTTTTGACTGAATTCTGAACAGTCGCCACAGCAGGCCTAACACTAGGCTGGATCCCCTTGATTGGAAACACTAATGACAATAAACTAGATGTCTCAAACTTTCGATATATAATTTTATTTTATTTTACCTATATAGTATCTTAAAAGTATTTTAAATGCTTTACATTTGCAATTAAAAGTATCTGTATTTAAATCCTGAAAGAGATTTGTATTTAAATACAGTTCAATGTAGTTGACCCCATGTCTGACGGGGGCGTTTAGACTCATCACAAACCATCGGAGACAAGAATGGTCGGAAGTGAAAAAGGGCCGAAGTATTTCCGTTGTGGAGGTTTCTGGCGTAAACACGTCGACTTGGCCGGTTGCGCCATCACCTCGTAAACCACCGTGACGCAACAGTGGGCGTCCTCCACCCCGCCTCGTTGTCGACTTTCTCACCTCGGAGTCGTCCGGGTGATTCACCGGAGATGTAGGGCCTAGCTACGGCGATAGTTCGTTGACTCAGACTCGTCTGAAATGGAACTTCTCCAAAAGCAAACTGTTCCCGTTCCGATGTGATAACGCGTGCCCGCGTCTCCCGTCCTACTGCGAAAATGTATCGAACTGCCAACTGCGTCTCACTTGTCGACGTGCCAGACTCCAGGGTTCGTTCAACCGCCGAGTGTGTGCTAAACACTGTTCACATCTCGAGTGTACGAAACAACAAGGTTCTTTCAACCTTCGAGTGTGGTTCTTTCAACCTTCGAGTGTGCAACCCCCAAGGTTCGCCCGGCTCTTGTCCATCTCTAGGGTTCGTTCAAACTGGTTGTTGGAAAGTCATCTCACAACGTCATATCACTATGTTTTCGCAATGTAAATGGGAGTCTGTATAATTACGTCACAGTTACGTTGCAGCAACGTCACTTCACAACGTCATCGTGGGGTTGTGCATTGATCGTTAAAAGGTAGTTTCACAACGTCATTTAACTACGTTGTCGCAACATAGATGGGAGTCTATATAATTACGTCACAACTGCGTTGCAGTCACTTTATAACGATGATCAATATGTAACGTCGTAGCAACGTTGTCACAACGTCGAAGTGTTCGCTGGGTCGACTCTGGACTGTGCACAGGGTTCTATAATTGTTCATTTTTCTTCATCTCTATCCCGATGTAGTCCACTGAACTGATACTTCATTCCCATCAACCCTTGCGCGCAGTCAAAGATAGTGACGTCGCCGTTTTGGATTTCGAGTTCAACGCAGACTGCAGATTGATTTACATTACGCTATCTTTTACTGGGCCGACAATCCGATCCGTTGATCAGGCGATCAGATGGCAAATGGAAATGACCTGCTATAAAAATAAACCCGAGTGCCCATAGTCCATAATGGAATATGAATTCCAAATCCCAAATAGAAAAACATGCAATAATGATAGTAATTATAATATAATGCATTTTCTAGATGACAATCATTTCTACTATTTTTGTATCAACATTTAGTATGTAAATGGTTTACTTGTGTATTCATGTATTTTATTTGAATCGTCCTTTGTGTAAAAAGACCACCCGCTAATATCTTCTCACGCCACTGATGTGGTCCCGCCCATTCCACCGTCGGTCTTTTCATCAGCCACGATTGTAGGGCTGGGCACGGACCAAGAACGCACACAAAAAGCCTATCTTCAGAACGCACTGCATATTTCTCTCCTGTGCCAAAACCTTGACCCGTTCGAGTGGTGAAACGCGGTCTATTTTACTGTTTATTTATTGACAAAACACGAGCTTAGAATCCTGACGCATCCAGTCTGACCTTTGGTAGATTGGTATGACAGATTCCGTCTGCGACAGCGTCGTTGTATTGTGATTGCCACTACAACTGTCACCGTTATTGTGGACAGCGACCGGTCATCTGGTACTGACCGCACAGGTTGTCCGGTACCACCACCAGAGGGCGGTAGTAGAGAGTAGATCGACGCCGCGAATAACGAGAAAAGTCGGCGCGATATTTTCGGGGCAGTCGGTGCGGTTTGAAGTGGCACGCCGTGCAGTCGGTGAGAAAATGTCACGAAGTCGACGCTGTAAACCGATGCCAGCTCCAAACATATAATACATCAACGGTAGCGCCGTCGTAAATCACCTAGACATGTCGTACTAATCTATCGGAGGGGGGGGGGGACTTTGATCTACAACGGAACTGGCATGGGTCCACGCGCGCGGATCAAACAATGATTTATCGTCGATCTAATTGTGTGCCGCAATTATCCGTCGGTAATGTGACGTGGATGTTATCTCGCATTAATGCGCCGCCGATGTAACACTGATCTGGCGGCCCGCGTAAGCCGACACCCAGCTATGCCCGGTCCCGGTCGCGGTCAGGCGGCGTTGCCGTTGTTTGCACAGCTGGGTCGTCGGTCTGCGCCGTGTAAAAACGTAATAATATTTACGTATTGTTATCTCAGTGTACGCGACCGTTCGGCGGCGCTGTTGTATCGCGATGTTATCGCTATTATAATGTCGTAACGCGATATGTTCGGACGGCGAGCGTCTGTCGCATTCGGACACGTCGGGGTGGAGTGGCGGGCGACCCGGCGTCCGAGACTGACTCGGCCTGATAAATAAGTTGTTTTCTCCTCTCTCGTGCCTGGGATCTTCCCACGCCCCGAGTAACCATTCTCCAATTTCCCATGTCTCTCTTCTCCCCCGTCATGAGTCTCATTTCTCATTCTTCCCAAGTTTCTTTTTGCAGTGCTCCCTACTCTCTTTCTTCTCCCCGTCCCAATTGTTTCGGCCCCTTGCACCAAGTCTCTTTTCTCCCACTTGTCTCAAGTCTCTCTTCGTCCCCATCCCAACTTGCTCTTCTCCCTCATCCAAAGTATCTCTTACCCTACTCATATAGGCCAAGTCTCTCTTCTCCCGCGTGCCAAATCTTTCATCACCCACATTTCAAGGCATATCCAGTTCTAGGTATATCTTCTCCCACGTCCCAAGTCTATCTCCACCACCCCAACCCTATCTCCCCCCTTCCGAATCCCTGTCATCCAGCCCACATGTTAACCGGGAGCCCTCCACCGACTCGTCTCGTCTTCCCTCCCCGCCTTCTCCTCCCCGCCCGCCCACAATCCTGACAAATGCCTGGGCCGAACGAGACGACATTCAACTCGGCTATTCCGAGAAACAGATCAAACGGCCGCCAGGTGGAGACTCGCCGTGTGAGACGTTCATAATCCATCACTCACCGCGCCGACTCGCCCAGACGGCCGGCACTCACACATATATACATTCCCTGCCGCCGAAACTAATCGATTGGCCCTCGTCCGCCCTCATTAATAAGTCATCGCCCCTTTGAGTGAGACCCCGGCTTATTTCGTCCCGCATGGCAACCGGCAACTGGCATAAGACATTCCGATGACTAACTTATTGCAAGTTACATCACCGGGATGCGGCGAACACTGGCGCAATAATACACGGCCAGCATCACCGCAAACAACGAGCGAATATTTGCAGCGATGCTTGTAGCCGGCGCGGCAACAGCCGTAATGAATATCGTTGCATTAATTGCTGATTTATCATGTTGTAACCTGACGACGGACTGGCGTGTGTTCTCTATCTAGAGCGGTGTCCTCCGTGATGGTATAACTCACGCGGCGTGGCGTGTACATTTGTAATTCACTCACCTGAGACGGGAGCCGCAAGCAGGAGTATAACGCTGAGCAGATACATGTGGAATGTTGTAATATCCGAGCGAGGTGGCGGCCTGGTCAAACGCAACGCGCCGATAACACAGTCGCGCGCACGGCACGTGTCAGGCACACGCATCGGGAGATTCGCGATTGCGACTTTACGTAATAAGTCCTACGGCCAGCATGGCCACTGGTCGCATATATGGGTCGTATCAACGCACTGGGTAGACGCCGATGGATGTCGTCCACCATCCACCATCCACACCCATTCACTGGTGCCGCTGATCTACTAGCCGAGCGCCCGGCTGAGTCATGTGTGCACGGCCGACGGACGCACGGAGCGAGTGAGCGAGCGAGCGGCGAACAGCGACCGACAGCGGCGGCGCTGGCTCGACCGTGTCGCTATCGGCACTCGCTGGGTGGCGCGCAGTCGCGATAATGTGATGTGCCGCCGAGAAGCGAAGCCGAGAACGGTTGCGTCGGTCGTAAGTCGTAACCGTAACAATGGCCGGTTATAGTCACCCTCAAGCAGTGCCACTTGACGCCTTGGGGACACTCTGTCGGTCGCCACTTGACTTTAAGTCCTCGCCGAGTTGGTCGCCTTGAGTGAAGCCGCCCACGCTCATGGGCTGGGGACAGGGCGGGCTGACATCAGCCGCGGGAATAGGCCGGCATAGACCGACTCATTCCCCGCCTCCGTTGGTGCGGAAGGCTTCGTCCAGTCCCCGGCTGATGGCGCAGTATATTTACTACCACGCTCGCTCTGTTTTATCGCCGCAATGCAGGAAACGGCTTCACGCCGTTTGAAGATCTTGAAGACTGTATTGCCTACAAATGTGCGTGTCAATGCGTCGCTTCAGTGACCCGAGTGGCTATCCCCGGACCCCCGCACGGACCAGCCGCAGCTCATCCTCCGTGTCACTGGGCGATGTGGCACCGACTGGTTCTCGCTGGTCCAGTGGTGCTGATGTAAGATATATATTTGAGTGACCTATAGGCGGCCATTATAAGGTTTATTTCATTTCCTGCCAAGTTTGTCCTACTGGGGTATTCACATGTCCATACATTAATTAACCTTCATTCCCAAACTTACTGTATACAATTGGTGACATTCTAATACATCACTTTCACACAATCCAATCTCTAACCAGACACCCCTTAATTTCTGCTAGAACCAGACGCTGATTTGGGTGGATCGCACCACCAATCATACATACTGACTGACATCTGTCACGATTTGACAGCCCTGGTGCCATGCTCCATAAATATATAATTTATACTCACTCAACACTAAACAAATCCTCACAGAAATTCAAACAACCTGCATAACGTTATTTCTATTGGGAACTATTAATGGCGGACTTCCCATATGTTGGCTTCCCGGCCTAGAGTGATCGGCTAGCTCAGTTTTGCTAGGCTAACAACAAACTATAATAATCGATTACCCTTGCCTTCCTGCCACAACAAACGCCACTGTGATCGACTAGTTATGTTTGCCTCACCTAGAGTGATCGGTTAGCTCTGTCCTCCTGTCAAAACCGATGCTGTCCAGACTCCATTGGTAGTCTGCCTGTATGAAGTCAAACAACAGTCAGACTTCAAGAAGTATGCGTTTGTGTGTGTGTGTGTGTGTGTGTGCGTGCGTGCGTGCGTGCGTGCGTACGTACGTGCGTGAGTGGAAGTGCGGGTCCGTCCGCGCGTTCATCTGTGTGCGTGCGTGCATGCAAACGATACAGAACACTGACAATCGAAGTGATGTGCGTAAGTATGTGGATGCGTGCGTGTGCGCGTACGTACGTACGTACGTACGCACGCACGTACGCATGTACGTGCAAGTGTGCAAATGTGGGTCAGTGCGTGCGTGCGTTCGTGTGCGTGCGTGCGCGTGTGCGTGCGTCCGTCCGTGCATGTGATATATATATATATATGCACCAAATACATAACACAGGCAATGGAAGTGGTGGAGAAGATAATTATAGTAGTCGTATTTCTGACGCGTCTAACCAATAAGCCCAATGTGGTATACGTATGCACGCCGTACTTATCGGTGCTGACTCCCTCTTCCCTGTTTACTATACAGTAAGTAATAATAAATTATTTCAAACAGTTGCAAGTCGGAAGTCGTTGACCATTTGCTGGGGTCATAAAACGCAGTCGGGTGTCGATTGACTCATCCACAAGTCCACATATTGTATATCCACCGATGCGTGACTGTTACAGTCATTTATCATACCTCTCTTCCTTTCCTCGTATATCTGCTTGCGTAATATATGTGTCTGCACTAATATTGACACAGTCGGTGTGTATTACCACCGCCCGCTGCCGGAATCCAGGTTAGTATTTTACGTCTCCCCATCGGTTTGCTGTCATCCGCCATCTTCGCATATTCTCGCTATGCAACTCTGATGGCTGGGTGAGTCATAGAAACATCTTAAGCGAATAATCGTCTTGCAACTTATTACGTATGGCAACAATTTGAAGTGGTTCCTGTTTGTTTTAGGCGGCTGTAATAGCCACGTTGTTTGTCTACAACAGATGAGGATACGTATGCGTGATAAAAAAGGATACAGTTCAGCCAATTTCTGCATGTTGACACAGTCAACCATCTTCCGCCTTGATATATGTGTATGCATGCATGCGTCAGTGTTTGTTCTAAATATATAGCGCCACTCGTGGTGGTTCAAAATAGGCATTTTCTTTGTAAAACGAAAGCAGGTTGGTGAGACTGGCGCAACAGATTGTGTGCACACAGATACGAGCGGAACTCTCCGCTACTTCGCCGAGTCAAGTGGACACTTCGTTTGCCATGATGTAAATTACGAAGAAACCTTTGAATAGAGGTAGGCCTATATCTACACAGCAAATTACGAAGAAAAATTGTTTAGACTTAGTAGTATAGCTAGTTCTTTTTTTTTAGCCACACTGCAAGGGTATACATGTAGGCCCTATATTAACAATAATAATGCACATGCATATTTTGATTCAACATATATGATTGTTGCTGACGATATCCTTGTATCAGGCATATGTTGAAGTTGATTAATTATTTACGACGACGAAACTAAGTAGATAAAGGAAACGTCACCCAAAGTGTCCAACTATTTCACACAGACGATAAGCCCCACCCCTTATCAGAATAGGGGGCTTGGAGTGGTTGCGTCCGCAATTTTTAAAACAAGGGTGCCAACTCCTAGGTTTTATTTTTGTCATTTAATATTACCTCTTTTATCACAAATTCACACAGAGTAAACCTCCAGCATCTTATATGCTGAAAGTTTACTCTGTGTGAATTTGTGCTTAGTTACTTTTTATAGCTCTGAACAATGTTCGCAATTTAAATTATACCGCTTGGAACACGTTCAAATGGCAAACAAAACATCCAGTTTCAAAACAAAATTGATTGTCAATAGTGCCGAGGCAGCAAAGGTAACTTCAATGCCCTTCGATGTTTAATCTTCCCACGTTCTAGTTTGGGTGGAGGGTTGGTTATAACATAGCCAACCCTAATCATGTTATGATTAGTCCCCCCCCCCAATCATATAGTTTTGTGGCCCTCAGTTAGGTTGTTTTGGAGGTTTGTGAGGTGCCTGAAAGTGCTTTTTTACAATTCAGTAGAATGCAATACAATGAAAACTTTATCATCCCGGAATGGAAATTCGTCTGCAGTGTTCATAAAATAATAATAAATAAATACACAAAAAGTACAAAATACAGATAATTACATAATTAAGACAGTTTCTAAATCTTAGTCGTGACTTTAAAAAGGCATGAACTATAGAATAATTATAGCCTCGGGTTGGAGGTACAATAGAACTATTTCTTGACAATAATTTGCCCAAATATTCACCATGTTCCGACGCCAGTGACAATGATATTACTGATGCAACGATGATTGATAGGAACATATTTCGTGCTACACCGACAGTCACTTCCGGGACAAGATTGCTCTACCACACAGAAGTTGCACATACAGAAACAGTCACGTAAGGCATCCTGTTACCACTTTTCAAAGAAATGCAATCTGTTGTTTGGCTGATAAAGGTCAATGATTTCGTACACACTGCAACACCCCAGCAGGAGACGTGAAGTGGTTAATTACCGTCTGCGAGAGAGATCTCTATGCTAGACACGTGTAGCTCCATTGAGTAACTCTAATGTCACTTTAAAGTCTGTGAAACCAATCACTGCACCTGCAACTATGTTTAAGATCCCCACGATAAGGACAAACTGGTGACAATGTACACTTCATTCCAAAATAACGATGGACGTTTCTGTGGGGAGACGTTCCATCTCGTCGGTGCGATAAAATACGGCACAAGCGGCAGTAAATGGATCTGCCCAAAGGTTCAACTCAGCTGACTGCCGAGTGACTGATTGGCGCATGAAAGAAAGGAGGCGGTGGCCTCATTGGAATTACAAAAACCACACGGCCAACACTGAGCAGATCGACTAGGACTGGAACCGTCAGGGGCTGCGTCATAACAAACATTAGGACAATGAATCTTCCTCTCTCTTCGTCTCTTTCCCGTCATTCCGAGACAAGCTTTAGGGTTTGATGACTGCCGTATCGTCTCCGTTACGGGAGTCCACTCTAGGTCGTGTGTAGGAAACGTAGCAACTAGCGAGGTAGAAAGATTCCCACGTCGAAGTCTGATATGGTTCGCCTTGTAAACTTCAAAAACATTGTGTTGAACACTATTAATATAATTGTGCTTATCATACTCAAATCAGAATCTATCAAGATGGTTAAATTTTAATGAATGATGTGACAAATTATTTTCTGACAAATGATTTTATATTATATCCCCGAGTTTTTTCCTGAATCCCGACCGGAATCTTGAAAAAGCTAAAATGTACGTTAGTTTGATAAATAAATACATTTTGTTTGTCTCGATTTCCCAATTCAGCACAAACATGAGGAATCTGATACAATTCCGAGGTGAAACTCTAACAGAGTTCGTTTTGGGGAAACGAAACAGTGTGGCGTCCTGCGTAGGAAGCCATGATTTCCAACTTTCTAAAAATATTTTAGCGAGTCAGCTTATTACGTGAACACCGGCCCGGTCGCTGTTGCTATGCGCTCGTCGCGTCTCACGCAGTGGTACCACTACCACCCACTCCTGCTCCGTCTGAGGGTCAGAGTCTGCCTCGGTGATAAACACTCAGTGTTGATAACTCTCTTCGGCGGAACCCGAAATGTATTTTCGCCGTTCTGCGAAGTTCGCACGTGGTAAACTCTACGTTGACGCGGTGTCCGCGGCCGATAGCCACAGGATGCACGCGAGGACCTCCCAACGAGCGAAGGAATGTCCAGGCAGGGTGTGAACAGGGCTGGGCTACTGTACATCTGGAGTCAGACCACATTTGCATTTTTTATAGGCGACCATTATTACGTTTCCTACATTTCCTACTAATCTTGATGAGATCTGTTATTGACAATTTTACAGCATATTTACCCTCCATAGACAGAGGTTCAGTGAATAATTCGTGAACTTTTAACACCTCAGGCTCCCACAAACTTCTTTCAAATCTTACACCCCTCCATTTCTGCTTGAACCACCCACCCACGGATTGCCCCTGATTACACCACCAAGCAAAATGACAACTGTATTAGTACGCAGAAATGCACCGACTGACAGCTGTCATGATTTGACAGCTCTGATGCCATGCTGCACACACACACAACAATTCTACTCACTCCACACTGCTTATGTGCTCACAGAAATTCAGATAACCTGCATAATGCTGTTTTTATAGGGTACTTTTTTGGTCGCATGGGTAATGGCGGATGAACACCTTATTGTGGTCTTACATCATCTCCAAGCGAGGCACCGGCTAGTTGCCTGTGTCCATATCGACAGTGTTGGTCGGTTTGAGCCTAGGAGATTATTTTGACGATTCACATCCGTATCTAATTAATTATAGTTATGTTATCGTTGCTTCATCGTCCAGTGCTAGCAGCTAAACTCTGTATAGCATGACATAATGAAGTGGCATACGAATTAACAACATTGGATTCCGGTATGACTAGCACGATATGTTTGATTGCATTTTTAGTTTTAGTTCAATTAAATTATTTAAAACGACACCGTTCATTGTCTAATTAGTTTATACACAACGCGTCCTCTCAAAACTTCTTCACCCAGTGCACTCTCTTGAGATCGGCGCTTACTGCATCTTCCCACGACACCATCACTCAGTGCATCCTCTCACGACGGCATCACTCAGTGCATCCTCTCACGACGGCATCACTCAATGCATCCTCTCACGACGGCATCACTCAGTGCATCCTCTCACGACGGCATCACTCAATGCATCCTCTCACGACGGCATCACTCAATGCATCCTCTCACGACGGCATCACTCAATGCATCCTCTCACGACGGCATCACTCAGTGCATCCTCTCACGACGGCATCACTCAATGCATCCTCTCACGACGGCATCACTCAGTGCACTCCTGCTATGATCTCATCACCCAGTGCTTCAGCCTGTAAGTGCGACCTCATCACCCCGAGCAGCATACACTATCGTCACGATACGGCCACTCCCCTGCTGATGTCATCAGTCAGCCCATCGTCTGTCAATGCATTATCAAGTGACCTGACCTCGTCCCCGTACATCATGCCATGTCAACAGCAGAGCTAGTACTTTGTATGTGGCTCTTGCTCTGTGCTGCTGCTGTTCTTATCGTTGTTGCTGCATCTTCTACTTGTACTTCTGTTTCTTCTTCTTCTTTCTCCTCCTCCTCTTCTGCTACTGCCTTTGCTTCTTTTTCCTCTTTCTCTTCTTCATTTTCTTCCTCTTCTTTCTCTTCTTCTTCCTCTTCCTCTTCCTCTTTCTCATCGTCTTCCTCTTTCTGTTCTTCTTCTAATCCTCTTTCTCTTCTTCTTCTTTTTCTTTATATTTGTCTACTTCTTCACCTCTTCTTCTTATTCCTCTTCATGTTCCTCTTGCTCTTTCTTTTCTTCCCCTTTCTCGTCTTCTTCTTCGTCCTCTTCATCTTCCGCTTTTTCTCTTTCTCTTTTTCCTCTTCATGTTTCCCTTTCTCTATCGCTTGTTCTTCCTCTTCCGCTTCTTTTTCTGCTGCTGCTGCTGCTGGTGCTGTTGTTGTTGTTGCTGCTGCTGCTGCTGGTGCTGCTGCTGCTGCTGCTTCTGCCGCTGCCGCTGCCGCTGCCGCCGCCGCCGCCGCCGCCGCCGCCGCCGCCGCCGCCGCCGCCGCCGCCGCCGCCGCCGCCGCTGCTGCTGCTGCTGCTGCTGCTGCTTTTGCTTCTATCCTATACCGTTTAGTTAGTTCTCATCGTGTCAGCTGCCAGTGTTTGTTATGACACCTGTGCGGTAGACCAACACTTCACAAATCAGTGACTCATCGGCTCATGTGTTCCTCGCCGATAGCCTGTATTAGTCAACGCTTAGCGCCTACCAAGATACACCCGCGTGATACCTTTCTGGGGAGTTCCGCCTCACACTTCTGCAATCAGTCCGAAGTGCCAGCGTCCATTCCTCGATAACTAATCGTCATATCGCCGCGAAAACCAGAATTATCGACTTTGTGGTGGAAATTGTATGCACGAATATGTGGGTATCAGTGTTTTGTTAACAACCTCTGTGTGGTCAATTCGGTGATACCGCGTCGACATATGGCTCCCTCTTTAATAATGTTGACATATGACGTAGGTCTAGACATCTATTAACTAGTGCTGTCAATTGTAGCGTCAACTTCGCGCGAGGGGTCGCTGCTGCTGATGACGTCAGTACCAGGCAGCTCTACTCCGGCTGGTCCCTTTGCAAAACTCAGAATTTCAACCAATTAAATAGTCCACGAGGAATGTGGTTGGCCTCTGGCCATGTGATATAAGTATTTGGTGACTTCAGCCACACGCTGCTCGTATTACATGCAATCTCTGGGGTGTCGAACCAACTATTCGAATACAAAACTGCTTAGCGGTAGGTGTGATTGGGCTGACGGATCATTACATTGGAATTCCCAGAAATTATTTATCCGTCTTCAAATTGGGACGGGTGTTTGGGCTGTTCTCACGGGTGACGGAGTTGCGACTGACGAAGCCAATACATTACTTCGACTCGGCTAACCTCTGCACTTCTCACAGAGGATCCGCCAGGTCTTGTGTGCATGGCACACAGCCGTGACTTGGAGGACGTGTCGTGTAGAAACCGTTGGCAGCGAGGGTAGGAACGTTTCCCTGTGGCGTGTCTTTAGTTGGAATCCTGTACAAAATCCCCTCCGGACATAATCCCCTTGGACAAAATCCCCTCCGGACAAAATCCCCTTGTTAACGTTTCAATTCGGACAACGTATTGTGTAAAACATTGAATCCACTCAGACAAAACCCTAACCCTAATCCCAACACCTAACTCTCACCACAACACCTAACCCTGATCCAAACACTTAACCTTAACCCCAACACTTAAGGGAATTAAGGGGATTTTGTTCGAGGGGATTTTGACTGAGGGGATTCTGTCCGGTTATGGGGCGATCACACTGGCCCGAATGAGTTTCCGTTTGTTTTCCGTATACGAAAGTGGTTTGATTTTCAAAAACTGGCCGAATGTCCCTCCGAATGTGTTTTCCCCAATGTATCACCGAATGCTTTCCGTTTGTTTTCCGAATGTTTTCAGTACTGTTTCAGAAGGCTTTCAGAATAGACTGAATACATGTTGACCTCGAAAGGTTTCCTTTCCGAACGCTTTCCGTATGCTTTCCGAATGCTTTCAGAACACGGCGAATCGACCTAGAATGGACCGAACTCTTTCCGCATCTTTTCCGAACGCTTTCCGAAGGATACTGAAAACGTTCGGCAAGCATTCGTCATGTTCTATGTCCATTCCGGGTGTTCGGAAAGCATGCGGAACCCAGCACTTCCAAATTTACTTTCCGAATGCACCAAGAATTAGACGCATGCTTCCTGAACGTTTTCCGTACATGCCATATGCTCCTAAAATGCTTCCCGAATACTTCCAGAATACACATGGATGCCACTTTCGGATCGTCGATGAAAATAATTTTGAACATAATTATGCACAACACATTTGTTTAGCTACCGAATGCCGTTCCGTATGCACCCGTACGGAGCCGAACAGCCAGTATGCTCCTAGAACACACCGAATGCTTCCCGAATATGATCCGTTCGCTCCCCGAACACCCAAATTCCTATTCGGAAAACAAACGGAATGGCATTCGTGCCAATGTGGTCGGGTCATTACCATTTAGTTGTCCCACAAAATAACTCCACCGTATGATTTTTAAACACGTATTTCACGTCAGACCATCCATTAATGTCTTAATTAAAATTGACTATTCGGCGTTCTGTTCATTACTGGTATTATTATTTTATTATGTTTTTACTGATAACAAAGAAGTTATGATCATTATTAGACTGACTCATAATTATTTATGTGATTCAACATACTGGTGATTCGGCAATCTGACGTGAAAGTCCCGAGTAGTGACGTCATTCGATTGTTTAAAAATGATATTCATGTTTTTCATAAAAAAGTTCATGTAGCATATGTAAATAAAAATAGTTGTACAAATCCATGTTTCTGATTAAATGAATATTTATGATGTTTTATTTGCTAACCAGAGAAGGGTGCGCGACGTTCATCACGTGACGTGTTTGTTTCCTTCTGACAATGAGCACGTCATGGAAGTGATAAACGTGTTTCTTACCAAAGAGCTGCTACTGCTAGACTTTCTAGATGGACAGTGACGCGACCACAAACATAAAGGAATGAGCCAAGACGTTGATACGTTCAGGTTTATGAAACGTAGATACATTAGGATTGTAACATAATTTACAAATAATGGACACTACAAATGAAAGTGTCTGTGAGTGTGCTACGGTTAGTTCAAGTCATGATTCCTTTTGATAAACCGACGTTTCGCTATTTACAGTGCATTCACTGTATTCTTATTAAAAGCCTTGAATGGTAGAGCCGACATATCCACCAATAATTTCGCTAATTCAATGTTATCCCGCAGTTGGTTCGTATACTTGTCGCGCCAATCTGTGACGTCAGCGAGGGAATGATTTCTAGGTCGAACCAATCACGTTATACAAAACAAGTTACGCAGACGTTTGACGTAAATTGCGTAATTTAGAACACGCGAAGTGTTGCAAACAGTTTACGTAATACGTACTGTCACTCTGATTTGTCTTTCTTAATTTGGAAAAAACGTATCATATTAATTATTTTATATTTGTCACCAGGAATATGAGCAAATACAACAAAAACCGTGCCTTAGACACTTTAAAGTGCTGATAATTCATTGCGATCTATGTAATTTAGATTAGATAACCTTGTTAATCTGCAGCAAGAGTACGTTCGTGAATGCGTACATGACAAAGTAAATACTACCTGACTGCCGCCGATGCTTTTCCTTAACATTTTCATTTTGTATTTCCATTTCGTGGCTAATAAAACTGAAAAAGAAAGACGTGTTATGTTTACTTCAAATATGAAAACTATTTAGTATTGCATGCCTTTATAGTTGCATGTTTGAAATACAACTGTGGCCTTGGATTGTCACCTCTGTCTTACACAATGTGCTGGACAGACAGACAGACAGACAGACAGACAGACAGACAGACAGACAGACAGACAGACAGACAGACAGACAGACAGACAGACAGACAGACAGACAGACAGACAGACAGACAGAGACAAAGAGACACACAGACAGACATAGACAGAAAGACACACAGACAGACAGACAGACAGATGCGAGTTAATTGGACCAAACATACCTTCTATAAGACAGAAATACAATCATCATTTTTACACACATACATACGTTGGTGGGGAGACCGTCACGGAGACCAGACCGGTCGCTATCGAGAGGCAACCCTGCAAAAAATTGTAGGCAATACCCTACTTTGCATAATGGTTTTTCCAGGAATTACTCTTTATGCATTATCAACCAATACGTCCCAGTGGTGGAATTGTACAATGCATTCAACCACAAACCACATAGATTGGATCCCTGTTCGCATTTTGGAGTCGTTCACATAACCAGCATAATGTTGTATTACAGCAGACCTCATTTTAACTGCTATACGAATAGGAATACGAATACATTTATTTCAGGTAAAAAACCATATACAATTGGTACATACATTAACACATCTAAGTAGCCTATAAAAGATCAAATATGTTAAAAAATTAATATAAAAAATAAATACGGTTATAAGTTAGATAAATGTAAAATTGTATAAAAACAGATAAAATAATGAGCAATATACAGGATGTGATTGTATAATAAATATGCAATTAATTCATGTAAATAAAACCGTTTGAAAAGTAAGTTAATATAAACAACTTACTTACTTTAAAATATATATAATAATAAATAAAATAAGAATTAAGTTATCTGCTATATCCACTGTTACGTTGAAATGTTAATCTAAAGAGTATAGTGTTGGTCCCGCATACTTTTCAACATAAAATGAATAATACAGTAGAACACTGTGTGAAATACGATACCGCCTCACGAACGGACTTCAGGTAGCATTGATTGAAAGGCAGCTATTGCAACACCTAATTCCACGAGGATTTGTCCGCATTGCCGATTACTCTTAAGAGAACACGCCTACAGTTAGTTGCCCTCAATCGACGCACGCCTCACCTAACGATGTCACGCTTGATTTCATCGACACCACGAACGAGTACGACTCTTACGTCGTAAAACATGTCTCACCTGCGCAAAGGTAATTCGCAGCAAAGTGGCACCCGAGCCAGATAAGACACACTAGGTCGTCGGTAACAATGGAAACATGAATCTTGCATGGTCCCAGGTGGCGGCTGTTCTAACAACAGACCCCGCGGGGAGTCGCTGCCACTGCCGGCGGTTCTGAAGAGAGAACCAACGCCTACATTTACACGACCCCTGTCGACGTAAGGACGTTACAGGGAGACACGCTAGACGTACGACACGCTAGACGTACATTACTACATTTTTTATTCATTTGGGAGAAGATAGTCTTACATGTGCAAAGGTAATTCAGTTAAGTCATTTTGAAAGTAATGAAAAATGAAAATCTCAAATGAAATATTGTTGGAAGAAGAATTATGGAAGAGAGTGATAGGGTGTATTCTGCCCTTCTACTTTTTTGTGATATACTCTCCGGATATCTCTCTACCTCTCCTTCCCCGTTTATTCTCCCATTTCTCTTCCCATCTGTATTCTCTTTATTTTTTTCCTCTTCATCCATCCCTCCCTCCCCCTCTCTCCCTTCTCAATACTATCCCCCTGTCCCTCTCTCTTATTTTTGCTCTCTCTCTCCCTCTCTCTCTCTCTCCCTCTCTCTCTCTCTCTCTCTCCCTCTCTCACTCTCCCCCCCTCTCTCTCTCTCTCTCTCCCTCTCTCTCACTCTCCCCCTCTCTCTCTCTCTCCCTCTCTCTCACTCTCCCCCCTCTCTCTCTCTCTCTCCCTCTCTTTCACTCTCTCTCCCTCTCTCTCTCCCTCTCTCCCTCTCTCTCTCTCTCTCTCTCACTCTCCCCCCTCTCTCTCTCCCTCTCTCTCACTCTCCCCCTCTCTCTCTCTCTCCCTCTCTCTCACTCTCCCCCCTCTCTCTCTCTCTCTCCCTCTCTTTCACTCTCCCCCCCCCCTCTCTCTCTCTCCCTCTGTCTCACTCCCCCCCCTCTCTCTCTCTCTCCCTCTCTCTCTGTCACTCTCTCTTTCTCCCGCTTCTGCTTCGTCCGTTCTCCTTCCTCCATCCCTCCTTCCACCCTCCGTCCCTCTGTGCCTACGCCCCTCCCCCCCCCCCGTCCATCCATCACTCCATCCATCCTTCACTCCGGCTATCCTTCCCTTCCTCCTTCTATGTGTCTCCTTCGTGTGTATGTTGCATGTGTGAGCGCGTGCACGTACGAAGATATGCATGGCTCGTTCCAGCGCGCGTGTGTATGCTGGATCGCAATGTCATACTGAAGCCTCGATCGTCGATTGTTGTCCAGCCTCACTGACATCGTGATCAGTGTGGTTCTCTCAGCATGGCAGCTACAATGCTCACTAGTGTTCTCCGGGTACTGCCCGGGGCTGTCCCTGTGGCGTGAGATATCGGCCCGGTACTTCAGAGAGCCCGGCGATGAAAATACACGGCGTTGTTGCGATACTGACTCGATAGACAATCACACAGGTAATGGACCCGTTTGATGTAAGGACAATCTTGCGCTGCCACTGGAACTACACGGTTGAGGAAGATTCTAAGGTTATTTGCAGCATCGTGTGATTTTGTCGTTGCCTGCCTCTCTCGGCAGAGGGATTTGTTTTGTTTACACTACTGCTGCTGCTGCTGCTGCTGCTGCTGCTGCTGCTACTGCTACTGCTACTGCTACTGCTACTGCTACTGCTACTGCTACTACTACTACTACTACTACTACTACTACTACTACTACTACTACTACTACTACTACTACTACTACTACTACTACTACTACGAGTAGGAGTGCGTGCGTGTGTGCTACTCGCAGAATGTTTGTCCATGCCTATATGTTTCTGGGTATAGTAATTACAACGTCCTCGTCGCGTTGCTGTTGAGATGCTAATATTTCCTGTAATACAACATTCCCCTCCGACCTTTGGGGTCTTGTTCTAACAATGTTACAATTTGCCCCTAGATGAACGTTACAACTAGCCCCGTCTTGCTCACACAGCACGGGATTGCCAAAAACGCACATAAGATCATATTGAATGGTTTATGTAAGATCTACAACACTCTACTCATAACTACATCCATCAAACCTAACCCAGATACACATACGCTTAACTTTTAGATATAGTGTAAGTCGAGAACAGTATTTTTTTCTTTAACATGGCATAACTCGATGATGTGTTGACGGACTCACGTGATAGTGGATATGACGTGGTCAAATATATTGGTGAATATACTGTCGCCTTGCTGATAAATTTGCATTAGCAGATTTGCCTGCAAGACCTCTGTTACAACTTACCCGTGTTAGCACCATATTCTCGTTTTTGCTTAGAAATTAACATTAAATAAGAATCAATCTTAAATTTACATTGAGTAGATAGGAGCTAGTCAAATCAAATGCAACTATTGGTCGTAATGTGATGGCGTCCAGTAGTCAAAGATATCCAAATTAAAAAAAAATTATTTAAAATCTACCATGGCTCCAGCTCATCAAATTCCAGCTCATCAAATGGTCACATCTACTCTAAATGGTTTGTTCTTGTGTTTGGGCCGTTTATTAATTGCCAAAATGTTTCAGCTCCCCTAGACCTAGTAACATTCTTACAGGTTCTTACAGGTTCTTACAGGTCCTTTTCTGGCTGAATTAGGCATTTCTGCCTCTTGTGCCAGCTCTGTCTTGATCATTGATTTGAGACTGTGCGCATGCGTCTAAAGGTGACACAGTCCATAGTTGAGGTGGTGCCGTAAAATCATTTTTTATAGGATGATTTTTCAATAGTTTATCAAGTCTACCTTCAAATGATTGGACTGATGGAGCATCTACCACAGACTGTGGCAGACTATTCCATACATCAGTAGATCGGTATACAAATGAATTTTTTCGGATGTTCAATCGGCATCTTTCTTTAAATATTTTTAGGTTGTGCCCTCTCGTTATTGAATCATTATCCCTTAATGTAACAAAATTTGATGTAACAGTAGAATCATATTTCCCAGTTAATATTTTGTAAATTTCTATCATGTCTCCCCTAAGTCGACGGTATGAAAGAGTTGGTAGCTTTAATCTTATTAGACGTTCTTTATAATCCAGTTCCTTATATCCAGGAATTAATTTAGTTGCTCGACGCTGAACATTTTCAAGTGCTGTTATGTGTTTCATTAAATATGGACTCCATACCTGGTTTGCATACTCGATATGTGGTCGGACAAGAGACTTAAAAACAGTAGAAAAACACTTATCATCTAGATATTCAAAAGTGCGTCGAATTATCCCCATCATAGAATTGGCTTTATTAATTTGTTCTGACATATGTGCCTCGAAGTTAAGTGATGAGTCAAAAGTTACTCCAATATCCTTTACTGTTTCTGCTTTATTAATTGTTTTCTGATCTTTACCCATTGTGTATCCATCATTTCTTATGGAGGAACGTCCAATTCGCATGTTACAACATTTATCAGGATGAAATTTCAGTAGTGATGTTTCTGACCATTTCTCCGCTGAGGTGAGATCCTTTTGTAGGATGTTGCAGTTATCTTAATTATAAATAGGGTTAAAAAGTTTCATATCATCTGCAAATAGGAAAAGATGAGAGTTTTTTTATAACATCAGGTAGATCATTTATGAAGATAACAAAAACATGTTGTTTTTGTTATGCCTACGTTATGTTCTATAATTCTAACGTAAAGATTATTGTCTAAGTGAATGTACCATCGTTTCAGCTTTAGAATAAAACAATAGACCAAACGTCCTTGTTCTGAAAGAGTGCATTTTGCTCTTGGTGAGTTATCTCAGGGAATGAGCCTGCTCCGCTAAATCTGCCTGTATACTTGCAGTGCTGATATATTCGCTAGAGGGGGACACTTGTACATTCGTGCGCATGTCGTGGCGACATTGGCGGATTTGTGGGGAATTATTATTTTGTAGAGAAAAATACACATCCGGGATCTTGCCACGTTAGCGTACATTGCTGGGCGCTGCCATGCTGTGTTGAATCGTCATCATTTCGGTCAAACGACGTGGAATGCGTCGCCGGTTGTATTGATCTCAAACTCTTGCTAAGTGTTGCAAGCTGCTGTCTCCGTTTGGACTTAAGTAGCTTATTCAAAATGAATCAATTGTGTTATATATTCGTAATTTGCACTGTGTGCTGCGGCATTGTGCTAGCCGGCGAAATGACATTTGAACTGCCAGATAGCGTGAAGCAATGTTTTCATGAAAACATCGAAAAAGGTGTCAAATGTACCTTGGAATATCAGGTAAGTAACACAGGGTTACTCGGCAGCATAACACAGTATGGTGTTACATACATGTTTCAACTGGATTATATTTACATTTACGATAGTGTAATATAAGACCCTGTTTCTGGTAGTGTTTGTTTGGCATACAACGGGTAACTTAATACTTATCCGGCTGGAGATTTGACAGCTGTTATTACCAGTGACAGTGACGTGTTACTGAAATGTGTGAACCACCATTAAATATGCTTTGTCTTTGCTTCTAGGATTAGTCGGTCCATGCGTTGTAAACTCTGCACAAACTAAACAAGTATAGCTAGGGGATAAAATTGGATGCATGAGCCATGATCTAATCAAAATATTTAAACAAAACATTCTCAGAAATCCTCATGTTGAACTTGGGACTTGCCCTGTTTACCTAAATAATTATGTATATTAAATGAGCCTAAATATTTAAGCTTACTCGGTAGTTAATGTGGCAACCATCAATATATTATAGGTTTTTGTATATTATATTATAGGCCTCCGTATATTATATAGCATGTAAAAATATGTTAATGTAAACCCAACAGTGGCATATTTAGGGGGGCCATTAAGACATGCCCTCTTTGTCTTTTGAAATAATCTTTAATAACATTGCAACACTGCATGTCATACTAACCACACTTACAATTGCATAATTAAAAATGGTCAGCTGATGAACTTGGTAGATTATGTTATGTAACTAATAAAATTACTGTTACTTTGTCAAGAATACTAGAACTATGTATGCATATGTATGTGCTTTCAATAAAAAATATACTTTGTAGTTTGTACTTCTTAATTATGTAGGTTGTTAATAAGAAAACATAATTTTTTTTCAATAGTGCATTTGTCAGTGCAGTGACAAGGCACTTAAACAAAATTATCAATAATGTGAAATACAGACCAGTATCTGTTGTCAGAAACTAAAAAACTAGACAATTTGCATAAATGATCTTATCCATGTGCAGTGTCTAGTCATAACATTTCATAAAACTGATACCAGGTTACGTATAATTTGCGTGGTTTGAGACAGAAGTAGCCATAGAATGGTTAAAATAAGTACCCGTATTCTGCCAATGTTTGCTCTAAATCTAAATGCTGTGTTTGTTTACAGGTGATCACTGGAGGCAACTACGACATAGACGTGGAGGTCATTGGTGTAAATGGCCAACAGCTGCACAAGGACTCTCGCAAGCAATACGACAGCTACACGTGGACAACTGAAGTGACCGGGGAATACAAGTTCTGCTTTAGCAACGAATTCTCTACTTTCACACACAAAACTGTCTACTTTGATTTCCAAGTCGGCGATGAGAAACCTCTGCATGGCGATGGCAAGATGGAAATGCCCATGACACAGGTAACTTGTCGACAAAGTCATGTCAAGATATTTGTTGGTAGATTCATAAATTTTTGTAGCATTTCCAAGTATTACAACCTGTAGTACGATAAAGTGGCTAAACCTTGTAAAGTTGTGATACAGTGACTTACTAAATTATGCCTGTCTGAGGTAGCAGTGACTGAGTAGTCAGGCAGAGCATGCAATATTTCTGAGAGGTATGCTTTACGGCATGTGTTCTAAATCTTGCAGACAGATGTTCGTATCATCTCCACTCTGCACATGGATATATTATCTGTAATGGATCTTTGAGTGTAAGCTTATGTTCAGTAAGAAGCTGGTTCAATGGGGTTTAGCTGTTTAGGTGTCTACATTGACAGTCCAACGGTCCAACCTACCCGTGCTGTGTTGAGTCGTCGGAGTGAATTTGTCAATACGTTTTTCAAAGCTTCAAACTCTTCATTATAACAAGCCAGATATATTTTGTAAATGTCTGTACTTTGACAGAACCAATTGAAAGTAAGAAAATGGCCTGACTTGAAATCTTGATCTGCCAAATGTAAAAGATTGTGTAAGAATTTCTGTCTGTTGATCTTGTAACTTGTGTTGTAGATGGAGACATCGGCCCAGCTGATCCACAACGAGCTGAAGATCATCATAGACTACCAGACCCACCACCGTCTGAGAGAGGCCCAGGGCCGTGTCTTTGCAGAGGACCTCAATGAGCGGGTCCAGTATTGGTCTGTCGGTCAGGCGGTCATTATTCTCCTTGTCGGCATCGGTCAGGTGATGGTCCTGCGCAGCTTCTTCACGGACAAACGGCCAATTGTGGTCAGCAACACGTAGTGGACACTGTTCACTAGTGGCTACAGGTGAAATAGTGCGTAGAGAAAAGCCGATTACATCGGCTGTAAATTTGTGCCGTATTTGACCACATATCAAAGAGGGGAGGTTAGATTTGGCCAGATTTAGAGGGCGGGTTGTAGCACAATCTTTGGAAGGATTTATGGCACCCGCTTATGAAAATTACTGAAACAAACGGGGAATGCACAATTTCTAGAATTGCAGGTATGTGTGGTCGTGCGGTCAAATACGGTATTTGGGAGGGGGGAATCTGAGGTCTACAGTGCCAGCCATTGTATGTCACTCACTGTCTGTTCATGTTGTTCACGCCGTCGTTTCATTGGGTGACTATTTTTGTAATGTGTCACTGCTATGCAGACAGTTAGCATCGTTTACTTGATAGGTGGGTCTTTGAGAAACAATGTTGCTATCACAGACTTGTCATATCCAATGCTGGACAGTCAAGCTGTCCATTGGTCAGTATGCTACCCGTAGTACGATAAAGATATGTTAATACAATTCTCGTATTGTCAATGATCTGTTGGTGATGTTATTTTTTAAATGGTGTTAATACCAATGACCCTGGTACCCACCGAAAGACCGACTGGGCTGTATTTAGACAGTGCTAATCTATCCACATAACTCAAGACGGTCTCGTAGAGTGTGTCAATGAGTAATGTCTAGTGGATATGATAGGTCATAGCAGTCTATAAACCATCTTCTGTTACCTCTTGTTGAGTGTTTATTGTGTTTGACTGTTGGTGAACATTCCGTAACTGGTAAAATTAGGATTGCAAGTCCATCCTCTATGTTCGACTCGACTGTAGAGTCTCTTAACTGAGCTAATGTTCCTCAGTATAACTGTCGCTTTGCTGTCTTGTGTTACTTTTATCTTTTGCCTCGATAAACAACGGTTCTATTGGATGTGTAATGCTTGGACGACTAATAGTTATATAGTAACCTGCTAATACCGGTTTTGTTAATTTGAATTCATAAGAAATCTAGTATGTGTATATATAGAATTCCAGTTTTCTGGGCTTCAGTCAGTAACTTATGAATGTTGGTGAAAGTAGGAATATTTGTTCATTATGTTGTTGCGTTTTAATCAACTTTGATCTCTACTGGTGACAGAGTTGACTGAAAGTAAGAATGCGGTATCTCAATAGGCTTAAATGTGCCATTTCATTGATTGATTTTGCAATTTTTTGATGCATAACTGTGGAGTGCTTTTTTAATAAAGATTGTTGTATCTTATCTAATTAGCTAATTCTAAGTATCAACAGTTGTCGTGGAGCTAGTATTCAGTGCTGTGCTGCTCAACAATGATACTTGCAATGCAAGTACCCAAGTCTGTCCTTACATCAATTCTGGCACCAGTAGTTGAACTTACCACCAGCAAACATGAACATTAATGGAACTGAACATGTTTTGCTGATAATTGAATAGCAATAAATGTGACACTGTGTCACCAAACAAAAGTACAGTCGTTTTGTTTTGACCTGTCTGTCATGGACATGGACATGTCATCTGTAGTAAATAAGTTCTTTAGAGTAACAGACAGTGTGTGGCCAATACACAGGCTGCAACTCTGTCAAGAATATATTAATTATTAATGTCACAAGCAGACTCCAACTACCAACTACACAAGGTGTTCATCACCGATTTATAAGACTGCATGAGCTCCGTTTATTTGCCTCCTATGCTATATTCTCGCCACTGACTTATATACCACACTGTACCCGAGCTTATATTATTCCATGATCCTATTATTTACCTCACTCACTATATTCTAGTATCTGACAACTGGCCCCCAGTCAATTAACAAGCCTGAACCTGTGACTAACATTTATTCGACACAGTACAAACATTAACTAGTTGCAGTAGACATTAATAACAGGAATTGATTGCTGAGTGTAGCGACAGCACTACATGACGATGAAGCATGTCCCCAGCAACAAGGAGCCTACGGCGCGTAGAGTCTGAAGCAGAAGTCTGTCGGCAAAATAAGCCATGGATGTCCTTGCCAACGGGCTACTCAACAAGTGGGCCAACACCTGCATTTTAAACGCAAAGAAATCCATGATTGCCAAAGCGCGTAATTTCCGGTAATCGCTCCGTCACAGTTCCTCTGCTGGTGCGTGTGATGTCTGTCGTCTCACACACTGGAAGCTCTGGTGCATAATTTTCCGCACCCTCACAGGGTCGATGTGTCCACGCCCCCGGACACCATGTCTTCAACTTGAACTGAACGTAACATCTTAACTAGACGCCTAATAAACTGTGCAGCTCTTCGTCGTCCATCACTGCCTCTTCATCGTCGTCGTCGTTGTACGGCCGCGTCTCAAAACTGTATTTGTTGTGATGGCGCGGCGATGTGAACTTACGCCCGGAGAACTCGACCGTCTCTGTGTTCTTTATGATCTGTGCTATCCTCGCCTCTAAATCTCGATGCTCCTACAACAGACACGCTGCTTAGCAACCGAGTCATCACTATGTGTAACAAACATGTTGCTTAGCAACAGGGTCATCACTATGTGTAACAAACATGTTGCTTAGCAACAGGGTTATCTCTAACATAACAAACATGTTGCTTAGCAACAGCGTCATCTCTACATGTAACAAACATGCTGCTTAGCAACACTGATGCATTATACAAAAACAATTTGCTACACAGCAACAATACCGCTTGTTGCAAACATGCTGCTTAGAAACAATAAACATGCTGCTTAGCAACAGATTCACCACAATCTTATAAATGGAAGTCAATTTTACACAAACCAAATGTTCTAGTTAAAGTATCATAACTTTGTTGATATTACAGCAAAGGGAGTTAGGGAGACCATACAGGACAGCCCTACAGTGATGTCAATGACTGTCTCTCCTGCACTAAAAACTAAAGGAAGGTCAATCAACAGAATATGGTAAATGTCAGCTGGAAGATGTGCATCTTTACACTCAGCCTGTCCAAACTAAAGTGTACAAATACGCCTTGCACAAAGCCTGTGTCTGCCATAACTAAACAACTGCACATGAGAGGAACACAACGAATCCACCAAACCGGTGACATTTCAAGAGTTGTGAACAGTAATGGACCTACACATATATTATGTAATGAGACATTCCAAAAAACACAACAGTAATACAAAAAGGTCTATACATTGCCCAATCTTGTCTATTTTGTCTTGACACTACTATGGTACTTTGTAGCAACTGAGCCAGCATTGTATTTAAAAGAAACTTTCACAAAACATCAGACACTATAATATAACAAGCTGTTAACATTCACAGCAATGATTAGTAACAACTGCGCAACATGTCAAGAGGGGACAACTTATTGTAACCAATCAGTAACAAGACAAACTTCTCTTGAAAATTAACAATATCTAAGTTTGTACTGTTGCTGGCCAGAATAAAAAAATGTAGCATACTCCATGGCATGCATGTTGTTTAACAAGTTTGCAACTTAAAATTGTGACATTTAAAACATCAATTTTTTTACAATTTTCATTTTAGATAATATTCATTATATTATATAAAAAAGCACTGTAATAACAATAACAGAAATGCTAGATATTGCAAAATAAACCCTCTCATAGAAACCAGAACTATCAAAAAAGGTATTTGTGACTTTGTTTAGATTTTGGCATCAATGGTCCGGTCGGTGAGCAAGTATAAGTTGGCCAGACTGATATATATATAAAACATTTTCAGCAGGTTGATATAAAATCTACCTTACATTCATGCCTTGTCTATTAACTTGGGACTAATTACTACACAGTAACTGTCTAGTTTTTGTAGGCAATGCATTAGCATTAGTACGAACATAAAAGAACACGAACGAATGCACAAAGATATGTAGAACTTACTTCATACAACCTGCTAGAGCTACTACACCTAGAAGAAGCAAACACCTTGGCGTGGGTCATGCAAGAGAAGGACACAGTCACAATCACATCCGAGCAGGAAGACGCCACAAACTACTCAACACCATTCCTGTACTCCACAAACTACACGCTGCCATTCAAACACTGCTAATGGATGTCATAAATTCAGAAACATATTAAAGTTCCTCTGCCCAGAAACAGGAAGTGTGCTGTCTAAAACACGAGAAAGTTAAACAATAAAGTGTATGGTGGTTAACTCTGCTCGCCAGGTGCATTATTGCCAACTGATTTTGTTTTGTAACTGGGTGTTTTGTTTACAATTTGAATGTGTTGCAGGCGGAAGCTTTCAAATTTCAAACACTCTTCTGAGCTATTTAAAGCAACTACACACAAATTGGCAGGCAGTAAACCATCAACACACATGTTGTAGTCATAAGAACATAATATTAAATGAAAAAATTAAACCTAGGAGCTGGCACTTTCACTTTAATGGTGTATCATATGCTACGGGGTGCCACATAAGTTCACGAACTGTCCATGGCTATTCACATACTAATATACGGTGACACAAATCTGTTAAACTCTAAAACATGTATAACACTACACATGGGTTGGTGGGTGACAATATTTCACAGAAAAATAAATCAACTGTGGCATCATCTAGCGAGTTGAACCTATTTTGGTGTATAGTGACACTGTTATGGAAATAAGAACTGTGCAGCCCAGGGGCCAGTTTCATAGCGGCTACTTATGACGTCGTAGCGGGCGATAACCCATCGTAAGCCTAAGAGTTGCGTTTCACGAGTCTGCTCCCTTAGCTGCACCATGTATTTAGTAGGCGTAACTTGACGCTGGTTGAATTATTTACGGTATGCTCCCGAAGTTGAAAATGTATGGTATGCTCCCGACATGCCCACTCTCAACATTATTATTTTTAATGTATACACTGGATATCCTTTATATTCATCATAGCTTCCCATTTGCTATACGAACAACAAAGGCACAGCTAGAAAGAAAAAAGGATGTTCAGACACAGCACAAATACAGGGATTCCCCACCGCGACGTGAGGGGGTCAATGCTACGGCGACTTAGTGGCGCGAATGCTAAATTGGTCGCATGAAACCGGCCTGTACGCTGCATTGTCTATTCGCTGTTAGCTACGACCAGTAGACCGCGTAATTGCGCGTAAAGTTACACGGCTTCATGAAACTGGGCCCAGTATGTTATGTCAATTGAATTTCTCTGGTATTAGCTGTGGCTTCAGGCTGCTTAAAATCGTGCAAGTGCCACACCACGAATTGGTGGAGGTTTGAACTGACATGAAATACTTTTTTGTAACTTTGTGAACTTACAATGAGGCAACCGCTGAGAGGAAGGTCAGTCTCGCCACCAATTAGTTTTACAAAATCTTTATAACAATTACAGTAAAATCAGTCTAACAACAGATGAGTATCACACATAAATGTGAAATTGTACGTGTGTGTAACATTATGTTGTACATGTAATAACAGTGCGTGTTACAGAGGTGTATTTCTGGATTCAGGCATAAAACTCAACATACTCCAACCTAGTATAACAATAAGGAAACTAGAATACTCCTGTCCTGGAGCAATCACAATGAAACAACAAATTAAAACGCACAATATACTGTTCATGATTTCAGTTGTTGTATCCAAAGTTAACAGTTTGTTTCTGCAAAGATTAATAACTCATAAATCCACCTTTGTACGCACACAGTGTCCATCAAAGAACCATCATTCCCAATGGGTTATGACGTTTTAAAACCAGTTACAGAAACCCTTTTTCGAATCTGAACAGACTATCCCTAACCAATCTGTATCAAACATTCAGACGAGCATACAGAAACAGCCGAGAGAGGCGCTTACATCAAGGAACATGTTCGTCCTACCTCGGGAATCTCAAGGTCGTCGGCCTTCTTGTCGTCCTCCCCCTCGGAAAACAACTTCTCCTCCTCGTCCTTATTCCCGGCCGCTGCGACCTCCTTCGCCGGCTCGACCCCGCCACCAGGTGGCAGCACCAGTGTGTCCTTGTCTGTCTGATCGTCACCAGATGGCACTGCGTCACTCTCACCAGTATTGTTATTTACCGAGTCCATCGGCTGCGTCGTCGTCGTCGATGTCGTGTCACCAGTGACAGCGGGAGTGTCAGTGGGTAGTGACGCACCCGTGTCCTTCCCTGCAGTGGCAGCCAGGCTGGGAACGTCCCCACCTGCCCCCGTGTCCACCCCCTGCCCCGTGCTGTGTGTCTGGTCAGTGGGTGGCTGCGTGCTTGGGTCTGTCTTCTGTCCATCCGGCTGGTCAGTACTCGACTGGACACTGTCCGTAGTGGTCGGGCCGTTCTGGCTCTTTGTGTCTGAGTTGACGCCATCTGGAAGAACAAAACACAGTCTAGACATGCGCCATGGGGAGGACCTGGGTAGACACTGAGCAATACCTATATGGACAGCGATCCTGTAAACAATAAGCCATGTTTAAAAACCTGTCTGAAATTACCCTTTGCCAGGTAGTCCATACTCACTGACATTTACTGCCTGTAAACACATCACCCACAAATTGCAATCAATCATCACATAACACACTCTACGCATGCACAGAAACCTCTGCACATGCCTAAGATTGTCTTTCTCCGAATGTAATTATTTCACTCATTTAAGTATAATCAAACTTCAATATTTATAGACTTATAGATCTGGTTAGGTGCCCAGCAACTGCACAAAGACACACAGAAGGTTTACAGCAGGTGTAGGCTGTGTGCCGAACCTGTCGTTTGTAGGTTCTCCTTGTTTTCCTTCTCCTCCTTGCTCTCTCCCGTCTCTTTCTCCGTCTCCTGCCGTGCGGCTTTCTCCCGCTCCTGCTCCTTGCGCTGGTACTCCGCCGTCTCTCGACTGAACACCTGCAACAACAACACACAGATAAACACCTGCAACAACAACACACAGATAAACACCTGCTACAACAACACACAGATAAACACCTGCAACAACAACACACAGATAAACACCTGCAGCAACAACAACACACAGATGAACACCTGCAGCAACATCAACAACAACAACACACAGATAAACACCTGCAACAACAACAACACACAGATGAACACCTGCAACAACAACAACATACAGATGAAGACCTGCAACAACTACAACACACAGATGAAGACCTGCAACAACCACACACACATAAAAATCTACAACAACACATGACTAAACACTTGAAAACACTTGACTGACATAATAATAATATAATAATAACCTTATTGTCCAATTCATAGAGTGGAAATACATTCTGCACTTTGGATGTTGCATAAAAACACAATATTTAAGTCACGTAGTAATGCATGTATACAGTAAAATCAAGCATGTCAATATGTAAACGTTAACTAAAAATATAAATATAATATATATATGAATAAATAAATATACTGTTACACCTAAACACCTGCAACAAGAACACTACAACTAAATATCTACTGCAACAAAAAAACACCTGTAATAAGGACATTATGACTGTACTAACAACACAAGAGTGAACAATGTCAAATCTTACACATGATAATAAAAGACTGACATTAATTTTTTATTCTGCACTATGCAATGTTTGGAGTCTGTTTAATAATTTATGTAGAGTGATACAGTGTATGCTATTAACATGGACTCTACATAAATGCCTTTTTAAAAGGTAAAATAAACATTTCTGAATCCACTAAGCACTGAAAACCACATGATGAAACACCGATAACAACTCAATAGGTGAATTAAAGCAACAACTACAGTTGTTAAAAAACTATGACAGACAATAAAAATGTCACATGGAAATAAACCAGACTTACAAGAAATGAATATCGCCACTGACCACTACACACACAACCACTCGGTCAGCACCCACTCACCATAGCAAAGTTCTCGCCTTCGCCAATCAGGAACATGGCCTTGAACTTGTTGTAGATGAACTCTGACTTCTTCCTCACCCTGTCGCTGCCTTTGTATTTGCGACACTGAAAATATAGCATTCCTGTATGATGTGGTACATGAAACACATCACCTTCACCTCCTTTTTGTCACCTCCATCAAGTCACCTTCATTACATGTCACCTCCATCATGTTACCTTTATTACGTATCGCCTCCAATATTATCAGCAACAACCCAATATACGATGTCCTTTGCACAGTTACAGAACCATTATATGGATTTCAACTGTACTGTAGTTAACATAAAATGCTTTAGGTCAACAGGTACACACCCATACACAAATACAGTAACGTATTGCTTAGTTCTGCCTTCTAAAATGCACATCCTTCTGAGAAAGACTTACCTTCTTGATCGTGGTGACGATATCAGGGTTCTTCTTGAGCATGACCGGAGACACAGCCAGACTGTCAAGTTCTTTCATAATAGCTATACACTTATCAATGTCCTACAAGGCAAGAAAACAACGCTTTACATGTCAAACAATGACAACTAATTCAAATTTTATTGTGGTGATAACTGGATAAATGATTGTGACTCAATTAGGAGAACAAATTTAGTTATCTCAATCCAGAACAGTCCTCTCCAATCCTCTCCCCCCCCCCCCCGCTGTCTCTCTCTTCTCTTTCTCCCTCTCAACTGTTCTTCCTTAAATCCAACATTTTACAAAGATGTCAATAAAAATGGTCATATTACGATGCCTTTACAAATATCCAACATCATAAAGGTTCACTCTTTCTATGTCTCTTAATTTCAGTCACCCTTCTTGGCCTCATTTCCTTATTATGTTCTGAACTTAGCTCCAGTTTTGCAGAAGCTGTGCAAGGCTGGTTACCAGCTACTTACTGGGTTGGCGTAGCTCAGGGACCTTTTAATCTCCATGTCCATCTGTATCAATTTTGACTCATTCTGCAGAACTGGAAAATAGAACGCAATCAGTTATGATGAAACTGAAAGAAAACAAGGCACTACATGACAAAAATACAGATGCAATTCATTACAACTGGTTGAGTGTGAATGAAAATACTTGTTGTTACAGTCACATTTTCTTGATCGACGCATTGGTCACTTTGAATTTGGCCGGATAAATGACACAAGCAGGTTAGTGAAACACCCTATTTATAACCCAATTTTTTTTATTGATCTCTCACAACTGACAGATGCATGAATAACCTACAAATTATTTAGTAAAAGAAAACACCAAAATTGTTAATTAGTCAATCAGGTTCACATTAACAATTGAAATCGGTGAGCCAACTTTGCCATTTGTTACAACACTGACCGCGTGGTTTATTTACTTATGACAAATTATCAAGTGGTTTCCACACAAAAATGCATGAATCGTGGATCAACCGAATTACTGAAGAGCACGGAAAATCAAGATATGACTGTGTATTCATAACAACTTATTACTTTCTTGTTTTATGTTTTCTATTTGCTCATAGCAGTCTACAATGTAGGACGGAGAATAAACACAAATCTTACATAGTATTTTTTCTCTTCTTTTCTGTTCAAACTTTAGTTTTTTCTTTCGTTCCTTCTCTTCCTCTTTGCTCTCCCTGGAACAAGAAAAGTGAAAATGTACTGCCTAATGTATTTTTTAATCTACCAACTTATAACCATTGGATTATTTATTAAAGAAAATAAACTGCTATTGAAAGATGAGATTAAAAGGAAATAAGGAATGTATTTTAGCCAAAATCACAACATTGTTGGGACATGACCACGAAAGCCTGGGTGCGGCTGAATACCAAGCCAGTTGTGGCGGTTACAATTTTTGCATGTTTAAATGTAGTCACTGTATGTGGCTAATATGATAAATATTGTGTCAAATCGGACTCATGTGGGAAGGACTCATGATCACTCACATTGATTTCTTCTCCCTCCTTCTCCTCTCTTCCCTGTCTTCGACTACGATCTCACCAGTTTCTATCTGGTGTTTAAATCGCTGTGCATTCCTCTTCGTGGCTAATTCAAACTGGTTCTCCAATCTATGTCGATTCTCTGCTTCCAACTTCTGCAAGTATCACAGCATTATAGTTGTTACAGTTTCAATAGAATCAGACCGTAGCACATTCTAACTTGAAAACATCCCTGGTACTCCATGGCTCAAGGCTTTAGTTACTTCAGTTGACTTACGCAACAAAACGCTCAGTCACAAACCCCATTCAGATGCAATCAATACAAAGCATTCATACAAACATCTGCATAATGGTTTTCAAATGTAAATAATTTTACAAAGTTACTATTGTGTATAGCTATATATAAATTTTCTTCTTCCTGGTTGTTTTTTATTTGCATACACTAGGTAATATATGAAAGACTTCGGTGGTGTCGGTATTACCAGAATCCCAAGCTCACACGCTCAATACATCAACCCAAATAAATATAAACCAGTTTCAAATTCATCCAATTTAAACTCAACCCCATCCCAACTGAAATGACAGTCCGACAGAGGTGCTGGGATCAGCGAGTGAGTGAGGTAGACAGTTCCTAGGTACCTCGTAGTCTCTCTTCCTCTCCAGCAGCATTTTCTTGGTAATCTTGCCTTCTTCCTACAAACACAAATGTTGATGTCACACACAGTGTCATATACTCTCATATATGGTGACAGGTCTCGTATAAAACTATAATTAGAGTACATGCCTGGTGTGAGTGGTTTCAAACGCTATGAGCCGTGCAGTGTCAGTCTATTTAGATGGGTGTGTTTGTGGTCTCTACCTGCCATCTCCTCCAAGGTGTTACGACCAGTATCCCATCACCACTTAATTCATAAGACCACCCTGCCATCTCCCACCAGTTCATACAATCATTCTCCCATCAGTTCATAAGTTCATCCTCCTATCAATGATCTCTCCTTACCTCACTCTCAGAATCTGTCTCTGGGTTCTCCTTGTTTTCCATCTCTTTCATTTCCCTTTCCTCTGCCTTCTCCTCTTTGCTGTCCTTCTTTGTTTCTTTCTTTATTTCCTTCTTCGGTTTCTTCTCAGATGGTGGTTTCTTCTCCGGCGGTGGCTTCTTCTCCCGTGGTTTCTTCGACTTGGCCGACTCAGCCTTCTTCTCTGCTTTAATATCAGGTGGCGACTCCTGGTGTCAACATATGGAACCACTGCGTCATACTTGCAATAATTTAAACTTAAGTTAAATTAAAAATTCACACAGGTAACAACAACTATAAAATTTAATTCTAAAACTGGTAAAGACGTCAATAATCTTGATTACAGAAACATTTATCGAAATGGACGAGCAATATGACTGTGGTCGAACACAAAGTCAGGCAAAACAGAAATATTGTTTTGCAGCTACATAAAAAGAGTCAACAAGTGATGTTACCGTCTCCTCCTTTGTATCTGCTGTCTTCTTTCTCTCCTTCTTCACCTTCTTCTCCGGTTTACTCTTCACTTTCTCCTCCTTCATCCCGTCACTGTCCTCCTCGCCCTCTGCTGCTATCTCCAGCTGGGCCTTGCGGATGCCTTCCTCCTCCTGCAGCCGCCGTCTGGGGACATCGACACAACCGTGATCATGACAGATGTGACACTTCGTACACACTTCCTGCCTCCAAAGGAGCCGTATTGTCAATAAACCTTGTTTTGAAGGGAGATATTTTGTTGTTAGGTTCAGGTAGTTTTAATTTAACGGGTTCACTGAAGTAATTACAAATAACTAGACTGCCACCAATTTTAATCGCACAAAAAGTGAAATTTAGTCACAAAGTGTGCATTTTCATATTTTGTTTTGATAAAATAAATAAGGTAGAAGCAAATACTGTTGAATGCACGGCATTGCGTGACAGGAATAGGAATGTCACAGGAGGCATACCGTAAGTCCTATAATAACATAAGTCATGTAATGAACAAAGTAGACAATTTCAAGTACAATTATGGATGTCAATCCGACGACTTTCTGTAGATCACAATATTATGACCTTTTTATTGCATCAACCACTGTGATTGTAATCGCTATAGCATGGTTGATTTATTAAAAAATTTGTGTATCCATGATAAATTACACGCTGATATCATTTTACTGGACATAACTAGGACCCATTGAATGACAGTCCAGCATTCTGCCAAACTCTGTCTCATACAAAGTTAATTCCAACAATATTATATTCAAATGAGCCCCTTAAAATGGCAACTTATTACATTACAAGTTCCTAATAGCCAATTCTACACACATCTACTGGAACACCCGTGATTTCAAATTGCTGACAGGTTAATAACCAATACAAGAAAAACACAACAAATAATTATTTCACAAAACGACACCCACTTTTCCTCCATCTCTTTCGTCTTCAACTCTAGCTCCTTCTTTCGTTCCTCGTCCCTCTTCTTCCAGGAGCTGAGTCCACCTTCCTCTTCACTACTACAAACACAAGTTGCATCTTTATAACCTCCATATTGTAGTCTACGTTCATGAAACAGTTAACTAAAGCATGCAGGAGAATGGAAATTGGCATGGAAGTAAAACACCTATCATATAATAATAATATTTATTATTTATAAAGCGCAATATCCAAATATGCTCAAACCGCTGTACAATAAAATAAAAAGCTATTTATTATGTATTAAAACTAATATTAATAATAATAAATACAACTGTAAAATTTACTTTCAGATAAAACAAATATAGAAATGTTAAATTATTCGTATTAAAACTGTTAATTAAATATTATATAAGACATACAGACACATTAACTACATTTAAGAATCTCCATAAAATAGGCAATTTTAAGTTTGCTTACTTTGACTGAGTTACTGTGAATTGGTACTTTCTATGAAGATGTATTTTATTTGTTCATTTTAGTATTGATATTAATCGTATTTTGTAATCTTCTTAATTGAATGTTTATTTGTTTTACAATGTGTATATGCGGTTATGAATAAGTTTGTTGTTGACATTAGTCACCCTACAGTTGTTATTATCATGTAGTAATTATAAATAACAGGCACTGACAGTGTCAGTGTCATGCCACGCACCTGTCAGAGCTGTCGGAGCTGAGGCTTGAGAGGACGTCTGTCTTCTGGGCGCTTCCACCACTCCGCCTGGCCTTTACTGGTGCTGGTAGAGACAAACAGAGACAGTCAGCACATCTCACTCAGTTACCCCCCCCCCCATTACACTCAGCAGCATCCCTTATCCCATCCATTCAACCCTCCCTCATATCAATCATTAACCCTCTCATCTCATTCATCAACCCCGCCTCCGTCTCTTCCTCTTATACTCCTCCACAGAGTTAAAAGAGCATAAGAAGAGTTGAGTAGCACAGAGAGAAGAAACGGAATGAAGAAATAATGAACATGAAGGTACAGTCAAACTATTTGGAACAGACTGCATCATACAGGATATGTGTGGCGAATGGGTGAAGAGAGAACACATGAAACAGAAGACAGGCACAATAGAAGAAACCGAAAACGAATACAGACACACAGCATTCTGTGAGACATCAACCTTGCACAGCCGAGAGTGACAATGTGTACAGAGGAAGTAGAAACAGCGGGAACCAGTAAACACAGCAGAATGGCCCAATGGATATGAGGGAATTACAGAAATAAGTAATATCAACATACCTTTTTTAGTTGGTGCTTTGTCTGTCTTCGCTAAGGATGGTTTCCGCCCCCTCTTGGCTGGTTTCTTCACCATCTCTTCGTCCTCCTCACTCTGCTCCGACTCTGATGACTCGCTCTTGTTCTCGCTGTCCTCGCTGTCTGACGCCACCACAGTCTTCTTGACACTCCCTCGCGGCCGCCCAGGGCCCTTCTTCTTCGGCTGGGGGTCAGGGGTGAAGTCCTGGAACACAGACACAAGTTTCTACAACAAACCCAAGTAGCAAGGAACAATGTTAACTCACCCCATTTTACACCTGCTTAACTCACCCCTTAACACACACAACTTTACTGATAATTCATCCTCTTGGTATAACTCTTCCACTCTTATAAACTCTTAACACATCTCATTACCCCTAAATCAATATTTTAATTTCCTCACATTTTTCTAATTCTAAAAAAATTTGCTACCATTATATACTGGGCTGTTTCAGCTCAACAACCAACTTATTTAACTAATCTGCTACGTTTCTCTGATAACCCTAGCCCCTTAGATCACCCATTTTCAAACAACTGTTTTTCCCTAAAACCAAGCTCAGTATTGACAAACATGCTTTTTCTGCAGCTGTGCCAAAAGTCTGGAATCAACTCCCATTACAATTAAATCTGCTAAAACTATAGCAAACTTTCATAAAAAAGCTCCAAACGTAATTATTTGAAATTGCATATCCCCCAAAAGTTGTTGCATCCCGGTGATCCAATGATGACTCTTACCTGACCCGATTTATGATTATGCCAAATGATTTTGTTTTATACACCCCTGATGCTGAGCCTGAATTGTTAATGACATGGGTGCTACGGAAACGTTCACAAACCTTTCCTGTCCCTCACCTCATCTGAGTTTTCAGACTCGTGACTCTCATGGGAGGCATTGGATGCTGACTTCTCGTCTTCCTCTTCCTCGCTAGGTTGATCTTCCTCCACCTGCTCTGCCTCCTCGTCTTCATCCTCGTCCTCGTCCTTCTCTCTCTTTATCCTCTTGGGTGGTCTGCCCTGTTATCACAGGCTCAATGAGACTCCATAACATGTGTGGGAAAGAAGTGACTTCACGTGGTTTAGAAGTGAATACATGTAATGGGTGGGCTAGAAATGACTTAGGGGTTGCCTGAGAAGTAGGGTTGCCACTTTCCAGAAAAAGAGGGATGGACCCTCCCTCATTATAAAGAATGCAATATTTATCTCATAAAAATATTCTTATGGAATATTCTGTATTTTAAGGGATGGGTGGCAACCCCCTAACAAGAAGAAAAGGTTAGCTAAGTCAATGTTGTCGTCATCAGTTCTATAATAGATTTTATAATGTATGATATCCAGTCCAGCCAAATACACTGTACACATGACAAGCCCTGCTCCTGACAGGCCCTGCTCTTGTCTGGGAAGTATTCAGTCAGTTTTACTACCACACACAAGATATTAACTCACATAAATCCACCACTGTCTATAGCCAGTTATTCATTTATACTGTGACACAACGTGGGATGAATAAAAAACCTCTATTTTCTTCTTCTCTCTCTCTCTTACAAGACTTTGAGTCTGATGTTCTAACCACTACACTACAGGACCCCACAGTGACTCACTGGTGTTGCGTTACTTCTTCTCCTCTTCGGTGTTGATTTTGCTGCCTGTTTGCCTCGACCCTGCAATAAACGCACAGCAACTATAAATACCTAATGTCATTCAACAGTCCTTCGTCACACATTGACACACAACAAACCAAGCATGCGGGCAACCAACATGAGCTAGGTTTTTAACATATTTTCCCACAATTTTAACATATTTAATTTATTGTGCTCCTGGTCAGAGCTGTAACAAGTACATTTATTTTGTACTTGAGTAAAAGTAAAAGTAACTCTAGAAAAAGCTACTCAAGTAAAAGTAAAAGTACTTCTAGAAATATGTACTTGAAGTACAAGTAAAAAGTAAAAACTTGTACTTGAAGTAAACACAAAAGTACTTTTCACCTGTAATAAAAAAAATGGCCGATGCAGCCAACTGTTGTGAATTAAAAAAATATTCATAATATAATTTAGTGTATATATCACGCAGATATAATTTGTTTAGAATGTTTTAACAGTGTGAAATATATATATAAGTATTAAAGTCAAATAGCATTACATACACGCTGTAAATAGCTTCCATCATGTTTGATTACTAACAGGGCTACTACAACAACCATCATATTCATAAGGAGAAGAAGATATACACGTTATAATAGAGTTCTTAATTTTTGTCCATCTTGGACGGATGAAGAATATTATTGTCATTTGTGATACTTGACGAACGAGTTCTAGACCAGTGGTTATACAACATTCCTTTCATAATAATTATACCTTCATGTATGATTGCAACATTTATTTTAAACAGACTTTAATGTAAATATATATAGAAACTGATTTCACTCAGTTATACACACTGATCTATATTACTGACAAATAGGCCTACTCTGGCTACTGATAATAAAGATCGGCAGGTTTACGGTGGGCGATAATGGGGAACCCTCGATATCGAGCATGTGCCATTCACAACGATCATCTAAATTAATCAAACTGTGACAACAACAAGCAAGACACAAGAAGATAGTAAGGCAGCTGTTTGTTCTTGTCTGGTCAAAGCAAGGATTAAAATAACTCTTGGCCATTGTTGTCGAGCGGCCCAGTCGCAGCTGAGGGCAGCGGGCTGTGATCCTACTGACACCTAATTCAGGCTCAGCGCCAGATCCCAGATTGCAATTATCTCACTGGCTTCATCAAGTAACAGAAATTCGGCCAGTCCTGGACATTTAACATGCCTGTCTCTTCTTATCTGTTATTTCTATTTGTTGTTTCCTCTGATATTTGTAAATAAATCTGCTGACTGCAAACAGTGCCGCACGTGCTTCTGCCACAGATCATTCGCGGAACGTTTTCGGAGCTTCGCAAATTTAACAAGGAAATTATAAGTACTTCGTTACATTTAGAAAAAGTACACACATTTGTACTTCGTTACAAGTAAAAGTACTTCCCAAAAAATGTACTTCGTTACTCAAGAAAGGTAAACTTTTCTACTTAAGTAAAGTAACGAAGTAAATGTACTTCGTTACATTACAGCTCTGCTCCTGGTACAACATTTACGGCTGTATTATTTTATGTGCAATATTCAGTATTACTAAACAACTATCATCTACAGATGTTTTTATTATACATACTGCACTGTGGTTTAAATAACATGTTCTTATGCATCTTCCTCTGTATGAAATGTATTTCCATTTTATAAACAAATAGTTATTATTAAACTACTGGAACTACCGTGTGTAACTTCCTAACAGCAACATAAGACAGCAAGGTTTACACAGAAGTTTTTGAAAACTGTAAGAAAACCCTCACCTTTCCCCTCTTCTTCACAGAATCGTTGTCGTCATCGCTGGAGTCGTCTTGCTTCTCCTCCCTCTCCCTGTCCCCAGCCCCCCCTTCCTCCTCATCCTCCTCTGTGTTCTTCTCGTCTGATTTATCCTGTTCAACGATCGGTGTGAGACAGCAGTCAAGACTACATCAGGACAAGTGGCTTTCTCACAATGCCAACCATCTCATGTCTTCATAGAGTGAATTAAAACTGTAATTGTTTGTATCTTAAAACCAATACTTTTGCAATAACAATGTGCAACATGTGTTGTGTTATATTACTGATTAGTCTTGTATGTATTGCGATTAATGTTTACACATTGTTATAATAATTATTTTATCTCTATTTTTAAACTTGTCTACTCCTGTATTTTATGACGAATGCTGCAAAATGAATTTCCCGGTCCGGGACATTGAAGTTTTATTGTATTGTATTGTATCAAGTTCAATAAACTTATGATAACGACTCAATATTTACAATCAACAGGTTTAGCATAAACAATTCCATACAAGTTGATGTAAGATATTGACATACAACAAAATAAAAACTACAACATTACTATTTCTGAAATATATACATGATGATTTGTAAGTAATGATAATAAAAGTTATCTTATTTGATTATGGATTCAAGATTGTCATTAATTAAGAAAATAAATAACCGTGATTGTATTTGACAAATAAAATAGGTCATTGCTCCATTGTGTAGCCCTGATCATTGTCAACCCCCAAAATGAGTTTACCATTTTGTAACTCATTCAATTTCATGAGAAGTTAAGAAACAAATGCAAACTGAAACACTTACACTAGGTCCATACAATTCAACCTCTGGGTCGTGTTCAATTTCCCATAGGCCTTCATTGAATCCTTTCCGCTTCTGTGGCTTGGCATATTTGTCCTTATATTTCGCATATGGAAAGATATCTTTCTTCTTAAGGAATGCCCTGTCAAAGGCATACATGTAGCGTATCAATCAATCTGTTGACAACTGAAATTACTCAGAAATCAATTAACTCTTTAGGTTTTGTATTGATGCACCTCTGCGTTTGGTTTCCAAGGATTTACGCACAATAGAAGTTATCTTATTATTATTATTATTAAGTACAATATGAAACGCAAAGCAGCAGTACCGATGGGTTAAAAACAAAATGGCTGCCATCATGTTACATGTAAAACATTTAAACTTTGTTTTGGGAAAGAAATCACATACTCTTGATCAAGAGTATGTGGTCCTTTTAACTAAATGTATTACCTTTATACATATAGTATGCACATAAATAATTAGTCACAATTGTTATCTATCAAATTTTCTGTTTTAATTTTTTTTAATATAATAATTTTAATATAACTAATTTAATATGTTCTACATTTTTATCTGAACATTTTTTTTCGTATTTTAATACCACATATTGAGTAGCTTGATTGTATGTTTTATTACCAGTATTTTGATGCATAATTGATATTGTGCTTTATAAATATTAGTATTACTAAATTTTATTAATTGTTCACGCAAAAATCAGCTGTTAAAATTGAAAACTAACTAGTAGATTATGACCATGGGTGTCTTGCTATAATTAATACTTACGTTTCATGTGTGCCATAGAAAAATATAGGGTATTTCCCCTTAGGAAAACTTGTGGCACCATCAGGATATGGATTGATCTGAAAAGATACATTGAGAAGTGTCATGTATTAATTATTTGGAATATAAGGTTATTGATCAAAATAGGCACTAGGAACGATTTTTCAAACCAATGTAAAATCTAACTGAAGGTAAATTGATTCAGGTAACATGATTGATATTTAAAATATTACCCAAGACAATGATACTTCTGAAAAAATCAAACAAAACAATTAAGTAATACTGTAACTAATTTGAATAATGTGGACCCACGTACATCAAATCAATCACACACACACACACACACACACACACACACACACACACACACACACACACACACACACACACACACACACACACACCCACCCACCCACCCACCCACACACACACACACACACACACACACACACACACACACACACTGTAAGATATTTGATGGTGGCCTGAAAATTATAATATATGGCAATATAATTTTGATCTGCTTGTGACAATTATGCTATCTAAATTGTGATAATGAATACTTATTCATCTAGAACCAGTACTGTTAATGTTGCTTTAAAAGTGTGTGTATATTACAGGTGATAAAATACTGTACCATTCAAATATTTAACTATGTATATGGGTCGAAAAAACATGCCATATTTCCTAATGTCCGTAATCATGGCCGTGAGTGTGTGGTGTATGTTCTGTATGCAAGATAACAATTGATAATTTGAGTGAACGTCCCTTTATTATTATTGAATTGCACGTACGTTATTTCAACAGTAAAGCTGTTCTTGTGAATTGGATGAACATGTACTATGACTATAATTAAATATGGTTGATAGTGTAATTAATTTGACGTAAAACTAGCAAATGTCGTCCACATGCAATCAGACTATAATGCTCATATTATCGCCCACAAAAATCTCCACGAACTTCTGTCCTTAGACATATAGCAATGAAGGTAAATTCGAAATAACAAGTACATTAATCAAATACGGATGCTGGAGGTAATCAGTGCATGCGTAATATCACAAAGCACAAAAGTAGAAATTTGATAGAAGAATTTCGACAGCAGAAAAATATGGCGGACAGGGTGCCAATGGGAGCATTGGTTTTTAATACTTACCCTAGATGGCCAGTGTGGATATCCCTTCATCTTGGCAAATATCAAATCTCCTGGTCGATAATCATCTGCCATCTTCTTTGGAATTGTGTCAAGCTTAAGCACCTTGTTGGTCTCCTAGACGTCCTGCGTCGAAATGTTTCGAAAGTAATATTATCTTTAAAATTGATGCTCCCTCACGAGAAATGAGAGAATCACACTGCATCGATTTTCTGTTTTCGCTGTGATTTTTTGATAAAAGCCGCAACAGACATGATCCAATTCTCCAATATTTATATCCAACTTTAAATGCCACAAAGTGCTGTATTTATAATGGGAAATCTAGGTCAATTTTAACGATGTAAAATTCAGTTTTCATGAACAGTTATTTACAGCCGAACTACGCCATATTCGAGACCTAATTTACCCCGAAGTCACGGACCTGTCGCACTTCCCGCGAGAACTCTTAATATGGCGGGAATTATCAATCAATTCAAATAACTTACCGTCAGTCGTTGTATATCATATTTAACCTGTCGTAATAGTTATGCAGGTAACTTATGTGTAATTAGAAATATATCAATTTGATAAGTTTTTGCTGTAGACTCTAGAGTCGATAGATTTAGGTAATGAATTAATGTTCACACTCACTACTGGACACTAGACATTAGACTATTTGATTAGTCATTATAGTCTATATAATTACTACAATACATTTCATGACGTGATGAATCATTCGTTTATAAATAATAATTCATTAGTTGATGATCCACTCTACACTCATATTGCTAAAAGGTAATTTTCTGTACTTTTTTTATGTTGTTTTAGAAATCCAGTAAGGCCAAAAGCAAACCAGTCGCCAACAGTTTGACAGCTTATTCCGATAGAGTGCGCTAGTGACTTTTTCATTAGTAAACAGTGACGGGAACAGTGTTTGTTGTTGCACAAACTGTTATCGTAGGTGCATCAGACGTAAGTAATCCATCTAATTTAAACGATCAATTAACGTAGCTTAACATGAAGATAATATAGCAATATATAATGCTGAAAACTCGATAGGGTCATTCGTAAAATATACCACACTAGACTGTATTTCGTATCCAATGTGGAACACATGTAAGCAGATACCATATTATTAGCCAGATGGCGCCACCAAACTTAGCGATACTGTATTCCAAACTACCCGTGTTGCCACATGTCTGTAGCCACATATGTCTGTAGCCACATATGTCTGTAGCCACATATGTCTGTAGCCACATATGTCTGTAGCCACATATGTCTGTAGCCACATATGTCTGTAGCCACATATGTATGTAGCCACATATGTATGTAGCCACATATATGTCTGTAGCCACATATGTCTGTAGCCACATATGTCTGTAGCCACATATGTCTGTAGCCACATATGTCTGTAGCCCCATATGTCAGTAGCCACATATGTCTATAGCCACATGTCTGTAGCACAATGTATAATAGTTATATTGCATGTCTGTACGATTGTGTGTACATTCTGCCTTTCTGGTCTTGGTGTGCATAAAGTTAGTATTGGTGGTATTGATCAAGGGTTTCACTAAAATATAAAATGACAATGGGCCGGGTAATGAAGTGAACATGCATGTGTGTGCATATATATATATATATATATTATATATATATATAATATATATATATATATATTGTTGACTGATTGTATTCTGTCATGTTGGTTTCGCTGCAGGTTAGTTCCTCATTCACAGATGATGGAGCCACTCATGCCACAGATGATGCGAGCAGTAAACTTTGCTGCAGTGAAACATAAAATGCAACGAAGGAAAGACATGGAGGAAACTCCATACATCAATCACCCAATTGGTGGGAAGCATTCCATTATCTTAATAATTACCTACATTTTAATTTAATGCCAATCATAAACCAGTTTGTTTGCAGATAGCCCATTGAAATCATATTGGAAAATCAACCATGTTTTCAAAATACGTAACAGAACAATACATTAAGGTTAATATGAACTATGTAGAGAGGTAAATTTTTAGTGACTTGTCAATTGAAGAGTTGTCAATGTTACCAAGTGCAATTGTTTTCTACCATAGCTTTATGCATAGGTTTTACCCATCATTTGGATGGGTAAAACCCATTAAATTGTATCACTGGGCGGGTGGTGGACAGCTAAAAAAATGACGGAGGAAACAATTCTAAAGTCATAAATATTATTTATGTCAGTTATGCCTTGAAAATGGGTCTCACACGTGTTTGTAATTTATTTAAAGTCATAAAACACATCTCAGCTGGCTGATGTGTGTGTAATTTCTGTGTATATGGGTTAACATAAGTGTCCACCAAAAAAATTGTGACTGGCAAAATTGTTATCCTGCATAAAGCCCTGTTTTCTACTTGTAGGCGTGGCATACATCTTGACTGAAGAAGGAGATATTACAGACCCTGTGGTTATAAAAGTATGCATCTCTTATTCTGTCTTTTAATATCCGATTGTGTAATGAGACTTATTCTGATTTTTAATGTCTATTAGACTTGTAAATGTCACATGGAGCATGATGTATATCTAGAATATAGTCAATTACATGTTTTAGTACAATAGTGCAATACAAAAACGATAACAACTAATTACACATAAGTTTGCTAAGTACTGTATTCTATGTTACATGATTTTGTTATATACATTTTTACAGATATTTTGTTAAATAAGATACTATACATTGTCTGCATTGTTACGTATCTTTTCTTTGACAGGCAGCACTGTTACATGATACCATTGAGGATACAGACACAAGTTTGGAAGAAATCAAGAAAAACTTTGGTGAAAAGGTCGCAGGTAAATAATAAAGTTCTATATAGGTTGACATTTTAGTCTTCTATGTACGCAGAAAAGATCTACCTATCCACAATGTCAATCTAGTTGATTTGGCTGTATATTAAATGCCATTGGCGTAGTTGTGTATTACAACTTCATTGGCCTACATGTGTATTACAGCGCCAACCCAGCCTGGCTGTGTATTACAAATTTCAACACCATTGGCCTAGTTGTGTATTCAACACCACTGGCTCTGTATTGTCACAACACTGACATGGTAGTGTAATGTGTTTGTAATGCAATACAACTCATACTGACTTTCCTAATGATGTACATGTTTTTTTTTTTATATTGATGTGTATAATTATGTGACAAGAGTATGCTTATATTTATGCATGTGCATGATGGTTTACAATATATGTAATAATCATTGTAATATATGTAATATATATATAATATTTTAATATATATATATATATATATATACATATATATATATATATATATATATATATTGTAATATATATATATATATTGATTCATCTGTACCAGTAATACCATGTTGGCGTTATTCTTGTTTACAGCAGTGGTGGCGGAAGTGACAGATGACAAGTCCAAGCCGTCGGCACAGCGCAAGCAGGCCCAGATTGACCACGCTCCTCACGCCAGCCATGAAGCGAAGCTGGTGAAACTAGCGGACAAGTTGTACAATCTGAGGGACTTGAAGCGCACCACGCCCATCGATTGGTCAGAAGAACGGGTGCAGCAATACTTCGTCTGGGCGAGTAAGGTGGTGCACGGCCTTCGGGGAACCAACAAAGTGTTGGAACAGAAGCTCGATGAATTGTTTCAAGCGAGAAATGTAAAAGTATAGTGAAAGGTGGGGGTTGTGAAGTTACAGGAACACTGGTATAATGTACGTATTTGTGAAGTTACAGGAGCACTAGTATAATGTATGTATTTATCATGTTCAAATAAATTTTACAGTGATGTCTTGCTAGATCTGAACACGTCAGGACATAGCCTTAATTGGTTGAGTTCCTTATGTATCCATGGTTACAAGGGAAGTTGACCACCAAGGATGCTAGGGGTTGCCCAAGAAGGGGTAGCCTGAGGGAAGCACAAACCTACATTCGGGGGTGATTCCAAAGGTTTGTACCTGTACGCTATCATGATTTTTAAGTCGTAGCTTGTAAGTGGTTGTTCTTTGTGTTAGTTCATGGTATAACAATAGGCAATTACATTGACTTTTCAGAGGTTTTGTGAAGAAACTAATTTGGTGTTAGTTTAGGCATTGGTATAACAATAGGCAATTATATAGAGAATTGTTAAATTTAAAATAATTCAGAGGTTTTGTGAAGAAACTAATTTGGTGTTAGTTTAGGAGTTGGTATGTCGTATAACAATAGGCAATTCCATAGACAATTTTGACATTAATGTAAAATAATTCAGAGGTTTTGTGAAGAAACTAATTTGGTGTTAGTTTAGTTGGTATAACAATAGGCAATTCCATAGAGAATTTTGAAATGTATGTAAAATAATTCAGAAGTTTTGCGAAGAAACTAATTTGAACCAAAGCTCACCATGATCAACTAATATGTGGAGCATTTCATAAAGTCACGTAAACTATCACAGGTCGATCCTGCTGGAGATTGTATCAACAGTTGTGTGAACGTCTCCACTGACAATGTTCTTAAGACACACATCCAAGTGTTGAAGTTCCTTGCAGTCCACCGAATATTAATTTTGTTCCAGTGCCAGTGGATGTTTAGGACCCATGAAGTTTTTGGGCAAGCAATCGGGGGAGGGGGGTGCTATTGGAGGTTTTGGGCCATCACAGTACCCTCTCTGGACCAGCCAGCGAATATATCTTCACATGATGTGTTTTGATAACTCACCATTTGTAGTTCATAATGACCATTATAAATTTGACTGTTGTCTGTTTCATTTTGAATGTTTCAATCTAAATATTGTAGCGACATTGCATTCTGAATGATAAGGTAAACAAATAATGATCAGATGATAATAAAATTTGTATAACACAGTTTACTTTAAAAAACTAATTTAGAATAATGTATAGACGTCAAACACACCCTTCCATGACACATTTATTCTCACCCATTTTACAGTAGACAAATAAATAATTCACGTTTTTACACAATAGTACATTTGAACATATGGTTGTACTAAAAATAGTTCCTGTAAAAACATCTTATGACAACAAATTAGCATGCTACCATGACATAATAGCACAAGGTGTGTGCTGTTCACCCTTCAAAAGGTCGTTGACCTTACTCAAGGTCACCGACATTTCTCACACAATAACACTGAGACTTCACTCTACATCAGTAAAACTATAACATTACTGTAGCATATTAATTTCAATTATTATAGGCATTTAATCTAGACAAAGTTATCCCTGACATTCTAAGATATGTTCACTCTAAAGTTAAAAATCTGCATCAGTAACTCAGAAAACTTTGTTATGCTAATGTTGAACTTGGATATTACATACTATGTGAACTCCTAATACTGTAAACATCCATACATGTTTATATTTAATCTTGTCAATATCAGTAAATGATTCTACAAAACAATGCTACTGAATAGCCAATGTTTTTGAACTGTAGCCATAAATTGGCGGATATCAAATGCAAAATTACTCCCATATAGCACATGTTCTCCTAAAACAGAAAATACTCTTACCAGAAAGTCACCAGAATAAAATTGAGCAACCCATGCCTTACTCACATATGGTATATTGTTAATACTACAAGTCTATAATACTTGTTTGCAATAGACTCTATAGCCTCATTGTCACCATAAATGGTCATGGACCTTCACCGGGGTGTGACCTTCACTGGGGTATGACCTTCACCGGGATACAACTATAAGCTGTGTTTCTTGTCGTTACCATCCGTCCTCCCTCACGTCTACTGATGCTTCTCTTGAAACTCTCTCATGAATTCGATGAGAGTTCGCACTTCATCCACATTGATGGCATTGTAGAGGGAAATTCGCAGCCCACCGATTGACCTACGAACCAATGCCACAATTAGTTTCTAGTATTGTTTTATCATAATCCACTGTGCTACGTTAATGCATGAACCATGGGTTCAGATACACCAGCACACACCAAGAAACAACTGGTGAAGTAATTAATTAATGTCAACAATAAATATGATAACATAGATATTTGTAGGACACCAACGTGTTTGACATGGCAAAGTCCTTAATGATGCAACATGTTTATGAGGAATAACTGAGGGCGGTTCTTTTTATTTACTCTTCAGGCTTTGTCTTGGTTCATGTCAGTACTGGTCAAACGTTTGAGGACCCTAGTAAACAATTCCTATCAACAAAACCAGTGCAAAGTGCAGCGCCATCAGCTGCTTGTGCAACCAACCGAGAAGGATATGGCAGGAACGAAGCAGTGGCGTAGTTTATGGGTAAACAAAACACACAAATTATTGTTTAATTTTAATCCTGTTATCTTATTCAGTGTTGTTTATTTCTAGCTCACACCAGTACACATTGATTGCATAAATGTGTGACTACTACAATAACTGCATCTATATGCATGTCAACGTGTGCACGAGTACACATACGTATATATGCTTATGTGTATATGTTGATACATTGATTACTCATCAATTGTCTCAATCAATAAGTCATGTACTATTCTGATCATAACATGTTAATTTTGTTGTTGTTTATGTTGTTTATATTTATGGGGTTGCCCCTGTGCTAGCGGATGTTATATATCTCAATGAGAGTGTCCCAATCTTACTTATTACTTAAATTACTCATATATATTTATATATATATATATATACATATATATATATATATACACATAGGTTAAACAAATATATTCTGAGTTCTGACAGAACACTTAAACTTAGTAACACCATGATAATACTCTATACATGCCAACATCACAACTGCGATAATACCCGACCACAATGAAAAAAAGGAAGAGTTGTTTATGATGAACACACTTACACTGTAAATACACATCCATGAAAAACAAATCCTGTGACCAAATAAATCATGTTGGCATACATCAACATCCCTATCTCTGTACCAAGTGGCTTCGGTCACAAGGATGACATCATTTGACAACACGTGCTGAAGTGTCAAGGCACTTGTATGTTTACTGATACAACTAGGTCATCGTCCTTAGTCCTTACCTGTGACCCTTCAGTTGTATCATTCCTTTCTTCGCAGCTTCGTCGATGAACTCCTTCTCCAGCTTCTCGTCGACAGCGCCATCTGTTGAGCTGATGCGAAGATGCGTGTTCATGCGACTGCGGCATGTGTGATGGACGGGAGCACTGCAAGTAGACACGTGTGTAAGGGTAATGTCAATACACCCGTATACACTGTACTGTGACAGCTGGTAAATAAATATCCCTTGGGTATCTTCTTCCGCACTGGATACATTCACCATCATGTTCTAAATTTATATTTTATATTAATTTATATAATTTACAGAGGTTTAGTACTATACATCTTTAAAACAGTGTTTAATTAATTTTAAATTGATTTATATGATTTATATAATTTACATACAAAGATTTACTAGTGTACATCTTAAACCAAAAGTTGATTTGATTTATATAATTTACATTTGTATTGATTAATACATTTATTATATGTTTTGTACAGTGCATCGATCCGCCATGCAGGAATTAGCACTATAGAAAAACAGTTTTTATTATTATCATTATAAATTTGACTGTAGTTTAATCCATTCACATTATAACAGACATGTAAGTATTCTATTAATTTGAAACAGCTTTCTTCATCCATCAATTTAAGTTACATAGGCTCGGCTGTATCAACAACGAAACAACTCTTCTATTTAGACTACAGGACACAGTAATACTCCTTCACCCTGTAGAGAAAAAGATAGAGACAATTTTTTAACCAGGTGTGTAATATACAGAGTTAATCAACGTTACTCAAGAGGTATCTGCCATTCCAGTGACAACGAGAGTATTGACACAGCCACCCGCTGGGTAAATGAGCCAAGTTGGCCGAGTGTCACATAGTTTTGGACGATGACAAGGGCACTTACTGGTAGAATCCCTTTGACGAGTCGATGAGATTGTACAGCAACTTGACCTTCTCCAGATTCCTCTTGGCCATGGCCTCACAGCCGCCCTGTTCCACCAGCCAGTCAAACACCAGCCCCATGATGTAGATGCTGCAATGACAGACACACAGTTAGCTCTCTATTCGGCTATAGCAACTTAATGACAATATACATGACAATGTTCAATGTTTTTGGAGACCCCACAAAACTTACAAAGTAACCCTTTTGTGCTGTATGTTTTGTACACCTATTGTTAGATGCACACAGCCCATGTAGATGATGTTTCTGGATGCCACAAGTATTTTTTGTACTGCATGTTTTTTGTTGGCAGCTGAGACTCATTACACATGTCTGGTCATTAGAATAGTAATATTTTATGTGTGCTCAATTCAGGATTATTCAAGATTTTTCTCAGGCAATACAGTGTATACAGACATGATATCGTAATTGCAAAATAGGACTAACAATGATAATTATTACAAACCATATAAAAAATTATATACAAAATTTAGCCCATACTAAGTGTTCATTAGTCTCAGGACTCGGGTAATATATGTTGAATAAAACTTTCAAGTATGGAATGTTGATGGTTAAACATGGTCAAGCACATCAGTTCCCCGTAATGTTATAAATATAACACAAGCTGCAAGAAACATCCATACTATTTAGGCCACCTCGACAATAATAAACAGTTAGTGACCTGGCCTCAATACATCGCATGCCAAAAAAAACATGCAAGGCCACAGACATGAGTGTTATTGCGTCTTGAGCCCAGCCAACTGGCCAGTTTGTATACAGACTGAATCAACTGCTTCATCCCGACAGACCTTTCATCATATTGATAGCAAAAAGGAGTATTAAGCCATTATGTAATTACTATACAAAAATATATCCGTCACTGTTTAGAGTTATGAACTCATCTATACAGGTAACAGAACCGAACCAAATTGCTCAACCTAAACAGTGGCGTGGATTCAAAATGTGGTTTTACTGATTAATTAAAAGTCCAAACTTTCTCAAGACGAGGGGGGGTGCCTAGTACTGCTACTGCCTACCAGTATGAGGGAGGGGTTTAGTCACAGGTGTCTACCTGCATGTGGGAGGGGTTTGAATACTGGGGGAAGGTGGGGACAGGGTGCCTACCTGCAAGTGAGAGGGGTGTTATAGAGAGTGGATGCCTATCTCTGGGTAATGGGGGCATTGAAGACAGGGCACCTACCAGTATACCAGTAGGTGGAAGGGGCATTGAAGAGTGGGAGGGGTGTTGTGGGGGGGGGTCTACCTGTAAGTGTGTTGAATACATAGGGTGCCTACCTGTAGGTGGGAGGGGTGTCTACCTATAGGTGGGAGGGGTGTTGTAGACAAGGGGGGTTTCATGTAGGTGGGAGGGGTTTTGTAGACAAGGGGGGCCTACCTGTAGGTGGGAGGGGTTTTGTAGACAAGGGGGTGTCTACCTGTAGGTGGGAGGGGTGTTGTAGACAAGGGGGTGTCTACCTGCAGGTGGGAGGGGTGTTGTAGACAAGGGGGGCCTACCTGTAGGTGGGAGGGGTTTTGTAGACAAGGGGGTGTCTACCTGTAGGTGGGAGGGGTGTTGTAGACAAGGGGGTGTCTACCTGCAGGTAGAGGGTGCCTACCTGTAGGTGGGAGGGGTGTTGTAGACAAGGGGGTGCCTACCTGTAGGTGGGAGGGGTGTTGTAGACAAGGGGGTGTCTACCTGTAGGTAGGGGGTGCCTACCTGTAGGTGGGAGGGGTGTTGTAGACAAGGGGGTGCCTACCTGTAGGTGGGAGGGGTGTTGTAGACGGAGTTGTTTCCCGCCTGGACCTTGTAGCTGAGGATGCTGGGACACTCGGGCATGTCGAAGCCAATCAGGTCTTGCCGAATGATGACGAGTGTCACGCCAGCGCAACCAATGTTCTTCTGGGCTCCAGCGTAGATGACCCCAAACTGAAAGTCACATATGAACCCAAAATTATTAAGTACAATGATGACACTAGATCTAAATACCACTTAGATGGAAAATAACATTAATTAAAAAAATTACTGTGTAGAAGAATATAGATAAATAAATATTATAGAAATGGTAAGCTGGTAAACAAATTTGGATTTATAAAAAATGCTGTATTATTATACAAACACATCATGCCTACCTTGGAAATGTCCACGGGTCTTGATAGAATGTTTGATGACATGTCGCATACAAGGGGCACTCCGTTTGTCTCCGGCACAAATTCAAATTCAACACCTGGAGTAAAAAAATACGACAGATGCTATGAATCACCCCCCAACATCTAAACTACTATTAGATAAAACAAAGCACATAATACGCTGTGAACTGGGCAGTAAGATGCTGCTATTGTACATGCTTATTTTACACATCAACCAAATTTGCTCTCTTGACTATACCCATACATGTTGGGATTTTAGCATAAATGCACAAAATATAATTAAAAAAATTATCTTCCAATGTCCAGTTTTTATTTTCCTCTACAAATTATCAAAACTTAATCAAATTCACAGATTAAAATCAACTGACAATATGAAACAAATGATATTTGCCTCAATTTTAGCAACAACAAATTACTGAAGATAGTTCAGCAACTTCAATGACTGGTGAAATCTAAATGATACAAAACAGCATTTTACAATTTTGCGAATATCTGATATCGACCCTGACATGATGGGTAACATATCTGACCTGAATTAAAACAATTCTTCTCACAATTATGTATCCTCATTGCTCACCGTGAACGGTTTCGTTGGCACAATAATGAACGTACGATGCATCCGGATTGAGTTTCCAGGTTGACTCATGAGGAATGTCTAGCAGGAAAACAATGCACCATTAGCGTAAGTTTATTTACACACATAAATTCGACTCTCAGTGCTGTAGCAAGAAAGTCTGAAATGTTGTGTATGACAGTAAATTAATATTGTTCTCAGAACAGTTTATTAAATGTACTTATATTTATGTCATTAAATCACTTATTAATGTATTTTAATGGCTGCAAAAAACGTTAAGTTAAATGGAGATGAACTTCACTTTGTGATTACCTTACTGTGACCCAAGCAATATGGCCAATTTGAAAGTAAAAAAAATAAAGTACACTGTAGAGTAAATTTACATTGTATATTAATCCCACTAATAAGGTCCCCTTGCTACTCAGGTCATTCTGGCCCCATCTTGAGGGTGCCCTTAATTGAGAGGTCCCATTGTACCACTGCATTCAGGCACCCAACATTCCAATAACACAACATTAACAAACAACACAGGATCAGAAACATACTCGAGGACTAACGGTCAAGCACTGTCCAAGTGGTCATGCTTTGTCCAAGTGGTACAGGATCAAAAATATACTCGAGGACTAACGGTCAAGCACTGTCCAAGTGGTCAAGCTTTGTCCAAGTGGTACAGGATCAAAAATATACTCGAGGACTAACGGTCAAGCACTGTCCAAGTGGTCAAGCTTTGTCCGAGTGGTCAGTCACTCACCGTGGTACTTGTCTCTCTTGGGGAACACGAGGTGCACCTTGCCGTACTTCTCAGCCTCCTTGGCGGCCTTGGCGGACCAGGTGCCCGTGATGACGTAGTCGGCACAGCGAGTCTCCTTCAGACCCATCAGGTTCATGGCGATGCCCGCAAACTGCCCCGACCCACCCCCGGGCAGGAAGAGCACTTGGTAGTCGTCAGGAATGTGCCTGAACACAACACACCATTCATTATATATACATATTTTAAACAATTTTAAAGGACATTTTATATATATTTATTTATTTATTAACTAGTTTACACAAAAATGATTGTTTTTGTCTTTATTTATTTATTTATTATATTAAAATGTTTTCATTTTAAAGAACAAATTATGTACAATGTATATCTTATATCTATATCGTATATTTATTTGTCATATTTCATTTTATTGTATATATAGGCACTATGAGTCAACGCCAGACTACAATCCAATTCATCATGTAATGCACGTTGAATATGGCAATAAAGCTTTATTATATTATTATTTATGTGTCTTGGGGGAAATAAACGGCTCTCAAAACTGTGGAAAACAGCACTTTACCAGCAGGAATAATCATGGTAATAAAACAACTCAATTACTCAAACAGTGTAAAATAAAAATTGATAAATAGTTATCTCCATAAGTTTTTGTATGTGGCTGAAATATATGTGTATGATCTAGGGGGCCCTAATCCCCCCACCGAAGTGGTTCGTAGATTTATAATTTTTTTGAAGTTTGTTTTGGCATCCAGATCTTTGTAGGTTACCATTTCAAAACGATGACTGCATTGTGTTCCTTGGGCTGCTTCAGATGCATGGCTAGTTATATTTATAAAATAATACTATAGCATGTTTATTAAATTATAATGGTGATAACTATTATTTCTACCAGTCATGTTGAGAATGACAACCTCTTGTTATTGTGCAAGTGCCACTAGTCAAATTACATCATTATAATGTTTTCACTGATTTTTTTCAACCTAAAATCTGATCTGATGTATGAAAAATGTAACAGTCACCACAATGACGTAGATTGCCACATATTTAATGTCAGGCGTTCACCTTAAATCAACCAACACTGTTGTTGCTCCAACTACATGTGACCGCAGCCAAACAAATTATCACCTTCACTGAATTGCGACACCGACAATCAAGCATAAAAAGGTAACATTTCGTGCAACTTGACACTTGTTTTTCATACAATAAATTACTGGTCAGACATTTATCATACTCGGCATGAAAAGCCTGATTACGTTTTAAAGGCAACAAAAGGTCGACTGTGTTAATATCGTGAGGATACTCATGACTGATGTTTGTACATTGTCAACCAGCACTTAGTGACTATGGCTCTATATAAATGTTCTTTAACATTACGTGTTGTGTCCACTTACAGTAACTCTCGCAGTGTGTTCTCGGCATGGCTGATGATCTTCACAAAATCTGCTGATCTGTGGCTCATTTCTATAAAACAAGTTTGTATCAAGTGAAATTAACTCACATTAAGGTACATAAGATATGTGTCTTCTTCTAATCTGCAATAACTAGTTTACTTTTATTGAAATAACTGCATTCAAGGATGTCATTAACTAGAGCAATCTTAGAGTGACGGTCACCAGTGAGATGAGGTTTGGAGGGAATAGGATAAAAAGGGATACCAATAGTTTTATGTTCAGATGTGTCACTGACGCCTTAAGAGTCCACTCCAGGGCTTTGGCTAACATCAGTTCTCAGGGTAGACAGTTTTATGATGCAACAATCTAAGAATAGCGTTCCTTGTGTAGCTATATAGGATGATTAATCGCGGTTCACAGCTAGTTTTCACAGTTTTAAGGCTCACGGTTCAGTGCACTGTTTTCAGTTTGTGTACCACAGTTTATTTCACTTTTATTAAATGGCACATCGTCATCAGGATTTATATAGTTTGCACTCTGCTGTAAATCCCTGATGATGTGGTATGGCGTTTTGGCCTATCTCAAAGCTCACTTCTGCAATACTTGACATATTTGCTAGGGCTATCCCGACCCAAAATGTTGCTCAACTGCATAACTTTGCCGAGAAGATACGAGGGGCTGAAAAGTGCTGCCACCTCACGGAGCCTGGTTAATTGAAGCTAGCAGCACGTGTACATGTGCGGAAGACTTGGGAGTATAGTACGTGTGGTTTTCACTACAACGCTGTTTGGAAACATTTTGGCCAAAGAGGTACAGAAGGACAAAACTGTCTGTCGGATTTGTTGTGCAGTGATGAAATACAAGGGGCAAATACAAGGGGGCAAATACAAGGGGGCAAATACAAGGGGGAAATACCACCAACATGATGCAACATTTGAACCGACACCATGCACCCACAGTATATTCTTCAAATTCGGCTATAAATGCATCAAACTGACAGTAAACCAGTCCTCAGTGCCACCACAAAACATCAAAAACTGAAAGAAGCTTTTCAGTTAAAAGAGAAGATGCCGATTCTCCACAATCGATTGCTATCACAAATCGGGACATATTTGAGGTTTTGTATGATACATTTATTTATAATTGATACATTTATTTACAATTGACAATTATTTTATATATGATCATTACGAAGAAAGTTTGTTACACTTAAAATAGTTTATTATATGTAAGTGTGAATGCTTGTGCAAAATAAGTGAATAAATCAAACCGTGGGCCAGATATTGTGTTGTGTGAATGGACTCACTCACCCATGACACTGATACCAGTGTTCTGGTAGCTGAGTAGTTCCTTCTGGGCCCTCTCCAACACCTGCAACACACAACGCAATCTGGAGGCGTCTCTTTGAATAAGAACAAGAAAGTTTATTTCGACCCAGTATATGTACAATATATGTATATCCATATATACAATACACCTGCTAAATATAACACATACTAAACATGACAATTGACTCCTGTTAAGACTTAACATGTTGCTATTTGTTATCACAGAAACCATTAAAATAGCTGTTCACCAAATTTATATCGAAAGATGTGCGAAGTACAAAAGAAGAAAAAGCACAAATCAATATTATATACATTTACACATATGCAAATACAATTAATGGTGGCATATTTAAGTTTCAGCAATTTTTTTTACATATTTTGTGTTCGTCTCTTCAGTAAGGACTTCATCCCATCACTGGCCCCCTTCTCAATCTATAATGACTTCATCCAATTATCCCCTTTCTCTGTCTGTTATGTGCCCATCCCACCACCCCTTTTCAATCTATAATGACTCCATCCAATCAGGCAATCCCCCCCTTCAGTCTATCATGAAAATATCCCATCATCACCCCATAGCTTTTTATGACCCCTGTCCCACAAACCCTTCAGTATAATTTTAATTGGTTAACTTAAATGGAAGCAACTACAACACGTATGACACCCTGCTTAACAAGCCTCACAAAACTAGGTCATGTGACAATACCCAGATAAATGTGTCACCAGGACCAGATCAAACAGACAATGTGTGGCATTTAAGGCAATTGATTGCAAGACTATAGCCCAGAATAGTAAGGAAGACACAATGACACAAAGCAGTGATACCTTCCAAAAGTTGAATACATTTTACCAGTGAGAAAAGAATGTCCTGAGATGACCAAAAGTAGTTTGGGGACAGAGAATTACAAGGACAGGCTGGTGCTTTCCTATACCCTGCACTCTTATTGAATGGTAGCATTGTACACATTGAATAGACTGGTGCTGAATGGTACATGAATAGGCTAAGTTATTCTTTGTGCTGAACACTGAGTCAAACGGGCATTGACCACACTTTATTCCATTTCATAATTTAGTAAAATATTCAGAGCACTGAACTAGCAGACTACATATTTGCAAGGTTGAACAATGGTTATTTAGATTACAAGGTATAGCTAGTGCCCGCTGGAGATTAATAAAATAAGTATGGGTAAATGTGAGTGGAAAGATACAAGAAAACGCAAGAGAAATCATTATTAGGCCATTAGCAAATAATTCACATCAAAAGCCTGCAGGCCCTATGCTATAAAATCATTTGTTATTCATGCTTGATGATACACACAAAAGTGAGCAAATATCACAAGTAATTACATACACTATAAAATAACTTTTTGTTATTAGGTTGTACAATTAAATAATTAATATTTTATTTTATAGACAGCTTTATCTTTTGCTAAATCTACATCAGTTGACATAATGCAATTTAGTATGCATGCATCATTATTATATAATCAAATAAACATTAAACATTATCAGATAAATTGATTCTCTTATTAATGAGAAATTAACTATTTTAGCTTGCTATGCATAGGTATATGTACTAGGCGGAACATATGTAACTGACAGAGTTTCCTATTCAGTGTAACTGACAGTTATCAAGGTCTGATCTTTGATGTGACTAGCAGGTGTTAGCACCTGTTTTTCAATGTTCTTTGATGTGACAAAAATGCATCATATCTGCTCTTTAATGTGACTTACAGATGAATTCACTGTGACTGTCATACACCATATAATATGACAGCAACAAATTAACATTTACTACTCATGCAAAGGCTTCACAAATCACAGCTGTCATTACCCAAGTCACACCAGCAGCAGTTGTCAACAATCTGAAGTTCTATGAGCCAACAGATAGTCAACATGCATGCTGTGTATATGTTCATCTCCATGGCAAAGTGAGACAACAACGATTCAAATGAAGTAATAACTCCACCAAGTAATCTGCTAGTTGGTGTATATTCTGAGCATGTTATATAATGTGTAGCACGGGCATACATGTTGTTGTGATGTGAATGACACATATGCCAGTATTTGGAATGCCAACATGTTACAATAACAATTGATGCAACACTGCACTGAACTTACAAGACTTTCATTGGTGTGGGTGGGTGGGGGGGGGGGGGGGGTGGGGTGATGGACAATGCCATGGCTTCTACCAGCTATCCAGTGCCAAACTATATACACACCAGATGTGTATTCAGTAATTGGGAGTACCTAAGTCCAGCACTAACAATCAGCTGCCCATTGTTCCAGCATGTGGGCTGTCTCACATTGACTGAACCCTCATTTTACAAAACCTGAGTGAGTCAAACTTAAAACCAGCTGTACGTGATGCAGCTATCTATAAATAACAAGACGATTGACTCAAGCTGTCACTTCTGTCTTTGTGAGTGTCGTGATACGTGACATGTATAATAATGTTACTGGTAATCTAGATTATATATTAATAGTACAATAACAGTTATTTTTTCAAATGCCCGTAAAAAAAACTTGTTATCTTAGGGCCTGAGGTGTCAATGCCATAAAATGGGTTCATACCACAACATTTTCTAGAAAATAATTGTAGATTTTAACTGCCAGCTGGTGCCAATAATGTCTGCATAATTCCCATATTTCATACAATTTAGTGTGCGGAAAAAATTATTAAAATATTTGTCATATATGTATTTAGAAGTTTTAGACTTTTTACATAACTGCATCTATAATCAGTCATTCGATCATTACAATAACAGTTGATTGATTGACTGATCAATATGACACTGTCAATACCTATGTAAGCTAGTCTGGTCAGTAACACTTCACATATTGGCATGTCAGAAGGGTAAATTAACCGAAGTCATACATGTCATGTTTCTTATTTCTAATATTATTAGCAAATTTAGTTTCTAAAATAATATTACTGTAGCAAATTAATGTTCCTCTTAGTCGGGAATTATAAATTAGGCGTTTTCAAATAACTCCCTTAAATTAATAAAATACCACTTAGTCTTAGACGAGTCTTAGGTTAGGATGTGGTGATGTTTAATCAAATTAATGTATGACTAGTCTAGATTAGAACCTTGATCATGCATAACCATGGCATAATTAAATATGTAGTATTACTATATCATATGCATAACGAAAAAACACTTTAAAAGCATTTGGTACAACACGCCAACAGTAACGCTGACTACTACTACACCGCCTACACTGGCTACAGTCTGCAAACACAATCGTTGCACCATCTCCAGCTGTACGTAGTGTCTATATTATTATGTAACTCTTCGTTTACACGTCATACTGCGGCATGTCATGTATATCACATGTGACAGTTCATCAGCTTACCTGTTCAGGGATCTTGGCAGGCCCAGGCGAAAAGTTGATTATCTTTCTTGAAGCCATATTGTGAAAAGCAATAGATAATTGCGTATTAACGGGGTTTTCATATGCCCTGCTGCCTACAACGATGTAAGGACTAAGTGGAAAAGTTCACCGACTCCGATCTCTTTATATACTACAGCGGAGGTCACGTGGATCTTTATTTCATTGAGATGATTGGCTATGATTACCGTCGGGTGCATTGAAAACAATACTTGGAAAATATAACCGGTATACGTATAGACCAAGGAATCATTATAAAAAAGTATGATCATTGGGATAAGTACTCGGACGAGGCAGTCGAGTATGTCTTGTTTGACAAGGGTACATCTATACAGCACGTCACGGTCAGCGTTCGTGACCTTTGTGGGGCGTTTGATGGTCGTAAAGTGTATTGCTATTACAAACAGTCGGCATGGTATATAAGTAAATCAGAGTGCATTGTACTGGTGTATGCTGTCTAGACACCGTTTTCAGGAGGAATGTACTTCAGGCAAGCCAGGTTGATGTATAGGCATTACTCGATTAATAAAGTCCATATATTAATTAACACTATTTCAATGTGGATTATGTTGCTAAGTTATTGAAGAAGAGGCGGCTAATTTTTTTGTAGCTCAGATATAGCGTAATCAACGCAGACGTATCAGTAATCGTACCCGTTACAAATGTTCCTGGTCTTTTCAGCAAGTCGGTTAGAGCTATACTTACAATATCTAACGCAAAAACCTGTTTCATTTACATAAACCAAATTTGTATTTTATACAGCCGTACGCACGTGAACTGCTCGTGATTGGAATGTTTAAAACTTAGGTTGCGACTGATGGCCTATTTATTTACGAAGCAAGAAAGTTGTCCCGAAAGTAAGATAAATCGTCTGCCAAATCAATCATCTGTGAGCCTGGCTATGTTTATATTGAATACGCACATACACTTTTCCATTTGCGCGACGGCCTTGGAGAGCTGTGGAGTTGAAGGGGGGTTACCCAGTACTTTGTACCCTAGCTACTGTCCCCATGCAGGCCCTAGACCTAGAATGCTTATTATAGTCACTGATTAGTGTGGTGATTGGTCACTGCGGAAAATTCGATGTATCCATTTAATGGAGCATCGACACCACTGGACAGTAAATCCTATATCCATGGTTTTTGACCTTGTGGCATGTGTTTAGGTGGCAAGTTATCCCATTTTTGGGGTCTTGCATTGCCATAGGGACCGTCTCAGTGGGAAACAATAATTACACCCGGCGGGTGCATCATGAAGATTCATTATCAAGAATGACACGTGCAAGCAGCTAGATGCGCACATTGAACGCCGCTGCACGTGCGCGAGGCCGCGTGTGCAGGATGTCGCACACGCACACAACGCCGCACGCGCCCTCGACGGGACCGCAACGCACGCGCACACCGCGTCGCACGCGCACACCGCGTCGCACGCGCACACCGCGTCGCACGCGCACACCGCGTCGCACGCGCACACCGCGTCGCACGCGCACACCGCGTCGCACGCGCACACCGCGTCGCACGCGCACACCGCGTCGCACGCGCACACCGCGTCGCACGCGCACACCGCGTCGCACGCGCACACCGCGTCGCACGCGCACACCGCGTCGCACGCGCACACCGCGTCGCACGCGCACACCGCGTCGCACGCGCACACCGCGTCGCACGCGCACACCGCGGCGCACGCGCACAACGCGGCGCACGCGCACAACGCGGCGCACGCGCACAACGCGGCGCACGCGCGGAGTGTCGCAGTACGCTGCATGCACACGACACCGCACGCGCGGGATTTCACTTCATGCCGCATGCACACGCATTCGACGCGCGCGCGCGCACGCACGCGCACGCACGCACGCACACACACACACACACACACAGATATATACACACACCGGACGGCGCGTGCACACGCCGACACACGCGCACGCATGCTAATTCACATGGGTAACATTCAAAATATCGTTAAAACCACACACATTATTTTGCCACACAAAATAATTGCTCAATATTCTTCTCAAGTATAAGTTGAGCTAAAAAAATATAGTAGTCCTTATCAAATTTTTGGATATGACCCCTTAATTCAACTCGCCGTGACAACGAGCCTGGCTGTCAAAACGCGGTCGTGAGCACATCGTCAGCATGATATTGTTTTTTATGTAGGTCAGTTCAGTAGATCACTATAACGATTACATAGGAAAGGCGTCGTACACGTGCGGTTGTAAGAATGCCTGAATGTTCTAGATAAGGGGAATCATGATAAGTTAAACTGCCCTAATTTATCTATAACCCAGTTTCTCTTTCTTAAACGAATTTCTCTTAGCCAAACCGCAAAATATAATCGTGATTGATCGCATTCTCGTGTACCTATGACGACATCTAATGGTAACTAATACATGTCGTTTTCAAATTATATCATTTTACTTTATAATTAATGCATCTAACTTTAAGCGAATTTGCCCTCAAATTAATGCACGAATGCGTGTTCGTGTCCTAAAATATAATTATTTAATAACATTGATTTTCCGTACGTGGTGTATTTTAGTAACCACATGCTTAGTTATATATTAGAGCTAGAACAGGTGTGTTTTCAGTAACATTTGTATTGTGCACATAGCTAGTAGATCAACTGTATTTGTGTGTGTGTGTGTGTGCGTGTGCGTGTGCGTGTGCGTGTGTGTGTGCGCGCGTGTGTGTGCGTGCGTGTACGTGTGTGTGTACGTGCGTGCGTCGTGCGTGTGTCTGCGTGCGTGTGACAGTGTGTGCGTGCGTGCATGCGTGTGACAGTGTGTGTGTGTGCGTGCGCGTGCGTGCGTGCGTGCGTTCGTGCGGGCTTGCACTGCGATTTGGAAGACAGACCCTATCTCATGCGAGACGAGAGTAACACGTATACTCCCGAGAATGCACTCTTTAGGCGGTATTTATATAACGAGGTGGACACAACTCTGTTGGTGGACACACCAATTTATACCGCAATTTTCCACGGAACGACACGCTCGGTCACAAAAATCTCCGGGTCGACGTGTTATATTTAGAAACCATTTGCATGACACTGTTCCTGTGTCTAGCGCAGGGTTGTGGAAAATCCCAGTGTCTCAGACTTCCACTGTCACGTACCCCGACCCCGGTCTCGCTACCCGGCCGCCGTCGTAAATCTGTGCCCTATCCGGGTCGGCGGGGGTGGGGTGGTGTGTGATGACGTTTCTATGTACACACTGCTCGGCGTTCACACCTGTTAGCTCCGAGTACATTCATACTGCTATGCTTGAGTAGCTAAAAGGATCACCAATTACATGCCCCACGCACCACAGAATTGAAAGAGCGGGTTGATTTACGGTGAAGCTGCATTCACTGATGGAAGGATCACAATACGGAAACCGCTTAACTCCCGGCGTAAGTAGGGCCTATTGGGGGCGTGTCTATTACATAACTGTAAACCTATTGTCCTAGATGGAACCATACAATTAATTATTATACCTATTTGTCCATTCCTGCTGAATCGAAATTCATTTAATAATGTGTCCGACGATTTCATCATTAAAAAATTAATTAATTTCTTCAAATTAACTATCTAAATTATCGATAGCGTAAGATGGCACATGGAACGACCACAGGATAAGAGGTCCCTTCGTAATTCCAATACTAATTATGCCTCTTAATTGTGGATGTTTGGAATCCTGCTATCGGTAAATTACAACCCTCTCCTATCCTACTCTAAAGTATAATGACAAATAAATATATCTTATAGTTTTTAAACACATTTGTTTTTTCCACCAATATAACATGTTTGTCATGGTCACCGATAGAAGATTGGATCGTGTACATGTTAAATGTCCAGAGATCTTCAAATACGATGTTCTTTCATTTCACAATAGCCTGTACACATTTACCCTACTGTGTAAGACAGCTGGCACGTACACAAAATAGAACTTAAAAAAAAACAGTTATATAATATTTTATCGTCTGATACAGACAAGCAATTTGAGGTAATTGTGTGTGAACGAAGACTGCCATCCGTAGATCAGCAGACACACTTGAGTCCCATTCATCTGGTGCATTGACACATCCCCATGTCATGGTGCCCTCTAGTTTCAAACGAGTTCCGTTGACTTTGAAGCTTGATTAAACAAACACAGTGTAAAACAGCTACTGCGTTAACCCAGCGGCACATAGTACAGCCTCCGTTCATATTAAATTTAAAAGCTTGTTATTCTATAGAATTTATGTTCAACAGTAATTTAATGAACTATGCTCTGATGTGCCCCTGTGATTGTGCTATTGTCTGAATAAGGAGATGCTCATGACAATCATTATGTGAAATGCCTACACACGAGGTTCTGGTTGGTGGTTGTGTAGAATGCCTTCATTATGCAGATCGTTTAGCTGCCTACCCTTATTTCGAAAGGAACTGAAAATTGGCTTATAGATCCACAACATGTTGGAAAGAGGATGTTTTGGTGACCATCAAGGGCAGTGCAAAATTTTGTATTGTAATTTACATTTCCTCGAATATGACTTCCCCCACACTGGAATATATAATGACCACTATCGAACAATTAGAACAAGATAAATTATTTTAAAATCATTAACTAAATAGTCGGGGCTGCGTAAGATGCAATAGCAGTTTGTCACCTTTGTGTGTGACAATCCGTAGGTTGTTTTTATTCATATTGTCTAACAAACACAAGATTCAAGATTCAAGATTCAAAAAACTTTATTATCCGTTTAAAAACATATTAAAAACGGAAAATGTTCTTTAGTCACACATAAAATGACAGTAATAAAAACATTGGTGAATCATATCTACAATTGTCAATACAATATAAAATGATAGTAAATATAGTCATCACTAAAATAGGTAAAGTATCAAAATAAATTACGAATAAAAATAGCTACTAAGATAAATAAATAAATAAGCATGTATAATTTCTTAAAATGGGTCTCTGATTGGAGGCAATAACATTAGCAATAACATAATACTAAAATTGATAAATAAATAAGATTAAATAAAGAGTTACCATAAGAATATGAGACACATAAAATGTAAACATTAATTAATGACTCGTTGAAAACAGCATTATAATTTAGCATTTAAAATTAAAATAGCAGAGGGTACAAACGATTTTTTGAAGATATTTTTTTGGCTAATGGCAACACAAATACTATACTAGGATAGACTATTCACAACGTTTTAACGACGCCGCCAGTGTATAAATTTAACGCGGATTTCTTCGTCTGAAATCCAGAAAGACGTGTGCAAACTAACTTAATTTTGTTTAGAATTATTGTTGCCCAGATGTTATATAACTTGGCCCAGCAAACAAAAACAATGCTAGTATACAAACTGTGACACAGGTTAATTCGATTTCCCAGGGATGCAGTCATCTACAAACGTACAGTGGTCATCTAGCGAAATAGTGCTGCCACGACACGACCACTTATGAAATAAAACGAAAACTGCAATAGTGGCGCCACGCAGTGATATCATGATCATCAACTAAGGGATATCCCCAGTTTGCGGATGTCCCAATGCTATTTTAAGACTTCCGCTGATTTGACGTAGCCGTCTTACCTACGTCATGCCGCATACCCATATATGAGTATGCAATAACGCTTGCTCACGCGACGAGTCCCACGCGGCAACTACGTCGTCATCGGACTTAAACCATAGGAAAACAACGACTTCCGATCTGTAGAGCATATAAAAGACGCAATATGCTACGTTAACAGTTGCCAATAGTGTTAACTGCATGGACTAACGAAGTCTAAACATATTAAATATATACCGTTTCTTATTTATCTACAACTAAATTTGGAGAACTCCCTGAAGTTGAACAGGTCAAGGTTACATAGTACGGAGGAAGTACTTCCCTTATGACCCATCCTCAGATAAATAAGTTCCTGCTGTCACAACTATAAAACCATTTAAGCGCAGCAGTGTCATCATATGTTATCAAGGGGATGGTCTATGCTACAATCGTTACGATAGCGATTCATTTCGTATGCACAGACTACGTACGTAGTTGTTAACTTATACGACAAGACGCAAATATCCATACGCAGTCTCTACAGCCGCCGAGTGCAGTTCTACGGCATCCAGGAACACTGCGGAAGTCAGCCGGCAAGGTACGAGTTATTCTCATTTAGGATCACATAGATTGAACATATTGACAGCTGTTTGAAGGTACATTAGTGGCTCAACATAATGATGGTCAAATCCTTTTTATATCGTAACTGGTGCTGAGATTATGTAATTTCACGGACGCAGGTGTCGTAACCGTCGCCACGGCAGAATTAGGCCTATGCCGGGCTATTCACTTCAGAGACGAGTTCAAGCCCACTAGTGGCACTACACAGGTTTCACTGATGTTTCTGGTAAAAGTTTCAAGTGGACATAATAATAGATGAATAAACCGATCATAAGATGATCGTTGTGTCTGTTCGGCGGGTGTCAACCAACGCTCTGCACGAGACCGGATGTCACATAAAATGTGATTCTAGAATCTAGTAGACAGACGACAGACCACGATGTCTTTGCCTTTGGACTTGAAATCCGTAACATAACATTATTGATAATGGGCGGATTAGTGTTAGGACCGAGCCTGTTTTGTATTTAATTGAAGAAACTGGTATACCCTTGACTAGACTATAATTGTAGCCTTTTTTGATGTATTTTCTTATAACATTTAATTTGTAGACCTAAGTCCAAGAGTAGCAAGACTGAGTCCATTTTTTTAAGGCTCAGGCTATTTCCCGAGCTGCTCGGTAAATAAGAAACAGTCGAGTCCTTATTTCCCGAGCTGCTCGGTAAATAAGAAGCAGTCGAGTCCTTATTTGTCGAGCAGCTCGAGAAATAGCGGCGACTCGTCTCCTTATTTGTCGAGCAGATTTTTTGATGAATCTGTGGGCTCTTACAAAGGATTTTCGTGCACATACTAATTGTTAGTAGTAAATGCGATGCTGTTGGGTCGTTTCCTGCTGGTATGTATCCGTTTTCATGAGAAACAACGAGTTTTCTTAGCCATCGATCTGCTCGAGAAATAGCGGCGACTCGTCTCCTTATTTGTCGAGCAGATGTTTTGATGAATCTGTGGACTCTTACAAAGGATTTTCTTGCACATACTAATTGTTAGTAGTAAATGTGATGCTGTTGGGTCGTTTCCTGCTTGTGTTTATCCGTTTTCATGAGAAACAACGAGTTTTCTTAGCCATCGATCTGCTCGAGAAATAACGCCAACTCGACTCGCTATTTGTCGAGCTGCTCGAGAAATAGCGGCGACTCGTCTCCTTATTTGTCGAGCAGATGTTTTGATGAATCTGTGGGCTCTTACAAAGGATTTTCGTGCACATACTAATTGTTAGTAGTAAATGCGATGCTGTTGGGTCGTTTCCTGCTGGTATGTATCCGTTTTCATGAGAAACAACGAGTTTTCTTAGCCATCGATCTGCTCGAGAAATAGCGGCGACTCGTCTCCTTATTTGTCGAGCAGATGTTTTGATGAATCTGTGGACTCTTACAAAGGATTTTCTTGCACATACTAATTGTTAGTAGTAAATGTGATGCTGTTGGGTCGTTTCCTGCTTGTGTTTATCCGTTTTCATGAGAAACAACGAGTTTTCTTAGCCATCGATCTGCTCGAGAAATAGCGGCGACTCGGCTCGTTATATGTCGAGCAGATCTGGGCGTGCATGAATGGGGGCACACTAAAAGGCGGGCCACAATTGGCAGACCGCGCGGATACGATTTGCGCGTGCGATCGTAAATATTGGAGACTTTTATTATTGTTTTGTACTAACAATTCTAAATGTAATACCGAAAGGTGTTACGTGTATTTATAAAATCTTAGAAATAAATTAAAATGTTAGGCCTTACTAATTCACTAGTTATTTTAGTATGTTCTCATTTACAGCTCAATGTGTGACCTTATTTTATTAAATATTCCATAATTCATGCATTGTTATGACCTATATGTTTACATTAGTCATTTAAACTGATTTGTGAGTTTTGTTGCATGTTTTTGGCAGGCAAAAATGAACATACCGATGTTGTATTCGCAACTTTGTAACTTTTAGGTGTGTTCAGGCACAGACTTTTTAAGGGCTGTATGCTACATACTATATATATATATATATATATATATATATATATATATATATATATACTCTATATAATGATATTACTTTATTCTGTGTCATTTGCATAGCAGTTGATGCCATTGTTTTAGTCAACCTAGTGACATTGATACATGTCTTAATTGTTGCGTGGTGGTACAGTATCATAACGGAAAGACTGATTTGTGAGTTTAATTTGCCAATACTGTTGTTATATTTTATTTGCATGTGTTTGTTAAGGTAAGAATACGCATATTGTCGCTTCTAGGGGGTGTTCATTTTGAACATGATATACATTTTATATCACACACACACACACACACACACACACACACACACACACACACACACACACACACACACACACACACACACACACACACACACACACCATGTAGACACATACAAATCTCATAAATATACACACACACATCTTACAAACACACCGCACACCACATAAACACACAAACACAAATATAAGCACATAAACACACATGCATATAACAGATTCACACACACAGATCATTCCATAGACTCATTGCATGAAGCTGTTGGGACAATTCTTCCTAAGAGCACTCAATCTTTTTTCTGTGAAGTGGTTGCTGTAGTCTTCACCAAGCTATTCCTCATCCAGATCCTGTTGCAATCCTTGGTGTCATTTCTGCAATTATAATTCAGGATGACAATGACTTTTACAATGAATTATAAAAATATAAAATAGTGTTAATTTTGAATTTACCCTGTAAAACAATCAACCACATAATAATGTTTATTATAATTCAGATAAGTTGTGTTTTCCCCAATGAATGCTGCAGGGCCTACAACTAAACTGGATATTATTAGAAACAACTGGAATGTAGGAAAGATATAACGAAGTCACTGTAATATAATATAATAAATTATTGAAACAGCATGTATAATTTCAAAATACAATGATCATGATACGTCAAGTACAAAACAAATTAGGCAGAAGATGGTCTTTGTGATTTAGTACTCAGTGTTACATAAACCTTACTTCTGACTATATAGTCTTAATAAAAATTCAATCACAGAGTAATAAATAGCAATTACCTGTAGAAGTTGCAAACTGTTAAATCAATGATCTCTTAATCCACACACCAAAGCCAGGAGCTGTCTTCCCTATCTAAGACACAGCTTGATATGAGGTCTGAAAATTCAAACCCTATACACTTGTATAACTACAAGCCAGCAGCTGCCAAGCAGAAGCCTGAAATAATATACACTGTGTACTGCCCAATTTGTTAGGGGTAATTATCCCACTAATTGCTCAACTCCAGGGGTAAAAATGTCCTCCTGGGACAACCCACTTGGACAGAGCCACAACACTCATTTGATGTCAGCAGGGGAGCTTTTAAGCACATCAAACCAGCCTGTGCAATCCAAGATGTTGAAACTAGGCACAGAGTAGGGGGAAATAAATAAATAAGGAAGTAACTCTAACCAACTTAGGTAGTGCCACCAACTAAGTGTCAGAGGGGAAAGTCATGCAGTAATAATTTGCATTAGTCACTGGGTAACATAACTGGATTTTGGTTCTATTAGAAGTTTACTATACTCCAGATTTCAAGTTACATATTTCGAAATATTGAGCACAATATTGGTGATCAGCAGTCATAATTTATAATTTATAATAGAGTCGATGTAAGCACCGTATCTTCTCTGTTTATTGTTTGCCATGTTTTGACATCTGTCAGATATACAATATGTAAAATTAGAAAAATACTCTATTTTATTTCATTTCCTCAAAAATACCTTATCCCTGTGAGACAGTGACAGTGTACATAATAATTGCAACCACATGTCAGAGAATGTATGTGCATAATTATTCTTTAAAAAGAGAGGGCTATTTCTTTGAGCAGATACATGTGTGAGGTTATTAATAGTTAATGGTAAACGTATACTTGATTCCTTTTTGGTAAATTTGGCACAATGTTGGTTTCGGGCGGTTGACCAACTTAGGTCTGTATAGTTATAAATGGATAACAAAAGTAATGTCCATTCCTCAAAACTATATTACATATGTGACACAGTGATAATGTAGTTCTATTAGAAGTTCACTATTATTTAAGCAGACACTCCAGATTTCAAGTTACATATTTCTAAATATTGAGCACAATATTGGTGATCAGCAGTTATAATTATAGTGTAGATAAATATATAAATATATATATTTATAATATATATATATACACTGTATATATACATATATGTGTGTGTGTATATATATGTATGTTAATATTATATATGCCAGTATGTAATGTAAGTGGATGTAAGCACCATATGTTCTCTGTCTATTGTTCGCCATGTTTCGACATCTGTCAGATATTTCAATACAATATGTTAAATTAGAAAAAAATACTCTATTTCATTTCCTCGAAAATACCTTATCTCTGTGAGACAGTGACAGTGTACATAATAATTGCAACCACATGTCAGAGAATGTACAATTACTCTTTAAAAAGAGAGGGCTATTTCTTTGAGTAGATACATGTGTGAGGTTATTAATGGTTAACTGTAAATGTATACTTGATTCCTTTTTGGTAAATTTGGCACAACGTTGGTTTAGGGTGGTTGACCAACTTGGGTCTGTATATAGTTATAAATGGATAAAAAAATTAATGTCCAATCCTCAAAACTATATTACATATGCAGGGTTAGAATTTAGCCTAAAATGAGTGGGGGCTAGCAGGGCCCCCACTTTTCAAAATCTAGGGGCCCGACACAAAAAGTGGGGGCCATGCAACAAATGCACGTTTAAGTCGCATTGTAACTATAAGTTTATTCAACACATGCCACAACCATAATGGCTGTAGCCTATGTAGTAGCTTAATTAGTTAATGCTAATGATAATTTCGAGAGATCAATGGAGGGTTGTTAATTTTCCTCTGAATCGGAGCTGCTTGAAACCTGTAGATCTTCCTCTTTGGGCTGCCTGGGTTTGTAGATGGCAACACGAGGTCGCCTCTTCCTGCTCCCCCACCCACCCACAACAGCTTAATGGCCATAAACTGTTTAAACCAAGCATTGATGCCATAGCTTTATGTAGAGACCCGTCTACCCGTCATTAGGACGGGTAAAAACGAATATGGACAGGCAGTTATATGGGTGGACGGGTAAAAAAATGAAGGAGCAATAAAAAGGTTTCCAAAACCATAGATATTGTTAGTTATGCCTTGAAAGTGAGTGTAAATGGTGTCATAGGTGTGTTTGTAGCCCATTTCAGGTCATCAGGCACATCTAAAAGTTCGCAAACTAGCTTAACAGTTAACATCCATGTGTCCACCAAAACATGTATGCCTGGCAAATTTTTTATCCTGCATAAAGCCCTGATTGATGCCTATGTACCTATATATCTATTGCCACAGCATTATGGAAAATGACAGTTTAGTTACATCGTAGAACTTCATAGTAGATTATGTCTAAGACCTGTCTATTTCTAGTAACACAATCCTAGGCTATTAATTCTTTTTCCCTGGCCTAGTCAACAGGTTTGTCCAACTCAGCAACCCCTTGTCAATAAATGTTAACCCTGACCAAGGGCAGCAACCTTCTGCCCCCCTTCCACCCCCACCCCAGGCAGCAGCCAGCATCATTTACTGGTAAAGTGAATAATGACATTTTCTTTGCCTTGGCCTCTGGGATAGGAAGTTGTCAGGCCATTATTTATCAATTTTACAATTCTGTGACCTGGGGGCCAGTCGGGCTCACAGAGTTCAACATCTGGGGGCCCGACAGTAAATGTGGGGGCCAGCGGGCCCCTGGGCCCCCGCTAAATTCGAACCCTGCATATGTGACACAATTATAGTGTATGAATAATTGTCATTATTTGCCAGTGTATATTTGTTAAAAAGCAATATTTTACTTTGATTGACCTAATAAATGCATGTTAATCTAATTGACATATGTCATAGTAATTGTACTTTAACTAACTATATATGTTTACTGCATCATGCTTTATATGAATTTTCTTGGGTAAAAAAACAGAATTTGGTCAACATATTGCCCCAACGTTGGCCTAATATTGGCACTACGTTGATTTAGGGTTGTTTGCCCAATGTCAGTCCAACGTTGGTTGATATTTGTGTAAAAAATGGAATTGCATAATTATGTGTATCAGGTCAATAATTGAACCATCACCGTACCATCGTTAGAATATTAAACTCAATTAATTTGTGTCTACAGTGTGTGTGTGCGTGCGTGCGTGCGTGCGTGCGTGCGTGCGTGTGTTTATGTGGTGTGTTTATGCATGTACGTGGTATGTGTATGTTGGTTGTATATGTGTGTAAGTGTGTGTGTATACCTGAGTGTGCATCTGTGTGTGTATATGTATGCACACCCATATATGTGTGTGCATATGTATGTGTACGTGTATGAGTGTGTGTATGACTGTATGCATACATGTTTGTGCATAAGTGGACTTGTGTGCATGTGTATATGTGGTGTGTGGTGTTTATATGTTGTCTGTGTGTGTGTGTGTGTGTGTGTGTGTGTGTGTGTGTGTGTGTGTGTGTGTGTGTGTGTGTGTGTGTGTGTGTGTGTGTGTGTGTGTGTGTGTGTGTGTGTGTGTGTGTGTGTGTGTGTGTGTGTGTGTGTGTGTGTGTGTGTGTGTGTGTGTGTGTGTGTGTGTGTGTGTGTGTGTGTGTGTGTGTGTGTGTGTGTGTGTGTGTGTGTGTGTGTGTGTGTGTGTGTGTGTGTGTGTGTGTGTGTGTGTGTGTGTGTGTGTGTGTGTGTGTGTGTGTGTGTGTGTGTGTGTGTGTGTGTGTGTGTGTGTGTGTGTGTGTGTGTGTGTGTGTGTGTGTGTTGTGTGCTATGCTGTTGTGTACGTGTAGCTGTGGTGGTGTGTATGTAGATGTGTGTGCATGAGTGTGTGCTTGTGTGTGGGTGTATTTAAGTGTAGTGATGTTATATGTTATGAGCAGTTCCATATTAATAAACCATTATTAAAAACCAAGACCAGTGTGCTATATAAGAAACGTGTAGCTTCTAAACACAAGACCAAAAAATATGTTCGTTAAGCCAGTTAACGCTGGCTGAACATAAAAACCACATACACATATTAAGCTTACGTTGGTCCAACACAACGTTGGCCCACGTTGGCCCAACAAACAAAAACACATACTGCACATAAGAAGCTTACGTTGGCCCAACATTGGGCCACCGTTGGCCCAACACAAAACCAATGTTGGCTGAATGTTGGATTATAATTTGCCAACGTTGGTCCAACGAGCAAAATGACGTTGGCCCAACGTATGTTGCCAACGTTGGCCCAATGTAAAATGCCAACATTGGCCCAACGTTGGCCCAACGTTAGCCCACATTTATATAACTGAAAATGTAACTGTATAATTATGTGGATTGTGTCATTAATTGAACCACCGCTGTACCAACATTAATAATATCAAACTTAGTTTATTTGAAATTTATGTTGGCGGTACATAGTTGGCCCAATGTTGGCCCAACGTTGTTCACCCAACGCCAACATTATGCCAACGGTACCATAGTTGGGCCAACATTGGGTCAACGTAGGCTTGCTATCTGGGGAGTCGGCGTTATTATTTGTCCAGCAGAACGATGCCTAAGAAAAATCGTTATTTCTCATGAAAACGGATACATACAAGCAGGAAACGACCCAACAGCATCGCATTTACTACTAACAATTAGTATGTGCAAGAAAATCCTTTGTAAGAGCCCACAGATTCATCAAAAAATCTGCTCGACAAATAACGAGACGAGTCGCCGCTATTTCTCGAGCAGATCGATGGCTAAGAAAACTCGTTGTTTCTCATGAAAACGGATACATACAAGCAGGAAACGACCCAACAGCATCGCATTTACTACTAACAATTAGTATGTGCAAGAAAATCCTTTGTAAGAGCCCACAGATTCATCAAAAAATCTGCTCGACAAATAACGAGACGAGTCGCCGCTATTTCTCGAGCAGATCGATGGCTAAGAAAACTCGTTGTTTCTCATGAAAACGGATACATACAAGCAGGAAACGACCCAACAGCATCGCATTTACTACTAACAATTAGTATGTGCAAGAAAATCCTTTGTAAGAGCTCACAGATTCATCAAAAAATCTGCTCGACAAATAACGAGACGAGTCGCCGCTATTTCTCGAGCAGCTCGACAAATAGCGAGTCGAGTCGCCGCTATTTCTCGAGCAGATCGATGGCTAAGAAAACTCGTTGTTTTTCATGAAAACGGATTCATACAAGCAGGAAACGACCCAACAGCATCGCATTTACTACTAACAATTAGTATGTGCAAGAAAATCCTTTGTAAGAGCCCACAGATTCATCAAAAAATCTGCTCGACAAATAACGAGACGAGTCGCCGCTATTTCTCGAGCAGCTCGACAAATAGCGAGTCGAGTCGCCGCTATTTCTCGAGCAGATCGATGGCTAAGAAAACTCGTTGTTTCTCATGAAAACGGATTCATACAAGCAGGAAACGACCCAACAGCATCGCATTTACTACTAACAATTAGTATGTGCAAGAAAATCCTTTGTAAGAGCCCACAGATTCATCAAAAAATCTGCTCGACAAATAACGAGACGAGTCGCCGCTATTTCTCGAGCAGCTCGACAAATAGCGAGTCGAGTCGCCGCTATTTCTCGAGCAGATCGATGGCTAAGAAAACTCGTTGTTTCTCATGAAAACGGATTCATACAAGCAGGAAACGACCCAACAGCATCGCATTTACTACTAACAATTAGTATGTGCAAGAAAATCCTTTGTAAGAGCCCACAGATTCATCAAAAAATCTGCTCGACAAATAACGAGACGAGTCGCCGCTATTTCTCGAGCAGCTCGACAAATAGCGAGTCGAGTCGCCGCTATTTCTCGAGCAGATCGATGGCTAAGAAAACTCGTTGTTTCTCATGAAAACGGATTCATACAAGCAGGAAACGACCCAACAGCATCGCATTTACTACTAACAATTAGTATGTGCAAGAAAATCCTTTGTAATAGCTCACAGATTCATCAAAAAATCTGCTCGACAAATAAGGAGACGAGTCGCCGCTATTTCTCGAGCAGCTCGACAAATAGCGAGTCGAGTCGCCGCTATTTCTCGAGCAGATCGATGGCTAAGAAAACTCGTTGTTTCTCATGAAAACGGATTCATACAAGCAGGAAACGACCCAACAGCATCGCATTTACTACTAACAATTAGTATGTGCAAGAAAATCCTTTGTAAGAGCTCACAGATTCATCAAAAAATCTGCTCGACAAATAACGAGACGAGTCGCCGCTATTTCTCGAGCAGCTCGACAAATAGCGAGTCGAGTCGCCGCTATTTCTCGAGCAGATCGATGGCTAAGAAAACTCGTTGTTTCTCATGAAAACGGATTCATACAAGCAGGAAACGACCCAACAGCATCGCATTTACTACTAACAATTAGTATGTGCAAGAAAATCCTTTGTAATAGCTCACAGATTCATCAAAAAATCTGCTCGACAAATAAGGAGACGAGTCGCCGCTATTTCTCGAGCAGCTCGACAAATAGCGAGTCGAGTCGCCGCTATTTCTCGAGCAGATCGATGGCTAAGAAAACTCGTTGTTTCTCATGAAAACGGATACATACAAGCAGGAAACGACCCAACAGCATCGCATTTACTACTAACAATTAGTATGTGCAAGAAAATCCTTTGTAAGAGCTCACAGATTCATCAAAAAATCTGCTCGACAAATAACGAGACGAGTCGCCGCTATTTCTCGAGCAGCTCGACAAATAGCGAGTCGAGTCGCCGCTATTTCTCGAGCAGATCGATGGCTAAGAAAACTCGTTGTTTCTCATGAAAACGGATTCATACAAGCAGGAAACGACCCAACAGCATCGCATTTACTACTAACAATTAGTATGTGCAAGAAAATCCTTTGTAATAGCTCACAGATTCATCAAAAAATCTGCTCGACAAATAAGGAGACGAGTCGCCGCTATTTCTCGAGCAGCTCGACAAATAGCGAGTCGAGTCGCCGCTATTTCTCGAGCAGATCGATGGCTAAGAAAACTCGTTGTTTCTCATGAAAACGGATTCATACAAGCAGGAAACGACCCAACAGCATCGCATTTACTACTAACAATTAGTATGTGCAAGAACATCCTTTGTAAGAGCTCACAGATTCATCAAAAAATCTGCTCGACAAATAACGAGACGAGTCGCCGCCGAGTCGAGTCGCCGCTATTTCTCGAGCAGATCGATGGCTAAGAAAACTCGTTGTTTCTCATGAAAACGGATTCATACAAGCAGGAAACGACCCAACAGCATCGCATTTACTACTAACAATTAGTATGTGCAAGAAAATCCTTTGTAAGAGCCCACAGATTCATCAAAAAATCTGCTCGACAAATAACGAGACGAGTCGCCGCTATTTCTCGAGCAGCTCGACAAATAGCGAGTCGAGTCGCCGCTATTTCTCGAGCAGATCGATGGCTAAGAAAACTCGTTGTTTCTCATGAAAACAGATACATACAAGCAGGAAACGACCCAACAGCATCGCATTTACTACTAACAATTAGCATGTGCACGAAAATCCTTTGTAAGAGCTCACAGATTCATCAAAAAATCTGCTCGACAAATAACGAGACGAGTCGCCGCTATTTCTCGAGCAGCTCGACAAATACCTAACGAATCTGTCGTTATATCTCGAGCAGCCCGACAAATAAAAACTGTCGATTGTCACACGTTCTTTGTTTCGTCTGTTCAATAACTGTACATGAGAACGCTTTATGAAGTTCTTTATTTGTGATACAACTCCCAGACATACACTGCGGCTTTCACGCGACCTCGCCATCAGCGGCCCATCAGCAGCACAACAACAAGCCAACACAGGGAGGGTTCATTAACTCAATGACGTTACATCGATAGGGACCTATTTCTCATCAGAACGGATAAATACAGACAGGAAACTTTCCAGCAGCGTTACATTTACTACAAACAGTTAGTCTGTCAACTTACATGCCATAACAATACTCCTAAGTGCACGAATACGCATATCCAGATCTGCTCGAGAAATAAGGCGAGGTCGGTTCCTTATTTCCCGAGCAGCTCGACAAATAAGGCGACGTCGGGCTGCTATTTCCCGAGCAGCTCGCTAAATAGCCAGTCCCTTTTTTTAATGGTTTTTAAGTGCAAGTCGAACACGTGGTGGCTGGTACTCATTTGTTTTTTAAGTTTTTTCTCTTACATGATATTGGGGTAATATTGGCATAACTGACAGCAGACTAAAGCCAGGTCTAAGTGTTTTAGTAGTGTTTGGAAACAAATTCAAGAAATTTGTTGCACAAGGAATCGATACGTTTCAAATCACTAACAGTTATTTAAATGACTGATTTTTATAGTTAAAAACTCTATTTTATTATGTATTGGAATGTATGTGGCAATTTAATTGTATATTTTTTTCCAGGATGAATATTGTAAATAGTTGCATACATGTAGCTGTTGAACCTGAATTTTAATGTAATTTTTTAGTCATATATCTGCATGATTATTGTTACTCCATATTTTACCACTAATCAGGCCAGCTATATAACATTGTTAAAGGCAAAAAAAAGTTAACTGTTTCGTGGCATACACCTAATAGAGTTAATATAAAGTAACAATTTCCACATATACAAAAATTTTTAACGTCAGCGGTTTACTCAGAATGTGACTTTAAAGTCTAAAATTCTAACGAAATCCACGATGGTCTAGACGCCGCCATTAAGTGAAGGGTTAAATTGACTTGGCCATTCAGCGCGCGGCATTCTATGTCTGACCCTTAACCTGCGACGTTGTTAAGGGTCAACAACTTTGAGTCTTCGACAGTTCGTTCAGTTGGCGTGACATCTAGCAGCTGCTTATAGACGTGTATCTAAATCTGTGGTTAAACCTATGGTAAACTTTAGTAATTATGCCTTACTGTTCGGCATACGGTTGCAATAATAGTTGAAACAACCAGTAATATTGAAGAAATTGATTCACATTTGCGGGCGTACTGTTTGGAATCCCTCCAGTCCAAGTACAGTTCACTTTGCTCGGTCCATTTTTAGGAGAAATGCTTTGAAGTAGACATGTAGTCATGTATCATAAGTTGATGGGATGATTTCAGCGATAACAATAATAGACAACTTTATATTTACCAGTTGCAGCCATTTCATGACAACAGCCAAACCCCATGCAGTGAATCTGCGTGGAGAGCGCCTCGATCACCGTCGTGACGTCATTCTTCGTCTAAGATGGGGTAGCGCGTAGTATTTGGATGGCTGGGTTTTTAAAAATATTTTTCTGGTAAACCGCTGGCGTAAAAAAATTGAGTATATGTGGAAATTGTTACTTTATATTAACTCTATTAGGTGTATGCCACGAACGAAACAGTTAACTTTGTTTTGCCTTTAAAAGGCAAAACTACACTGTATATTAGTTAGTTGTTACATGGTCTGAACTCTCAGTGATGAAAACTAACTGAGTTAATAAGTTATGGACAGGATTTCACTTCCATTGATATTCCCAAATTTTAGACAATCTTTACTCACAGTGACCATGTCAAAATAACAAGCTAATGTACTCAGTTGTTCATATCCTGTATTCTAATATTCATGTGTTATAACATGATATACCACTATCCAAATGCAGTTGGAGTGAAATGGGTTAATATATGATTTAACATGTCCCGTCCAAATGGCAGTGCGTTCATATGGTTTCATCTGACCTCCTTTCCACTTTGTCAAGATTTATTGCTGAATATGTTGACTGGCGTTACACTTAACTGCAGTCAGTCTGTTTTGTATTATTGGAACCTTTGTGTGGCCACGATGCACAAATACCAAGACATAGCGTAACTAACACAGTGCATGACCTAAGTGGCACTGTTATTTATTTCGCATGAACCCAATGAGCACTCCCTGTCAGCCACAGAAACTTACGTGTTGTGTTGAAAACTTTTACAATTACATGTTTGTCATATACCATTTGGAGCTGTAATAGCTAGTACAATTGTATGCCATTGCTCTTCCAGTTTGGCAATTAAAATACAAAAAGAAAGATAATAAACAAAGTAATCTAATATCATAGAAAGCATATGTAAATTGAATACATAGTTTTTAACATTTAATATATAATTTCCCGCATGGCCACGTCCCACGTATCTGGTGGAGAAACAAAGTAATTCTCAATACAAAACGGCCTGCTTCCATGCCAGTATGCATGCCTTTATTTTCACGTGGCCATCAAAGCGTTCACGTGTCTACCACGCATGTCACGGGTGAATCACCTGGGTCTGTCACACCTATTCACTGCTGAACCATGCTGTTTATTTGTGTGTCACTCATTTCAGGTGTTTTATTGCATCTCGTAGAAGCTCATTACCAATTAATGCCCATTCCCATAACTCGATTCCATTGGTTTGCTGTTTTGGCATGGTCATAGTGATTAAAGGCAAAGGTGTACATGATAACAACAGCAAACATAAAAACAAATACAGGTTTAAATTTTTTTTGAACAGGTGTATTTGTCAGTTTTGAAATGGTTTACTTATGACAAAAATGTGTACAGTAACTTACAAAACTGACAATACAGATATTATTTTAAGTGTTACGTTTACAGGTAAACCACATTTTTATAATTGAAGTTCTGCTGACATTTCAGTCAGCTTGAATATAGAGATCTTTGATCTACCTTTATTATTTTTGAGAAATACTGTGTGCATCAAAGGCATTTTTCTAGGAATTTATTTACTTTGTAATGAGGAGCCATGCCACTATTGCATTACTTTTTAATTGCAGTGCACTCAGGGATTTGGTATTAAAATTCCATCCAATTAACAATGCATGTAGACATGTAATAGACAATTAAAAGGGGACAATTTTTGTAAATGTAACAGTATGTTCAAACATCATACTGCAATGTAGTTAAAAATGTGGAAACTGCAGAACATGTATCTTGCTAAACATTTTATTATCCAGTCTCAAGTATTTTCGGGACCGTATTATCCAGACTCAAGTAAGACTGAAGCATCAATCAGTATCATCTTCCTGTCTTATCACCATGGTAACCAACATTGCTCATGTGGCTGTGGTTTGGTTATATTTATATTCAGACTCTCGAATATGTGTCCTTGTGTAGTCAGGATAAAATTAGATTACTGGTACATATTTTGAATTTGTTGTCTTGAGAACAATAAATATTACAATGGATGGCAAAATACACCATTAAGTATTCATAGGCCTGAACTGGATATCACACGTGGGTTTATAGTTTATTTCAGGTCATAGTACATATTTCAACTGGTTTGTATGTATGTGAGTTAACATGCACTTGTCTATCTTACAATTTTGGACAGGCAATAATAATTTGATACTGCATAAAGGCCTGACTGAACCTACCAGTAATTATTTTGTTCAAGTTATTTAGCATTACTGTCAATATTTACTTCTATATAATAATATTTATAATAATCATATTTTTTGCCATTTTCAACATGCAAGTGTACCTTTGCATGAAATTGTGATAACATTAAGCATTTAGTTCACCATGCCAACCTAGTATTGAGAACACTATCTGTAAATTGTCATGTATTGTATATTTCCTTCATATATATCTAATATAATTTTATCAGGAAATGTCAGAATACACGCACACTCACACCCCAAGTTTGTACTTATGTACTTTATATATATTTTTGCACAAAGAAATTCTCCGCAGTGACCATACGTTTTTAACAATCATCAGTAGAGATTTAGTGACAATAAATATTATGTTTAGTTTGTGTAAACTTTCAATGAATGTGGATGTCATGCTTCAGTACATTTTATTGTGAAGCATGTGCTCATTTATCTAAAGGGTCTACCATCTAAAGGTAATTATCACCAGACCTGATTAGCTCCTTAGACCATTAACTCTTGTACAAGTGCATCACACTTTAGTACACCATGATCTGTGAGAATCCAGTTGAGCTCATTTCAAAGACAGTTTTGAATATAAAAAAAAATTGTTTATCCAGTCACATAAATTGTGGACTTTTATTGTATGTTTCAAAGATGTGAAATAAATTGAAATGCGCATTGATAATTGTTTTGAATTGGTCCCTAGATAACTTAGAATAAAGTACAGTAGACCTGTTTACTTCTGTGCAATTTTGTTACACACACAGGTCTAGCACCTGGCCTAGTTGTGTTGTAATGTCAGTAGGTCTTGCTGCTCTATGAGAATGCACTGTGATCCTGATAGTGTATTGGCTTGGGTAGTACACAGCACACACAATGTCAGGGCATTAACCTGTGTGTTGCAGGGCAGCTTATGTGCAGAGGTGTTGGTTGTGCAATATCCAGCTCCAGAGTAGTTCTAACTGGCTGTATAATGTCTGTGTTTACATTCACCTGACTAGAACACAATGGAAAATTATTTAAACCTTTTCCCAGTTATAAATTATGTGCATAGTCCTGCCAAATATGAAGTGAGCCAGCCAAGTAGTCTTTGATTAGTTCTGCATTGTAGGAAAACTGGCTAAACAGGGGCTTTAGAAAATGAGTTGGTAAGATCCATGGTAATAATAGTAGTTGCAGCATAAGTATCGTTGAATGATAGTTGTGTATTAGCATGCTTGAGCCTACTGGTGTTGTGTTGTTTACAAGTTTTGGTTCCTAAATACAGGTGAGTCAAGTTTACAGGTTTTGTGCATCAGTTTATTAATCGTTGCCTACATGGTTTATAGTTGCAAGAGATTGAGTCATCTAAAAGTAAAACCACATCTACTGTGACAGATGTTTGAGTCTTTGTTAGACATTATTGTGAGTCTGATATCTGTTTTTTTTCATTTCAGATGGCACAGATGTTATCAGGGATGGTTGGGGCCGGTGCTCCAAAAATGGTAAGTTATTATCTTCAAATCTTGTTTGATCAATAAAAAGTAATTATAAACTCTCTGTGTATAATTGATTATGTTTAATTTGCAGTGCAATAGTAGTATAACTAACAGTAATATATGATGTGTACATCATATGGTACATCAATAACATCACTGAACATATTTTTGTAATAATATTTCACATCTGCAGATCTGTTCATATTGTATAAACTCTGTACAGGAAGCGACATTTCTAGTCGCCATGTTGATGCTTTGAAATCTACCGTCCCACAAGAAATCAATATGTGCAGCCGTTGCGAGCGAGATGGTGGTCGAACAGTTTGTGTGGGCAGTTCTGTGGCATAGGGCAGTGCAGTCTGCGGGCCTTATTATGTTAATGTATTAATTCATGTGAGCCAGGGCAGTGGGCAGTCGTTCCAGTGCTCACTCGCTAAGCTGACCTTGAGCCAACTACATGGATCCAAACAAACTCTCAGTAAGGATTACATGTTGTCAGTGTAGCTTTGGCATTTAGCTTTCATTTCAGGAAGCCAGGGGATGTTTTGCATTGCAGGGAGATGACGGGTCGTCTTCAAAACAACTGTTGCTCTTATCTGTGTTGTTACTGTCGTTGCTTACCTTGATTAATTATTACCTAACCTGATAAGCCACGTGTATGTGACCTCTACAGTGAGGGTTGGATTGACAGCTGTGACCTTATACTGATGAAGGAAGCATAGCAAGGATTTCTGTTGTTGCTGTTAGTGTCTATCCCAAGTTCCCAATGTTAGAATGTCCACAGAGACAAGTAGCATATGTGATGTTAGACTGATCTCGGCACATTATCAGTGTGACTTCCTCATAGCTGTCCTTATGATGTACACACGGTGATAGTCTAAGTACAGTTGATACATTGCACCGTATGTTAGTGTACCAACATTACAAGTAGACTGTGTACAAAATTACCAATGCATGAGTTACCTGCCACTGTATTCAGCCACTGGAGGCAACAGGCAACCTACTTCTCACCAGCTAAATGTAAGACAGACCTAATTGCCTTGTACCTTGATGGGGTCAGTAGGAGAGGGGGCATTCAAAGCACTAGATTAGAACCACACGACCTATGACAAGGAGGGATTTAGCATTGGCAAAGAACATGTCTAGCTGTCTGATATTATGTCTGCTACGTTTACCACCTGTAGTTGTAGCCAGTGACTGCACCGGAGAGCTGCCATTTTATGTTGTGTTGTTGTACTGATGATACATGAAGATCTGCATCAACCTATTTATATGGTTTATGCTTAATGAAATCAATTGCACATTGCATAATTAGCTGTTTGGTAATTGTAATTAAGTGTAATGGCTGGGATAGAAGGGGCCCATGGTCCCTGCTGTGTTGATTGCATCCAGACTGAAGTAAATCAGGCACTTAATCAAATCAACATATTGGAACTCTAGCCTGGTGTTACACAGATAAATGTCACTATCACTTTGTCTTCCACTGAGATGACACTCTGTATTCCACCATGATGTCACTGTATTCCACTGTGATGTCACTCTGTATATTCCACTGTGATGTCACTCTGTATTCCACTGTGATGTCACTCTGTATATTCCACCATGATGTCACTCTGTATTCCACTGTGATGTCACTCTGTATTCCACTGTGATGTCACTCTGTATATTCCATTGAGATGTCACTCTGCATATTCCATTGTGATGTCACTCTGGATTCCATTGTAATATCACTCTGTGTTTCACTATGATGTCACTCTGTGTATTCCACTGTGATGTCACTCTGTGTATTCCACTGTGATGTCACTCTGTATATTCCATTGTGATGTCACTCTGTATTCCACTGGGATGTCACTCTGTATATTCCACTGTGATGTCACTCTGTATTCCACTGTGATGTCACTCTGTATTCCATTGTGATGTCACTCTGTATTCCACCATGATGTCACTCTGTATTCCATTGTGATGTCACTCTGTATTCCGTTGTGATGTCACTCTGTATTCCACTGTGATGTCACTCTGTATTCCATTGTGATGTCACTCTGTATTCCACCATGATGTCACTCTGTATTCCATTGTGATGTCACTCTGTATTCCATTGTGATGTCACTCTGTATTCCACCATGATGTCACTCTGTATTCCATTGTGATGTCACTCTGTATTCCACTGTGATGTCAGTCATGTTACTCTGTATTCCACAGTGATGTCAGTCATGTCACTCTGTATGCCACTGTGATGTCAGTCATGTCACTCTGTATTCCACTGTGATGTCAGTCATATCACTCTGTATGCCACTGTGATGGCAGTCATCTTACTGTGTATGCCACTGTGATGTCAGTCATGTTACTCCGTATGCCACTGTGATGTCAGTCATGTTACTCTGTATGCCACTGTGATGTCAGTCATGTCACTCTGTATGCCACTGTGATGTCAGTCATGTCACTCTGTATGCCACTGTGATGTCAGTCATATCACTCTGTATGCCACTGTGATGTCAATCATGTTACTCTGTATGCCACTGTGATGTCAGTCATATCACTGTATGCCACTGTGATGTCAATCATGTTACTCTGTATGCCACTGTGATGTCAGTCATGTCACTGTATGCCACTGTGATGTCAGTCATATCACTGTATGCCACTGTGATGTCAGTCATGTTACTCTGTATGCCACTGTGATGTCAGTCATATCACTGTATGCCACTGTGATGTCAGTCATGTCACTCTGTATGCCACTGTGATGTCAGTCATGTCACTCTGTATGCCACTGTGATGTCAGTCATGTCACTCTGTATGCCACTGTGATGTCAGTCATGTCACTCTGTATGCCACTGTGATGTCAGTCATATCACTCTGTATGCCACTGTGATGTCACAATGTCTTCAAATGTTCAATTTTGTTCCACGTGTATATTTATCTTGCAGCCGAAGCCACACAGCTGGTCAAGCTGGTCAAGCGGCTTGACCGTGATGACGGAGGGTTCCTTTGAACAGCAGCTGGCGGCTGCCTTTGCCGCAACTCACCTTGAGTCGATGTGTGAGTTGGACATTGACTCCGAACCACACATCCAGCGAATGACACACATTGTTTGCACATTAGGTATGTATCATGTTGAGTTGCCTGTATTGAATGCTACAATGTTCACTTACCTGTAGCTGATATATTGATATGTGTATGTGTTATGTGTGGTACTAACTGCTACAGTCCTCACTCGCCTGCAGGTCTCGTGTTGTATGTGGTGACATTTATGTGCACTGGTATCACTGACCTCTCATGCCCAAAATTTACATTGTAGGTCCCGCATCCAGAAATCCCGACGTACTCCTGTCAATGCTGAATTCTGGTATGAGCATCGCAAGGTTAAACTTCTCACATGGAACGCATGAGGTTAGTTTGAAACAATTTTCATCTGCATTGAACCATTCAAATCAGTGTTTGATGCAGTAACAATACTTACAAGTCCTTGTAATTGTAATCTATATTGACTGTCATTTTAAGTTTTAACTGAGTTGAAATCAGCTGCATTACAGCGAAACAACAACATAGGTTAGCATTTCATTGCAGTCCTTTTCTATAGACATTATATATTTGATCTTAGACCAGGCACTGGATGCAATAGTTTTAAAATATACACCATGTTATAAAAGGTATGCAAAATAGTTGCAAGAGAAATTGTAAGTGTTTTGTTGATGAGAACTGATGGTTTGCTGCAGTACCACAAGGAGACCATCAACATTGTGCGGGAGGTGGCTGCCAGGCGAGGCCGTCCCTTGGCTATTGCTCTCGACACCAAGGGACCGGAGATCCGCACAGGCATCCTGAAGGCGGTCAGTGCAACTTGCTCAAGATCAGTTTGACAGTAACATTAGTGTGTTTTTAATTGCGCACAGCCGTCTGCCTTTGTATCAATGATATCACAAAATGATACAAAAATAAATATGATAAAAAAAATGATATGTCAAGGCAAACAATCTGATACACTGTTGATGGCTTTGTTCACATATTTTGTGTTCAAGACAAAGATCTATAGAGTTGATGGCTTCATTAATTAAGTGCATGTTTTGTCTTTAAGATATGTACACAGAGATCTGTAGAGGTGAGGGCTTCATTCAGTAGCATGTTTTGTTTTGTGTTCAGAGTGTGAACACAGATATCTGTAGAGTCGATGGCTTCGTGTAGTAGCACATTCTTTTTCTACTCTCTAGGGTGTCAATGCTGAGATAGAGTTTGTGTCTGGTGCGACTGTATATGTAACAACAAACGACAAATACAAGGAGGCCGTTGACACAAGCTACATCTGGGTCGACTACGTGAACATTGGTGCCGCACTTAGTGTTGGCAAGAAAATATACATTGACGATGGCCTGATCTCGTTAATTGTGCGCGAAATATCGGGTAAGGAGATTCGCATTTGAATTACATTCTAATACTCAATACTGCATACAGTCCAGTACTGCTAACTTGGATTATGAAAGTTCTAATCATATTGATTTTGTTAGTGATTGTCTGGGTTGAAACATTTTTTTCACCAGTACAAATATATAACCCATCAGAAAGGTCATTTTAAATATAAAACATGCAGAATTCCAGAATTGTTTTGCAAAACAGTGTGTGTTCATTTTACAGCATTCTCTTCTTCTGTTGCCAATTTCCTTCACACATGTTTTATAGCTGTTGGACCAGTTTGGGCCACCAGGTTTTTAAAATTTGACGGGCCAATGATTAAAATCCAACTGACCACTGTCGACGTTTCCATAACCCAGGGTTCGTAATAGTAGTAGCCTGGTAGCCAGAAGCTGTCAGAATTGTTGACAGACTACTACAGTTGGAGACAGCAGTAGCCCTGTGGTCTACCACAAAATCTGATTCACCATCTTGGGCCAGAATATCTGACCACACTATTGACACCATACTCTACCACTGGTCATTGAGATCCTCGGCCAATGTCAATTTACAATACCACGGCACCACTTTGAACATATGGTCGGTCGGTGGTCTTTCGCAATGACATGACTGACACTGTGGAACATGTTACACCCCCCCCCCCCGCTGTTAGAGACCTCAGTGGCAACATTAAGACATTGCTAAAGACACATCTCTGTGGCTAGCTGAAGTGAAATTTAATTGAAGTTGACTATTTACACTTTTTATAACTAAATTAATATGTTATAAAGTTTGTTTGTCTTTTTAATCTTGATGCCTGTCTAATTTTGTATGTAAAGTCAAGTTTACTTATTTAAGTGCTAAAAGGAAGTACTATGAAGGACTATATATCTTATAGTAAAGACTATAATTTTATTATAATAAATTATATTGTAACTTATTTTTTTATTTTACACAATTCTTTTTCAAATTTAAACTGACTTTATGATGTGACATGTAGAAGAGTCACACTCAATATTGACAGGAGACTGACAGTTGACACTGAGGTACCGGTAGTTATTTTATTTCTTGTAATATGTAATAATCCATGTAATAGTCAATAAATAAACGTGCAAATTTCTTTTTAAAATTAAAGCCTAATGCTATACAGCATTATGAGGAATTACACAAGCGAGATGCATATACAAATGAATGACTGAACAGAGTTTTACTCTGCATGTTAGTGAAAAATAATAAAATGTTATTGTTTTTATTATTTTAGGAGACATGATCCGATGTGATATTGAGAATGGAGGCTCACTGGGAAGTAAGAAGGGCTGCAATCTCCCTGGCACGCCTGTGGATCTGCCGGCTGTGTCAATCAAGGATAAAGAAGACATCGCATTTGGCATTGAGATGGGAGTAAGTGTTGTCACTATTTCCCCATATCCGTTTGCTCGTCTCGGAATGATGCGTGAAATAGATGACACTGTAGCCAGGTCAGACTGGTCTGAGAAGTGACATGAAGTTAACTGGATAGGTAGAGTACTAATGTGAATCCATAGCTGTCACTTAACAAATTACGTAATGTTCGCTATTCGATTGAGTTTAAATGAGTTAAGATTGAATAAATGTGCATCGATGAGGCTTGAAAGCAGGGTTCTGGTGTGGTGGAACACCAATCATGGACTTGAAAACTTTCATGTCATGATGTTTACTGACGGTCAGGTAAGCTTTAAAATAGATGTTTTTGTTTGTGTGTGATGCTTTGCGTTCTGCGTTGGCAACACTCCCAGTTCAATTTTTAATCGGTCAGATTTTGCCGCAGTCCATCCAGCTTTCTGTCTGTACCAGTACTTAGACTGTTTGTCTCTGTGTCAAACGTTAGTGCTTTATTCTTGCCCAGTTACAATTATTTATCCTTAGGGCATGTTGAATAGCTAGTGTTGGGCTGTTCAGTCACATACTATGACAGTCTGACAGTTGTCACTGGCCAGGGCTTTATGCAGGATGAAATTATTGCCAGTCACACATGTTTCGGTGTACACATGGATATTAACTGTTAAGCCAGTTTGCAAACTTTAAAATGTTGATGACCTGAAATGGACTACAAACACACATGTGACATGATTTACACTCACTTCTACGGCATAACTGACAATATATATGGTTTTGGATTTGTTTTGGCTCCTTCATTTTTTTATCCGTCCACCATTATTTCTACCCGTCCACAACAGTTTTTACCCGTCCAAGTGATGGGTGGATGGGTCTCTGCATAAAGCTATGTTACTGGCATGCATTTAGCAATAGTTAGTTAATTTATTGGTTTTATTAGATTCCAACGTGATTGTTCCAACGTAGACTTACAGCTATTTTCTGCTTTAGTCGTATTTGTTGTTTCCTGTGAACAAAACCCCACCCAGTGTTCAGTGTTGACTGGTATTGCTTGCTGTAAATAACATTTGTTTTCATGCATGGGTGTCATTGGCCCTTTCTCCCAGTGTCTGTAGTTTCTAGTTTCTATACGCCGAGAAGTCTCTGAATTATTTCTGTCCCTGGCAGGTCTACCAAACCACATAAGACAGTAGCTACGTCAGCTGAGTTTGGGCTATGGGCTCCTTCAGTTTGTTTAGTAGCTTGTTATATATGTATATATTGCATATTCAATAACTGGTTCTTTGACAATGACAAAACAGTGATATACATGTCAACGTAAATAGACACGAAATTATTTATTCATCCACAGTAAATGTTGGATTTGATGGTAAGTTTTTATCATAGATCGATGTTAGAACAGAATATGTAATGTTTATCAAACACTGTTGAAAGAGGGTGTTTACTAATTAGGGCATGTACAAAGTACTATAATAAATACAGTGTGTTGTTTATCAACATTTTCAAGGTGTATGTCAGGTTGCACATAGTATATATTGGTATATCATTGTTTATTTGACAATAAGTACTTGCTGGCTGCGTTTCCAAATGCTAATTTAACCTGGGACATATCGATCCAGAAGCCATGAGTGATATGAGGATGGGTATACATACAGATTTGATTTATATATACAAGTATATACATATATTAGTTGTTTCTGGACCATTGATGTTGTGATCCTTAACAAAAACCCTGTTGGTGTTGTATTGCTATTAATATGTTGTGTGTGTGTTTTTGTTGTTTACATTGAACATGTTTAGTACTGCATCTTAGTATAATAAGACTGGTCAAAACCTTGGACTCTGGGTCACATGTGTTACTTTAAATTGAAACACATTTGCCTGTTCAATTAGTTCTAGGAATTTTTTATTGGTTTAAGTTAAATGTGTCCAGCAACAATTTAATTGTTTGCTAATTGAACGAGAGGAGAGCAAATGCTACAACAAAAACTGTCGTGTTAGAAGACAGCCTGTAGTGCAACTTGTATTGTGCACTGTCGAGTGAGTGCATTATCACATGATACCTGCATCTTCAGTGCTGTTTGTGTGTTGCAGGTAGACATTATTTTTGCATCGTTCATCCGCAGCGGAGACGGAGTGCGAACACTACGCAGTGTCCTTGGCGAGAAAGGAAAGAATATAAAAATCATTTCTAAGATTGAAAACCACGAGGGTGTGAAAAGGTAAGGAACAAAGGCTATTGCTCTTATGGGTCTTGTACAGGAGTCAGTGTAATCTTAGCAGTAAGCGGCAAAATTAAAATTGTTCGAATTGGTGTAACGAAGTACTTAGTAACCTTGATGCAAAACTGCTCAATGCCAAGCCATCAACACTGGAAAAAAACTGATTTTCCCAAAATGGTATCCACAAAGCCACAAACTGTTGATTTGAAATGCTTTAGTGTTGTTGAAAAACACTGTGTTATGTGTACTAGACTTTCTTCATGGTTTGTTGCTTTTCAGTTGAGATTTTGCTTTTGCTGTCGATATGTGCATTGCCTTTAGAATGCTGTTTATCTCCACAATATCTTTCACATGTTGTATGAATGCCTGTTCAATGAAGTAATGTGTTGAAATCTGTTCAGGTTTGACGAGATTCTTGAGGCGTCTGATGGCATCATGGTTGCCCGAGGTGATTTGGGTATTGAAATCCCAACGGAGAAGGTGTTTCTCGCACAGAAGATGATGATTGGACGATGCAACAAAGCTGGAAAGCCTGTCATCTGTGCCACTCAGGTACGTCTGGTGACACGTCATGTGGCAGTGACAGCTTGCTCATGACACAATGACAGCTAGTTCATGTCACAATGATACGTAGATAATCATTTAAACTGTTTAGCACCTTTTCTTTTTAAAGTTACACTCTTTGTGTATTTTAATTAAACAGTGAATAGGTTGATGTAGTGTAGCCCTTGAATGTGGTCGACTTGATGTACATGACTAACACTTGATGTACATGACTAACACTTGATGTACATGACTAACACTTGATGTACATGACTAACACTTGATGTACATGACTGACACTTGATGTACATGACTGACACTTGATGTACATGACTAACACTTGATGTACATGACTGACACTTGATGTACATGACTAACACGCCAGTTGTTATTGTCTTCTGCATTAACTACATATTCTCTCTCAATTGCCACACGTTTCTTCAATGTAACGAGTTGTTTCTTCACTCGACCTTGCTCCAGATGTTGGAGAGTATGGTGAAGAAGCCTCGTCCAACACGTGCTGAGGCTAGTGACGTAGCAAACGCTGTCATTGACGGAGCAGACTGCATCATGTTGTCAGGAGAAACAGCCAAAGGCCAATATCCGATAGAAGCAGTCCAAATGATGCACGCAGTAAGTATCCATATGTTGAAGCTGTAGGTGTCGTTTAACTGACTAACATAGTGCCATTCAGGGGCTATAAATCAGTTGAAGTGATTTAAAATATTCTGTGGAAATGTTCTAATTTAGTCTTTACGTGTTTGCATGTGATTGTCATCACTGACTCTCATTTCTCAAAACATCTCTATTTATTGTTATTAAACGCTTCGTTGAGTCATGTGCGTAGTGTTGTATTTATTTGTTCAGTTGATGAGACATGTTAATGTACTAGGGCTGATATATGCATGTTGTTAGGCTGTTTCCTCAAAAATATTCATCAACGACTGCATGACATAAATTTGGTCATGTTCACCATTAGGGTTGTTTCTGTGTCTGTCCCTGACATGCTGTGTCACTTACTATGACGTGTGACGTTACATGCATGCAAGCTCACAATTTGGGGGTAGTTGTGGTCATGTGTGATACACTAGAGTTTTGAAGTCAATTTAAAACAAAGTTTCTCATGTGGGTTGAAAATATTCCTCAGAAATTTGTTTTTGAAATAAATGTGTAAATTTGTGAGTACATGTTTGAAATTGTTTCGCTGTGTACAATTTCATGGAACTTGTTTGCCCCATAAAAATAACATGTGATTATTGTAGCTGCCACCCTGACCTGAGGGTTCAGGAACCTTCTTGAGGTGACAACTGTGACCTACAGTGAGCCATGCAGCTAGTTAACATGATAACATCTAGATATCATGTTGAATGCTCCCTAGTTTGCATGTGATAAAACCTTGTAGAAAGATTGCTGAAATGTAAACAATACTCTATGTACCTGGTATATGTGCATTATATGTCAGTAATACTAATGAAGCATTGGATTGTCATTTTAGTTATGGACTAACTATAAAAGTAAGTGAATCATTAATACGAACAATCCACATAATGTGTGGAACAAACAAACAATGCTTTAAAAATATGTCCATGATGTAAAATATGCAGCTCTTGTCATTTGACAGTACTAGGTATGGTTACATTGTGGCACTGCTCATGCCATACCCCTCTTGTGCGATATGCGTACACCGAGTGCCCAGTTGTATCGACACAGTCCTCACCAGGGCTTTATGCAGGATAAAAGTATTGCCAGTCACACATGTTTTGGTGGACACATGGATGTTAACTGTTAAGCTAGATTACGAACTTTCAGATGTGCCTGATGACCTGAAATGGGCTACAAACACACATATGACACTATTTATACTCACTTTCAAGGCATAATATCTATGGTTTTGGAAGAAGACTTTTGCTCCTTCATATTTTACCCGTCCACCATCTGTCCTCCCATATTTCTGCCCGTCCATATTCGTTTTTACCCATCCTAATGACGGGTGGACGGGTCTCTACATAAAGCTATGGTCCTCACCCTGTCATTGTCACACAGATTGCCCGTGAAGCAGAGGCCGCCATCTACCACAAGCAGCTGTTTGAGGAGCTGCGAATGTTGACCCCACGACCCACAGACGTCACACACACCACAGCTCTCGCCGCAGTCGAAGCTGCGGTCAACTGTATGGCGGCCTGCATTGTGGTCATCACATCCTCCGGCCGGTCAGTGTCTGTCTTGTAGTGTACCAATCGTTAGGTGTGTCCAACCAGACTGTCCTGCTTACCAACGAGTGGGCTCTGGTATTCGTTGTCACACTTAGTCATTCTTGTCAGCTGATGAACAATTGGTGTATTTGTTACTCTTTAGTTTTTTACTCTTTAATTCAATTTACGACTCTTTGTTTAGCTTTTAAATTATTTAACTGAATAATGCAATGTTTTAATTTCTCTGTAGATTCTTTTATTATTATTGTACTGTAAAGCGCCATAGAGCACTGTGTGATTATGGCGCTATATAAATATTGTATCTTTTTTTTATTCCTTTATGATAATTATTTTATAAGCTTTTTTTTGTTTATAGCAATTTATTATCCTGGAAGTGTCATATCACTAACAGAACGTGATGATGATGTTTCACCTCGTTTGTGTAATAAAATATTTTTTTTCAGAATGAATACTTTCATTAAAAGTTCTGTGTGCTGACTGAGCCCAGTGTTGAGTCTATACGTCCTGCCTGTGTGTTTCAGGTCAGCCTACCTGATGGCTGCCTACCGCCCCCGTTGCCCTATCATGGCCATCACTCGCGACGCTCAGACAGCGCGCCAAATGCATCTGTACAGAGGCATTCTCCCAATCCACTATAAAGGTAAGACACCTACCTGTATAGTGTATGCTATGACTGAAGGTGCAACACCTACCTGTATACTGTGTAGGCCTTGTCAACACCTGCATTGTGGTTGTGTTTTCCATCAGGACTGTGTAGATTTTGGTTAACAGGGAACTAAGGGAACCATTCAGTGCAACAAAATTGCTCTGTCAAATGTTAGCATCAGACATACAAACCTATGTAACTATATACCTGTCATTGTCATATAAAATGCATATCTCTGGTAGTATGACGAATATCATAGGAACACATGACTAACTCTTCAGTTGTTTTATACAAAAATCTTTATTGATGAGTCACCAAAAGTACCGAAAGGAACATAATAATAATAATAAAATGCACACCAGCCCAAGCCAATAACCATGACGTTACCATTTTATATACAAGTAATTATTCTACATTTTATCTACCATAAGCAGCGCACCTCACATTTTTATGTGTAAATAACTGATGCATAAATAATATCAATATATATCAAGCTTAGAAATGGCACATCACTGTATATGTAGTGTGTGGGTAAATAGCAATGTATAGAACAAGCATGACTACGCAGTCTAAAGACAAGAAACCAGTGTCATGTGGCAGTTCTTGGCCAACAAACTGAGGCCAAGGGAAGTTATCCCGACTGTTCCATTGGTTCTAAACTATGATGTGATTGACAAACACAGGACTTTGTTATATGATTGTGTTCACTATAAAACAGCAGTTGTAAGTGCTTAGTCCAGCATGTAGGTCTTCCAAGGCATAGACTGATGCACAGTGTTTAGTGAACCATGTCCAGTAGGTAAACAAGAATAAAATGTAAACAAATCTACAAGTTCGTCTGCCATCACTGGCAAGGGTTTGTCAATGAACAGTCAAGTGAAGCCAAGCAAAAGATGGTATACCGGCAGTTACAAGTTTAAGCAGCAGCTAATAAGTACATAAGCAATTAGTCTTGGATAAGTCCTGAATCCAGATATGATTCCTCAATCCAGGTATTATTCCTGGATCCAGGTGTTTCCGTAGACGTTGAACGGTGGCCAGTTGCAGACAGAGATAGCTCTGTAAGGACACTGCATTACGTATGGTGCACCCCGCACACACATCAGTAGCAGCAGGCTGTTGCGAGGGTGGGGTTGATACAGTGGACTGGATGGTGTACACAGTCGGGGCAGCTTGACCGGGGCTGACCGTGGGCCCGTCTTAGTGGCTGGACGGAGACAACTGACCGTCTGCTGGTTCCACACGAGGCCTGCAGCACAACGCTTGACCGTCACGTGGCCGTTGTCACCACACTGCAAGTAGAGGCTCTTGTCATACTTGATGCTGAAGTAGTTGCCTTTCCCCTTTCCACACGGGTTCTCGTCAGCTACTGTGGTTGGGGCCTGGGTTGTCGGGGGAGGGGTGGTTGGCGGCATTTTCATCCTCATGACCCCTGGCTGTTTCACGGCAACACACATCCGTAACTTCGAACTCCACTTGTAGCCAGTCTGGCATCGTGGGTATATGACTGTGACCCCGATTGGCAGTTGACAGCAGGCTGTGTAGATGACCCACACGTAGCTCTGGGGACAGGTGACCTGTATTGGCCGTTTGGTGTCGGTCAGTTCCCCCGTCTGTTTTCCGGATGTGCTGTTCTGGCCACCCCTGGAGTTGTTTTTGTCTTGAGGCCAGCTAATGATGTTTCTGCCGACACACGTCTTGTATGTGTCGTCCCACACCTTTGCTGAGCCACAGTAGCGCAGGAACATGTTGCCAAATGCGTCGCATTGGATGAATCTCGCCGTGTCCGGTGGGTATGGGAAATAGTGGGATTCGGCGCCAAGACAGAAGTTCTTGGTGCTCGTGGCTTGATCGCTTGTCGACTCCATCCGCGACGGTATAACTGGGGTGGTGGTTGTAGGTGTTGTGGTCGTTGTAGGGGGTGGTCGTGATAGACATGACTGGCGAGGTTGGTTCCATACTTGACTGGGGGGGCATGCGTGCACAGAGATCACTTGCCAGAGACGACACTCGATGTATCTCGTCTCATCGCCAGGGTACGCGTGGAAGCGTATGTTGGCTGGCAGACAGACACTGCGGTCCATTGATGTGACCGTACTTGGCGCTGATGCTGTTGTAGTCGGCGGTGCCGTTGTTGTTGTAGTTGTTGCTTGTGTCGTGGTGGTGGTTGGTGGGCGTGTAGTAGTCGTTGGTTGAGTCGTTGTTGTAGTCGCCTCGGTCGTTGTCACCTCACTCATGTCGACACATCTCGCCTTATGTTGCACCCACACGTGGTAGAAGGCACACGAGGCCAACAGAGGGCGCTGGTTGACACACACGAAGTACTTGTAGGGCAGCTGAGGGTGGGCGACATAACGCACCCTTCCGCTACTGCAAGGATTAGACACAGCAGGCTTAGCAAACAGGGTCGGGGCATCCATAGAGCGATACACAACATAGCCTTTACTCTTGGACTTCTCAGAAGCTGTTTTCTGACTGGAGATCATGTTGGTGTCGGTGTCGTGTTTGTTGACACAGTTGACAATGTCGTTGTGCCACTGTGTGCCGAGTGGACATGTCTGGATGTACGCCTTGCCCCAGATGTTGCACTGAACGTACTTGGTCGGGTCCCCGGGGAAGGGGTGGTAGAACTTACCCAGGGCCAGAGTCCCCTCACTGCAGGGGTTACTGACGGGGCTCCCTGCAACATCAGTCATGGACACATCTTTAGACATACCACCGATTACTGTTGTTTGATTAATAATAAATAATGTACTTTATTTTTTATAATCATATTCAGGGTACAACCCTGTTCAGGGGTGTTGACAATGAAAATTAAGACTGATGGAGTATTGAACACTTTTTAGGGTTATAAAGAAGTTATATAGAACACAGAGCACAGCATTATTATGGCAGACATTTAGAGCCTTTAGTCTAGAGAGTGACCTTAGACAGTAGCCATTCTTCCATGGACAGCTCTACAGACTTAATTATATGATCATTTCTTATGCTTAATTACACATCCCTTTCATGTGCTTAAATACATAATAATTTCTTATGCATAATTACTTTACAATTTCTTATCAATCAGCATAAAATTACACAACATGGGAAATTGTTATTATGGCTATGTTATATTGGTTTAAGAATATCTATATTTATGGCCTTTTTTCCAAAATTACATTTTTGGCCAGTTGCTATGCAGACAAAAATTTACTTTGAAAAATTATAATACATATTCTTTACAGTTTCACCAGTTATTTTCTCTCTGGCAGCTACAACCTCAGAATGTTGTCTGCATCATATTGGTGGCTGAATTAACATGTTATGTAAAATGTACTTGGGTGGTATATTTACTTGCTGTTTAAGGCATTTTATTATTTTATAAAAACATTAAACTAGTGGCAAAACTGCAGTAATGCTACAATGTTTAGACTTAGCAGGTCTATGAATAAATTCTACTTGCTACCAGCTTGCTCTAGCCAGTCAGGCAGCTATTAATATCAATCCACGTTTGAGCCCTCTGCCTTTGTGGTGGGTGATTAAATTATTATTCTTACAAAGCCTTGTTGAACTAATTAACCCTTTCACAAGTCAACCCTCCGTGCAGACAACAACTCTTTTCCACTGATCCTCTTCTATCCCCCGATAACGAAAGAGGATCACGTATTTAAAGCTGCTTCTACAATTCATATATTTTACTCTTTTCATTTTAGAACAATCTCAGAATAAATAAAGGCTGTCTAAAAGCCACTCTGCCACACTGACTAAAATCAGTGAAAACTTTAGTGAAATCCTTGGATAAACTACTATTATTTTTGACTGGATCCAGTCATAATTTTTTGGGAAAAGGCAGTTGCGTTAACTCTCAAGTCTGTGGTCAATGTAATTTACAAGTTAAATTATCACAGTCAATAATAAAAAATAAGTGAAAATTTAATTAGTGACGACATCATGTATGATGTATACCAATAATAACATTAGCTTAGTACGGGTGTTAGCTGTGAGCAGACGTGTACATTACCTTGTGTGAGTAGTCCAAGTCCACAGACCACTGCCAGCCACACGGACACTCGCTGCCACTGTGCCATTGTGAACACTGATGTCCACTGTCCAGCCCTGTCCTTTATAAGCTGGCCGTCTCCCCACAAGAATGCTGACATCGGCTCGTCACATCTGGTGTCGACTCGGAGAGAGGATGTGGCCATTGTATTTAAATGAGAGTTGGCAGTGATGCTGGTGACTGGCATGTGGGGCTGGGTTGGCACCGCGTCAACCATTCGTGTCTGCCAAGTGACTCCTCTCTGTGGCCTACTGCTGCAGTGCTGGTCATCTGGTCACCTCATGATGTCACATTGTTCTGGCGCTGGCCACAGATCTACAGGGCATTTGTTGCGAATTCTGTATTACCCAATCGTGGCCAAATCCAAGAAAACACCCCCGGATGTTACAGCTTGTACTAGTCATCCCAAATACACAGAGAACACAGAAGGCCAAGTGCCAGTGTGAATTAAACCTAAACAAACAACAAATTATTATTATGTGTAAAAAGATTGTTTTAGTGGCCATATCAAATATCTGTAGAGCAGATTTATCAGCATGACATTAGTTATTGATTAAGCAGACACAGTAAATATGCTTTTCACAATTTTTTTAATCTTACCATAAAGCATGTTTAATAATAATGACGTATATATTAATAAAAAATATTCTATATTAAATAAATCTTAGCAAACATGTCTTATTCCCAGAACACCAGGAGGTTCTTACTATTTTGTACAAGGAAACTCAAACAAACAAAGTTGATAGTGTAAAGTATTGAAAACAACATGATATAATTTTTATTATAAACAATAACATGTTTAAAATTACTACTGTAATTTAGAGATTTTAAATATTAGTCATATCTGATATATTATCACTAATGTTTCATTTCCTAATTATCAAAGGCATATTTGTTGGCTCTACCAGTATGTAGCTGTTGTTTATTGGGTCACCTGGGGCAAGATTCAGGTTACATTCAATACAAAACTACTCGGTAGTTACTGTTGCCCTCCAGCCAAATACTCATGTAGAGTTAAATTTAAACACTGGACCATAATGATCAGGCCATCCATTGTCATGCATCTACATTAGTAACTGGGGCTGTTCAAACCTTCCATGGTTTCCTGGGTATTATAGTAATTAACACATGCACAGTGGCGCACACATACATTCACACATGTGCACACACAAATAATTATTGTATAATTTGTTTATTACATAGTACAATATACTACTAACTTGTGAATAACTATCAGTACATTGTTATAAAGTGACCATAACTAGTAATATATTAATTTGAGATAGTTCATATATACAAAATTACTCAAATATTCTGTCAGCACTTTATAATTTCAAAACAACTTTGAAAATGCATTGCTGTGTTAGTAATAATGAACTTTAGGTTTCCATGAGAATATTAGTGACATAAGCATATATGTCAGCCTGAATATTTTAGATATAGCATCATTAAAAATATTACATCATAGTCATGTAAGATAAAAATGAAACTTTTGATAATAAAAGTGAGACTATCAGAAAAGTAAATGTTATGCAATAAAAAACTGAGTTGAATATATTGGGGACATACAGGTGTAATATACTATGAGTATATCATGTTGAATGCAGCCTTGGCTATATAGTTGTGTTGTGTTTGTTACAGAGCCTCATGCCCACGAGTGGGTGGATGACATGGACAGACGCATTAACCATGCAGTCGATATCGCGTGGGGCCGAGGTATTGTCAAGGGGGGTGCAGCAGTCGTCATCGTCACAGGCTGGCGGGCGGGCTCCGGATTCACCAACACCATTCGCATCATTCGCATACCAGGCGGCGAGAAGGCGTCGAGGAAAGTGCAGGTTCTCGCCACGACGAAAGAAGCGGTCGAACCTCCAGAAAAAGTCACCTTTTCCTAAGTGATTTAGGCGTGGACTGTGATGTCGTGTGATGCAGATATATCACATGACGGCTCACGATAGACTTGCTGTTGGTTGTTCATAGTGTACAGTGCAGCGCATTGAGAGTTTCTCTGCTATCCTTAAATTGTCAGTGTCACGGTGTCATGTTGTTAAATGTTTCCATCTGCTAATTATTATGTTTGCAGTATGATTAAGTTGCACTGTACAATGTTTTGGTTTTGAAATGATCTAATTATTCACTAGACAACCACGAAGGCGTAGGTAATTGACTATTCATTAAAAGGTGCTCATATGAGGCAGTGTGCTCTAGGATCAACTACAAGCTCCGCTTCCCAGTCATGCTTCAGCGGTGCGTGAACCAAAAGCAGTTTTAATATAGTTTTGCTTGGATCGAAAATATTGCCATTGCATTAGTAAAATAGGTTGAGTGAATCAACCCTGTTTGAGGCTGTGTTGTCATGGATACCTGCCCACATAGCCCGTCAACCAGGCTTGATTCATATGCTTCCACACGGTGCTTACACTTGCAGTGGTAGCGTCGCCTGCTCACTGATACTGGCCAGTAAAAGGGAGATCCCTTCCAGGTAACTGTTCATGAAGACAAGTCTTGCCCTTCGTTGCTATTTATTGCTACCTGTGAAGTGTTACACATCTGAGTTACCTGGAAAGGATCACATCACAACACAACTACACAATACTGCTGAGAGTGACAGCCTGCTACACACACACGGGTGATGTCACTGACATCACCGCAGCACATTTGGCAAACTGTTTGCTCTGGAATCTCATGCTGCTTACAGCGCTATATATATATAATTATATATGCAAGTCTTTTATGTCAACATGTAAGATGTTATTCCAAGGGGGTCAAACAGGCTCCTCTGACATTACTAGCAACTACAAAATGCCAATTAAACAACGCAACAAGTTTCATAAACGTCACCATCATTTTTAAGTTATTATTATTTCATTTCCGGAATAATGTGTCGTACACACTAAGGCACATTGACGAGGAAGGTGTAAATGTCTTGTTTGTTGTTTTAAAGTTAAACTGATCCAGATTAGTTTTCTGTCATATTATAGTTTTGAGTTGTGTGAAGAGGATGGGCATTATGCAGCGCTATTTGTGTGGCTAATATTGTGATGAAGTTACAGAATGCTTTAACTGTGGTCTTACTGTAGTCATACTGCACAGTTTGCTATAACTCGCTGTGACGATTTGTGATCTAGCAGTGGTCTGTTCTCTCACATCTTGTGTTTATTTTTGGTTTCTCTATTTATTGACCGATGTGTCCTGGCATAATTGGTTAGGCATTTTTGTTTGGTGCTTGCGTAAAATCATGTGGTTTTGCAGTATGCTAGCGTATGCTTTTTGGTTGTAAATAAATAAACAAATTAAATTATATGCAGCAGATGTGAATGTTTTGAGTTTCCTCTTACAATCTCTAGTCTTATTCAGCTATTTTTATAAGCAAATATGCCAAGTCCTTTGGACCAAAGGTCCAACGGACTTAGGCATCACTCTGAGTGTGCCGGTCACCACCCACCATTATTTCCCTCAGAAACTGTCTGGGATCTATTATTCTTACTTGCCGTAGACATATTAGGGCATTACCACTGTGGATGAGAAATATGTCGTAATTATAAGCGTGCCCTAGGGCCTTCAATGGCTCAAAAAACAGTAAATGTTCAGTTTGCCTGTTTTTTCAAAATGTGAAATTTGTTATCTTATTTTTAAACATCTTTGGGTAAAGAGGTAATATACAAGATATTTGATGGGATATTTCTTAGGACACCTCCGTGCCTCCCTCAAAAGCTAAATGTTCACATTTATCTGAATGTGCCTGGCATGATTTTATGTATTTGCCAACTTGAATATTCCTGCACCTCTGTGTTCCAACATGGACACTTGTTCCCGCAGTTGAAATGTATGTTTTCATTAGAATAATTGTCATAACTAAGAAAGTAATGACTACAAATAATAACATTGTTGATAACTTGCAAATAATTTGTTTGCAGAAGTTCAGTGTTTTTGTGACACTTGACAGCTGTTTGCATGCCATAGCATAGACATAGTGGCATAATGTGCTTAACTGGATAGTAAGTGTTCTGGTCTTGCACAGACATTTCCGGTTGTAGTGCCTTCAAGTTTTGTAGTACCACACACACACAAATCTGCATTTGATTGAATCCTTCTGAAGGCATCTCAGTGTCCCCCAAAATTCATGTTTTATGGCGTTAATGCTGTTGGTGTGCACGCGTATGTTTTCTTCAAAATCTCCAGTAATATATTTTTTCTAATTTATATTGTACTCCTATGTTGTAATGCCATTGTGATTCACCAAAATCACAATATAGACCAAAAGACTTCAGAGCCTCTTGGCCCACTTTAAAAAGTACATGACATTTGACCGTTGGAAGTTCTACCGATCTGACAACTGGGAATGTATTTTTTGAAGCGATTACTTTTTTCTGTGAAAAAAATAGTTATACTTTATTCCCCAGGTGGCATCACTGAGGCAAGCAAAAACGAATCAGCCGAAATGTTATTCAGTTGTGTACATCGATGCTGTTGTCACACTCAGTCGCGTGGAAAATGTTTACCCAACCATAATGCCAACCGTTGGCGCAACGTTGGCATTTTTTTTGGCCCAACGGAACTTTGCTCGTGACAGTGCCAACGTTACCCCTAAATGGCCCAAACAATACCGAACCATATGTCAATGTCCCAGCTAACATGACAATATTGAGCCAGTACCGGGCCGATACCGACAGGCCGGTATAGCTTTGGGCCAGTACTGACGCAATGTACTGGCCCAGTAGTACTGGCCCAGTACCGGCATGCTGAATTGGCCCAGTGCTGGACCAGCATTGGGCTCAATGATTGATAAATAAAGCATAGTGTAATATATAGAGTACACTAAAAACAAATTATAAGAATTATATGATTAAAATACTATTGGTAAAAGCAACTGTTAGGAAATATAGTGTAGGCCTAGATGTTATTGGCAATACCGCTGGGTGACCGTTGGTGCAACGTTGGTTAGGGTAACGTGAGATGGTTATTGGAGCAACGTTGGTAAAATGTAGCCTAATGATTGGAGCACCGATAATTCATGGTTGGGGTAATGTTGGATAATGGTTCAGTAATGTTTGGGATAACGTTGGCATTGTTTGCTGTTGACGTTGGTCTAACGGAATTTTACTTCCCGTGGACTGTTACGGCAATGTTATTTAACCAACGAGTAATGTGCCAACAACAAATTGCCAACGTATGCTGTAACGGTTGACGCGTACGACTTGGGATCGCTACTGTAAAAAAGTAAAGGTAAGTTCTGATATGGCATAGTATCCAGTCCTTGGGACTGCTCAAAACGCTTTACCCTTTACTTCACTGTCTGACAGACCTGTTCAATCAAACACCGTCTCAATTTCTCTGGGAAGAATCCACCCATGCTGCAATTAATACAAATAAGAAATTACAGCAGCGTCTATGTTGGAAATGTCGCTGTTTTAACGTTGATAGTACCATATTTCATCCATGTTTTCATTCATCCCCACGTCTATATGGCTTTTCAATGACAACTATCTCAGACGTGAGAGATTTTATGAAATTCACCGCGCATTCACGTACGCGCGTTCGTGTGTGTGTGTGTGTGCAGAGGCCTATGCTGTATTTATTAGGCCATATTTGTGATGTGACCAAAATTATAATATAGAATAGGCATTTAAATAATGAATTTATATGTAATTTAAATGTATTTCCACTACACGTACGTACTATACCTGTTATATGTCGCCAAGCCCAGGCCAAGGCCTAGACTATAAACGAATTTCCTTTGACTTTGTTGGACAATAGAGTTTTATTGCATTGTATTGTATTTGACAGGTCTATAGGCATGTCATTCTAGCGGAGGCACAGCGCGACCAAATTCCAAAGGGTTTGAGACCCTAGAGAACACGTGCTACCGAACGCACGAGCTGGACGCCCATGGACTACCCGCCACCTGGTGTCTTAATAAGTAATTAGGACGTATTTGCTGGTTGTCGGGCAACCCCTCATCACATTATGTACACCAAGAATTACAGATCCTACATATTATTGGATTTAAAAATCGGCAGTCAGATAGTTGAATTGTTGTTAAGAACACAATTTACTATGGTAACTAATACAAAATTACTTAACTGTATTATTTTGTGATGTACAGCGTCAGAATTTGACAACGATTGTTACAACGGCATTTACCGCCAGTCGGCCGGAATAGCTCAGTTGGGAGAGCGTTAGACTGAAGATCTAAAGGTCCCCGGTTCAATCCCGGGTTCCGGCAACGCCGAAACTCCGGCGGCCGACACATATTTTTATGTTATTTCATTCATGCTTGTCTTTTAATTAGTAATGTAAAATTATTACTTGCTTATTAAAAACTAAATGTTCTTAAATTAACATAAAAAATTGTATATTGCATAAGTGGGGTGGCGAGTTTTACATTTTTACTAGGGGAATTTGGGATATAACATTAATATTATTTTATAAATTATAATTATATATCTTCCATTTTTTTTTAAAAGAACATCGGTATTAGACGGACTTGATGTTCCCATAATGCATGATATTACACACTAATATATATATAATTATATATATAATTATATATACTTTTATTTTATTATATATATAATATATATGTATATATATATATATATATATATATAAAATATATATATGTATATATATATAAATCCACGCTACTCTTAGTATAATTTTTTTTTGATAATTGTTATAGTTGTGTTTATAAATAATAATAATATTTTATATATAAAATATCAATGTATATTTAAAAAAAGTTTACATATCAACATTTTGCTCGTGTTAAATAACAGTTTAATGCATGGATGAGGATGACACACGTCGGTGGTGGGGTGGCTGTGGGGTGGTGCTGGTGACGATTTAGCGCCGCTGTGGCTTCAGCTTCTCGGCCCACGGTCCGGCTGGTCACACTACTATTGAGTCTGCCCTTCTCGTTCTCCATAAACCTAGATTTAAAACAAAACATGCACAGAATATTAATAATAATAATTTGTTATTTGTAAAGCGCGGTATATCCGGAAAAATTCCGGTTAGAGGCACATAAAATACATTATAACACGTATTTAAAATATTCATAATCAGTTTAAACTTATACGTAAAGACGAAAATAAAAAATTATAATAAATAGATAATTAAATAAAGCTTCTAAAAATCTTAGTTCATAAGCAAAACTTATCAGTAATATATATATATATATATATATATATATATATATATATATATATATATATATATATATATAGTATTTTATAATGAATTAATTTTAACTGTAATTATAATTTTGCAATTTTTGTTTTGACTTGCTTTATTATTAACTTATTAATATATTTTATTATATATATATATATATTTTATTATATATATATATATATATATATATATATATATATATATATAATAAAATATATTAATAAGTTAATAATAAAGCAAGTCAAAACAAAAATTGCAAAATTATAATTACAGTTAAAATTAATTCATTATAAAATACTATACAGGTAGTTTACAAATGCGGCCTTAAGATGCTAAATCATACTCCATACCCTTATCAAAAACAATAGAGTCTAATCACACCACAAAATGTCACAAATTATCTCGATATTGGGGAATTAAAACCCTCCTCCAATTATTACATGAGATCGTCCCCCTAAAGCATATGGCGTTGCTTGAGGTGCAATGAGAGAGAAAGTAGCCGCCAAGACAAGTGTACATAAAAATGATTTCCATTCAGAGTGTCGTCAATTTCTTTCATCAGCGTCGCAGTGCCGGCTCGTGACTTCTGCAGATAGTGGGGTGGAAAAGGGAGGGTGAAGTTGAAAGATTTGCATCGCTGCACTTTCACAACTCTCCAGCTTCACAGTAGCCTCTTTCCACCGTCTCAGTGGCCGAACAGACGACATCAGACGAATACTTCGTGTAAAGGGCCCGTAACGAAGCACAATAAAAAAATCTAGGAAAACAGATAAATTCCAAAGGTGAGGGTATGTAATAATAATAATAATAAAAACATTAATTTTATATAGCGCCATAAATTCGGATTATCCTGTTCGAAGGCGCTGTTATAAGGACATAAAATAGCACTACACAAATGCAAGATTAAACAAACCTGGCATCAACTGTTCAATAAAATTATCATTAAGAAATAAAGTTATATTTAAAAACTACAACTTAAAAACCACTAAAAAATTGGCTTTTCGTAATGTCGCATCCGTTCGTCTCAGTCACACTCAGGACAGACGCCGGAAGACGGGAGCGGGGGGAAGGGAGGGGGGGGGGGGGTACTGTTGGAAAAATTATGTTTGTTGCTGCTGTTTTACGGGGGCCTTCGTTTTCCCGTGTTTTCTATTGGTTGTGTGTATATGAGCGTAATCTTGACACATTTTCGCACCCTTTCAGCGTCACTTCGGAGTTATTGGGTGGAGCAGAATCAATATTATGTCTGTCCCAAACGAAATTCCATGAGGGGGACAGCTTCACCCTCCCCCTACATTACAGGAAGCAATCGCAAACAATGATATACTTGTTGAGTTGTTGTACAGATGCTGAATATGCACTCGACTAAAACCATATATTAAACCATCACGTGGAAGGACGATTCTTCAGTACACATGTGATGCGCATTTTTGGTGCCCAATACTAAACAATACAATTACAATATCCACTTCGTACTCTGCAATAGCATTGTATAATTTCAAGGGGTATAATTGGCTGCGCCTGAGTGTTTGCAAAGCCCCAGAAAGCAATTTTGTATTGATCTAGCGCTATGTAAGTATTTTATTTATTATTATTATACCTATTATCCTACAGAAATTCGTCAATATCGAAGGTTGTAGGTAAACGTCATTCACATCTTTCCTATGGATTTGTGGTTTCACCTGGCTCACCTTGAAGGCCCTTATCCCTATCTACAAGAGGTCGGCCTAATCATTAACTCCGAGCGATCTAGGGCTATATCCACTGTAACCCCCTTCCTCTCCATGTCCTCTCTGACCTGTTGTTTCCACGTCTTCCTTGGGCGTCCCGGGATTTTATATAGGGCAATTTATCCCACGCTTGCTACGAAAATATATATATTTTTAAACATTATCCCATAAATTATGTAGAATTAATAAGCAAACACACTGATGCATTACATTTAGGCAACATATAGACCTAGCTGTAACGACGAAATCGAGGTGGCCCAACATTTCCACAAGTGCCTATATTTAAGCATGTGTCGAGCTCCATATACGTTAATTTGCAGTTTACTTCAAAATCGTAATTGAATCTACAATTGCAAATAAAATGAACATTGAAATGTTGGTTAATGTGCATTTGTCGCCCTTCTAGTTATAACATTTGATTTATTTTAGTGTTTTACTGTACGATTCGTATTTTGACCGTCGCCATTGCATGAACGGAGGCGAAAAATCAAGATGTACTGTGGGAGGTATGAAGAAATAATTGTCTTGAAAGTGGAAAATGCTTGCTTTCCTCGCTGGTCTATATAAAATATACTTCTATATCACGCTTGCGTACGTTTTATGTAATAATACCATCGATTTAGGCCTGTTCGCCTAAGAAATCAATTTCTATTGCGAAGACTTAGTTATATGTAGGCCTATTGTGTTTATTTTACTACCCTTTTGAATACCCAAAAACGCCACACGTTGAAAACGTAACAAACAGATGTAATACCTTGTCACACAATAATATGTATGCTTATAATATGACATTTGGCATTCACCTGTGGGATCAGTGACGTTTCTACGCTTGGACCAGTGGTAATTATTGTATTTATGCATGCCTACTGAAGAGTCACGCGGATATTTGTATTTCTGGAGTTTTCTCAGAATAAGATGTTGATGGATGATACATATGAACTGACGACGCGAAGGATTATTACGCGACAAAAATGTTGTCGCGTATTAATCCTTCGCGTAATAATCCTTCGCGTAATTAAATTAGACTATTTAATAGTCTAATTTAAACCTGTCCTAACATCATGTCGACGCAAAGCATCTTATAGTCGAAAGCCGGAGTTAAAGTTCAATTCGTAAAGGAAAACTTAAATGGTTCGGACACAAAATTACATTCTAATCGGACTCTACTTATGATTGAAGGACTACTCTTATTATTAATTATTGTGTCACTTAGATATAAAATAAAGAAAAAATATAAGATTAAACGTTACCATTCACTTAATTTACACTTTGTCAGTGCTTATTAATTACGACCAAGATCGTTACTACTTCGCAGCGCTACTTGGGCTATCGAAAAAGAAATAAAACCCAGCACAATTATGCAGCCGAAGTACTACACAGAAACAAATAAGTGGAATACATTACACTAACTAAATACATTTTTTATCATTATAAGCTCAATTCAGTGGCAGTTGAGACCGACACACTTTAGGCAGTGTTGGTACCTCCCCCGTATTGATGTTGAGACAGGGATTCCGTTGGCGTGTAATCTGTGTCTCACCCAAACTGATTGACTGAAGTAGTAATTAATAGGGTGACCATTAAAAGGAGGGGCAGCTCCTCTGCCCTCCTGAATTAGCTGAGCAGTAATTTGAAACGGAAAGTCTGTGGTCAAGAACGCGAGAACGTTAAACATCAAAGGGTATTGCAGTTAACTCGATCTGCTCGCCCCGGCAATATTGCCAATCACTGTTGTTTTGAAACTGGACGTTTTGTTTACCTTTTGAACATGTTGCAGGCGGAATCTTTCAAATTGCGAATATTGTTTCGAGCTCAATAAAATTACCAAACACAGTACATTGGCAGTCAGTAAACCTTCAAAATGTTGTAGTCACATGAATGTAATATTAAATGAAAAAAAAAAGCCTAGGATCTGACACCCTTGCTTTAGCGATGTAGCTGATTTTGTGAGTCAACAAAGTAAACTATTCACATCACTGACTTGCAGCTGCAGGGAGTCGACTGCCGTGACGTCAACTATATGTGTTGTGCGGAAGATTTCACCACGTTTTACCATAGTAAATACTAGACAGTAAATACTAGGTTCTATAGGTACTATACCCAATGCTGCATTTTACTTTTGTGAATTGTGGTGAAAGCATGGTGAAATGTAATAATATGGTTTAGGTTCTACAATTATTTGACCATGAATGTATCATAGTTTTCTAAAATAACCACGGATATCCACAGCCGTGACGCTGACTATGTGTGTTTTGCGGAAAATCTGACTATGTTTTACCATAGTAAATACTAGACACTAAATATTATATGTACTATATCAAATACTGCATTTTACTTTTGTGAATATCAAATTTTATTTTGATTATGATTCCCCATGGCGAAAGCATGGCAAACTGTAATACTTTTACGTTTAAGCCCTAAAATTATGTTACCATTAATTTATCATAATTTCCCAAAATAACCGCGTACGGATATCCACCGCCGTGATGCATAGAAATTGCATACTATGTGTGTTTTACGTTTTACACTTTTACCATAGTAAATACTATATTTTATACTATAGACAATCTAGTACAATTTAAGAAATAATTAAACACATTTTTATTTTCCACAACTAGTTTTACACAACGAACATTATATTTTAGCTTAACTATATTTGTTTATTTATTTACCGATTTACATGTGTGTACACACCCGTGAACATTATATTTTAGCTTAACTATATTTATTAATTTATTTACATGTATGTACACACGGGTGAACGGGACATACGTCCTGGATTTGATGATGTCTAAATATAGTTTTATTTGTTATTACTACTATATAAAATACTGCATTTTACTTTTGTGAATATCAGTTACGTTTTATAATGGTTTAGTAGAGTGAATACAACATTAAATGTTGTATTTCACCATAGGAAATCATAGTAATTTTTTACTATGATTTCTTATGGTGAAAGCATGGTAAGATAATAATAGGGCCTATACTATAATTTTTTCAATTTTTTTAATACTTTTCTATAATAACAAATGTATTGTAATTCATATAACTTTACGATTACAAGTACACCACCACTCGTATATATAAATGTATATATACCGGTGTCATTATTATGGGTCTATTATATATGATCTAAAGACAACGCGCCTAAGTAGTTCAATGCAAGCACGCTGCTTACGCCAGCGCGAAAATGCAGCCGCACGCGTGTTGTGTTGTCTGTACACTCCAGTCGTGTTACTGAAATATCTCGCCCAGTGACGCCTAGATATGTACACTGATAATGCGACGAGCCGTGAAAATAAATCCGATGACGGCGTCACGTGGGTTCATCTACCTCACTGATGTTGAACAAAAACTGTCTACGCAAAGTAGCAATAGACCGGTAGAGGGTGGTTAAAGTATTGGCGTAGTGAGGTATTCGCTCAGACGTTTTCGCTAGCTAGTGTGTTGAATACGCTCCCAACACGAGGTCGAACGGAAGAGCTGTCGAGACTCGAGTTTGATCTCGATGTCGGAGCGACTCCATATTGGTTTTTCATTCGACACGTTAAACAGTTTTGCTAACGACACTGTATTTGATTAACTGATCATAAGTCGGCACACCTTTTTAATTGGCAATAAGACTAGCCGATCTGTAGTTTGCAAGCAGTCATTGAAATTAAAACGATATAATATTATGCGCGAATCGAACTTGTGGGAAATGGAAAGGAGAAGTATAATGTTCACCGAAATCACCGTGAAGTCAAATTTTGCATGGCATCAAGGTGAGTAGCTTAACTTCGCTAAAATATGTTTTATGCGACTTATGTATTACATTGCTCGCTCCGATGCTATCGAAAATGGCGACCGCTGTAGCCACGTGACCTCAACATGATTGACAGGTGACGTGCGTCAACGTCGAGAGAACGTGTGACTATTATTAGCACGTCAGCAGTTTACAAGTGCATTCGCTAACTCTAGTACCAAGTTACTTACTAACGCCGTTTGCTCATGATGCGAGTGCAGTACCAAACCACTGTTGAGTATTGGGATCATGAGTATTGTAAGATATCTTACTATGAATGCATAGGCACTGCTAAATGAGAAACATAAAGTGAATAAAATGTAGACTAGTTACGTGGTCGCCAACACGGCCACCCAATCGCCAATACACAACAGCCAGTGAGTGGTGAGCCAGATAGCGTCACAGCCCCCCTTGTGAGTCACAGTGTGCTCACAATAAACAGCTCATTGGTCACGCCAAAGCCAGGGAAAGGGTAGAAAAGAAAACATTTAGCCCTGTTGTATTACGTCTTGCATCATAATTTTTTTATTTGTTTTAAGATTTGCATTAATACATATATAAATATTGCAAATACTTGCAATTATTGAACTTTTTAATAGTATTTTGTTTCTAAAGTATTGCAAATACAAACAATAATATAGCATTTTGTGTAAAAGTATGGTGAAGTACCTGTAAAATATTGTAAATACTTATTGCAAGCAATTATATAACTAGTGGTAGTATACACCTGGTAGATTATATGTGTACGTAGAGCAATATTTAATAGTAACAATCATATACTAATAATAAATTATTGACTTATGAAAGTATTTAGTAAAATGTAAGTAGATTCCATAAATCCTTATACATGTGTACTGGTAGTAAAACCACCCATGCAGATACTTCAGTCCCACCTTCTATGCTCATTCACTTCCTTGAACCTTTGGTCTCTGGTATACTAATTCATTCACTTCCTTAGACCGTTGGTCTCTGGTCTACTAATTCATTCACTTCCTTAGACCACTGGTCTCTGGTCTACCAATTCATTCACTTCCTTAGACCGTTGGTCTCTGGTCTACTAAGTCATTAATTTCCTTACACCGTTGGTCTCTGGTCTACTAATTCATTCACTTCCTTAGACCATCGGTCTCTGTTCTACTAAGTCATTCACTTCCTTATACCGTTGGTCTCTGGTCTACTAATTCATCCACTTCCTTAGACCACTGGTCTCTGGTCTACTAATTCATCCACTTCCTTAGACCACTGGTCTCTGGTCTACTAATTCATTCACTTCCTTAGACCACTGGTCTCTGGTCTACTAATTCATTCACTTCCTTAGACCACTGGTCTCTGGTCTACTAATTCATTCACTTCCTTAGACCACTGGTCTCTGGTCTACTAATTCATCCACTTCCTTAGACCACTGGTCTCTGGTCTACTAATTCATTCACTTCCTTAGACCACTGGTCTCTGGTCTACTAATTCATTCACTTCCTTAGACCGTTGGTCTCTGGTCTACTAATTCATTCACTTCCTTAGACCACTGGTCTCTGGTCTACTAATTCATTCACTTCCTTAGACCGTTGGTCTCTGGCCTACTAATTCATTCGCTTCCTTAGACCGTTGGTCTCTGGCCTACTAATTCATTCACTTCCTTAGACCGTTGGTCTCTGGTCTACTAATTCATTCGCTTCCTTAGACCGTTGGTCTCTGGCCTACTAATTCATTCGCTTCCTTAGACCGTTGGTCTCTGGCCTACTAATTCATTCACTTCCTTAGACCGTTGGTCTCTGGCCTATTAATTCATTCACTTCCTTAGACCGCTGGTCTCTCATCTACTAATTCATTCACTTCCTTAGACCGTCACTGGTCTCTGGTCTACTAATTCATTCACTTTCTTAGACCATTGGTCTCTGGTCTACCAATAGCCCCACTTCCTTAGACCATTGGTCTCTGGTCTACCAATTGCCCCACTTCCTTAGACCATTGGTCTCTGGTCTACCAATTGCCCCACTTCCTTAGACCATTGGTATCTGGTCTACTAATTCATTCACTTCCTTATATCATTGGTCTATGGTTTACAATTACCCCACTTCCTCAAACCAATGGGCCATCTATATCTACTAATTAATTAACTTCATTATACCATTTGTCTGGTATTTAATTAGACCATTGGTATCTGGTCTACTAATTCATTCACTTCTGTAGACCATTGGTCTTCAGTCTACTAAATAAATTAATTGCCTTGGACCGGTGGTCTCATAGGTGGACCGTCTCATATACCCCCAGATCTATCAATTCATTCACCAGATTGCTTTATATTTGCTTTACTATGCATTTTTGATTAACAGAAGGTTAAGACTAAAATTAAGTAATGGTGAACTGGTGTGTTGCTCCATGATTAAGCGTAGTTAATTCAGATTCATATCAGGTAAAAGCACTGAAAAAATTATTTATACAAATATAAAATATAACAGTAAACAATTTTCATTATACAATACTTTTGAAAATGTAATGATGCAAACTAAAAAAAAATTATTGCAATGCACAACACTCTGCCATGGTATACAATAAACAAAATATTCAAACTGTCTCCTGTAGTATAGATAAACATTGTCTATATAAATACCAGACTTTCTTTTACACATGTTTTGTCACTTACCAGAATAATTTGTGGTAGGATCATGTTGGTATCCATGGTAATGTCTGTCGTATGCTATGGTAAAGTATGGTTATCGATATGCTAACTTTGGCAAATTTTAAGTGTATCCCCTCTTGGTGCTGAGACCCACTCGCCTCTTTCTATTATTCATCCAGTTGCTTGAATCACTGGTCTTTGATATACCCATTGGCAATGTACAGTGTATTTGGAAATTCATAGGTTCTGTGTAAATGGTGGTGACTGTTTCTGTTGGTTTGCTGAGCCATAATCAGACCAGTCAACTACATCACAGCCATAGGACAGCCTACACAGCGTAGTGGATATTCACTGGTGTTGGAAATAAATTAATATTGAGGGGCAGTGCCTGGAGCCTCAGTTCAGCAATCTACTATCGGTTCAGTCTCTGGCGTCGCATCAGAAAATGGGTAGGGCAGGAGGAGGAACGCTGCTGTTGAGATTCTTGTGCGACTTCAAACAATGTTGCGTTGATGTTCTCCCATTTTTGCCTCACTTTGGACACAACATTTAAAATGTGGAATGGGTTGCTGTTGACAACGGTCAGGGATTATCGTTATCAATTTTGGCATGAATAAATAAGGAATACATGGGTGTTGACTATTTTTACCAACATTTTTTCTTCAAATTTTAGACCAAATTACCATCAGGAATGGTGATCACCCAGAATAAAAACACTCAATATTGGTGGCCTCTTCTGTCAATGTTGGGTGCGTAGCCCAGAGTTCTCAATCATTTGAATTATGGAAGTCTGTGAAGGATGCCTTTCCAGTTGGTCTGTTGTGATGTGTGAGAACCTTGATCTTCTCATTGCCCACTTACATTTAAAGAGAAAAAGGACTATGTTTCACCTCCCTATACTTTCGGCCTGCGTAATTGCCTCAAATATACATTTTTCTGCAATTTCCATTATGGTATCATTATGTCATAATTATGTTAGCAATACATCAATAATTACTTAAATAATTTATCTCAATAAATCCTTTATCATTCATCAAACGTGCATTTAGTAAAACTAAACTTAAATGACTTAAGGTCAGAGTGGCACCATGTTAAAGTGAATACTAAATTTCAAAATTGTGACACTGGCTTTTATACATGTTTGGATTCTATGAATTTGTAAGCTTACTGTTGATATCATATTTGCTGAGATATCTTAATAAATTTAATGTAGCATAATATATAACAATATTAACAAATGGCATTAAATATCCTAAAAAGAAACAATATTAAATGTTAACATATAAAACAGAAATAAATATTTGCATTATAAGTTGTAACATCATGGTTGGTTGAATAATGGTGTTGCTAAATTATAAATCAAAATCAGAACTACACAACCGCTATATCAAACGTACACTATTGTTGGTTTAACATTAGTCTATTGCATATGCAGAAATGGTTGATGATTTGTTAATTAAGATTGATAAACTATACTAATAAATGGTAGCCATGAATGATTAAATAAAATATTATATAAATATATAAATACATGTTCTGTAAAAGAATGCATAATATAATCATTGTGACATGTAAAAGTAAAACTATTTAACCATGTAATTAATCATGGTACATGCAGCAGCATTGCATGCAAACAAACCCAAGAATAAATCTCATATAAACAATTGAAAAGTAAACAGGCATATATCTACTGAGTTTGTTATGGTTTAATTCGATTTGTAAGAATTGTGGTAATTACCCTTGGGCCTTGGGAAAAACTATTGGATGTATTGTACGTGTCCTCAGTTTTCCTTTTTGTTTGTTTTGAAAAGTTGTGTTGGGGTGGGTGTGGTCAGTCCAATTCAGTTGTGAGATTATTGGAATTGTACACACAAGTCACAGCATATGTGAGGATATAAAATACTCTTTTAGACCTTTAGTCTAGAGTTTACTAGTATACTTTATTACTAGTAATACTAGATACGTGTTTCTTTCTTTGACTTTACCTGTTAGGTGTAGTTTCACAATCACTTTTCATTCATAACTAGAGGCATTCTTTAGTTTTGTACGGCCTATCTGTGACATAAACGGCTACGTTAACCACATTACTATACAATAACACGCCAACTGAAGCGCCGTGTTTTTGCCACAAGGACGCAGCCAGGCACGCGTTGGACGCACTTCAATCAACGAGCATTTCGCGCCGATCCTATTCGGCAGCTCATTGGTCGATTTAAACGACATCGATAAATATGCATGAGTCGGCGGCCGTCTTTGGGGTTGGAGCAATTGGCCAATAATGATACCCCTCTGGGAAGCAATGACGAACCCGCGCGTTGTGGCGATCACTTCAGTTGTCGTGGTTTGAACAAGGAGGGGTAGTGTTTTACGATATAGTAGGCGTCTACAGAAGCTTCGTAAACAAAAATGGAGAAGAGGATAGAGTTGGAAAAGCGAGGCAGAGCTGCAGAAGAGGTTGGCATGCGTTTATTGTATCTAGATTTACATGTGGTTGTATTTGTTTACGAGTATGCAGCAGTACAAGATGATGCTAGCGAATGAAGCGGGCCCATGTCCATGACGTTGACCGCACGTGTGCTTCCAGCCGGTCGTACAGCACGAATATCTGTACAGGCGTATTTAAAACTGAAATATGACCACTGGTCGTTGATAATGTTATATCCGGTTGTTTATATGCGGACGGTCAAAGCATAGTACCCTCGCAATAAGCCAGTCGAGGCGTCCTAAAAACTTTCGAGAGCCGTACTGCATTCACATGGCTCTCAAATATGGCGCCCTTTTACTCGAGCCTCAGAATTACTGAATCCATCCGATGGCGCACAGCTAGGTTATAGGCATGTTGATTAAACACAAATCAGTTGTAAGATGTATGCGCTATTATGATGTGGTACTGGCACGAAGACAGCTGCTCTGCTGTCACCGGGTCGATCGTGTGTTGATGTGTTTTGTACAACGATGCTGGGCGTCGTTGTTGGCATTGCTGTGTCAACAAGCATATCGCGCGCGTTTCGCAGCCTTTTGCTAGTATGCAACTACCTGAAGGTGGGTGTAAAGAAGTCACAACCGACAAGGATGTCATGAACTACATGACCAGTACTATTTATTCAGTGTGCAGCATATAGAAACACATAACATCGATTTTATGTGGCGGTGGTTGGGAAGCCATTTTGTACTTGTAGTAGGATGTGCTCTTCAATGACACTAGGTCTAGAGGCAAGACTGAATAGTCGTTACTAAATGTTGCTTTAAATTGTGGTATAATCTATCTATATCAGTATATTAAAATGGGTTTGACATTTCAGTTGTTAATTATTTTGAAGCATGTGTCTGAGTTGGTCAAGTGCTCAACATTGTAATACATATTTACGCCATATTGAATAAGTTGAGCAACCGCCAATATTCATTTTACGTAGATATTTGTGTGTCATAACATACAGACACACTGCACAGTCTACTTTAGAACTGTGCCCTAGCTATGTATTTGTACGTCTTCTAGGAAGTTGAATAGTGCGTAGCTACAACGTCAGGTGCACGATGCCAGCGTGACCCAGTTATCGGCCGGCGGCAGGCAGGCCTACGGCGTCGCTGCTAGACTAGATGCCATGGTCCGCGCGTGCCTTTTCACGGATCTTCGGCAGAACTGTGCTAGTTTTCTATGTTATCCCATTTATTCAACTGTTATATGTATTCATTAAAATATGCGAGCTTCTGCCTGATACAGTTTGGCAGTTTTGAAACTGGTATGACGGCAAACATTATTGCAAATTATTTTCTAAACGATGCGGCGCCATTCACAGGGTTGAAAACATCCGCCATATTGGCTTCGGAACGACGTTTTGCGCGTTTGTAAAATGCGCTAATTACGCAATATTGGTCCGTCAGATTCAGTTTGTAGCGGAGATTTTCGTCACTGTAACACAAAATTCGTTCAGTATCAAAGATACCAACCTATAAGCTCCACTATTTTTTACTAATTCGTGGTCATACTGCGACATCACGCTCGACACGACCAACGCCGCGCCATAGTTCCTTTGTTCTGGCATTGGCTGGGCTTCGTGTGGAGCATTACGTTTGCTTCGTGGACAAACAACGAAATTTTTCCGGACTGCAATTATTTCAGATACATGATTTAGAGTAGTTAGTATTACTGATTAGTATCAATTTATAAAACACGTTTTTAAATTGACATGCGGCACCGAGTTGAAATAGCATTACCTATGGCTATGCATAAATTATTACAATGAGGTCACCTGGTTGTCCTGTTTCCGACCGTGTACGAAACGTTGCAGATACAGTGTCAGCAAAATTGTTGTATTTTGACAGTATCCTGTCAGTTTAATACTAAGAATATATATGAGCCATGTAAACCTTATTTAGAGACACTTGGGGGTAGTTGACTACATGAGTGTGTATGGGTTTAAGTTTATAAAAAATAATATACATAATTATTATAAAAACTTTACATACTTATTATTAAAAGTGGATTAACAATGATTTCACAGTAAATATGTGATTAGTCAATAGAGAGTATTTTATTAGAGACAATGGCCAGAGTTGAAGGTCCTGCAATTTGGATGTACCCCTGCAATTTAAGACATTTGCAGGTGATGTTTATAAATGACAAGAACGCAATATAATGACATTGGATGTAAATCAATTACTTAGCAGCAGCGTCATCTTTTTGATCATTTCTGCCTGCTGTAATCATATAATGTATTTTTTATGTTGTAGATCAAAGAATTGAACCTGGATAACTGCCGTGCTACACAGATCACTGGTCTGACAGAAGCATTCAGCAACCTAGAGTCACTCAGTTTGATCAACGTAGGGCTGACGACATTGAAAGGATTCCCCAAATTGCCGAACTTAACAAAGGTATGTTGAGCTACCAAAAACAGTTTTAGATATTGATTACTTGATTTTGGGGAGAACGTTTTAATTTCTGGTATTTGTTTGCATATGCTCATAAGTTCATATAAATTTACAAAATTGTCAGCTGTATGTTTAAAATTAGTAAGTGAAAGTAATTATTAGTGCAGTGAAAAGCAAAGCTTTTTATGTGTTGGTTTACTAAGTTGTTTTTTCATGCTTTTTTTTCTTCTTCATGATTTGATCTATGCAACACATGCTTTTTGCTAAAAAAATAATAATAATTTGTAGCTCATTAAAGTGCTCCACAAGACAGTTAAGTCTCGAATAACTGTGTTTCAGCTTGAGCTCAGTGACAACAGAATATCAAGTGGCCTGAACTTACTACAGGGCTGTGCCAACTTGCAGTACCTGAACCTGAGTGGAAATAAACTGAAAGACATTGAGACATTAGAGCCACTGGTGAGTGTTCATACTTCATAGCGATTGTATGGGAGCACAGTGGTCTGTGTTAGCGGTTGCAAGTGATGACTATCTACGATCCAATTCTGAATCAAACGTGTGGCACACTGTTTCTGACTGATGCAACTGTAGTGTAATCTAGAGACCAGTCATGTCTGAATATTTGTTGCTGGCAGGCTGATATTTTTTCATTAAAAGCTACTGTAGTACTGGTGATGTTTTATTTTCTAAAGTTATTGAATGAATTTCCGGTCCGGGACAATAAAGTTGTATTGTATTGTTATTACAGGAAGTTCATAACAGTTGACAGTGTTATTTTAAAACAGTAATAACATATCTGACAATGTAGTATGTTTCAGAATATATAATTTGTGTGTGTGCAGTGCAGCTTGTTTACTCATTGGACTGATATTATAAACGTAAATTAATAATATAAGTTAATTGAAAATAGAGGTGCCATCATTTAGCTACGGCTATTCTTCTGTTTTGAACTCACAGAAGGACTTCAAAGACCTGAAGAACCTAGATTTGTTTAACTGCGAAGTAACAAATATAGAGAACTACCGCGAGAAGGTGTTTGAGTTGCTCGAGACACTGCAGTTCCTGGACGGCTATGATCGCAACAACGTGGAGGCTGATGGGGACGATGACGAAGATGAAGATGAGGATGGAGAGGACTCGGATGATGATGGTTCGTCATTCATTACTCTTCTGACTAACATCATAATTATTTCTATGTGGTTTGTATATTAGGGTTTGGAAACATAGTAACCATGAGAACATTGTCATTTTTTTCTGGGTTCCGTGCTACTATAACTGGTATTTCCTGATGATATCAGAGATGTCTTGTGAATGATATCCGGTTTGCTGTGTTTATAACGTTTTATTGCTGTTATTATGGCTGTTATTTGTTATCATCCACAAACAAGTCTTAATTTGTTTAGCCTCATTTAATAGTTGTATTGCTAGTTGCTGAATATCAGAGTGAACATACATTATTAGTTACCTCTGCCTCTATTGGCAGTGGTCAAGATGTTTTCTATTCGTGTATCCTGGTTAAGAAATCCATTGCCTGTATCACATTCTAAGGTTGGATTTCCTTCAAAGCTGTGCTTGCACCCTGCATGTTACTTCTCTTCCAACAGATGATGAAGAGGATGGAGATGGAGATGATGTAGTAGATGTTGATGAGGATGACGACGATGATGATGACGACGAGGATGGTGAAGATGATGATGAAGAGGAGGTTGGTCTCAGCTATCTGGAGAAGGAAAATTTGGAAGTTAGTCAAACTATGTTTCTAGGCCATGATGCAGAACCCAGGATCCATTGATGCAGGCAGGCCTGCTTGCCGTGTAGATTGGGTGTAGTTCTCTTGCAGAAGCAACTGCACCACTGGGTCCTGGGGTCTGAACATCTGTTTGTAGTTGTAGTAAGATGTTGTATGTTGATAGCCCTTTGTGTTGTTAATGATTGTCTTGTGGTAACTGATAAAGTATATTGTGTCTCGGTTTTTTCTTGTTTAAAATATTTATTTGTTGCATATCTATGTTAGGTGCAAGAATACAATTTATTTACAATAAACCAAAAAACTGTAATTGCTTCTCCCGATGTTGAGGGTTTTAAAACGTATGGATAGACATGTTGCTAAACAACAAATGTGCGTTAGTGCTTTCAGTGTCGAAATGAAGGTGTTGTATCATGTGGACTTGCTGCTGTTGGTTAATTGTGGTGTACCTGTAGCGATGACACGATGTCTAATGCTGTGATGTACTTGCAGGAGGAAAGTGAAGGCGAAGAGTTTGAAGGCGGTGCTGTTGAAGATGAGGAAGATGAAATAGATGAAGAGGATGCAGAGAGTGGAGACGGTATGTACCAATGTGGTGGTTGGTTCAGTTGCCTCATGGGAATGGTTCTTTGAAATTGTATGGTTTTGTTTGTTCACCCCACGTTTCACCCCACGTTACCTATTCCATAGGAAGACAATCTATAACCATAGATCCCTGTCACATAAGCACCAGTGTCTATGTTTGTGGTTGTACTCTCCTTATCTCTAATGCAGGTCAACTACACGCTAGACTGGTTTGTACAACATGTGGGTGGATAAATTTTATTACAGTGAACAAACTCAAATGGAGAAAAGGAATTGTCATCGTTGTTTCTCAGAATATTACTGTTGTGTTTTGCTCAACGGTAAACATTGGTTAAAAAACTTTTCAGTTTTTAACTTTCTCGTTCTGTTGTTTTGCAGACGAGGCGCGAGGCGTGAAGAGGAAACATGAAGAGGACGGCGAGGGCGACGGTGCGGAATGAGGCGCCACCTGATGGCGATTTTTGTACAGAGACTCGTCTATATGATAATGACTCTTGGCCCAGAGTAACTGGCAGCGAATGAAATGCAGGTAGACAGCGACGGTGCTGTCAGTTGGCAGCGACGGTGCTGTCAGTTGGCAGTGACGGACGGAGTGCTGCGCGTGGTGGGACGGTGGTGCCACAGTGTGGTGCACGACCGCTGTGTCGCTAGCGCCGCCGCGTTCTGCACATTGTAGATAGTTCTTAAGCTGACACCGTGTATACTTGTTTTTAGTAAGCATCGTTTCATGTCTCTGTTATTATTGGCGTCCGAGCGAGGGCGCCCGTGTCATGTTTAAATGGTCCGTGTCGTCAGTCACCTTATTTCCATTGTGTATATTTTCATCATGAGATGCCCTTCCTTGCGGCTGCTTTGTATTAGTGCGCACAGTTGGAAGGACCGAGCTGTGACCAACCTGATGAGTGCGCGTCACGTCGGCCCGAGGCACTACCAATTTTGTGTTCGTGTCCATGATTGGCCTGAGGGCTACCAGTGTTATATTATTATTGTGCGTTGTTAGTCTGACAGGGCTACTGACATTGCATTAGTGTACAGTATCGGGCTGCCAGCATGTGTTTGTGTTGGGTAGGCTTGGAACGATTCTGTGTGTTAGGACAGAGGTCGACCGAGTAGGTTCAGGACTGTTGAAGAAGACGGGGGTGATTTAGCCTTGTAAGCCCGAGAGAACTGTTGGATTGATGCAACTGTTGTTAAGGTCTCCACTTTACTGTTGATATACTGATTTCCTCATGTTTGGGGGTTGGGGTAGGTTACAGATATTGGACAGTCTTGACGCAGCGTCCGAAAATGGTTGTACCATTCCATAAGGTGGAGAATGCGTTGAAACTAAGCCAATGTGTGGCGTGATGTCTGTAGTTAGATGTGTACTGCAAGCAGGCATTCTGTTAATGACGTGGACGTTTTGTACAAGGATTATTTGGTGAAATTGTGATTTATGGAATGCTGCCGTTGATAAAACGTTGATAAATACAGCAAGCAGTGACTGCTTGTAATATGCGTATTGCGTGTTTATTGTGGTCAGTTCTGTGCACTTAAACGGTTTGTCGTTTTTCTCTATGTGATCACAAACTAGGTGATTGCAAGGGAGATCTACTGTAGTGGAGTTACATATCCAACATAATTTTATACTTACTGAATTGTGCAATTATTATTTTTATCTGTATGATATATAATCTTTTGCATACAAAATTGCAAGTTGTATTTTTAACACAGCTAAAATATTGTTTTCAACAATAAATGTCCTAGAATCTGTATAAAAACGTGGTTATTTTACAGTTTTAATATTTATTCTTAACATAACTACCAGTAACATAGTTCCACCTTGTGTATTTTCAACAAATGTGTAACTGTATTCAGTTATTTATTATTACAAGTACATATATAATTATACTACAGTGGTAGTTCTTATTGATATTCTGTTTATGTCCAGGCAAATACAAACCTTTTCGATTAATTCAACACATGCAATAATTTTTAATACGTTTTCCACAAAAGTCCCACTTTCTGATCATTTGCTAGAACTAGCAATCCAATATTTTATTGAAATTGCTGTCAAAATAGGCGCAGTTAAATACTAGGAGTTAAGAAAATAGTTGAAATGTGGATAACCGTATAATTTATATTTTTGGGGAATTTTTCAACTTGCAAGTAATATGGTTCCAGGTCGCTAGGCGGCGCTGATACGCAACATGGGTCTTACGTATTCGCGTTCTTGACGCTGTTTAATTTTTTTCTGTTCATCTTTGAGGTGTATTATTCACAAACTGTTATAACTAAAAGGCACATCTACAAGCTAGGTGAATGAATGCGGCGTCATGAGGTAACGGGACGCTGGCGGTTAACGGCACGAGGCCCGAGTTGCGTAATGGCGTGTGGTTTGTACGCGTCACAATTGGAATTATTCGCTGAGGCCAACGATATTATTGTAAATGGCGTGATATCTGGAGTAAATAGTTAAAATATGTCTGCATACATTTGCCACTTCAACAACTTTCCCTTAGGTTTTTGTCATGAAGATCATCTTTTTAAGCCAGACTTTCGACGAAATAATTTTATATATACACGTTTTCACGCAGCCATTTGTTGTTGATCGTTGACGGAGTTTGCTAGCCAACAACACTCAAGTCAAGTGATAACACAATAGCTGCCTGAATACGTGGGTTTTTTTCTTGTTTGGTTGAAAATTCTGGTTTCGGAAGATAATCTTTATGACAAAACCATTAACAAAACGGGACAAATATATTCAGCAACAATAATGTAGTTTAGACGTTTATAATCGCCACGTTAACATGGGAAAACTTGACGGAGGTCACGCGCATAATTTTGATTGTGACTAAACAGTTATACTAGGTCAGTCTGGTTTGCTTACCTATTCATCCCGTGACTACTAGGCAAAAGCATCAATGTATCAAAACGGATGTTGAACCCACGTTGAGCGTGACAACGTAAGTAATCGTTGACAAACTTACACCATATATAGAGTATAATAATAGAGATCATCCGTTTCCAAATAACTGTTTGTTAAAAAAAATTATATAACCTTTGGAAATGTGCTTACCAACAATCTGAAATCAACTACCTATCAACAATTAAACCTTTCGTAAAGACTCGAAACAAATTGTTTGAAATTAGTTTTCCGGCATACGTTTTCTGGCGGTTCCACGCTGCAATGACGACTCAATCCACTCTTGCTTGTCACTGTTTATGATAGAAGTGTTACAATGATATAAAATTACTTACTTTGTTGTTCTCCTAAACCTAGTCGTCAGAGGTGAGGCTGGCCAGGGTTCCGTTAGTCGTCTTTTTTACTCTTCATTTTACTCTCACTACGTTCTCTGCCAACAGCCTCTAGTTCCCGTCATCTTTTGCTCTTGTTCTCGCGCAGTCTTCCGTCACAAACCCGGTCTTCCTCGTCGTCTCCATTTTCACGCCACTTTTCTGGGCAATTGCTCTCTGTCAATTTTGTTCAACTTCAATATTCGCCACGTGTCCGGCCCATGTCAAGCTATTTCTTCATACTTTCTTCTTTTCTTCAGTCTACCTCGATCCAGCGTCAGTTCCTCCACTCGTCTCTTCTTATCGGGATGGTTGTCGCGCGGTAGAGCGCCGGACTGTCAATCGAGAGTACGGTGGTTTAATCCCACCTGCCGCCGTTTCAAAACTTAGGCAATTTCGTTCACCCCACATTTGCCTGTGTCTTTTGGAAGAGACACTAAAAGCCAGTGGTCCCTTCTATCTGGTGTCTATGCCAGAGGAAGTAAAATATCCCGGTTTGACATAAAACTTACTTAAAAGATGTCTTGCAGCCTTAGTAATGAACATTACATGATATTTTGTTATCCCCATTGAGGGGAAGGTACGTTCGACGGAGATCACGTACGAACATTTGTGACGTACGTGTGTACACGTATACGGCGAGGATTGCTTACGTCACAATCAACATTCACGAACACATACTTTCTTTGTCGTTTGCCGCCGATATAGACGTTGCAGGTAATTATGGTAATATTATAGTAATAACTAACTTCTATGGCGCCAGTATCACCAAAATCCGAGTTCAGTGGCGCAACAAAACCTCTAAAATCCGCCTAACTTTGTTCGACACCTAATATAATTTATTGGAAGACAATGGAAAATGTGTACGATGAAATATCGGGACATTCCGCATGTAAGGCAACAGGTCACGTGATGAGTATATCAATGGACACAGTACGACGCGGTTTGATCGGCCTCATGCGCCAGAGGTCGGTGCGGCTGATTACTTCCAATGTTTAGGATTGTACTGGGATACCCATTATTTACTGGAGGGGGCCACCCGACAACCAAAGTCATGTGTGTGTGTAATTCAAGCCCAACTTGCTTAAAATAAATTTGAATTAAATATATATAATATATATATTATATAATTAAAACTCAACTCGCTTAATATTAATACCGACATGACAACCAAGATCACTGACCAATATAGTACCAAAACTATTCACAGAAGGCATCAAAGATAGTAAGAGAGAATTGACAAATTATTAGAGACGTACACAAACAGTGAAACCAATAGCCCCTATATAACACCCACTTATAGCCGGCCACTACATTCCTCACGCTATATCTCCCAAAGACGATGACAAATACCAATTATGTAGTCTGATGAAACTGTAGTTAGACATTCCTACCTTAACATGGATGATGTGGCATTGGCATTCAACAAGTAACATCACAATATGTAATGTTGCTGCTTATTAGAATTTATAAATTCACTATAGGAAGTGGCATTTACCCAGTGGAAAATCGAATAGATTAATTGCTTTGGTTTCAATGAGGATTACAACTGGGGGAAACTGCTTGGAGGAAAGTCAAAGGGGCGATGGGAGATAGAGACATATCACGTAAACTTAAATATGTTCAGCTCATGTGTTACCACGGCATACATGAATGCACTAGAAATGATAGCACTAACAGAGAATCAACAGAAGGTTTGAGGAAAAAACCTGGTAAGAAAAATTGCGGGACTTAAGAGAGTTGATAAGAGAGGAATGGATGAAATGAAAGTGGAGGGAGAAGTGAAGGAAAGTTTTAAGAACAAATGTGGTCAGGAGTAGGTTAGCACGGAAAGAATGGGACATGAAAAACTGGCAAAGGGAGCAGATGCCCAGAAAATGGACGGAAAAGGAGGCGAGATAGACTGCAATTGCGATGGGTGATTGCATTAAATGTGACCTAGAAAGTAGGACAAGAATGGAGAAAAAGAGCAACAGATAAACGGAACTTGAGACTGTTCATAGAGAACGTAGTGAGAAGAAAAACGACAATAGAAACAGAAATCATGGTAAATTCACCCCCGACGACAGTGATGTTGTGAAAAGAACAACAATAAAGGCAATTTTACCCATGTCTAGTAAATGAGCAAAGTTCTACTATTTTGAATCCTTGATCACCATTAGCGCATCGATGATGACATTGTCGTTGCACTGTCACCTCTTGGGCTACAGACAACGACAGTAGTGGCGAATTCCTAATTGAACCCTATTTGAATAACGACAAGTTTCTTTTAGAAAGGGTAGGACCTGGAAGGGAAGTCTTACACAGGCATCCTTATACCCTGTTCTTTGCGACTATGAATCAGGTGGCCAGTTACTGGTCCTCAGTTTCCTGCCATCCTAATTTTACCTGATTGGGGGTGGTGCCATGGGTTTACACCACTGGGGAATCCCTGTATTATTGACCCAATCGCATCCTAAAAATATTGAGTACAACAAATTATAGCATTTTACATATGGTGTACTTACTCACCCCGACTCGGAGAACATTGGACACAATTCTTTATTTAATAAACAGCACATGGACAAGAAGCATTTGCGATACGTACAGAATCGATCAATGGCAATAGAAAAGAAGCAAACAGTACCAAATCTGCAAGATTCACAGGCCACCAATGGGCCTATTGTCGGACATTGTGTGGACCTGTTTTATGTACAGAGTGCTGGTGCACAGACAAGGCCACACAAATAGCATCAGATCAGTACCTTCACTTCCTGGCTTCACACATGAGACGTGTATAGAGTTAACAAACGAAGGGTCCTCCATCCTGGTTTGATCCCGCACTAGAAAAATACTTCCAAACAGTTGCAAGTACTTTTGTTGTAACAGTTACGTGCCAATAGCAAGACAGAATACAATTATTCATATTTATTTATTTATGTCATATATAGATGCCAACCTGTAAGTTGTAATCGTTTGGAATTTTTCATTTTTTTAGATGTATTGTAAACATACATAGTATTTTAGCCTTTTTGATTTTTTTATGGGATCATTTTGGGATAATTATGGCCCAAGTTTGTCAGATATTTAGCAAGTTGTCTGAAATGCAATTCTTGCAAACTGTGCAGTAAATTCAGTGTATTTCTTTCGAAATTGCACAGCAAACCACCAGATGTCGTAAATAAAGAGTAAATGTTTTATTTAGAGATCTTTACCAGTATGCAGTGACTATGCACCCCCAGGCTTGGAATCTATGATGTATTCAAGGAATCACTACAGGAACGTTCAAATAAAATTTAATACTGGTTGAGTTCAAATATTAGTATAAACCATTTTTTTTCAGTATCCATCAATAAAGGAATATTGTCTAGGTCTTGATTTACATGTTTTCTGCATAATCGAGGGTTTTGAAAGTTTGACATGGGCGACTACTAATAACCTTTTTATATATCACATCAACAGAATTAATATAAAACATCCAAGTTGTATGACAACTCGAATCCAAGAGTATTTCCTTAACAGTAAATATACAATAGAAAATCTACAGCCTACCTCAAAAGAATAAATAACTAATATCATCCTTTTTATTATTTAACCAAGTTGCAACCAGATGCTAAAAGCAGACACAATGTTCAAGCTGCGGCCTGATTGGTCAAGTTGTTGACACAATGTAACACCATCACAGGCAGTTGCGCTCTGACCTTGGAAGCAACAATGACCTCTATCTGACTTTGACCGTTCTCTCCACAAGTCCACCTGCGTTTCTATGGCAACACAAATTTGACCAGGCAAACGTAATGGCTGCCGTGATTGGACCGCTGCATCAAATAATATAAGTGTCGCGACATTGGACCGCTGCATCCAACACTTCTCGTGTCCGCGACGTCTGTTGTGACCTTGATCTCCGCCGTGACCTTGACCTCAGCAGTTGCTCTCGCCCATGCTGTTGCCGGTGTGCAGCCCCTGCAGTTCGCTCTCCAGCTGTCGGATGCGTTTGTCTCGGAGCGCGACTTGCTCCTTCAGACTTGAGATCTCCTCCACCTGTCTGAAGTAGGCTCTGCGGAGCTGGAACAGAGCGTGAGTTGACACATAAGTCACAGCCTTCAACTATCAGGGATGGCAGGGAATGAAGCATAAACACTTTGTCACAATACTTGCATCGTTTTTATTCAGGTAATCAGCAAGCAATGGAGTACAATTTTATTTAATGAAGTACTTTTACTTGTAACAAAATAATTTTGTCTAAAGTAACAACACTTTTACTCCGTTACTTCTCTTTACTTTGCAAAATATTTTCGTTACGATATTTCCAGCGGATCCTATCGCCATGTTAAAATCTATTGATACTACGAAATCACAGTGATTCACCTTACAAGTTGCAATTACATTTGCATACAAGGTAATTATTTTCTTCTAGGGACTGTTATTTGGTTCAAGGTTCATATAGGCTAATACAGTTATCTTAGTCTCGCATTTTTGTGCCTGTTGTAATGTTGAACTGAAAACGTTGAATTGTACTTTTACTTCAAATACTTTTAAAAGTTACTTTTCCTTTTTACTCAAGTAAGTTTTTTTCAATAATATTATAGTATTAATTACATAGTTTTGAGGTGAGTTGTTTGTACTTTTACTTAAGTACAAAATAAAAGTAGTTCAGTCCACACAGGTCATCACTACAGGGACAGGTTATGACTACATTGCTGATGCTGGAATGCGACTGGATGTCATCACAATACCACCATGGCTCTCCAGTCTCCACCTTCAGACAAACTTTGGTAAAGTGACGTGGCTTTAATATATTCACATCTGTCCGAAGTACAAAATATCAATGTCTGATGCCAGGCAAAACTCTCTCTCATACCACTCCTCCAGACAAAAGTAATTTCATTTGATATTGGATGAAAACATACTTTCAAACTGAAATGTGGATTTACTTGAGAAGTAACATTTATGCGACACTGTGCTGTTGGTGGTAGCTTGCATCTGTCTGGACCTGGAAGACAATATTTTGGCTGACTGGAGTGATACAGTGATATGGAATGTTTGGCAGTAATAATGAAACTGCATAATTCTGCAGGGTACTACTTTAATAAATTCTCATGTGTTCGTCATGAGATATTCTTTACACTTATAATTTCACAGATGGCAAACGTTGGCCGGATCTTGTCTATTGCACACATCATTATATCGGGGAACATTTCTATCACACTTGCCACCTCGTCAGATCAGATGGTGGTGGTTGGCTGTGTACATTTGGTTGGGTCCACGAGGGTGGCACCTTACCTCAGGGTCTGTAGTTGGTATGCCATTTTGTGTTTGTGGACTTGACAAGGCGGGAGATGAGACCCGTGGAGACCAGACCTTCTTCACATGTACCTTCTACAGTGCACAGAACGAACACAACGACATAGAAAGCAACAGAAAGAATACGGTGCATCTCAAAGTTACAGCACTGACACGGCGGGCAATTTTACATGTACATCGCAAAGTTACGGAAGGTAGAGACGCTCGTAAATGTTTACTCAAAGTCTGTGGTCGTCGTAATTTGCAAACAAGCAAGTAAAGCAGCAAATGGGAATATAAGCGGATTTTGCAAGACTTATACGAAAATTCAAAGCAACTTTTAAATGCACCTAAAATAAGTAAATACAATTAAAAGGTGAATAATTCTCCAGTGATCACGCCTCTGTATTCCGATGGTATCTATGGTATTAAATGTGAATGCTATGGTTTTGAGACGTTGACAAAGAACACAAAATGTATTTTTTAATACGTCATTCTTGTAGGCAGTGATCCCTGGAGAGTCTGTCTGAGTGCATATAACATAAATGATACCACTTCAAAATATATAACATCAAATACAAATCTAGCAACATCAAATACAAATCTAGCCTGTGGCCAATATATATGTGGTTGTTTCTAGCCCTACTGGCACATGGACAGTTTCTGTGATTATCATGGATCATGTTTTCATTGTGGGTGAGAATGAGAAAAATTAATTGATGACATATTCAAAAGAACGTTGAAGTCTGCAGAGCACTCATAGTAATTTCTCTGAAACAGTTATTTCCAACGGGAACACATGCCTAAGTTTCTGGATCATGTACAATCTTTTTATTAAAGAAACAATAGGTTGCATAAGCCATGCAGTGATACAGTGATGAGTTCCCGGTAGTTGAATGTAGTCACACAGTTGAAGTCGGGCAAACAGAGCTCCCAGTAAGTACAAAAGACAACAACTAGTTAAACGTATCCCAAACAAAGTGTACATTGTTTCTGATGTCGCATGACAATGCAGTAAATTTATCCAGTTTCATATAGCAGGAGCCCATGACATCAAATGGAGCCAGAACACCAAGCTCATGACTGCCAATACAGGAAGAGCACAGTTCATGACTCGACTGAACAAAAATTCATAACTTATAGCGGAGTGATGATAGTGTCTCATGACTGCCAATAGTGCGAGAACATGGAGGTGATTACCCCATCCTGAGGAAGACTAACGTTCATGTTAGTCAATTGAGCATAAACTGAGTTCATGGTGTTTGACTAAGCAAGAACAAAGTTAATGACCGAACTGAAGATAATAATAATAATACTAATGACTTCTTTTGCGCCAATAACCTCGAAAATCAAACTCTGTGGCATGACAAAACCAAGGGATTAAGCAAACTCGTAATCGAAAGCAATGCTTTACCTGAGCTCATAATTTCCAGCCAACAAAGAACCATGCTCATGAAGTTACCAACAGCTGACTGTCCCTGGGGAGATTCCTACGAGCTACTGAATATGGTTTCACTGTGTAAACCATTCATAAATTAAATTATACACTCATAATCCATTATAAATATCGCACTCAACAAGGACCTTTGACGAGAATAATACAAAGCATAATATTTATATTTCAAGTGGGAACAATTATACAATTGGATATTACGATGTAAATATTCACGGACAAGATTTATATTTCAAAAGTAATGAACATGTGTCAGGTCTTCTCTGTGTCTGCTGATGAGCTTATAATGGGACTTTTCCCCAAGTACATTATGAAGCAAAATAAAATCTTGTTAAAATATACTTTAAAAAATGCTGTTTCGCAATGAACGATGATGGATATTGAATTTTCTAAACAGACACTCAACTTCTCCACTATTGGGACAGGTTGTCCCGTAGTTCAATGGTGTGGACAGACAAGATGACAACGGCTCAGTGATAATTTTGAACAACTCAATCCGTGAAGGCATCAGACCAGAACGACTACTACTGTCACAACTCAGTCAGAAGGAAGACCTGTTCCTTCAGAATCGTTGCTACCAGATCGTGTCTATGCCACTTGCTGCTAACACCCTACCGGCCCGCCCGCCCTGCAGAGAGAAATGTAAAAAAATTCCAGTAGCACATACATTGTAAAGAGAGAGAATGCGTAAGCAGAAGAGTTTGCTGGTCATCAAAAGAAAGCCAAAGGTACGACGAAGAGAAGAGAAGACTGGCACAGACAGCAACACTGACGGAGAGAGAGAGCGGGCACTTACGCGAAGCTCGTCATCACTCGACTCAATGGACGGCTTGCGATTCAACCACAGCTTCTGGGGACCTCCACTCTCCTGTGTGGTGAGTGGCTCCTCTCTGGAGAGACCGTGCAAGGACTGACGGTTCTGGTCCTCTTTGAAGCTGGTTGTGGAGCCTAGACTTATGTCACTGGTCCTGTGTTGCACCCCGCGTTTCAGCCCCCTGGTAGGGGGTGGACTGCCTGTGCACGCCGGCTGATGTGGCTCAAACACGGGGCTTGTGACACCCTTTGACTGGCCGTTAACACAACCAGCATCTCGTGACTTCACTGCTGCCTTTCTTGGCTGAATACTAGTGTCTTTTAACTCGGCGGGTTTCTTGGCTGGTTGTGTGTATGCCGACGCCTGGTGCGATTCGTTTTCAGGCACTAACGGAACGTTCTCCTTGTCGCACGAACGACCCCGGCGCGATCGAAACGAGCTGCGCAGTTTCGAAGGTTTGATGAGCGTGTTATCGGGTGCGTCTGCAGAGATCCAATCAGAGTCGACCTGGGCCGAGACCTCGGCCTGCGTGCACGATGTGATGCTGTGACGGTGCGGGTGCTTGTCGCTCGGCCGGCTCAGGTTGTGGTGCATCATGGGAGACGGGTCGGACATCTTGTGTCGGAAGGAGGAGGACCTGGGAGCAATGGAGCGGCCGTTCTTGAGGGGCGACCGCTTGGCCGAGTTGGGGGAGGTCCACTCGATGTCCTGCAGGATGTCGTCCAGAGCCCTCGTGTCAACACACGTCACCGACGTGTCCAGGGTCGGTGCGCTTGTGTCTATCAGTAATGCGTCCAGCGGGGTTTTGCCTGCGTAGGTATCCAATGGTGTTTTGCTCATATACGTGTCCAGCGGTGTTTTGCTCATATACTTGTCCTGTGGTGTTTTGCTAATATACGTATCCTGTGGCGTTTTGCTCATATACGTATCCTGTGGCGTTTTGCTCACATTTATCTCCTGCGGTGTTTTGCTGATGTATTGTCCTAACGCTGACTTGCTGATATACGTATCTAGTGCTGTTTTACTCAAATGAGTCGGTGTTCTGTTCACGCTTGTATCCAGTGGTGTTCTGCTCATATGTGTATCTAGCGATGGCTTGCTCATGTACGCATCCGATGGCGTTTTGCTCATTTGCGTATCGTGTACTGACAAGCTCGCTGGTGTGTGTGCCAGCGGTGTTGTCTGGGCGGCCGGCGGATACAAGACTGACGTGCCTACCGTCGACAGGTTGAACGGCGTGTGACCCTGGGAAGTGTCCAGGGACGGGTTTGTTGGCGTGTAGCCGGCCGTGTCCGCATACAGTGGGTTCCTGTACCAGTCTGTGTTCTGTCTCGGTGGCGTGACCGGACTCGCCCGGAATAGTTCCTTCGCCGGGCTACTCGGTGGGGTCTGGTACTCTTCCGTCGCGTCACCGAACACCCGACAGCTCGCGGGGGTGCCGGTGGGGTCGTCGAGGCGGCGAGACTTTGCGTCGGCGACCGCACTGTAAAACGGGGTGGCCGTGGTGTTACAGAGGCCTCGCACAGGGGTGGCTGGTGCTGCGGCCTGGTGGGCAGGGGCGGCACAGAAAGACTGCAAAACAAGCGAAAGAAGAAAGGTGTGCAAATCGACAGGGATCGGCACGGATCTGTACAAGGGGTGGAGCTATGCCTGCGGTCACTGCCTGGTTGTCTGTTGTAATTTACATATTTAAATCGTCATTTACATTGAGGGCACCGGCTGATGAGATCGAATACAATACAAGTTATTTCAAGGTGATGTCATAATTGAAGAAATTACAATTGTTTTATTTTATTTCCGAAATTGTTTGTTTCTGATGTTGTTCGAGTTTGTAATAATAATAATAATAATGAACTTTATTTAAACACTGGTCTCATGAGTACGACTCTCTTCAATAGTGTTTACAGTCTTCTATAAAAACAAAGTTATGTATACGTAAGGGAAATATAATTAAGTGATATAAATGTAAATTCAGCCTGACAGAAGTTTTGTTTTGTTTTGTTTGTTTATTACTGTTATATGTCAACAACTGTTCAACAACACTGAGTGCAGACAGCAGGCATTGCTCGGCCAGGAAACTATATACAAAATGAAAGTAAAAAACAAAATATAATACAAAACATACAACAAATCTACGTTGGAAAGGTGTAAACATTTCAGCTGGAATATGTAGCAATGTACAGAATGGTTTCTGGTGTCCATGATGGTACGTATAACGTTCGCGTATGACGTACACAGAAGACAGGGTGCTAGTGGTTTAGTTGGAACAAAAGCCATATGATATGCCCAGAGTGCAACAGCAGGATCAAGACAGCCACCACCATGCCACACACTACCAGGTGTCAATATCACAAGGTTCTATCTTCGAAAATTACTTCACGCTTATCTAGGAAGTGAACAGGTTCCATTTTTGGCAGCTAGTCATCCTGGCCGGGTACTTTCCTCCTTTCCAACAGCCCGCTTTCATGTCAATAAATCGTCTTGCAACATAACTGCGGTGTGTAATTTCTCGATGCCAGCTGTTCTTTGGAATTGGTGCAAGCCCAATGGTGTTAGGTGTCCACTGGATTTTGGAGATTTAGGCAGCTGTAGAGAACTCCTGTGAGGAACAATAGTGTTGACACCTGTACAACTAAGAATGCGCTGTGAGATCCACCACCAAGCAAAAACTACAGCGTGACAACAACGACGCCGTCAACTGTCCAACATAGCGGGGACAGTGACGTGTCAACTTCAGAGACAAAGTTGACGAAGAAGCAAACGTAAAGAACAGATGAAAGTGTTAGCAGCAACAACAGCAGCAGCAGCAGCAGCGTATAGAGTGAGTGGCAGAGAATAGTCTGAAACAACAGTGAGAGAACACTCGTGTATGACACTGACAGCAGTGTCATCTGTGCACCAGTCAAGACGTCTGGATGATTACTTCCTCAAGCACACTGGGCGAGATAAGTCAACGTGCACAGCAGTTGGCAAACTATAACGTTTTCAAGCAATCAATAGGAATGTGGCTCTAACATAGATTGGTGAATAATTTACAAAGATTACTGCAAGTGGATTAATATAGTTGGAAATAATTATTTAATGTAGGAGATTTTTGGGGAAGTATTGCCCTATGTTATGTTATTCAACGTAGCAGATATGTGGTGCCCTACATTAAATTGTTCAACGTAGTAGATGTTTGGTCCATGTGGTCTATGTTAAGTTGCTTCATGCAATATACTATATCTTTGGGGAAGTGGTGCCCTATGCTGGGTTAAATAATTTTGGTACCAACAGATACCCCAGAAGTTTTATTCAATCAATCAGGATACACTGTATAAATAATTAGAATTGCCACATATATTAGCATTTATTAAAAAAAGAATTATTTGGAGTCGACTCATGAAAGGTACAATGACTTCATATAAAATGATACCCCGATTATGTCCACCCTTGGTGTAACACACCGAGTGCTGTCAATTATTACACTGAATGCAGCAAGTACAATGATTACGGGTTAACTGAACGTACTGCTACAGAGAGGCCCTCTGGTGGAAGACACACACAAATCTTCCTAAAAAGTAAATGTCTTAAGTCACTATTTTGTTTTCTGAAATGCGTCTCTGGATAGACCATATGCCTGATGGAGGTGAATGAACACAGAAATAGTCGAGTAGACTCTGGTGTCTCAAACATAAACTTATAATGTGAATAATTCAAAGCTAGTGTATTATACAGATTCTATTTAGAGCAACCACAACAATTACATTTATTTAATCAATGTAATAATTATAATCTCATTTCAGTCAAATTTGTAAGAAAATAACACTTGCCTATTGTATCCACTATAACATATTTTTTGTGCAATATTAAAGTTATTCATGTTATTCATAGATATGCACTTTTTTCTCCATAATGGTCTATACAATCGAAGAGTGGTTCTGAGCAAATGCTATGTTTATAGCTGTGTGGTTAGCTAAGTAGTTACACATGATACCAGTCAGCTAGGTTTGTAATAAACCATTACAACACACACATATAATCGTGTCTCTCTGTAACTTATGAAATTTGTGTGTGTGTCCGGAACAGGCATAACACACTAGACCAATAAATGACGTGAACAGAGCTTGTTGCTAGACAATTCTGCAAGTTATTAAAGACGTGTATCTGCTACACTGTGAGTCTACAACCTACGGCCTAGGTGGAGCTGTGGCTACATTAGACGGTGGAGCTGTGGCTACATTAGACGAGTGTGTGGTGCAGTCCCTGCAGTGTGGTGCGATGTTAGGGGGACTGACTGACCATGTTAATCACAGAAGCTACATTCCATGTGCCACCAGTAGTTATTAGTGGTGCGACATTTCAACAACAACAACAACAACAACAACAACAACAACGGTACCGACATGCTTACGGCTGAAACCACAACGTTCAACAACAATGTAACCATGCAGGGTGTATATATCAATACATGTTGACACACGTGTATTCATATATGTCATATTCTGAGGGGCATGAGACATCAGATATTAATTTGATTGAACTGACTACCATATACCATGTGCTTCAGTGGACAAACGTTCGGATAGGAAAAAATCACAGTCTCTTGAATCATTTCAACTTATCTATAGAGGCCAACTTAACTTACAGCATTCCATAATTAAACATTCACTTTACATAATAGAACTGTGTCCTAAGAGTCCGGCTTTAGCACAGTTAGTGGGGTGGATCAGACCAAACATGCATATTTAGCTACTGATTAATTTAAGGAAAGGAAAAATCATGGCTTTCACCACCTGTCATTATGCTACAAATAGTGAAAACCATGGCTTCCCATACAGATTAATTCATTAACTCTTAACTAACAAACCAGGTAATTTGTCACATATACAACAGTTATAATTTTAACGTCTTCATTCTAGTTACATTTACACAACATAAACTGACACCAGCCAACGAGTGACAACAATGCTTGCCCTGTGTGCTTGTGAGGACAACGGTCACAAAAAAACAGAATGTTGACCGACGATGGAGTGGTCATGTGACCTACCTCAGGGTTAGTGTTCGGCATGCCGTTGATGGGCTGGTGGTCACTACTGTAGGCCATTGTGTAGCCTGTTGACCACACCTTCTTGTCCACCTGCATGGGCTGGTTTGAGTTGGTCAGTCTGGTTGTCTGGTGACTTAGTGATGAGGATCTCTCCGGGGTAAAGCAGTGACCGTTGTGGTCAGTGGCATCCCTGTAAGCAAGGCATGAGGTCACACGGCTATGGCCCTGTGAATACTGGGGTGACCACTGCAGCTATCACTGGCTAAAGTCGATGTTGATTTGGCCAGGACCAGTTGAAAACAATCACCTCTCTCATTGCAGGAACCACAGTGTGTCGACTAAAATTGTAAAGGTGTCTGCATACTCGGGAATTGCAATGTTTTCACACTAAAACTGGCTACAAAAATATTGAAACACTACTCTCTACACGTGTACACGTATTCTTATAATGTACATTCCATCTAGTGATCAGTGAAGGAATCGAGGCAGAGAGCATTTGTCTTCATTATTCATCCATCTGCTATATATTTAGGAGTGCATGCATTTTAACATGTCAAAGATTATTCTTTAATTGGCTTTGCCAAGAACAGAGAGGATGTTCAGTAAGGTTTGATACAATTATTAAGTTCACAACACCATGACTGAGGACTATAACAACCACTTCTACCTCAGTTACCCCTTCTATCTCCATTGCTCTCGCTATCTCCCTTGCCCCTTCTGTCACCACTACAACCACCACATATCTTGCCCCTTCTGTCACAATTGCCCCAGCCCACCTCCCATGCCCCCTGTACCTCCATCACCCACCTCCTTGGCCCCATCTATCCCCCTCCTCAGCCCCTTCCCTCTCCCTCTATCTCCCTCCTCAGCCCCCTCCCTCTCCCTCCTCAGCCCCCTCCCTCTCCCCCTCAGAGCACTCACTGGCTTGTAGTTTCGCTGAGTTTCTTGATGTTCTTCACAGACGCTGGCATCTGGTCCATGGGCACTGACGGAGACATCTTCACCGGGGACGGGGACATGCTGTGGTGTCTGTTGCTGCCGTCTTGAGAGGGGCGCTTCACGGCCTTGTAGGTGGTGATGGTAGGGGTGTGACACAATGCCCCGTCCTAACAACAGTTGCACAGTGACTACAGGACCAGCAGACATGTCAAATACATGGATGATATCACCTAAAGATGCCACCCGTTTCCTGAGAAGCAACTATGAGATGACACCAATGCTGTGAGACCAATACTCACAAACAAACTCACCTTCTGTTTAAAAAAGTAATATGTTAAACTACTCTAAAAAGAGTGAATCACTCTCTGAGTCTATATCAGAGTAGATGACAAATAACAAAATGCAACTACTCTTATTGCAGTAATACAAAGACTGTCTACCTTAGTAATTAGAGCGCTGAAATACAACTCTTACGAGCCATGGGAATCCCTAACAACCAACAGCTGCGTCACCTGCTGATGTTACCGATGCATCAACTGTAGCATCAGTAGACATGACATACAAAGTTTTTCAGTGACACAAAATAAGAATATACCATTTTTAATTACAAGCTTACACTGAGTTATATATAATAATAATAAATACAGTATTTGTCTACGCCATATCTCCAGCAATAAAACCATTCAGAGGCGCATTACAAGGCCAGAGTAACAACAACTTTTCTGCATGCTGACATGTCCCTGTACTTAAACTAACTCTGTAGTCAGTGAAAATGTAACTCTGAATAATCATAACTGTCACAATAATCAACCCTACCAATTGACTAATAGTAAACCTGACTTACCAGTAGGTTTCACTTAATCGTAAGTCATAACATAATTCATGTTTCATTTTCCCCAGTGACTTAAGTCTAATGATTGCACTCAGCCTGAGTGTAACTTGACCACTCATTTTGGGTGTTGTTATTTCCCTGCCTGATATGAGGAACACTGGCATGATGACATTCCTTACAGGTCTCAACAAGATCAACTAAATAAAAAATGCATCGTATAATTTGTAACATACTTTAACAATTCATCTTGTTAACAAAATTAACTTTGCTCAATGACTCCCCCTCTTGCATGTAAAAGGCTAAAATGTACTTAGTATCATGCACAATATCCATGCAGTAAGGACAAGATTAAAAACATCAACTGTGGAAATGAGTACTCCTTTTGTTTATTCAACATGCCACTTTTGTTAACTATAAACAGCTTCCAGTTCCCAACAACCTTCACTTTCATATACCTTTCACAAACCTTCCACTTTCACAAATAAATCCTTCCAACATCCACTTCCATATACTTTCCAACAATTTTCACTTTAACAGATCTGCCAACAATCTCCATTTTCACTTCAAAAATTAGAAACTTCTACAAACATTCCAACCAGTCATCTTTCACAAATATTCCCACAATGTAAACTTTTTTTTACAAATATTTATAAAACCACAATTCATGAACATTCCATGCTACTTTTACACAAACACACACACACGCCATCCAGCGAAGACCACATAAACACACCCACCCACCCAATGACCCACCCAATGACCCACCCAATGACCCACCCAATGACCCACCCAATGACCCACCCAATGACCCACCCAATGACCCACCCAATAACCCACACCCACCCACCCACCCACCCACCCACCCACCCACCCACACACACACACACACACACACACACGCCATCCAATGAAGACCACATAAACGGTTTATGCGGCTACAGTTTTGTCTGTGAAAAGTGACATCAACATCAGTGAGAGAAGTGACGACAACATCTGTAAGACACTTGTGAAGGTTGACAAGTGTTTCTGTGACGTTCCTATCGAGCACATTAACTACTCAAAGTTAACTGTGTGTGTTAGTGAAGACAACATCAATGCACCTGCTACTGGGTGCTTGATGTCCTTCCTAATTGTCCTAGTCACTAATGTAAACAGTTTGCTGCGCATGGCAAACTCGGAATAACACACCACAAACAAAACATGGTCCATGCTTCTTGGAGTAGGTCCATCAGCCACAGTGGGGACCTGCCTTAAGATGCAGTTACTAAAGGACCATCAAAATGCAACCAGTAATACAACTATCAAGACACAGCCTTTGAAGGGACCATCAAGGTGCATTCACATGGAGACCACAAGGGTTAATTCACCGAAGGATCATCGGGGTACAATCACAGGGCACACAGACTGACTGCACGTTATGTTACCTTTCGACACATCGGTCGGACATACGTAGTTTTGGGCATGGCCACAACACGGCCGTCCTTCGCAAAGAAACAACAAGATAGAGTCAGTGACACATGTACATAACTTATATTCAGCACATGCTCTCACTCACAATTTTTATAAAGATTACCATCTAGTGGATTTACACCCCACATGTCTCCACTAAGTAATGATAATGTGTAGGACTGTATCGCAGTGGTATCAATGTAGACGAGGCGCCCATTATTAGAGCCAACCTTCTGGTAGCAGGAAGTGATGTCGATGAAGATCTGGCTCTCTAAACACCATCTCAACTACTATGAGGGAGTATTCGGCTACACTGCAACTAATGCGCAAATACTATTTGTACACAAATATCCACCACTCTCTATAGCCAGATACTCATCGATACAGCTGAATGGACTGAAGCAACATAGTGAACAAACCTGCCCATATTTTGACCCAATAACACAGGGTTCAAACCCAGGTTTTCTCAATTGTGAGCCCGATGGCCTGACCACCGTTTCGCTGCATTGATACAGCAGTGTGCCTGGCTGAATACTCTCTCTGTAAGGTGTATATAGCACGACTAGGTCTGGAGGAATGCCGCAGGACATACCTTGAGTGAGATGAGGATGGGCTCCCTGTTCTGTCCACTCAACCATTCGTCCGCCGTCAGTGACGGACAGGAACTGGCGGTTGGAGGGAAGATGTCTTCTTGGAACATCTCCGACTGCAACATTCGATCAGTTTATTTTATTATTACTCATCTTATTTATTATTAGTATTTATAATTAGTGTTTTTCTTATTTGAAATATTTAAAAAAGCAGTATTATTAATACAATTTTAACATAATTTTTTTATCACTGGCAGAGTCAGTTTAAATAGTCAAGTAAGCCAATGGATGAGTCTGAAGAATTTTTTTTAAAGATGTACCGTTTTAAGAAAGCCAGTATAGGAATTTTAATTTGATTTGAATGTAACTATTAAAATCTTTGAAATGGCAGCGAGAGGATCTGAACCAGGAACCTCTCCATGAGTTCTCTGTAATAACCACTACGCCACCATGCCCAGACCGGGAGTGTGCTTCATAACATAAAGATATGTGCCTGGTTGACATTAAACTATCATTATACAGCAACGGCGGAACACTACATAATGTTTCATAAAATGTAAACAACAATAGATAGCACATTAATCAATTGATGTATCCAGTACGCTGTGGTTTCCTTATGTTACAATCAAAATTAATCGCAAGTCCTCCACCAAGCTTTGCCTCTGCCAACAATATTGCTGGCAGTTAAATATGTGAATTACTTTACTACTGCGACATAACATCTAGAACAAACATTTCTGTATACACTTGATACTTGAACAACTTTCCCTTAGGTTTTTGTCACAACGATAATCTTCTGAAAACCAAACAAAATACACGACAAAAGCATATGTTCATGCAGCTGTTTTATTTACTGCCTTACAAAGTTTAGTAAGGAACAGTTCCAAACCAGGCATGGGTTCTGTCATCACGTGATCTCGTGGCACTCACCTTCCTTGGTACAATCATAGAGACTGGCTCGACGAGGTTCTTCACCGTGTGTAGTTTGTAGAACCTCACAATCTCACATCGCTTCGGGTCAATGCCTCGCTTGGGCATGATGCCTGACAGACACGCAATATTAATTAATGATAATAACCAGGATTATTTCAGGTTCACAGTTTATATAACCAATGATATGATTACGTTACTTAAAGAAAAAATCAAGGTACCAATGCAATAAAATTGTTATAAAACTGTCATGTTGCGTTTATCCGCACACTTTAGTTTCAGAGATTTTTTGTTGGAGAAACCAAACGTGCGAGTTAGGGACGACTGAATAAAGCCATGACTACACTGTATATAGATCTTATATATTATCTCATATATAACCGTATGGCAGAAGTTATGTCTCACCTAGACCTTACCCATATGCCAAGGAACACGTCACGAAGTGTGACCAACAGCACTGCACTGCACACACAATGCCCCCAAAAGTTGACTTTTGATCTCTCTTATTCCACATGGTAGAAGTCTCCAAGTCATCACACTAGCTAAAGAAGGGTGTTCTGTTACTGTACAGTAGTCCCTCTCTTTAGCGGACACTCCTGTATACAAGCAAAAGTGTCCCTACATTGCAGGTGTCCCCTCATCAGAGGGACAGAATTCTTGAGTCGCTGTTTTTGGCTCTAGACGCCAATTTTGCGGTGTGTGCACACAATTTATGACTTATGACAGAGAAGTTTTTAACCATAAATGTGAATAATGTTACAAAAAAGGAAAAAGACATTAACAAACAAAATCCATGTTAATCTCATATAAAAATGTATGTTCGTTTGTTGTTTTAAAAAGAAGACATGGTTATAGATCACTAAATAATGTTCAGTAATTTACTTGAGTTCTAGATATAACATTAGCATATTATTTTTTTTCAACTTCTGATAACTATCATACGTTGCAAAGAATATCTTGCATGAAAAGCAGCAGCATCTATATGATATTTTATTACACAACTAACATAATCTTTACATGTAAAACTTGAACACAGCATTTATTTTTTATGAGCCAAACTAAGCCATGGTGACAGAGGTACGATGGGAGATATTTAAATCAGCATGCGTTCATCTGTTGATAATAACAAGAACATGTTTTTCATTTACATGTCTAATATACTCAAATAATAATGCTTAGCCAAAAAGTACATACATTTTAAAACATACAGATGTAGTGTAGATGCGTGGATGGACATTATTTGGATAGATGTGAATGGATTGCACTTCGTTCTACAAGATTGGAACGTATGCGATGGGCGATAATAGGGTATCGAAGCTGTTCGCCGGAGCTCCAATAAAGCTTATAAACAATGTTAACGACAGGCAAGGGAAGGGGTATGCATTGCACCTAGGGTAGGTATTTATTAGACTGCTTTCAATGCTCAGTCATCTAAGTAAGAAGTTATTTAAATAACTCCAATTCAGGGCATTGTTTAGTTTGTTGTCCGCACTGCCAGCGCCAGTGTCTGTGAGCATTAGCTCAGCCTGCAGACTCGATTGCAATTAGTTAACAGGCTTTCCCATTGTCCGGTGACACAGAAAAACACACAAGACAATAGCCAGCCATAAATAAAACCAGTTATCCACTCCCAGTTGGGTAAACTAGACAGAATTTGTTTGTTGTTGGTTCATTGAAAATAGGAAGATTTGATGCTCTGTCCGCCGGGTGTCCGCCGCCATTTTGTAAATAAAATATTTCGACCGATTTGTTGTTAATTAGTGCTTGGTGTCCGCCTTAGCAGGGAATGAAAACCAAAATATCTTGTCCGTTGTCCGCGTCCAGCAGGTGTCCACTCATCAGAGGGACATTAACATGGTAGAGTAGTCCGTACATTGAGATAGTGTCCCGACATAGCAGGTGTCCACTCATCAGAGGGTCCGTTGAACGGAGGTACTGCTGTATCACCATAGGGGTAAATAGTACGTACCTAGGCCGCGTTGGGGTGAGCCTGACTGGTACTGACTGAGGTAGTGGCTGTAGGGCGGCTCATTCACTATCTCAAAGTAGCGCACGTTGCCATCACCCTGAAACACACCAACTGTCACACTGGTGGCTAGGGGGGGGGGGGGGTAGGGGTAGGGTGAGTCAAGTGTGGAGGGGGAGTCAAATGGGGTAGGGTGAGTCAAGTGGGAGTAGGGTGAGTCAAATGGAGGGTAGGGTGAGTTAGGTGGAGGGTGTATGGTGGTATAGAACATTGATAGTAGCATGACAATATTGTAGGCAGTAGGGTGGTGCAATGGAGGTAGGGAGGAGTGAATGGGCAGAGGGAGACATAGGTGGGGTAGGATGGAGAAGGTGAGGGTAGGGAGGCCTATGTGGGTGTAGGGTGGGATAGCTGTTGATAGCATGAGAGGATGGGTGGGGAGGTGGGGGTAGTGTGGGCTGCCAGGGGTAGTGGGCAGAATGGAACTGGGAACAAGGAAGAGACACCTAAGGTGAAGTACAGATGAGGGCGATAGAGTGGCAGACACATATGAGGGGGGTAGAGTGGCAGACACATATGAGGGGGGTAGAGTGGCAGACACATATGAAGGCGGTAGAGTGGCAGACACATATGAGGGGGGTAGAGTGGCAGACACATATGAGGGGGGTAGAGTGGCAGACACATATGAAGGCGGTAGAGTGGCAGACACATATGAGGGGGGTAGAGTGGCAGACACATATGAGGGGGGTAGAGTGGCAGACACATATGAAGGCGGTAGAGTGGCAGACACATATGAGGGGGGTAGAGTGGCAGACACATATGAAGGCGGTAGAGTGGCAGACACATATGAGGGGGGTAGAGTGGCAGACACATATGAGGGCGGTAGAGTGGCAGACACATATGAGGGTGTTGAGTGGCAGACACATATGAGGGCGGTAGAGTGGCAGACACATGAGGGCGGTAGAGTGGCAGACACAGATGAGGGGGGTAGAGTGGCAGACACATATGAGGGCGGTAGAGTGGCAGACACATGAGGGCGGTAGAGTGGCAGACACAGATGAGGGCGGTAGAGTGGCAGACACATATGAGGGCGGTAGAGTGGCAGACACATGAGGGCGGTAGAGTGGCAGACACATGAGGGCGGTAGAGTGGCAGACACATATGAGGGCGGTAGAGTGGCAGACACAACTGGGAGGAGGAAGACTGGCCTACATATGACTGGTAATATTTAGAGAAAAGAATTATACACTACACTTGTATATGCATGTGCCCATGTGTGCACAGGTTAATATGTACAACTTAGTTGCAATATTCATAGTAATGCACTTGTGCACTAGATGGCAGCACCATGTGAATAACACCCAGTGCATCGGACATCTGATGGGCGTTACTTATAAAGAAACCATTGGAATCAGTCTAACCATCCTTACTATGTATGTGTCGTGGCCTCCAGGATGTTTTAAATATTTTCTTCACACAAGACTGTATTTACACAGTCAATAGATGACTTCTTTCAGTTACCATTTACACTACAAGACAATTCCTTACATACAATTCATGCCCACTTCTTATTTATTCCAGTTGTAGGTAATACATACTCTGTAATAAGCGCAGAATATACAACTAGTCTAGAGTGATCTAGGGGCTCAAAACCAATATCAGGAATCATAAGAAATACTGAGATAGTCCTTACACAGACACACAGTGTTCATTAAAGAAAACCGAGTGTAGGGTTTCTCCTTCTGCTATATAAACATGGATCTAAAAGACCACAAAAGCGGGGTGACAGGGCTAATGTTCTGCTTACCTTTCCTGCCAGGAACACCACCCCAGTGTCGTGGTCGTAATAGGGCAACATGACACCACTTGACGAGTCTATTGTGTCGATCTTGAGAGGTTCTGCGAGGTTTTGCTGCAAGCACCAATAATGTGCACATTGTACACAACTGCCGGGCCGTGACTGGCTGTGGTGGAGCATCGACAAGTTGTTGAAAACGTGTTTACGAAGACTTGTTTATAACAAAAACACTTATGCCGAGTGTGTTATAATGGCATTCACCTGATGTGCATAGCCAAATCTGTGGGATCACCCAGAAAGTGTGGACACGACAATACAACTGAAGAAGGCGGGCTATTGTGTACGCATATAACTGTTCTATTATATAATACAAAAATATGATAAATCACTGGACATGCAGAGAATTTTTTTTTTTGAATTTTTCATAATTTTCATTCGTAAGGTTTGTCTGCCATTTCAGGTCAATACTCCTGCTGTGTTTACCGAGCAATAGTAATTGAAGATATTTAAAGGGAAAACAAAGTCAATGTTTGGATCATATGGGATTAACAGAGTTAATAAAAAGTAACAACTTCCAACAACAATCATATTTTTAACGTCAGTGGTTTACCAGGAAAAAAATGTAAAACACATAAACATAGAAAGTCTACAGACTACGCCATTTTAGAAACAAAATGACGTCAGAGAGTCTTCTTGGTCGGCGTGAACTGTGCATGCATATTATTATCTGTTACTTTCTAACCTAACCACGAAAACGACCGCCAACAGCCGCCAAACTTCTCCCCACATTTCTTACATACATATACATACACTACATTACAAAAAAATCACTTGTATTCGTCTAACGAAGAAAATTCACAACAGAAACGCAAATCTTGGCGAACGGCAACTCGACAACTTCGACTACCGTAAACTCGCTATTATAAGTTAGCTTTACACAAAATACCGCTAGATGGCGCGCGAATATTTATTAACCTTACTGCATTCGCACGCGCGAATTAGTTTAATTAATTATAAATAATATAATAATAATTAGCTGCATCACTATGATCTGCAGAAAATGTTAAACGGCAAACTAAGGCAACGCTTTGGTGATATGGGTCTAACAGAGTTGATCAAAAATAACAATTTAATATACAAATATATAATTTTATTAGTTTATTTTATATAGCGCCAAATCCACAATTCTCTTCTATTCAACATACTGTTATTAAAGTATATGCAATAATAAGAATGCTACCCACAGGCAATATTTAAAAATAAATATTAAAAATACATGTGTCTGCATAATTATCCAAAATTGCCTATTAGTTATAAAAGAAAAAGGAAATTACGTGTTTTTCAATGAAGTCACATTGTTTATTTTATCAATATTTCTATAAACATCACGCGTGTACTGCGAGCATGCAAGCTTATATTACATAAGCGATGTTTTAACAATAATAACTAAAACAATAACATGTTAATATTACTGTTTTTAAATCCTTCTTTTTCTACCACCATAATATTTCCCATATATTCATATTCCTTTTTACATTTTAGTGATTTATTGTTCCGATAATTAATAAAGTGTCTTGTTCAAAAATAATAATTATTACATATCTGATGGTGGAAATGTCATTCATGAGTAGAACAAATAGCTTCAGTAATATGTTCTTATGCATAATGGTTGTGTATGTGCTGAAAGAAAATTATTATTACGTCGTACTTATTTTACTACTTTAATTATTTATTACTATTAACCATACTTTTATATTCATTTATTCAATTGTTGTTATGTAATTTGTATGTTTATTTATGACTGATAAGTCAGCTTAGTTAATGATATAGAAACATGTATTTTCATTATTTATTTTTAAATAATATTATCTGTGGGTAGTTTTCTCTTTATTGTATTTTTAATAGCATTATTTTGTGAAGCGCCACAAACAATTATGGATGTGGCGCTACATAAATAAAATATTATATTATAATAAAAAAAATGTTGTTTATTTAATATAGCGCCACATCCAATTTAAACTTGTTCACGGCGTTTTACATACATTAAAATGCTAAACAACAAATACACACCAGAAGAAAAAAAACATAAATATACTAGAAACATATATGAACAATTATAAAAATAAAATATCAATATAAAAATAATAAAACTTATAATTTCCTGCAAATCATAGTGATGATAATAATTAATTATTATTATTATATTATTTATAAGTAATTAAACTATTTCGCGCGTGTGAAGTAAAACAATTAAATATTCGCAGTCAGAAACGTGGCGTCTAGCGGTATTTTGTGTAAAGCTTTTAAAAGCGATTTTACGGTACCGCTGGGCGGCCGAACAAGTTGTACTCGAGGTCAGCGCGTTTTTGTGTGTGAATTTTCTTCGTTAGAGGAATGCAAGATATTTTATTACATAACATAGTGTATGCATATGTATGTAAGATATGTGAGGAGAAGTTTGGCGGCTGTTGGTGGTCGTTTTGATGGTTAGGTCAATCAAATCGGGTCGTCTAGGATCCGCGCTGTGTCTGTGACTGTCCAAACGAATCCACCGAACCACTGTTTCAGTTCTGCTCGATTCATAGGTTAACAAGAAGACATCTTACTGATACTGTCTTTCACTGTACTATTACTATAAGCGTTTGAGGAACAGTGTGGCATATTGATGTCGCGATTTCGTTGTAAACCGACGTAAGGCAACTTTTAGCGTACCGCTTGGCTCTCTGTTATGACAGCTGAACCAGCAGACGACTCTCTGACGTATTACTTTTCCAAACTGCTGGGTTGTGATTGGTTGCAAGATCCAAGATGGGCCGGTTCATGGTGTCGGTGATTTAGCTAGATTTTCCCACTTTAAGACCACTTTCTGAGGTAACCACTAAGGTGAACAATTTGATTGTAGATGCAAATGATTAGCTAGTGTAAACTCTTTTAGGTGCATAACACTAAACTGTTGCCTTTTTTTCACTTTAAGTGACAGTTGTCGCTGTGTCAACATGGCCGTTGTCTTTAGAAGTGTCAGAGCAAAAATCTAAGTATCATTGTGACTTGGTGACTCACCGTATCCCAGATGGCGTACTGGCGCTCACTCATGCGTGAAAATCCGGTTGTAAACAGTCGGTTCTTCTCTCCCAGGAAGAGAACCTTCGAGGCCTTCGATCCTTGATGGCCGGCCCCCTCCTGCAAACAGTGCAAGAACTTTACCATCAACTAGATAACAATGTATTACTGCCTGCTCAAAACACAACAAATGTAGAAGCAACGCCAGACCACAGTTCAGCTGCAGGGAGGTGTGGTATATATATATATATATATGTATATATATATATATATATATATCACACCTCCCTCTATATATATATATATATATATATATACACACACACACATCTTCAGAGTAACAGACACTGACCAAATATGTATAAGGTGTATGCCACTGTTATTAAATAGTCCAAAGCCAGTCTGCGTGAAGTACTGATACCTGATTGTGTGGATAGAACCTTTTATTTTAACATTTATTTGTTAATATATGTAGCATATCCTTACTTACAATTTTTTTTGGCAATTTGTAATTTTGAATCCTTATATTCACCCACCCACTGACCCACAGCACATTACCAACCATTACACCCTTGTCACATCAAAAGGACAACACATCATGCGCACACTGCCACACCCATCCAACAATCACCATCTCAATGCTACAGCCGAGTGACTCTGATCATTCACCATGACAACTGCGCCCGGATACCAAGCAACTGATCACCGACAACGACATGCCTACTCACCATGACGATGGTGCCCTGTCTCGGGTCAATGATACGGATTCGCTTGTCCTTGCACGTGGTTGCGAACAGACTGCCATCTCGGTTCCATGCGATCGAGAAGATGGTGTCATTGTGCACAGATATGATGTTAATTGGTTCCGCTGTCTCTGTGTTCCACACAATACACTGCATCGACAAAAGGCACAGTATATTTGGTGTTAAAACCTGGCTCTCAACATTGGGGAATTGGAGAATCACGTAAGTGTCGGTACCGTCTCGTTTTAGGATGTAAAGTAAGCACTTGAGGATGACCAGCACCCTGGCAGTGACCACCCTCAGGGCCAGCATAAAAAGGTTGGCCCAGTATAAATGTTCTGAAAAAGACTGACTAATTCGATTAGACCTCATAAGATCATAACGTTGTAACCACAATATATACAGACTAGTCAATTAATTGAACCCTGCAGAGTGTTGGAAACAACTAGAACAAACTACTTGTTTGAGATGGCAACTTCTGTTAGCAGTAACTGCACTCTAATATTACTGCAGATTATACTTTAAAGATATGACAAATGATTAGCAAAGAACATCTTTACATTTGGGTTGTTAATAATACTGACAACAGTGTGACAAGAATGACATTTAAGTGATGACAGTGATGACACTGTGTCATGTACATCTACTGTCATGCAATAATACAGATATGTGGTAGCAAAATTGACAGTGAAGTGACATATGACACCGACTTTTGTGTAATGACACTAACAGTCATGCAATGACGACAGTGACCAGTATCACTGACAATCATGTGATCACAACAACAATCACCTGGTGACATTGATAGCCATACAGTGACAATGACAGTCATATGGTGACAACAACCAACTGGTGGCACTGACTGTCACACAGTGACACTGGACAGTTTTATGGTGACACCAATAGCCACTTGGTGACACATAGCCGGTGGTGACATTGACAGTCACGTGACGACACTGACCCTGTAGTCGTAGCCTGCACTCAGCAGGATGTTCTCGGCGGTGGGGTGCCACTCGATGTACCCGACACGTCTCTGGTGGCCGTGCAGGTCAACGAGCCACTCCGTCAGGTTTGTCTTCAGGCCCCCTTGTGGTATCAACCATAACTTCACCTGCAAACAACCGATTGCTCAGTGATATCTAATGAATTAATTGACCTATTGACCTATCCATCACGTGACTAGTTGTTTAGTAAAAACTCTGTCAAGTGATTTAAAATGGGTGCCTAAACATGTGTATTCGTCGAACAGTTTGTTTAAATTCTGGTTTCAGAAGATTCTCTTTATGACAAAAACCTAAGGGAAAGTTGTTAAAGTGTCAAATTTATGCAGTAATGTGTGCTCTAGGTGTCATTTCGCACTGGTAATGCAATTCACATATTTAATGTTATCAACATTGTTGGTTAAAGCAGAGCTTGACAGATGTTATGTGCATAATTTTGGTCATGAGGTATGCAAAGCACCACGTTGGGATACGTCAATTTTATGTGAGAGTTTACGCATTTCTTATCCTGGTGACATGTCTCAGTGGTCTGGGAATTAATGACGCTGCGGCATGTTTTGAGCATTCATGTGAAACTTATTGGTACAAAGAGCTCTATTAACCTTTGTGTTCTGTGGTGTTTCAGAAGACCAACTGGCACCAATGACGTGTATATATACAGCCTGTAAATGCTTTTTTCGTCCTTAAAGAACCGTTTCTCAGAATGTGACAAAGTAAACTGTGCCATGGGTGAAGAAATTACGCAATTCATTCCACAACTTCAAACAATATACTTTATTGCTGCTGAAAAACAGCTATGTTTTTTGTGTCATAGGCTGACTTCAAATAAAACACAACTGCATATGTTTGATGTTGACATGGTCATTAACCTGGTAGTCAGCATCATGTGACCGGACAAGGAATGGTTAACCCATACAATGATAAACTTAAACAACAACTAATACAGGACTTACTAGCAGCGATATTGATTTAAAAAAAAAAAAAACTGTGCCATGCATTCACCTCCTGCGATAAAAAAAAATGCCATCCTGAATTATTTACATTGAAGTCTGTTTTAGCATGATTGATAAAGTACTCTGCATTTGAGGGAGCAGCGAGTAGTCTCACCGTGGCATCGTCAGAACATGACGCAATGATGTCGTCATTGAACGGGTTCCACTTGATGTCGAGCACCGGCCCGGAGTGTCCACACACCTTTGGAGCGTTGATGTCAATGCGGCCAGTCTGCAACAACACAGCCACTGTCAACACGGTTCCGTGTAATCCTCATGTTCGGGCCTACAAAGTCTCCCAGTGTTATTTCACGGATGTTGAACTAAGCCACAATAATGATGTATCGTGTGTCACAGGTAAACACTGTTAAAACCTTAGTAAACAATTAGCTCCTGAATGAATTATGTTGAAATCGTATCAGGTTAAAAAGACCAAAATATCTAAAGCCCTAGGAAAATATAGTGACACAACAGGTTAAATCACATCAGATATCAGCAGTTTTGTTATGGGACTGCATATTCACATAAAAAGAAGTCTAGACATTGTGATAGTAATGTTATGTTTGACTGAGCTTTCTAGACACTCTCGGTCTGATTGTTAGTAGCATGTTGACAATGGATTTATCAGGTGTGTTAGATTGGGAGAGGGTGTCATAAGTGTCACGTCTAATACAGATACCATCCTGTCCTGACAGACATTAATCTAACATATACAGACTGCCGTATCAGTTTGACAGTGTTAACTATAAATGTCACATTCAGGCAGACATGACTAAAACGTTCTCCCACATAACAGTGCCACAGGACACAGAATGTTGTCACAGGCAACTGGGGCTTTCTGCCAGAAATAGTAGAACTCTTATCAGGTTGGGGTTGGAACATGATATCGTCCTACTGGTTTACACTAACACTGGCAGGTTTGCACAAATGGTTGGGGCAATGTTTTGGGATCCGGTGAGTGGGTATCCACAGGTCTAGTTTAGCTAATCAACATCAATCTTACTGTTGAAGTGAAACAGTTTCAAAATGACTTTTCCACCCAGACATGTTTACGACAAAAGGACATGATTGCATGTGACAAGGACATTTCTGCAGCAGTGGATTTTACGGTATTTTGACCCAGACATTGTGGGACTGAGCATTGCGTGAATGACCTGGCTGCTGAAAGAGAAACAAACTATCAATTCAAAAATCTGAATCAAACTGCCAACTATCATAGCGCTGCTTTGCCAAGTTCCGTGATTTTATTTGAAGTGATGCTAGCACCAAGTAATCAGGCCAGTAGAGCTCCATGGCACAGTTAGTGTGATTGGCCCTGCAGCCAAGTGTCTGGCCGGCAGTGTAGTCAGGTACACGAGTGCATGACACGCACACAGGTACACATCATTGATGGCTGTAGCAGCCAACAGATGCATGTGACAGGTGTAACAGGTGGTAGTGCTGCTGGACACATGCAGATGTTGTCATCAGCCAACACAAGGCCATCCCAGCCACCTTCTAGGAGCACATCTTCTTCATGTTAAAGCCCACAGAACTTCAGTTGACTATTCTGGCACTGAGAGTTAGAGAGTGAGATCCCAGCTTAGTTAGCCACTGCACGTTTTTTCCATTTCCCTGCATCAGACCAATAGCTTTGAGTGTCTCTTACGAAGGACACAAACAATGTAGAGTGAACAAAGCTGATCCGATTTTGACTACCTAACTGGACCAGTATCAAACCACGACCCAGCCGGTGTCATGTAGTATATAGATCGTATGGAAATGGACCTGTAGTCCATACTCCATACAGAATATGGACCTGCATCATAGAATTTTGAACCAGGTGAGGTCCTTATTCTATGAGGGGTCCATATCCTGTCTCATAGAAAATGATAGACTATGGACCCGGGGGTCAATTTTCTTTGGGGTCCATATTCTATCTGACACCAGCACCTGAATTTGAACCCTAGCTGGTTCCTCCAAATGACAGTTCAGCACTCTAACTGCTGGACCACTGCATCGTATATCCTCTAGTTCCACGTGTATTCTACCTGCTTCCTAAGGTAGCAACTTGGCTAAAAAAGCAGCTGTCATTCTTAGGTCATCTGCTCTTTATGGATCAATTATGAATTCATTACCAATGCCGCACCATGGATAGAAAGGTCTTGGCTTTGCGAGAGATTCCAGCAGCCATGAACAGATTATGCAAATTTACACATCATGAATCAAGTCACGTTGAGCCTCGACTACATTAAGGACTGCTGTGACCATGGAAATGAACCCTGATTAATTCCCACTGACAGCACTGGCCAGTACCACCAGAACGATGCCATTGTAGTGGTCAAATATCCCGAGGCAAGATAAATATAGACGGGAGTTCATGCAATGTGTAGAGTGGACATTGCACGCACTGTGACCACCCTAGATGCTGCCCAGGGGTCACTACAAAGACATGTCATCAGGAAGCATGAATGGCTAGGTTGGTCCAGTAGGTCCAGCAATAGGTCAAAGACCCTGTCAACAGAGGCAGTTCCTGAATCGGGACCGTAATTGCCCTGGCCTTGACAAAGAGGGGCACTTGGTCCTAGCAATCACCAAGTGGTGCTTCACTCAATATCCTGTTCTAGACCAAGTGGAACTGCTGGAACTGCTGTCCCATACCCCACATTCCTCATGTATGGTATCATTGCTGTGGCCGTCCTGTGATGGATGATAGAGGGGCCTGGCAGCTGTCAGCCTTCCTGTTGTGTTGAGTTGCACAATAAAACATTACCTAGAAAATGGTGATATCAGAAAGATTTTTTGTGTGGGAAATTAGTGTAATAGATCAAGCATAGCAGGTTGAGTGTTGGCATGTATGAGCAGTGGTATAACGAACACAATAAAATGAAACTATGCACATTTTGAATATGGTTTTTGCATTTCAAAAGAGCTAGATGTACACTCTACGTGATTTAAAAAAATCTGATCACACATCACTGTGAGGAAATGTAAGACTTGTCAATGAATGGTACAGTGTTCGTGTGATCTGACAAAATGTTAACATGTCCACCAATGTGAAAGCATACTGTGAATCAGCCACATGCCACAGAGGTGAGAAGACAGGAAGGTAATGGTGAGGTTTAGTGCTGTCTGCACCAATAGATCTCATCTGTTTACAGGATGTTAGGGTCCCTCCTAATACCACATGTCTGTCTACATGCCAATTAGGGGCTCACCCAGTAGGGTATACATGTACACGAAATACAGATGCAGACACTATCCTGATGTATTCACAAGGCAGCCATTCAAAACTGTGTACCGAGACCATTAAAATTGTTTTTAAAGTTATCATGATCATTGAAATAATAAAAAAGACTATCTACACATTAATATTCATCATAAGTTTGTAATACTAAAAATGTAGTTTTAAAAGTGTGGTTTAAGCACGGCTTACAGTATAGTATCTCAACTAAAACAGGTAAAAAATTCCTGTGTGTGTGTGGCAAAAACCTGATAAAGTAGCATACGTCTACTTGTCATTGTTGTAATAACTGTGCAAATTAAACATGTCTAGTCTGACTCTAAATAACTGAATGCTGTATTCAGGCTGTACCTTGCATAAGACTGTGGGCTCTAAGTCTGCAGTGCTGGACACATAGAATAAAAGCAAGTTTTATCAGCAGCTTTGATTATAATGTTGCACAATGGCAACATACTTCCGGCGATTGAATGCCTGATGTATATAAATAACTATGGTTTGCATAATATATATTGCATAATTTATACTGTGAAAGTGTTGATTTACATGTGCTAGGCTATTTCAAACAAGGTAATTTGTAACTGCAATGTGTTGCTATCCGGAGTGCACAAAACAAATAGTGTGCAAAATACTGAAATGTTTTATGTTTATGGCCGTACGTCTGATTGATTAGTTAGTTACTGACTGGGAAGCCGCCATCTATGGCTTCTCTTGCCTATTACGTGCAACACTGGAAGAACTTGGTTTAGTTGTTTCCTTCACCCAACATTTCTGATTACATTTTCAGGAATGGAACAACATATTTTACCATTTAGCAGTCACAGCTAGATTGTGATAAAATATTTGATCCCAGTATATGTTATTGATTTATATATTTGGTATCTAAGCAAATATGATTTGCTTTATTAGACATCGTACACACAAGCAACAGACCAGTGTTACTTGGTGATGCTGGCACAAATGCAGAACTGGCAGCTGAATCCAGTCTCAATTGAGACATGTGAAAAGGACCGAACCGCATCTTATAAATATTAAGTTGCCCGCAGTAGGACGCGTGCAACTGGGTGTGACCGTACATCGACTCTAACCTAACCATAACCTATAACCTGGCATGAATCAGCTACAAGCGCAGCCAACACCTCCGTGATCAGAAACGGCGCAGCGGTCTACTCCCAGTGAACGACTGATAAATAATTCCGCAACTAGTAATGAAGCCACACCCACATCTGTTTGCAGTGCAGTGCACACAATTCCAATTTGTTTTCAGGTTTAAAATAAACAATGCTTATGCGACACAGCTGTTTATACGGAAGCTGTTTATATATGTAAAGTGGGACAGAGAACAAACATTTGGATTAGACATGACTATGACAATGGAACGCTTTCTATACAAGACTGTCTTCTATCTCGATGGCATTGTCTCACCCGGAGTGAGATATCCAAAGTATGCCGCAAACATCCAATATCTGTGCCAGTCACAGAGCTGGCAGTCTCTATCACTGGTCCATTGAGAGATATGCAGATGATGTGAACATGGATAGGACGGTGGCTGATTTAAACGTAGATAGAACACAGCGTTCTTGCGGGCCTTGAGACCATTGTCTGAGTCGGGTCCATGTCAACTTAATCGATCTGATCACGTTATCAGGACTGGGGCCGCCTGGCTTTGTTATTAGACATGTACAGTAATGTCTTGTTCATGATATCCGGGGGCATCAAGGTTACACGTGCGTGTACAAATGAAAGAACATGTTCAACAAATGTTTCCTCAGACGTGGGACATAAGCACATATTAACCCAGATCAGACTACACAGGACATGGCAATATTTACACAAATACTATCTAGACACACATTCACTCTAGCATGTGTGTGAACGCTTACTTAAAACGTTAGTTAAACGTTTTACTGCAGTATAACGCGTCAATTTTAAACTAATCTTTTTACCAGAATATTTGCTATGACATAACAGTAAAATTATACATACATAAGTGATTACTGGTGTTGAATGTTGACTAGGCACTCAAAACAGTGTCTATGATTATCAAATCTTGTAAGAATTAGCTTGTCTGGCCGTCAACTTATCAGGACACGGATCTTTAAACATCATTGCATGAACACTTGATGGTAAACGTCTGATTATATATGCACTGTCAATCTGTCACTGAACAGATCAATTATAACTGAACAGATCAATTATAAAACTTCACTCCGCAGCTGAATAGGGGCAATGCAATTTTTCCAGAGAATGCATATCAGAATGTTATAAAGGATGTAAAGTTTGAATACAACAGTGCTTTATTGATAGCAGAAACATGAGCTGTCCTATGCCTATGCATTAATGGCCAGAGATTTGTAAACAAGGAGGGCCTTGACATTTCTTCCAAGGTAGGGTAGACAAACATAAACCATGTTTACTGAGTACGCAGCACATTAAAATGTTTCTGGTTCGCTAAAACATCTGACATAAACTTGTCCTGAATGATTCTGTGCCACACTCTTGTAACAAAGACACACAACAATAAATCAAATGCACTACCTAGTTTTTACTCTCACGTTTTTTCCAAGGCAACAGTTTCTTAATGTTATTCCCGAACTGTTTTGGTTACTATTTTCGGCCATGTGCAGCCATGCGTGAATCAACTGTGGTTTATTGAGGACCTTCAGGAAGGAACAACACTGGCCCATTTAGGTTTCCAGAGAGAAGCAGTCCACCACACAGGAACCACACACTGCGTGACAAACACAGGCTGTAGTGGAATGACATCGCAGATGATCAACGCTCTAAGTTCTCCCAGTGTCACCACTTCGATATTTATCTCACTGCTGCGCTTACATGCTCGCATTGAACCAGGCCGAGCACAGGTCGACAACTGATACAATCGTGACATCAACCAGACGTGACAGCGGCTAGGGTGGCACCTGGTGACAATGACACCTGCCGTGATTGGTGTGGCACGGGACACCTGTGACAAGTGGACACGGCAGGCGACAGAGAGTGTCTACCGAGCCAGGCGTCAGTGTCTTTGGTGACGACATGTCTCTTCACATACGGATCACTAGTAATTATTGTAATCTTGCACACATTTGCAGAGTCAAACGGCCCCTCTGTCAAACACCCTCACTGGGGTCGGGTGAAACACTGATATCCTGGAAACGTTGACACGCAGTCATCCAACCCAGTCTGACAGCACTTCTAGAACAGTTATCAAAACAGGGTTGCCTGGTGCATTGTAACGGACCACTAAAAGTAAAAGATTGTGGCTTGTGTACACACTAATATGTTAAGGAAATCTAAGTTTACAGTTTCTCACATTTCTCTCTCCTGTATATGCTCCTATGGACAGAATATCACTCCATATAAGAACTTACCTTTTGATATCCTCAGTCAGGCTTTATTCATAATCATACAACATGCTAGCTACGCTATGTGGGGAGCGATGGTCGCGCGGTATAGCGCCAGACTGTCAATCGAGGGGACGGTGGTTCAATCCCACCTACCGCTGTTTCGAAACTGAGGCAATTTCGTTCACCCCACATTTGCCTGTGTCTATCGGAAGAGACACTAAAAGCCGGTGGTCCCTTCTATCTGGTGTCTGTGCCAGGGGAAATAAAAGATCCCATACAGGGGGTAAATGTATAACCTGTAGTGGACTCACTAATTCTAGAGAAGAACTCCTGCGTTAGCCCAAGCTTGGGCTGTTTGGAGTAAACAACCTAAGAATTACCTTTTGATATCCTCAATCAGGCTTTATTCATACATGTTAGCTATGATACTGACCCTGTCCAGTGGGAGGACGACGAAGGCGCCCCCGCCGGCCGACTCGGTGATGATGGCGATGTGTTTGGGGTTCACGGCGCAGCAGTTGGTGTCGTGTGCGTTCTTCGAGATCTTCACGCACTCGTAGCACAGTTCCTTCTTCGCAGGGCAGCCGTACACGTGGCGGTACTTGGAGCTGCGCACACGGAATGCCATCTGAAGCAAGCAACAGCACTGTGAATACAGTCTGACAACAGGGACAAGTGTTAAGTCTGATATCTCAAACTCTCTCACCTGACCTTCTTTCTTTGATGAACAAATGTGTCGTATGCGAATAGTTTCACTGATAAGGGAAGTCAGTTTACTTAAAGGAGGCAAAATATAATTATTTACGCTCCCTTTACATTGATGTTCTCATTAGAGTTACGAAACTGCTTACATATAAATTATTATATATTACACATAATTTATACAACTTAAAAATTTTTTTTTTACCAAAGAATTATTTTGACCAGATCTGGAAAAATATATGAAAGAGTTAGCCAGATAATTTCACCAAAATGAAAATGTCCAGTAATGAGCCAGCGCATATAAACATGTCATATAACAGTCATAACTGGAGATATTATTCTAGTTTAGTCATTGCAATATGAGTCTGAAACAGGAAGAAAATTAATCAAGGCTGGACCTTTTAGTGACATTGGTGAATGGACACGACAACACTTCTAGGAGTGATACAACTCGTGTCTCACTCTGGGAGCCAGCAATCACAGAAAATGTCCATCAATATCAGAGAATGACACCTATTCAATGTTAAAAGGCTGATACTGTGAGAATAACTGATAAACTGACTATACAAATATTCAGTGAACACAAGGTTGTCTGGTAGTGATGCTGTCATACAGTGTATGATGATAATGATCCTTTTTTTTTTACAAACTTATCCACGGAAATCAACATGTTCACCTTTGACTGGAATATCTTCTTACAATACTACGAATAAAGGTGCAAGATTTCAAGTAGTAGTTCTATTATTGTATACATTGTGCTTACGATAAAGTAAAGTGGCTGGGTTTACTCATGTTTCTATGGGTCCTACCCACAATGCAGATATCTAATGCATACGTATCCAGTAGTATCTGTACTGTTAATGTCTTATTCCCTGTTAATAAATGTGAAAACGATATGGCTAAAAACATCAGCTTGGGCATGATCAGATTTCTGATGTGTCCTTGATTAAAGTACAAGTACACAGCATACATGGTCTGGGACTATCATCTTGATGGCAACTTGGAACCTAAAGGTTTTTTTGCACCCAGACTCACTGCTTAAAGAGGGGAAACAGATTAGACTGCTAGCATGATCATAAACACCACAATTTGCAGTCAGCTGCCCGACCACCGACAGAGTTAGGGTGTAACTCGAAGGGGTCAAAGGATATCTCAAAACGAACATTAGCTTGGTCAACCAAAAAGAATCATGTCCAACAGAACAGCCGAGTGTTGTCGCGTTTTCAAATGAACCCTTAACAGAACAGTGCACTGCACATAAGAGAACTGGTTGGTTGCACATTCAGGAGTCATGCTATCGGTGTCTGTCCGCAGGCTTTTTCAGGTGATAAAATACAAGAGTGGAGATGACAGCCAACACATAGTGATTCACACTTACTGGTGAGTCATCCGCCCACATGCTGGCTCAGTTCACAGCAACTGTAGAGATGATGGATATTCCTTCTAATGAACCAAATCCTGCCAATTTGACAATAACACCCACTATAATCTACACACCTGCATGGATTAACGAAATCCATTTAAATCCTATGGATGCATTTCCAGGAATTAAACATGGGCTGGAATTCTAGGAAGCATGTACATGTGCCCCACGGCAAGCTGCTTAGATGCGGATTTAAGCACCCGAATAAGATGAGTCACCAGATGTATCTGTAGATAGGACACAGGAAGAAGAGGGTTAACCTGCACATCCCTGTGGTTATTTAGAAAGGATATCTCACACTGTGACGTGTGCATACATCAGTGAAGATGCAACGGCTAGGCGTAGGGGTAAAGCAAATATATACTTAAGTGTACGGGAGACCCCTCATTGAAGACGTCCGCTTCCTGGTGAAATGTGAAACCCTGTCTGTGCAGACCACAAATTTCTATGGTGGAGACACATTTACCCACACAGCGATGAATAAGTGAGTTCGCTATTCACAGCTAATTTCCCCTATGTCTAGACGCAGGTAGTCAGTTCGGTTGCCATGGGAACCAAGACAACAACCTCTTCACTTGCCACCAGACTAGAAGTTGACTACACTGGAACTGAAATGTGAATTCCAACTTGGAAATAATTGATACCCCCGTGGTAAAAAAATAACGAATTTGAGAAAAGTGGAATTAGGAAGCAAATAAATGTTATTAGTTATAAAAAGAAATTAAATATAAAACCATAGAGCTATTAGAAATTCCACCTTAAATGTCATGTTTTGGCACTAAGTATGTCTACAATTGCTGTTTTCACACACTTCTTGATATGGCACTGATAATTGGTATTGGTTATTGCTGAGGTGAAGCTGGAATGCTCTAATTGGTATGTAATTGGAATTGATGTAATGTAATTGACCCTGAGTATGCAAGGACTTAATAGCAGGTGGGTTTCTAACCCAGCTCTGCACAGGTGGAAGGCCACTCCCGGAACCAGTGGTTGTACATGTAAACTACAGATTTCTAACCCTATTCTACCAGATGGAATATCACAACATTAAGTAACTAACCATTGTTGACGGGTAGTGGACTTGGTGTAATTCAGCAACAAAATTCTACCGTCCATACAGACTTGGGAACAACACACACTGACTGACTACTTTAACCTGTGTTGATATTGATGGGACATTTCTAGGGCTTTCCCTTTGAAACCCCTAGAATTTTACGCTCTTGGTACTAACTGCATAATCTGGTGTCATAATAGATATCATTGTGAAGAATTGGAATGAGAAAACGTTTTAGAATGGTGAGCAAAAATGCAAACATCTAAACCAGTCAAGCACACACCGTTGAGTTAAATAAGCATAAAAACTTCACTATCTTTATAATTTCATAATGTACACATTTCTGCAGATATTTCTGTGTATCAAACAACTTAATTTGCCAGACGGTTTTTCTTGAGACTAACATATATCTGGATATTGTAGACATCCACACCTCTAATTAACTGGCTGCCAACACACACAGCAAGGCTCAACACGACATTCAACTAGCCATGGCAACATAAAACACAGACAGCACTTGTGGTGAAATATGGGCTGTTGGAGCAGGGGCCATCTACAAATATCATATGGAAGAAAGGGCGGTGACAGTGATTGCACTACATACAGTGAGGGCCATCCACCCTGCATACAAACTGCACGGGAATTTAGGTTTATACATAGTGATACGTAACAATAACCCTACCAATATACTCCCAAAGTCCCAATGTCTATGGCATGGCAATAAAGGAATGCATACAATGTACAGGGATGTAGGGAGAGGTATTAGAACTGTGTACAGGGGAGGGTGTCTATGTACACATAATCTGAGTACTACTTGCAGGTGTCAGACCTGATGCATACTGAGTACAAGGGTCAGACCTGATGCATACTGGGTACAAGGGTCAGACGGATGCATACTGTGTACAAGGGTCAGACCTGATACATACTGTGTACAAGGGTCAGACCTGATGCATACTGAGTACAAGGGTCAGACCTGATGCATACTGAGTACAAGGGTCAGACCTAATGCATACTGTGTACAAGGGTCAGACCTGATGCATACTGAGCACAAGGGTCAGACCTGATGCATACTGTGTACAAGGGTCAGACCTGATGCATACTGTGTACAAGGGTCAGACCTGATGCATACTGAGTACTAGGGTCAGACCTGATGCATACTGTGCACAAGGGTCAGACCTGTTGCATACTGTGCACAAGGGTCAGACCTGATGTATACTGTGCACAAGGGTCAGACCTGTTGTATACTGAGTACAAGGGTCAGACCTAATGCATACTGAGTACAAGGGTCAGACCTGATGCATACTGAGTACAAGGGTCAGACCTGATACATACTGTGTACAAGGGTCAGACTGATGGATACTGTGTAGAAGGGTCAGACTGATGCATACTGTGTACAAGGGTCAGACCTGTTGTATACTAAGTACAAGGGTCAGACCTGATGCATACTGAGTACAAGGGTCAAACTGATGTATACTGTGTACAAGGGTCAGACCTGATGCATACTGAGTACAAGGGTCAGACCTGATGCATACTGAGTACAAGGGTCAAACTGATGCATACTGTGTACAAGGGTCAGACCTGATGCATACTGAGTACAAGGGTCAGACCTGATGCATACTGAGTACAAGGGTCAAACTGATGTATACTGTGTACAAGGGTCAGACCTGATGCATTCTATGTACAAGGGTCAAACCTGATGCATACTGAGTACCTTCAAGTCACATGCTACAGACAAACAGGGATGATGACAGCCAAGTGAGACAACTGCTTGTCAAACAATGAGGTGTCAGACAACAATGGCCTGGTGACAGCAGTAGGCCAAGTGACAGCTGAACTGATGTCCCACTCAGGCAGTGTTCTGGCCAGATGACCTGACTCACCTCGGAGGACACTGCCACAGCGCTGGATGTCCTCACTGCTATTGTTCTCACTCTGGCTAACCTCAACTGACCATCATGTCCGTTGGTAAAACTCTACATAGAATGTAACCCGGCCCATGTGGAATAGCTTCAGAATATTAATGCATATTAAAAAACGGCGACTTTATATCACGTCACACATGTTTTACATATTTACTTAATTATTTTATTATGATTTTATAACTTACTTTATAAACTGTTTACCATATTACCTTATTTTATTATTATTGTATCTCATACTGGCTATAGTAAATTTTAGTAATACATTTACCCTTACTTGCTTCGGAAGATCACAGAACATTCAGCAACCCTTGATACAAAACATTCACCTATTCTTGATATAACACATTTATTTTCCGATAGGTTCTTGATACAAAAAATTCACCTCTCCTGAATACAAATAAGTAAATCCTACACAAAATTACCAACCTCACTTCATTAAGAAATTTCACCCTCCTATACAGAGTAGATCTGCCCCACTCAAAATCTGTACTGACCCTTGTTTACATCCACCCTTACCCCTTGTACCTTTACCCTATACAAAGATTAATCCCTAAGTCATATAGACAATTCACCTGTTCCACTCAGAAGATTTGTCCAAACACAAACAGAAGATTCACCTCCAAGTACATGGCTTCATTGTAGACTTCTCAGATCAGTAGCCCATTCAGAAATGAAAGCCAACTTTCAGAGGTACTCTTACAAATATCGGCATTCAGCAACAGGACTTAAATGCCCCCACCTGTGAGAGCATGCATGTGTACAAGCACAATTGGCCTATTGAGCCGAGGAAACAAGCTGGCCACAAAGTGTGCAGCGGGCACAACAAAACACACCGTCAAACAGCATCTTGACTTACTCGAGTTTCTCAGCACCAGACAACAATATTCTGACTAAACTATACACAATTGGGGAAAAAACGAAAACGTACAATCTGACATGGAGTGTGGCACTGGTAAAAACCAAGCAGTCATTCTATTTATGTCTGTTGGTGCACTGATTTCTACAGCATGTCCTCGTTTAACATGAAATGCCACTCTCCGGAAACTCGTTTAGCGATAACATTTTACTCATATTTTCATTCAGAATGATGACTGCATGTATAATTGTGCACACATGTAGGTGTGTGTGAAACAGGTTACATTGTTTTTAACTTTGGACTGTACTACTGAATAAACTGACAATGCTCACAAATAAATTAAATTTAGCTGCTGGTTGCAAAGCAGAGAAGTAACTGCTCCACCAGTACGCGTTCTGTGTTTTTCTGGGCAGGTGCTATCTTTGCACTGCACCATCTCCAAACCTCCAAACTCATGAGGTTAAGACCGAGACACCATCACCACCAGGCAGTAACCAGTGTCAGAGTGAGACGGTGATATGTGCCAGCAGACAGAGAGAAGTTTTTAAGTCGTCAAAAACTTGGTGATCAATAAGATATACAATACAAGAACTATCAAGCGTGTGCACTTAACGTGAGCCACTCAGTGTACATGACGTACGGTTTATGACAAGTCCACAGTTACGCATCGATTACTCACAGCATGTTCCTTTTGCTCAAAACCAAACAGCCATAATCTACCTACACTATCTCTCGCACTATCTCTTGTTCATTTCATATAATGAGCTAGCCCAGACTTCTGAGTAATGTCCCACAGGTTTTGATTTTTTGTGCACGGATGACATGATAACCGTTCCTCCCCCCAAAATATAATTAAAAGCATGTAACTGGTGTATAAGAACATCAATATATCAACTATATACATGGAGTTTGTACTGGCTGAAATGCCCCTGTCATATTTATTCTGTTAACATCACACATAATGTGACGGTTTGGATATGTTTATAAAAGGCTGAGTAGACCATTACTGAAATGACTGCCCCTGTTGGGTATACACTGTAAACATGTCATGGCACCAAGGGACATATTGATGTATGGGTGAAATGACTAATGATAACAACTTGCCTGTATTGCTGCACATTCATTACAAAAGCTACACAGTGTTGTCCAAAAAGATTTATTGAACTGGAGTTCATCATCGATCTTAATTTTCTGACTTAGAAACATTATGAACACATACCAGCAATAATTTAAGGTAGTACTTATACATAAATATGGCTGCATTCCATTGTAATACGAATATGCTTGTAAAGTACACATGTCTTGCATTTACCACACATGTATGACTTCAAATGACAAACTGGTTACAGATGATGATGCCTGGCAGATTTATGAAAAACACATCAAATTTTGTATATCATAGATTATTTAACTGTTCTATAAATGGCAGCACTAAATCGAATCATGAGCAAGCGTAATATGGATTAATTAATGCAGAATTTTGAGCAAACCCATCCAAGAAAATGTGGCCCATCTACAGTCATTCAATGTTATGCTTTTGTGATAAACAAACACAAGACAATATGCACATCAATACCACTTGTTTGCAACAAGAATCAACTGTGAATTAAAATGAGATGCAGCTGCCTTCTTTTCGTAAAATATGCTTCTGTGTGATTTTACAGGTGTGATATTGACAGGTGCGTCTCAATATCTGTGTGATACTTATTGCACATATGCCACAAGGGCAATGCCCAGGCCGAGTTATAATAGCCCATGAGAGCTAATAACAAGCAGGCTGTGACATAATTTAAATGCCTCAGTGTGTCATACTCATACACACTACAGGTGACAACATGACATGGTTGTACATGTGTGACATGCTATAGCAGAAACTTGCAGGACCACACATTGAGCTTTTTAAAAACAGGTGGTTTATTGTCAACCATAAACAACATCTGCCCTAGCAGTGGGGTGTGGCTGGAGTATGTGTGCCCTGACATTAGGGTGATAAGACAGGAATGTCTCGTAGCCAGTGTTGAAGGGTTCACAACCTTACCCTTCTGCATGAAGGGGTGTTAGTATGTGATAGTGCTTACAACAACATTACATGCATAAAGCAGAAGTTCTTACCTCCTGGGTGGAAGCCAGGACAATGAAGATACCAAAATAAAACATGTGTGAAACATCTGCAATTGTCACATCCTCTTTTTTGCCAGATGTGTCACTAATTTCCAAATTAACAACAATTTAAAATTAAGTGAAAACTAACAATTTATATAATCCAGCTGAAATATTTCTGCAATATTTCTACACACTTTGTACATAAAATTAGGTGTTTTAAACTGTTATCATTAAAATATTGTATTCACGTTTAAAACACCACCCCGGTTTGAGCAAATGTGGGGCACAGCCCCAAGCTATGGGGCGGGGGAGTATTTACTGTGCTATAAATTGTGTATTGTAGGGGGGTAATTTTGGTTGGGGGCTGGACCTGTCACTGCATAGACAGTAGCTGCAGTTTCTAGAACAAGAGTTACAAGCTGTAACTTTACGATAAATGTACATACAAAGTCCTAGGAACAATCCCTCGAGAAATGTACCAAGAAAAGCGAATCTTGCTGAGGCATGACAGACTCTCCACTCAGCATAAGACATCAACACCACAGGTGTGTGTGCAGCAATTAGAGGCAGTGGCAATAATTAGTAACACCTGTAAATATAGTCTAGCACTTAAGTCTTGGCTACAAACGCTTGAACTGGAGGGGGACGACACTAAAATGTGAAACGTCGTAAACAAAATATTAACGACCAAATCAGACCAACACACACATATGTATTTGTTTTTACGATCACCTAACTTGTAAGTAATGACACAACGTGGAATGCCATGTCGCTGGCACAGACAGCGAGGCTTAACTACAGCTGGGCTTACCTACAGCTGTTGTAAACACTGAATGTTGACAGACAACATTGCAGAGAGCTGAGGCAGGGCCAGGAACTGAAAGCATGTTATCGATCAGTGAATGGCCAGTCATGACACTATGGCTCTACTACAGCCACAGTCTTCCTCGGCACCCAAGTGACACATGTGAGTAATGTGAAGGCAGCCATGTCACCGACTTACCTTCCCCATGACAGCCAGCGCCGGCAGTCACTGTCACACCACTGTCATACACAGGTCCTCGCAAAGGGACAACACACAGTAGTCACATGTATATTCCAAACCGCTGGACAGTAACTGGACATCCAACTGGACAGGTTATAACCACCTGTCACCAGTAAACTGTGACTGTCCTACAAATGCAGCCGCGGTTCTCTCCAAATGCATTGGACTGGCCCGCCGCAGACAGGGAAGTGACACACTGGACCTGGTCCACTCTGACAAATAGGGGTGTTGGCCTGCTAACTAGTGACCAAACCACCTTCACACAGAGAGCTGGAACCACAGGAACTAACCACTGGCTTATGCAATACACAAATGGTTGAGCCCTACTCAGCCACAACACTGATGTGTACAGACATGCAGGGGGTTGTAGGGCTGATACCAGTAGCTGGGTTGTCACCCCTCCTGGAATGCTGTCACAGACCATGTAGGTCAGAGATGGCAGTGGGTGGAACACCACTCAATAGCTATCCATCCACCCAGCACCTATTAACCCTTTATGCACCAAATTAATTGCTGTTTACAATCACCGTGATTTAAGAAACATATCCCAGGTAATCAGTGTATTATTTCCAATTTAACCCTTTGAAAATTAAATATCCACGAAAAGCAATAGTTGTGGAGAGCCCCAGCTGATGTGGTTTGAGTAATGGACAGTCGTAATATTCACATAAAAACTTCCAGCTGATGTGGTTTGAGTAATGGACAGTCGTAATATTCACATAAAAACTTAGTTAATATTATCCAGGAATAATGCACTGGCAACAATGAAAACTGGCATAAACTTTACACTTGCAAATATAATAACAGCAAATATTGCCTTCATTTAGATTTATAATTATTTTCATTTATTGGATATTTCAAATTCTTTCAGATTTAATATAATAAAATATAATAATGTTAGTTTGTATTTTTTATACTTACTTATGATCTACCTTATGTCAATGTTGAAGAAAACACAAAGATAGTTAGGTATTTACTGAATATTTTTTTTGGTAATCTGTCATCTTCAGTCAATGCTAGCTAGCCAACACTCACATTATCATATTCAGGTAGTCAACAATAAAAGTCAGTCAACACTGTTACTATCATCTTCAATCAGTCCCAGTCAACATCTGCATATCCATCTTTAGTCAGTCAACGTCTGTACTGTCATCGTTAACCTGTACTGCCACCCTTACCTTTAGGTAGTCAACACCTGTACTGTCATCTTCAGTCTATTAATACCATGAATCAGGGTTTTATCCACTCCAGGATAAAATTGTTGCCAGTGTGCCTGAGTGTGCCGTCCAGTGACATTTCTACACATCCACAAGGGGTTTACCCATCCAAATGACGGGTGGACGGGTCTCTGCATAAGAATATGTCATGTACTGTCATCTTCAGTCTGTTAATTTTTAGTCTTTTCTACACATGTACCATCATCTTCAGTCAGTCTCAGTCAACATACATCATCTGCAGTCAGTCAACGCCTACTCTGTCATCTGCAGTCAGTCAACACCTGCCTTGTCATCTTCATTCATTTGAATAATTTCCAGTCTTAGTTTTAAAAGACCTCTACTGTCCTCATCCTCAATCAGTCAAACTCTCTGCTGTCATCTTCATTCAGTCAACACTTGTACTGTCACCTCCACACAGTTCCATCAATTCCTTAAGTCACAGTAAGTGACATGGATCAGGGATGTTTCAGTCAACACTTGTAGTGTCATATTTATCCAGTCTCAGACTCTCAGTCGACACTTGTAGTGTCATCTTCATTAAGTCCACTGATGATTGTTTCATTGGGTTGAAATCCTTTCAAAATACCAGCAAATACAAAAGGCAAATACTATGACTAAAATTGTGTCCATTTTGTGAAAACCTCGGGGCAAATGAAGCACGAAGCAGCTATATATTGCACAATTTCCCTGTGCATTCGCAATGCACAGACTGTACCTGTTACCACATCAACGCAACTGTCTGACGTTGCATTTCTGCCAGGCACATCTGTTGGTAATCAATAGAACTCCATACGACTAGCAGTGTTGAACACAGCCATACAAAAAGTCTTGTTTGGTTGAAAGGACAGATCCCTGGGTCAGTGCCAAGGACCTTCGTCAAAGTGGCCAACTCTCAACATCATCACCACGGCTATTTTAAACACATCCCCCCAGTGCAAACATCATACCTGGGGCCAGGATTATGCTTTTGTCCCAGATGCATATCATTTCAACAAAATATGTTATTATGAAGATATTGCACAAACGACATTTCCAAAAAACAGGGAAGACAAACTCAATGATCAAATGATACCCTTGAAGATAACAACTCCATTAAGTAAAACCCAACAACAACAATATTAACACAATACTCTTGAAGATAACGTTTCAGTACAACCCAACAATAACGTATTAGCAACACAATGCAGGAATGACTGCAAACAGAATGGTGATCTTACGGTCGAACGCTTACCCTCTTGGGCGGCCTCAAAGCGTTGCATCCGAGGTGCTCGACGCATTCCCTTCTCGGAGCCTGTTTCAGGAAGTTAAACGGCATTGACATGGTGCTGCACATCGCAGCAGGCACATCCGTAGCGCGCGAAGACTGTTCACAGACAGAAACTCGACTCAACTGGGTGTGACTATACGGCCGTCAGATGCGGACCGAGTCGGTCGTGCTAATGCAGGATGTGAGAGAAACGCATCGTCTGACTGTCGGCCCACCTATCACGCCGCACGGACGTTCATTAATTATTGATCGTCACCACACAGAGCCGTGCCCCAGTCGCAAACGAAGGCGGTGCTTCTGGATTTGCCAATTAATGCGATCGCAATCAGTCAGTGTGACTGTGCGAACGACTGGCCACTCTGACAATGTTTCCCATCACGGAAGCAATCAGGAAGCCAGGGAAGGGCAGATGGGAGGACGGGTGACATAATGTATTCCTGAGTAAAAGTGGATGATTGTACTGTTGTGGAACGTATTGATTATCCACCGGATGACGTCTGACTGTTGTATTATTGCATGCAATCGACCGACGCATGCAGATTTGTATCATGCGTCAGTAGTACAACCTCTCCATTACAATGTACACATTTGATACAGAAATAGATTCACTGAACTATGACATGTTTTCACTTTTTGCATAGGTTAAATGTTAGAGAAGGTATAAAGTGAGAGTAATGTAATGAAGTGCTTGTGAGTTATGTCTTGCTGTAATGATTTCCCAACACATAAAAATGACTGGATGACATCACTGGTAGGTGTGTTATTTTATGATAAATTGGTGTGATCACATATCGGACATAATATTATTATTATAAGATTGTTTTTTATCGTTCCTTTGATCTTCATAACATTTTAGAGCAATTTTTTTTATTTAGCAATCACTAAATTGTAACTCGATCCATCTTCATCTTCTAGTAGTATCTTTTTCATAACATCTTTTCGGATAAAACTGAGCTGTTTTTCGTTTTGACTTTTTTTGTGGTCAGAATATCACCATTAATTTTTGAAGCCATCTATGGAAGAACTCAAACGGCTGCATCTGAGCTGGGGTCAGGCTTCAAAGCAGTCTTCAGACGGCCCTGTGCCATTGGCCACAAAGATGATTAAACTTGTAAGTATTAGTAAGTAAATTGTAACCTGAGGTAGGCCACAAGCGGTTGTGCAACCAGGTACAGAACTCTTGATAATTAATAAGCCAATGGCCAGGATGACAACACATCCTATGTGTCATCAACGGCTGATGCCTTTGACGAAAACCTTGATAAAAACTCCACAAAACCAACCCCAACATTCGGTGGTGAGATGGCATGAGTGATTGACCTACAGGCCTGGCACAGCTGCCAATACCTAACTCAAAGGCTGACAACTATAATGCTGTAAGCATGTAGCATGTGTGAAACATAGCCAGGAGCAGTGAAGTGTGATACCATGCTTGCTGTACCCAATCACGCGAGGACAGGCACTGATTGAGCCACTCATCAGTACGCACCAACCAGACATCTCTGTCCGACATCATGATTGCAAATCAATGCCCCAATAAATAAAACATAACAAACGTGCGACTCCCAGAGTGCACAAAAGGAATGATTTAAAAATCGCAAGCTCTGTGACATCACTGCATTATAATTAGACATTTCACTTTGTAGAATGATACATTGATTTGACCTGTAATACTGACTCAGTGATCAGCAAAATTTTCTTCCAATGGCCTCAGCCTCAGCTTCATTAAAAATACCCACCCTGATGTCTCCCAGGTAATGGGAACAGTGCAGGAATACATCAGAGCAAGCAGAAAGTGAGAAGCCAGATTATGAACACACGCGTACAAATGACATGAAAGTAGTACTAACGGACAATACACAAACACAACACCCCATAATTACCCCGTCAGCAGCCCCACCCCAGTGCTGAACCATATTGCCAGTCACATGCAGGGCAGTGTAACATGAGAAAAAAAACCTATCCCCAGGCCATCAACCATACATTCTCCAGGGATGAACATCCTATTAGAGAAGTTCACGTAACATGTGACAAGTTCAGATAACGCGTCCAGGTAACTGGAGCAGTCCTAAGCTGTCCAGTAATGCCAGCATTGCATTTGATATTTGTGTGAGTTGGAGGGAGCCTTACCTGTTCGTAGGTACCCATGTTGGCTAGTGCTGCTGGCCGGGAAACACACCTGGAAGGCCAGTCTCACTGCAACACAGGCCACATGTCAGGTAACAGCAGTTAACCTTGCTCTCTTCACCGACACTCACATCACTCATGCATCAGTCACATCACTCACATCACCTCCGTCGCTCATATAACTAACACCAGCTCACTAGGCACACATCATCACATTTCATCTCGATTCCCTGAATCAGCCATCATACAAAATACAACAAGCTGGTCTCCGACTAAATCTACAAATATTTGTGTCTCGATCTTATGATCAGTTATTTTTTATGCAGCCTACTAGGCAGCATATACACATTTATACTTGTTGTAAGGCGACATGTATTAAACATTGCCCATCTAAGCTATCTATTCTACAGAAAAGATTACATCGGAAGGAAACATTAAACAATTGATGGGGATTTAAAAATGGAATGTTCTGTATACGATTCAGTAGGCAATAGGCATGACTGTATATTTTTTCTAATACTAGTTTCAAGATCACTGAACAGTAATAACAACATGAATACACCGTAGTTGTGATTGTAACCGAACAGAAATATAACACAATAAATCAATAATGATTAAAATCAGTCCCAACTGTTTCACGAACTGTTACAGTCTTTGTAAAAAATAATTAATACTCACCAAATCAAGCCAGATCTTTCTGTCGAAACATGCTGTTGTTGTGGCAGTGTTGGAAGGGTCTGTGCAAAACAAGAAAACACATTTAACATAACATACTTACTAAGCCTAGCTACCAGTATTTACAGTCCTACACCCAAATTGTTCACTGGCATCAACAGCAGGCGAGTGAATATCCAAACTTTCTCTCCCTATTCCACTGAGGATACAGTACTAACCCCCCCCCAAATGCAGTGTAGGCATCAGGTACAACATCACCCTACTCACTCCAGTTTCACATTTTCCAGTGGCGGCAATAATCCACATCTGTCCCAACCATAAACTCTGTGGAAAATTCAACGAAACGTCGGCGATGAAACTTGACATGCAGCCAGCTTGCCTGCCTGCTCACAACAGCACAGGTGCTGCATATCGCCAGCCACAGCCGGCTGGTGAGAGACACAAGGGGTGAATGCTCTGCCTGGGCCACCCTCCCTTATACCTCATCATCAGGCCAGGCTAACTCGCTCGCTTCAGGCCAACAAGTTGGGTCTGATTTCAATAAACCGTACCTGAGGAATGCTTGCTTAACTTGGATGTTGTTTAGACTAGCGGATAGATACAGCTTCCTTATGCGAGTTCACTTGAGGTGTAACCGCATGATACCAATTAATATAAATGCGACATCACTGTTGACTGTGATCCATATTTCATCAGCAGATACATAAGTACAGCGCTGTACTTACTTACATGGTATGGCTTACTCATGGTATAAAAACATAAAAAATACCGTACAAATTCATCATTGTGTACCTAGCATGTTTTACAGCGTACTGATATTAAAAATCATAAAACTTTAATGGCAAATGTTACAAGAATCATTTGATTCATTATCATCATGAATGAATGATTAATCACATTCTGCACTGATTTGTTCAGGTGGAGCCGTTCAAGTAAGATATGGGAGCCTGCTAGCACGTTGCCTGCCAGCACGTAGAAGACATTCCAGTGTGAATCACATCCCAGTGTAAAGTCTCACCTGGAATTTACCTACAACTACACACACCACTACAATCTAACTGAAATTTGCCTATAAAATGTAAATGTTAAAATAGATAAATAAACGTTGAAATAATAACCTGTGGTGTGCAGCCACAACTACGACCCATAATATAATTTGAGGTTTCAATATGTATTCACCAATTTATGGAAACATTAAAAATAGACAAAAAATATTGATACTGATACCTCCTGCCCATTTGCAGTTATGATATTACCATTAGTGTTATTATACAATCAACAAAGATTACCTGTCTGACTCTCTAGACAATAACAAAACACAAAAATTACCTGTCTGACTAGGTAATTACCTGTCTGACTCTAGACAATAACAAAACACAAAAATTACCTGTCTGACTAGGTAATTACCTGTCTGACTCTAGATAGACAATAACAAAACACAAAAATTACCTGCTTTACTCTCTAGACAATAACAAAACACTAAAATGTTTATGAATTTGATGCACTATTAAACATTACTTAGACGACTGATTGTTGTCATAACAAGGTGACAACTGATAATCTGTACCTGTCACCAATTACTATTGTTTTGCTGTCAGAAAGTATGTGGTCACCCCAAGTCCTAAGTACCCACAACATAATGTTGTCACTTACTTCAAAATTAAGTTAGTTAAATCATTGACAATTACTGTGTTGATATCATACTCATAGCTGTGCTATAACAAATCACTATATGACATCATATATGTATACAGCATTTCTTAACATGTAATGTGTCAATGACACAGGCTCCTCTTAGTTCTAATATGATTATACACTGATAACGGAAGCATACGCTGTGTTTATTTACTCTCAGTCTCAAGGAAGTAAGTTTAAGTGTTTACCTTCACTCAAGATTGTAATATCCAACATCTCATATATAATCCACACAAACATATTACACCAAAATCAACGCAACTGTACAGCACCTGTGGAGAAAGTGATAAACCACGGAACTTAATGTGCTCATAAGTTTGCTTAATTTGATTTACGGTTCTAATATGCCCAGTAAACTGGTGAATTCAGCTGATAAGAGTCGCAGTCAGCAAGGTAGACAGGAGTGCATCTGCTAGATGAGACACGAGGTGATTAGTAGCACATGTTGGTGTGGGGCTGGCTGCCTCTACCCTGCAGCTCTGTAGCTGCTCACACCAGTGTGGCCCCCCACCGCACAGGAGTTCGGCCCTGCTCAACAAGCTCAGGTTTATACCCTGGGGCAGCAGATATTTTTAGACAGGTAACACTGCGTACCTGTCGGCAGAATATGTGTGTGTAAAGGTAGCGTCTTTTTTGTTAACTTGATCACTTATGCCAATACAACGCAAGCAACAAGCTGTTCAATATACTTTTATAAATCTGTGGACTGCTATTTAATATAAGAATTTGGGGAATTTACTGTGTACAACGCAAGCAACAAGCTGTTCAATATACTTTTATAAATCTGTGGACTGCTATTTAATATAAGAATTTGGGGAATTTACTGTGTACATCATGCATGAGTTAAAATATGATTATTAAATAGTTTTTGGTGCAGTATATGCATGACCAATTTTGGCTATTTATACACAAGTCTTGAGAATAATTGAGATGGCCTGCAGGTACATGAATGTCTGATAAACAGTGCATGTAAATCCATTATTCATTAATCAGGGATTTGATCAGGTTTCGTTATACCTGTTATATTGTTGGCTGTTAATTTTCAGTAATTTCTCATGGTTATTTTGACAGTGTCAATTTGCTTATTATAATAAAAATACTTAATTTGTTTATATAAAATAAACAAAACAACTTGATTATTTCTGTTAGACATCATGATCATACAATTCTGCCAGTTTTAGCATAGCAAGTTATTTTTAAGAACAATTTGTTATCCATGTCTTTCATGTACACAATTACCGGTACCTTGGAACTCCAGATGGAAAAATATGTTGGCTAAGTGAATTGGATACACAATGATCTATAATTATGAAGACTGGCTGAATTAAAACACTGCCCAATACAGGTTTTATAATTGCCTTGGGACAGGAACTTGACTGAGTGATTTTCCAAAACCAATCATGGGCATTCACAGCTAAATCACTTTCTTAGAACTAAACTAATTACAAAGCCATTACTGTCTGGCTTGTTTCTTGTAGTGCCAATACACTTATACAGCCAGGTTGTATTTTATTAATGTCTACACCATACATATATTATGTAATCGATCATTAACAAATTTAGACATTCAATATACACATTTAAATAATTGAATTAAGGCTTTATTTAAGACTGGGATAAGAAAAACAAATTCAACATACCGCATTTAATAAGATTTATAGTAACAATTTTTGCTAGTTACAAATTAAGTTTTATAATTATTATGTTACAATACAATTAAGCGCATAACTATTAATAATTTGACATAATTGCATGACGAAATTTTCTGAATGAGTAAACGAAAGAGATACGCCCACAAGCCGAGACGCGATAGCTTGCGTAATGTGCACGGCGAACTACCTTGGCCTTGGGAAACCCCATCGATGTTTCTGGCTGATGCGCGGGCGTGTCCATCCGTCCAAAACAGTTGCAGACGACACATATTTACCCAGGCCTGAAATGTTCTTAGAACATTGTAAACAACATAATTTAATATCTATAAAGTTACACGGTTCGTACCTACCGTTGCTTAAGAAACTTTACCCAACATCTCATGTATTTTATACGATATTTACAAGTTTATAATCTTTCGCCGTCTTCCACTTACCTTCCGCACACTTCCTGGCGAAACGGCCGTCAGTGATGTCACATGACTGTTAATTTATTCGCGATTGGCTAACAGATTTCCCGGTAAAACGTCGGCAGCGTATTTCGTTCCCTCATCATCAACCCGCTTGACAAGATTGTCATCGAGAGAATTAACGATATTCAGTCATACGTGTTGCTATACATGTGTTGTTGTTTTTTCTAGAAAAAGCATATCGTGTTAAATGAAATTATTAAATGCTTGAACTTCGGGGATGATGTTGGGTTTGGTAATTGTACCGTCGTTGGTCCATGCATGGCCTATTTATGGCCCGGGGGGGGGGGGGGGGCAGAACAATAAGTGCAAATAGGAGTAAGCGGGGGGGGGGGGGGGGGGGACAGGGACACTCGAGTAGATAATGTCAGTTTAATTTTTTTCTTTCATACTGAGCATGTTTGTAAAGCTTGACAATCATGGTTTGAAAATATTTTCCCCAGACTTATAATTAATGACATTTTGCTATATGTGTATGATGCTCAACATGCAATTAAAAATCTGGTTTTAATGCAGTTGTATTTTAAGGAAAGCATATACATGACAAATTGTTTAATCTTTTTAAATACGCTTTCTTGTGAATGTTCTTAATTAGCAAAAAACTGGTGTTAATTTTGAGGACAACTGATAAAAATGTTTATCAAAACATACATAGGTCTACATTTTAGATGTCTCAACCACACAAAGGAATAGATACATGAAAATGCTAACTACCTGATGTTACTTGCCGATTTTATAACACTTTCTGTTGGAATTATAAACTTTGTTGATGTGGTACATAAACATTCCTGTGGTATATCATGATTTATTGCATGGACTATCAATGTACCAATGTACATCTCAAAAAACCATGCATGATATTTGTCAGGGTATAACATTTATTTTCATGAGTGGTAGTTTTTATTATGATATTCCATAGTATATATATATCAGTGTCTACCACTGCAAATTATGCGAGCCCATAGTACATCATATTTACTTCCACCAAGCTAACTGACATTGAATTGTCATGGTATAACACATATTTTTATTCATAGGTGAGAAAAATCTGGTTTCACATCTTTGCTCTAGAATGTTTGTAATACGTTGACAATGTGCTTTGTCAATCATGGTGAATTTATTTCTGCTTAGTTGTGGTAGATTGCTTAGTCCAACATAGCACATTTGGGAGTTCTAAAGTAGCAATCCAACATTGCAGTGCAATTATACCGATTTGAATTGCTCTATAGAATCTACACGCATGTACATATGCACGCACATACAGTATACACACACGCATATATTTACACATACATACACACACAATGGGTTTTACCTTTTGCAAGCTATTGTCATTGGAAAACAAAACGTTTTGAGGCATAAGTTCATGATGTTGCCTTTTTTAAGCTTGCATAGGTTATTTTATATGCTCCGAAAGTGTCGCATACATAAGGGTCAGAAATCAGAAGTTGCATAATAAAAATTCCCATCTCAGTTTAAATTATCAAGTACAGGTGTTCTTATTATTTATATTTAAGTCAAAGTGTGCACGTTTACAAGCTGACAGATGTGCAGGTCTACGCTATTATTAATTTAAAACATGCAAGCACACAACAACAATAGACAAAAAAACAAGACCCAGTCCATTCAAATGCAAACGTTTTCCTTGAACATGTCTATTTGTTCCTACACTAAATTGAATTCCTCAGGATACAATCGCCCATGCTGATATCTATAGACAGGTAGTAATTTTACACACACACACGCACGCACGCACACACGCACGCACGCACGCACGCACAGACACAAACGAACAGTTTCTAGCTTCCTTTACTATATACAAAGAACATATTTCAATATTTACAGGTACAGAGGTATGATTGTTTTGATCAATATCCTACGGTAAGATATTGTTCAGCTGCATTAAATAGTTGTGCTCCTATGACGTGGCCACGGTCAAAACCCCAGCACTTCCACATCAGCCAACATCTCTTTCTGAAACAGACGGGAATGAAGCTCAACATATAGTAGAATTTTAACATAATTCCATGTCAAGTAAGTTACATCTTGCAAGGTTGGAATTGTTCAACGAGAGATCCAAGAAACAGATGTCATGCAAAGTTTCAGACATGATGATCACTGTACACATCCAATTGTCAAAATATTAAATTTGTCGCCTAATTAAGTCAAAAATGTAATAACAGCATCCCTTCAATAATGTCGGAAATACATTTTACTAAGTGTGCATAACTAAATTTGGAGGGTGTGCTATTTAACAAACATAATTATGTCTGGGGAGTGGCACCTAGAAAAAGTTATAGAATATAAAAACAAAATTACTGACAAATGTCAGTGTGTTGTACACAACATTTCATGTGATGTCCTACAGCAGTTGACCTTAGATTCAAACAATTGAAACCATGTTAAAAGCATGCTGTCTGTTCCCAGTTTTTTTTTTTGGGGGGGGGGGTGTGAAATAATTATTAATACTAAAACTTCTATAGTGGCACAGACAACGATTAACATTGGAGCATTGGACTGTCAAAGGTTTGTGATGAGTATGTCATTGCTGCTAATTTGAATTTCATTTGATATATAACCAGAAGCCAGCTGGTTCATTCCAGTTGGAGGACCAGGCTACCTCTCTTTAAAGACTGACCGACAGACTGACCGATTATGTTAGAGCTGTTGCCTGCTCTTCTCACCTCAGCTGCCTCTCTGTTGTGGCTCATCTGTTGCTCCTCCTCTTGCTCCCAGAGCTGCTCCACTTTACGTCTGTACCTACAAGGTGCAACAAAAGAACTGAGTAAACAATGGATAAATAATTATCACATTTTTTTTTACAATGTTGTCCAAACCGGATCTGTAGTGTAGTAAATTATAATTGCACTTCTCCGACGTTGGCTACTTATTTATGCTATTATTCCATAGCAAGCACTTGCCTGATGCAGACCCTGTTCTAATCATGGCATTATTGTGACACTGAAACCATTTTGTTATTGGCATTATACACATACTGATGTTCTCAAGGGACAGCTGAGCCTTGAAACTCATACTCTGCTTCTGTTTACTTTTGTTTTCCTTCCTCCTCACACATCTTGCCTAACTGTCTCTACCAATGGTGTCTGCCATCTTTACCTCTCGTTCCCCATTCCTCCTCCGATCCCTGCAAATCCCTTTTATACCACCGTCCTATCACAGTATTGGTAGTCTTCACCTTCTTTTGTATAATTACTAAATATTAAGACTTGTATTTTGCTTAGAGCTCTATGTAGTTATGGCACTGTAGAGATGTTATACAGTGTACTTCGTCATTACGGCACTATTGAGACTTTGTTGTTGCTCTGGGGACTGTTTCACTCAGACCAAGTGCTCTTGAGGAAAATTCATCAGTAAACAATATCCGTTGTTAAATTTAAATCAGATATTCAAGATCATTGTTCAGGATAAAAATAGATTTTAAAATGCGAAATCTGCTTTAATAGCTTTTAGTGAAATGGTCTCTAGGTCTCTCAACCCCCCCCCCCCACCACTGCTGTGTCGACGTACGCGTCACTGTTGGGGTTGTTCTCCTGGTTGCGACACTGCTCCAGTTTCTGCAGTAGTTCCTTCACCTGACTCCTGTCCAACGTCTCCGTCGTCTTCAGGATCAGGTTGATTCCTGCGAACACAACCAAGCACTTTCAAGATCCACTTCATGAGAGACCACTGACAGCTAAATATGCAAAGGAGAGAGAATCCCAAAGGGTGTAGTGGTCTGATTTATTGAAATGTATACAGATGAAGAGATAAAGATCAAGAGGACACCAGTAAACACAACTAATAGTCTGTCAACCTGGTGTGGCAAGAGTGCAACAGAATTACTACAAACAAACGACCGTACGGGTTGGAGGGACATGATCGCCAATCAGTGACAGACAGCGCCTAGACGAGGAAGAATACAGATGATATACCACTCCATAGTCCGTATTCTGGTGTACAACTACTTCCCAATACACACACACCTGTAGTGTAGAGACAATTAATGGACACTGCAACACTGAACTCTGATGGAACAAAATACCTGATTCAACGCCCTGGTGAATATAGATTCAATGTGTAGATGACCAGCACAGCTTGCACTTACACAGTCACTGGTGCTATTCTTGCTCTGTGTAAAGCAGCCCCCACGTTAGCATGTATCAACATTGCATGCTCTATTAACCTGAATCACCTGTTTAGTAGGAATCAGCCCTATTTCTTCCCACTTAATAACAACTTAGTGTGTGGAAACAAACCAACTTCAAAGGCTGGCCTACCTCTGTGCATGTGCCAACAGCAGCAGTTTACAATTTGAATGTCTTGTTTACAATTTGAATGTTTTGTTTAGCCAGTTTCAAATTACGAACAACATTTCACACACTTACCAATATGACATTAAATATTTTAGTAAAAATTGCATATGATAAGGAAACATTATTTGATAAAATATTTCATTATTGCAATTACTTACTTTTGATGTTTTCCACCATTTTCATCATGTCTTCCTTGTCGCTCGACACAACCAGTTTATTGGCCACGTAGCTGAATAGAAATACTAATCACAATCACTTTGTAGGAAACATTTTATATTATTTTACAAAATGTTGTTGCATTTCTTATCCAAATTGTAAATATAAATTTGTTATGCAAACAAATATAATAAATCTACTCCAGAAATGCTTATGAAATGCATAGCCATGCTAAGAGAAGTTCAAATAATTGTCTTTATGAATGGTGACGTTCTTTGTATGATTGTCAAATGTGGCCGATGTTCACGGTCAAATCACCTATACAGTTCACATGACGCCTAAGTCTAGTGCTATCTGAAAATTATTTGCAAAGTAGAGTGTCTCCACCTAGTGGACAATCTGATACTAAATGTGCCCCTGGTGAGTGAATATTTAGACTAATCCTATGTGAATGCTTATTACAAGCTGATATTTTAAGATGCCACACAGTCACTAAGCCTCAAAATGAAGACGTATCTACATTAAACATTGACCCCGAATAGTGGACAGAACACTGACCTGTCAAGGTTCAGTCCAAACTTGCTTGAGCAGGACAGCAGAGCGGCCAGAGCTATCTGCAATCAAACCTGATGTTGTACAGAGCTTTCACTAGCGGCACATTCACATCTTCTACTGTAAACATCTATGCTATGCATTAAATAACTTTAAAAATTCATCACACTGTTCACGTCTGCATTCAAAGTTGCATATTATCATCATAACACTTAGCACAAATTTTGACACAATAATCCAAGGTGAGATGTAATATATATTCTAATTCTCTGATAACACTTATTGTATTCAATTTGAATACATCATTAAATAATCCAAGCTGATGTAATCCATATTTTGATTCCAGTAACACTTTTATTTTATTCTATTTGAACTGATCACAATGTAGCCTCGGTTATCCAGGCTCTGTGAGGTTGCAGGACTAACCCCTCAACTCTGCCTGGGAAATTAATGGGTTGCTCTTGTAACCACCAGGGAAGCCTTACCCCAGATTAGGTTAGAGACGCTGATTGGTTCTCAGGCCGAATTTGAAATAACCAATTAAATAACGATATTTTTAACAGATAAAAAAATGCTGTATTATAAAAAATATTCAAAATTAAACTTATACTAACACAAAATAAATAGAAATAAAAATTTCCAGTTATTTATAAAATAGATATTACGGCAGGATTAAACAGTATCCGTGAGATGGCAGCATTGTTTAGCCCCACACGGATAATATTCAAAAGCTCAGCAGCCGACCAACAGTCGGTTAAGCGAGATTAATCACACTGTAAAGCCATGCTGGCTATTACATAACAATTACACAATTTTAAGGGGACAATGGTTGTGGAGTTCTGTTTTAGTCAGTTTTAGTCAATTTTAATGGCAGCTGCCTAAATAAAGAGTGTGTACATTAAACTGGACACTGTGGGGGGACTCACCTGGGAAGGAGCAAAGATGAGACAGGCGTCTGTGTGGAAGCTCCGGTCAATGAAGTCCTCCGCTCCACGACGCAACTGGTCTGTCTCCAACACATCCGGACATCGCGTCTGTGCAACATCGCATAAAGATATGGCCAAGAGGTTAATTTTATGAGTAGCTAAAGAAAGAGATACATAAGTTAAAGTAATTTCACAGGGACAACATAGATAATTAATAATTTTTACATAAATATGTGAACATCAATACTGAAAATTAATATAAAGTCACAATTATATATATATGTTTATATAGTGTTTATATATACATGCATGTATATATAATATATATATATATATATATATATATATATATATATATATATATATATATATATATATATACAGGTCTTGCCACCGAGTTATGCACCCTACTGTGTCATGCTAAAAGACAACAATATCCTGGCGAAAATTTGGAAGAATTCACTTTTAATTTTGTATAAATTAAGCTAAATTACCAGTTGAATACTGGCATATGAAATATTGTATACACATGCATATGTGTTTACATATACACACACACACACACACATATATCTGTGTGTTCATACTTCATATAAACACACACACACACACACACACACACACACACACACACACACACACACACACACACACACACACACACACACACACACACACACACACACACACACACACACACACACACACACACACACACACACACACACACACACACACACACACACACACACACACACACACACACACACACACACACACACACACACACACACACACACACACACACACACACACACACACACACACACACACATGCCAGTATTCAACTACTAATTCACCCTAATATATATCAAATTAAAAGTGAATTCTTCCCAGATTTCAGCAGCATATATTGACTTTTGCATCACACATCAGGGTGCGTAACTCAGTGATTGGACCACCTCACTGTCAATCATGATGACACGGGGACTTCACTACCTTGATATCGATGAAGAGTCCCTCGAGTGGCCTGAGAGGGCCGTGCACTGTCAGGTGGTAGTGGAGCTCATGCATGAGGAGCAGCTCCTGGCTCAGGATCATCTCGGCCATCTCCTCTCGCTTGCTCTTCACATTCGCCACAAACTGTAGGATCGACACGTTGAACTCCTCCACCTTACACGCCAGGTACACACACGTGTAGCTGTGGGACACAGGTAAGTGTGTAGTTGCTGGGACACAGGTAAATGTGTAGTTGCTGGGACACAGGTAAATGTGTAGTTGCTGGGACACAGGTAAATGTGTAGTTGCTGGGACACAGGTAAACGTGTAGTTGCTGGGACACAGGTAAATGTATAGCTGTTGGGACACAGGTAAATGTGTAGATGCTGGGACACAGGTAAATGTGTAGTTGTTGGGACACAGGTAAATGTGTAGCTGTTGAGACATAGGTAAATGTGTAGTTGTTGGGACACACGTAATGTGTAGTTGTTGGGACACAGGTAAATGTGTAGCTGTTGGGACGCAGGTACATGTGTAGTTGCTGGAACACGGGTAAATGTGTAGTTGCTGGGACACAGGTAAATGTGTAGTTGCTGGGGCACAGGTAAATGTGTAGCTATTGGGACACAGGTATATGTGTAACTGTTGGGACACATGTAAATGTGTAGCTATTGGGACACAGGTAAACGTGTACTTGTTGGGACGCAGGTAAACGTGTAGCTGTTGGGACACAGGTAAATGTGTAGTTGATAGGACACGGGTAAATGTATAGTTGATAGGACACAGGTAAATGTATAGCTGTTGGGAGTTGGGACACAGGTAAATGTGTAGATGCTGGGAAACAGGAAAATGTGTACTTGCTGGGACACAGGTAAATGTGTAGTTTTTGGGACACAGGTAAATGTGTAGCTGTTGGAACACAGGTAAATGTGTGGCTGTTGGGACATGGGTAAATGTGTAGGTGTTGGGACACAGGTAAATGTGTAGGTGCCGGGACACAGGTAAATGTGTAGTTGCTGGGACACAGGTATATGTGTAGCTGTTGGGGTGCAGGTAAATGTGTAGTTGCTGGGACACAAGTAAATGTGTAGTTGTTGGGACACAGGTAAATGTGTAGTTGTTGGGACACAGGTAAATGTGTAGTTGTTGGGACACAGGTAAATGTGTAGTTGTTTGGAGAAGGGTAAATATGTATAGCTACTGGGACACAGGTAAACATATGTAGCTGTTGGGACTCCTGAATGCAGATGCATTAAAATCAATCAAAACAATCTATGATGTTGAATTAGTTACCCAATCAAATGGATCATTGCTCATTTGATTGGGTAACTAGCAAAAGTGTGTACTGCGTTATGTCATAATACTGTATAAAGCAAGACCACTTGCAAAACATTGACTGAATCAAGTAAAATACAAATTAATAGAAGTTTGTCCAAAGATTTTACAGAAATTAACCATAAAGTGACTTACACAATATCTTCTGGGTGGAAGTTCATGACCGAATTGTGCAGGTAAAACCTCTTCAAGTACATCATCGCTGTTCCCTAAAAATCAATGACATCCGTCATTACAAGTAACTCATTGAGTCATCATTAACAAACACATATGCTGTTGTGAAGTCTTAAAATGTGTGAGACTACATTAAAAGTGGCCATAAGATGGTTATGAAACAAATATTGCATTTTGCAGGTAAAACCACTTCAAATATATCATTGCTGTTTCATATATATCAGCTACATGCTCAAGCAACATTTATAATAAATCAAATTATCATTAATGTAATGATGTGTTTAAACACATGGGACACTGCATTAAAAGTGGTCATTAGATGGTTATGACAAATGCCAAAATTAACATTCATTATCGCTTTGTAATAAATACAAATACATAGACATTACCATGCGAATTATATATTTTGTGATTTGACAGTGCCGAAATTCATTCCACTACTGTAAGTGTTATACACACCAATACATATCTTGGCATCGTTGGCTGAAACCCATTGCAGAATTCCTTCAGAACGTACTCATAATGTCTGCGAATCTTTGTTTCTTCTGCAGCACTCAAGAAGAACTCTGTCCTCGAAACCTCCTACAATGTAATTCGTCAGTAGTTTAAATGGATGTAGTAAACATACCACAGATACATCAGTACTGATTTATTCAAAATGTTCTACTTGGGAGCATCATCATCATAATTATTGTGCATCCATAGTGTCTCGTGACTGTGCAAAGGCCTCAGCATTCTGTGTCCAGATATGTCTGTCTTGGGCTATCCTCTTCTCAGATAATGTCTTTCCAGTACATGTCTAGTTCGCCTCTCCGTCGTCTCAATGCTCTTGCTGAATCTACCTTTCCTACATGTTATCTATCTTAGATATGCACGTCCACCACTGAAACTTATAGCTTATGCTACTTAAGCCTTATTAGAAGTTAACAGATGCAGTGATGTGATTTTTATGCACATTGAGCTTCTGTTTGAAATGATATGGCATTTCTGTTTTGAGAACACCTGTACCGTTGTAGTAAAATAATATCAACCAGATCATGCCAGTCAAATTTATTATAAACATAATTAAACAATATTATTCTTACATTATATTCGCTTCCATACTTCTCAACAAACTGTTGGTTGGCTTCTATTCGAAGTCTGTTAAGTTCTGCTGTGCCGGAGAACGTCCAGAATTTCAGCTGTGTGCTGGTCGGAAACATCTTCTCTGTAAACGAAACAATTAGAATAACTGTATCAGTTCTACAATGCATCATAGTGTGCCCTACAGTATTGGTGTTGGAAGTGTGATGCAGTGGTTAAAATAATGGTTAGAATGCTGGACTGTTGATCAAAGGAACTAGGGTTCAAACCTGGCATGTGTCATTTGGTACTTGGAAGTTCTAGATATAATTTCCTGAATTGACATGAGTGGTGCACACCAGGCAAGGTAGAAAATGTTGTACGACCAATTAATGGTGTTAATCGTTTGATTTCTACAGGTTTTCCAAAACATGCTGACATCATTAAATGTGTCTCACCCAATATGTATAATTGTGACATTACTGCCTAGGGTTTCCATTATAAAACCTGTAAACATAGGTATAGGCATAGGTCAGGACTGTATATCAAAACTTTATAAATATTGAATGGAATCGAATACTCAGTGGCTTCAAATTCGATTAGAATACTGAACGGTGTCGAGATGCCTTGCCGGGACACAGCGACATCCCATAGCCATGGACACAAGTTTGAGCTGTGCATCGCATATGATCTAACCATGAAAACAACTTCTTACAGCCACCAAACTCATATCTTATATACATAAACACACACTAGGTAACAAAATAAAATCATATAAATTCATGTAAAGAATAAAATTTATAAAACAAACCCGTGCAAACCTGGACATGATCTATGGCGGCTACGTGTACATAGCTTGCTGATTACCATAACATGAGTAATTTATCATAGGCGTTGCTACATAAATGACATAAAAAAATCCAGTTTTTATGCTAACGCTAACCTTAACCCCAACTAATCCTAAGCTAACTTTAATTACCGGGAGGTAATCCTAAACTTACCCTAAGCCCTAACCTTAACCCGACACTGCTAACAAAAGATCCCACCTCACAACACCGATATTACAGTAAGCATCGAGCTACGCATAGCCACTCAGAATTTTGAATCGAATAGCGGAAAAAGGCTTCAATATTAGAAATTTCGAATACGAGTCAAATGTTTTCTCATCCTTAATGGTGTTACTGGCTAGATTCTTCTTTGTTATATCAAAGGTATTGGATGTATCAAAGGGATCAAGCATATCAGAGTTATCGGTGGTATCAAAAGGTTGACGATACCAAAGTTTAATCTACTGTATCGCGATACAATGAAGCATTATCAATGTTAGTTGTCAATTAATCAAACTTTCGCAAGTATTACGTATTTACGAGTTGATACTTTGATATACTGAGTATTAAATGATGATGATGATATAATATATTTATTCAGGATGGCTCAGCTAAATACAGTGCACATTAAAATATACACTAGATTTCTTTTCAGTGAGGTCCTCATACACACAATCGTACAGTCATGCAATATAAGAAAATATAAAATAAATATAAAGAATATAAAAAATGTAAAATATATGACGTAACAGACATAAGATATAAATTAAGTTAAAACATAAAATCTACATTAAGATAAAACATGGTATGACTCCTAGTTAAGTTGCCAACAACACAGTTTGTTGAAGTACTCTATATAAGGTGATTAAAACATGTCTTACATTTATCTTTGAACTCTTTGTAGCTTTGACTAGTTTTGACAGTGTTATTTAGAGTATTGAAAAGCACAGCGCCTTCGTAGCAGAAAAGATTCTTACCTGCATTGCAGGTGACACGTGGTATAAACAGATTACAGTTAGCATTTCTGGTCGAGTAGGAGTGAAAGTCTTTGGCACGTATACATTTGCCACGGAGATATGAGGGTACATCCCCCAGCAGGCATTTGCCAACCATTAACATTTTGTGTAGCTTTATTTTATTTTGGGATGTTAGCCATCCGAGTGAGCTATGCATGGTTGATATGTGAGTCCGCCGCCTACATCGTAGAATGACTCTGCACGCTTTGTTTTGTAGTTTTTGTATTCGTTTAAGATTACTTTGAGGTCCCTTGGACCACATGATGTCCCCGTAATCGATGATGGGGGCTATCATAGTTTTGAAGAGAGTGTTTGCGGTGGTTGTACAGATGAAAGGCCGAATTCGTGACTGCACACCGATGCGTTGCGATATTTTTTTACTGATGCAGTCTACATGTTTTTTCTAGTTTAGAGAAGGATCAAACCAAAGGCCCAGGTATTTGAAGCAACTGACTTGTTCCAAAGATTCCCCGTTAATGTTGAGTTTAAGTCCCCCCTCCCGTTTCGACAGATGTTGTTGAGTACCAAAGAGCATTGTTTTAGTTTTGTTTGCGTTCAGAGTCAATCTATTCACATTGAGCCACTTGCTGACGGTTTCTAAGTCATCATTCAATTGCATCTGGGTGTTTTCTATACATTTCCCAGAGACAAAGAATGCTGTATCATCTGCATACAGAACCACCTTACTGTGCTTAACCACGCTCGGTAGATCATTGATATACAGGGTGAATAGCAACGGCCCTAATACTGAATCAACCTTCTTAGATTAGAATCCAACCTGTGAGAAACACAAGCACTTAGCACTCTGGCAGTGACCGCACAATCAGTCGGTGACAGCATAGTTCCATAACATAAGAACCTGTAAGAATGGCCTATTATCGCCCAGGGTAACACCAATGTGTAGGGAAATTTACACGATGTGGCTAGAAATGTATGATGTTGCATGTGATAAAATGAAACATGGACCTACATATTAACTGTGTAAGATGTCCCACCAAATAACCATTACAAAAAGATTAAATTATAACAACACACGTAAGCCGCGGGAACGCGCTGGGTAACAACCCAAAGTGCCACGCCAAAACTGGGCGAAACGCTGCGAACGCCGTATACTTACGTGGTCTTTAGCGGTCTTTGGCGTCCACACAGCCCCTTCTGGAGCTAACATATGAGTGGTGCGGAGCGCAATGTTAAGGGTGCATGAACATAAAATTTAGAATAATAATAATACAATTAAAACGTACAAATAACGGCGCCCAAATAACTGTGTAAACAAGTGTAGTAATACCGGTAATTTGTGCGGATTAAAATCAGTCTCTGGATCTAACTAAAGAAAGCTAAGCCTAAAGTCTGGTGAGGTACCTGAGCTTTGAGCAACAAGGTGGGTTTGTTGGAACGGAGTCCTTGTTGGAAAGACTGGGTGTAGTGTCGGTATGCTTATGATTTCTGAGGGAGTAAGTTCCAGGTTCTTATGACTCTCGGGTAGAAAGAGTATGCACAAGCATTAATGCGTGCGTGGATTTGTATGTACTTTTGTTTCATGTATGTTGTTTCATGTATGGGAGCATACACGAAACAGCAATCCCATAAATGAAATCTCATAAAACCATAACATTTTAACCATAATATAATATATATGTACTAGTCAGTTAATAGAACATTGCCGATTGCTGGAAACAACTAGAAGAAGAAAATAACTAGGGCGAGATGTCAACGAGATAAATATTGTGATATATTCAATTACCAAAATTGGTGTGGTACTTCGTATTACAATTTTGTTCAAAGGTGGGCGTGGGCGTATTTTCTTCATACTATACTTCCTGAACTTCACCCGTTAGATGTACGTGCTCAGAGTCTACTAATCCGTACTATAATTGTTGCACTCGAAACGAGAAGGTGTTGTAATACCGTTTGATTTGAGATCAACAGAAAACAAAGATTGGTTCTGCAATATCGCCCACTTGCGTGTAATCCAAATCCAGTTATGTAATACTGTCCCAGGACCCAGGCTGATGCCCTGCACCAGCTGAGTCAGGGACAGTTGCTCACCGTATAGTTGCTCACCCAAATATTTTATTTAAGTATTTGGCATCAAACCAGCGACATAATTTTTTGAAAAAAAAATCATGTTTGCGTCTATGACTATGACTTTATATTAAATAGTTCCTTTTTTTTTAGTATTTGTATCTTCAAAACGACGCCACAACTTGTATTCAGTAAGATAACTTTTTGGAGATCAACTGTCCGCTAAGCAACCATCCCAACACTGACCATACAACCAAACTAACCATTAACAGCTACCGTGTATCACTCCTTGTTCAGTGTACAATGGTAGGGACCAGCAAAAAAATTAAGAATATATATACCAAGTTTATGATGGTGCATGTCGATTGTATGTATAATAGGTAACAAGATACCATTTACAGAATTACAATATCTTCATGCAGTCAAAACCTATGGCCCTTTTAACTTTAAAAAAATTATACAAAATTTGTGACCACTGCACAGCCTGCTGTTTAGCATACGTTCATATTCACTCATCAAAATTAAATAACACACCTAAAATTTTACAATTCACACGTTGGCATTCTCTGTCATCTTGGGTCTCAGAAAAATGTGATTTCACCGTCATATGATTAATACCAGGCTCTTAAAAGGAGTTTCCCTGGGCCTCCCCTCATGAGTAGAAAAGCCCAATGGACAAAATTTTCAACCGACCTACCCACGCGCCCCTAGCGGATTTGCCGGTCCCTAAATAAACTAACTATTAACAGCTACCGAATATCACTCCTTCTTGTTCAGTGTTCAATGGTAAACATGACTTTCTGTTGTGTCAGATGGCAAGTGCAGGAGATGAGGAACACACTTCGCCCGAGCAGGCAGAACTTGCCCTCCTGGAGGAGCTCTTCAAAGACAGATACACGGAGAATGATAAGGACTACATGACCTGTTTCAACACACCACTAGCAGCGCCACCCTGTGTTGACAACTGGTATGCCCGACCCAAACGGACATATGACTATTCAAGGTAGTGTTTAAAAAATTAACTTCATTTGAATCACTCCATTGATGGTTACATTAATTGACGTTAAAGTCTGTAATTAGTTATCTGAAAAAATTATGCAGTTCGTTTAACACAACTGCATGTTTTATTATAGAAAAAAATGGACTTTGATGCTAGATATACTATTCCAGAGATAGAGCAACTTTTGACATATCTTTTTTTAAACAAATCCTATCATGAAAATTTTTGCTAGTTTGTGGAATTATTTTATGATAACAAAATAAACCATTTGCATAAGTTAACTCAACGTAAATAGTTTATGTTAGATAGATATGTTCAATTCATTGTAATATGAATGTAAGGTGACAAAAGAAACAATTAAATTGACAAACTTAATCTGAATACTGGTGAATGTTTCCGACAGGGACCAACATCGTGGACACGACAACTATCGTGACCGTAACAACTATCGTGACCGTGACAACTATCATGGGCGCGACAACTATCATAGACGTGACAACTATCACGGTCATGACAACCGTCATGGACACGGCTCGCCCTACCAGGGACACCAGAACTGGCAGGACAGGAGGTCACATGGTCACCAGGACAGCTACAACAGGGACAGGCGTGATCGTGATCGGGTGTCCTATGCCGGACAGAGGAGCCAGGATCAGAGATATAAACCTTACTAATGTAACAGGGAATGTGTGACCACTGTCATTTCAACTAACGAATGTGATTCTAGGTATAGCCATTACTAATCACTTCTTCAGCAATGGCTGGTGTGTTAAACTAAACAAACCAAACTAAACGAAACTAAAAAATTTGTTTAACCAAGATAGAAAATGTTTTGTCATTTCAGCTAACAAAGGTGATTCTAGGTATAGCCATTACTAATCGCTTCCTCAGCGATGGCTGGTGCGTTCAACTAAACTAAACTATTTCTTAACTAAGATTTAAATGTTTTGTCATTTCAGCTAACAAATGTGATTCTAGGTATAGCCATTACTAATCGCTTCCTCGGCGATGGCTGGTGTGTTAAACTAAACTTAACTATTTTTTAACCAAGATTGAAAATGTTTTGTCATTTCAGCTAACAAATGTGATTCTAGGTATAGCCATTACTAATCGCTTTCTCAGCGATGGCTGGTGTATTTACTAAACTGAACTATTTCTTAACGAAGATTGAAAATGTTTTGTTCTCATATGACAAATTCTGGAGTATAAATTTATAATGACGGGATTGTAAAATATATTCATATTTCAAGAAATGTTTGTGTACCGCTGTTTTTTGTAGTTTTCGTGGCCTACTAGTCAGCTCTCGTATTATATGGTCATGATTAGTATAATTGGTGATGACATATAATATGAAAGTTGATCATACTGCTGCTGAATATTCAATATTACATTACAGTATTGTACTATATACGAACAAAATATGATTATTATCATGGCGATTAATTTTTATTTCATAATAAAATCTTCATATGAAAAATATGTTTTGGTTTGTGATGAACACTGGCACAAGTCTGATATACAACACACAATGATGATGTCTAGAATATTCAGTGGAAGATGAATTTCATTAAGTATATGCATAAAACAATGACATCCCAGCACTGGACTTGCTCCTCATGAATATACTACAAAGATACAGACATGAAAGGCAATAAAAGCTGGGCTAAAAAGTGGGTGTACAGCCAGTGTCAAAAGCAATCAGCAGTTTATGTGAGAAACTTGACATTAACTCGAAATCCGAAAACGAAAAAAAATGTTGCTCGAAATCAGCATACAGTTGATGCTGGATCATAATTGCCTTGTCAGTCACCAGTTCGAAAGTTATTCTGGTTCCTTAGTGTTCGAGTTAATGAGATGTTACCACACTACCAAACTGACACAATGTCCTCATTTCTACTGATCTCATGACCCAAGTAAAATGAGGACACCCCAGATGTATTTTTAAAACATAAAAATAATTTGCTTAAAGTTAGCCCAGCAGACTTAAATAGTTATAAGAATACTGTCAAACATGATTTCATATTTTATATTTAAAACTGGTTCATACGCAATAACCGTCTCTTCAGGTGCTAACAATTAGTCTAAAAGAGAAGGTAAGTTTTGCAGGGTGTTTGGTTCTAGAGAGGGGATTATTGTAGCAATATATATATATTTTGATGTGGATTTAACTTTGTAAAATATTGTTACATATTGGGTTTCCAGGACAACATTTTGGACCAATTAAAATACTGTAAGAAAACCTCAAAGAAACTACGTGGACGGAAATAAATACAATAAATATATACAAATTCAAATATACCTGTAAACAATACAATACGCTCTTCTACTGGCACTAGATTATATTTTGTAACAAAATTAAAGAAACAGCTCTTTCATATAACTATACTGCTTGTCTACATTCACTCGAGTACAACACGAATGTATCACAGAAACTTGCACTGGACGAGATGTCCAAGGTCTGACGTCTACACATTGTCAATGTGGTACAGTTTGACCGGTGGCGCCGCCGGCACCTGGGTGTGTCTTCCTGTCGCTGGTTTGAATGCTCTGTCCGACGCGTCGGGTGCGTCACCACTGCAGTGACGACTTGACACGGCTGTCGGATGACACAACAGTGTGTGGTGCCTTGACGGTTGTGCGGCTCCCTCGACAGGAAGAAAGCTGTGTCGCTGGTAGTCACCTGCCGCGTCAGCTTGTCGGACGTGTCGAATAGTGGCGTGTCTGTCGCTCTGACCTGCAGTGGTGGCCAGTGTCGTGTGTCGGACAAGGTCGGGCGACGCAGACAACGTAACTGACGTGGCAGCGTCACCATGACGGTTCACAGAGTCCAGCCGCTCGGCTGGAGGGTTGTACCTTCGTGGCTTCTCGTCAAGGTTTCGGAAGAGCGTCTTCGACGACAGATGCGTGTTGGCGTCGTCAAGGAGGTGTGGCACGGACTTGGAGCGCAATGACAGGGCACCGGCAGATTGCGTCAAATTGGTTGTCTTCCGCAATGATGTGTACCTGTAGGTGGAGCCACTTACTGGAGACTTCCTACTTAGTCCTGTCGACTTGCCTGTTTTTCTTTCGGCCGGACGGTTGTCCTGGGACAGTGCATATCCATGAGTATCACTGCCGTGGAGCATGCCAACTACGTTAGTAGCCGTAGATATCCCTGAAGGATGTTCTCTGCCCGAGGAATGGCCTTGCTCGTGTGATGTCATCTTGTCTGTCGTGTGTGTGTTGTCGTGATACCCGTTTGTATCTCTTGCGGCTGGGTCTAATCCCGACTGGAAGTAGAGTCCATCTGAATCCCGAGCCCCTTCTCCCTGAGGCTGAAGGATCGCCCTGTTTGCCAACTCCCATGATGCAATAGAGGAATGAAGGATTGAGGACAGAGATTTCGTCCGTTGCATGCTAGCCTCGGATTCAACGTGCTTGTGCTTGCTGCCATGGTGCCTACTACCGACGCGGTGACTGTAGTCAGAGTCGAGATCATCTGGTGTTACGCTACGTCGACTCATGTGCTTCACAGAACTCTCGGTCACACAGAGTCGGTCACGGCCTCGTGCAGAGTCCAGATCATCCGGTGTCCGTGATTTCACGTCTCTATGTCTGAGAGAATCCAAGTCATCCGGTGTCCGTGATTTCATGTCTCTACGTCTGACTGAATCCAAGTCATCTGGTGTCCGTGATTTCACGTCCCTGCGTCTGACAGAATCCAAGTCATCTGGTGTTCGTGAATTCATGTCTCTACGTCTGACCGAATCCAAGTCATCTGGTGTCCGTGATTTCATATCTCTACGTCTGACCGAATCCAAATCATCTGGTGTGCGTGAATTTATGTCTCTACGTCTGACAGAATCCAAATCATCTGGTGTCCGTGATTTCATGTCTCTACGTCTGACCGAATCCAAGTCATCCGGTGTGCGTGAATTCACGTCCCGACGTCTGACAGAATCCAAGTCATCTGGTGTCCGTGAATTTACGACTCTACGTCTCACAGAATCCAGATCATCTGGTGTCCGTGATTTCGTATTTTTGCCGGTTACGTAATCCAGATCGTCCGGTGTCCGTGCGTGTAGTTGTCTTTGTATTTCCGAGTCCAGGTCGTCGGGTGTCCTTGCCGTGAGTTCTCTACGTATGACGGCATCGACGTCGTCAAAGGTTCTCGAGTGCAGCTCTCTATTTCTTGCCAAGTCGAGATCGTCAGGCGTCCTGTAATGCAGGTCTCGGTGTCTCCCAGAATCAAGGTCATCAGGGGTCACACACTGCCTCGTCGAAGATGGTTTTGACCCCGACTTGCCATGTGACCTCACTGACACCGTTCTCAGGTCACGAGGGGTCGTCTCTGGCGTGTTGTCAACCGACGTCATCGGTGTCGTACTGGTGCTGCTGCCTAGCGGCAAATTGTTGAGTGAGCGTTCAATCACGGCAAGCTTCTGCTGCTTTGAGGTGCTACAAACAGAAAATGGGGTTAAAGGTCATATTTACTTATAATGGCTGCAGTAATAATAGACGGGGATTTGTCGACAAAATGTAATAATTTTATTCCTAAACTGTATACTGATGATGTCAACATAATAGATCTTGGAAAGGAAATATTACCTTATGACAATCTGGTGTCCTGCTTTGTAAATGTCAACGTTTTACTAAAATATACCTATAGGCCTATGTTTTGCAAAAGAGACATATATTATTTCACTGATCACAATCAATTTTACTTGTTTTCGTTCACACTGAATGTGAACTAAAAATACAAATGTATAAAAAATTAAAAATAAGTAGTGGACAAAGTTTCATGTATTTCCATGAACATTGTCCCACTTTTACATGAACCCACATTTACATTGTGATTATAAAATTATGTGACGACTTTGATAACATAAGTGACACACATTGATAATCAGCAATGTTGCAAGTCTTTTACATTATATTCTTTGAGGTGACAGAGAATGGAACACTGTGTACAGTTGTGAGGACAATAACAACAAAATAACAACAGTCGGTTATGTACCAGTCGTATTCTTTCTCGAGGAGCTTTGACAGCGAGTTGATGTAGTAGCGTCGCAGTCGCTTGGCCGTCATCTCTCTCTCCTTCTCCATCTCCCGTCTCAGTCGCGCCGTCGTCCGCTCGCTCGAGTCAGACACGTGTCTCAGCACGTCCTCTGTCATGGACAGACAGGTTTAATTAATGCTCAGTAATTATTCCTAATGCCTACTGGATGAAATAATTACTTATTAAAAAAAGGCAAGTTCTTATATAGTGTGGTATCCAGTCCTCAGAACCCTTCAAAGCGCTTTACACTTTACGTCCCTGACAGACCTGTTCACTCAGACACCATCTCGGCTTCTCTGGGAAGCATCCAGCCATATGCTACAATTAATGCGCGAAGGCTGCTCGTACACATATCCACCACTGTCTAAAGCCAGGTACTCATTTATTCAGTGAACTGGAGCAATGTAGAGTGAAAAAACTTGCCCAAGGTTTTAACACTGCAGTCAGGATTCGAACCCGGGTTCTCGTAGTCGAGAGTCCGAAGCTCTACCCCTGAGCCATTGTGCTCTACCGAATTTATTTTTACACTCATATCCAGAATAAAACTGTCTTCAAAAATGTTGACAATAAAGTTATGTGACTAACAAAATGATTAATACAGCTAAAAAAAATGTGCACAACAACTTGTTATTTCATCCAACAGATCTGCAAACCTAACCTAAGACTATATTAGTATAAAGGTTACATCACACAAAATGTCACATAATCACTAACGGTCTCAACTGATGAGATTTAGGTTGATGACAGCTGTAATGGCAGCTGCTTCAGTGACTTTGACAAGAAGGCAGAGTTTCTGACATTGCCTGACAGTGCCTACTCACCTCTGATCTTGCTGATGGCCTCCAGGTACTGTTGGTGAAGTGCCTGGAGAGCTGTCAACTCCACCAGCTCTGTGTCGGTCTACAAGTAAAGGACGGCTGTCACAACCAAACTGTGTCCTGCTTCTACTAGGACAACTGAGGCTCACATCACAACAGAGGCTGGTTGATTTGTGTGAATGTGGTGTCATGATAAAAAGGAGGTGTAATTGAATGTCAAAAAAGTTAAAAGAACTGTAGTTTTAAGATTTTATGTTATCCAGTTTGTGACGTGGAAAATTATTATTTGGCTAATTGGCTGAATGTGTTAACGGTGCCTAAACCTACCTGTGTGTTTGTGTGCGGATGTGTGTGCATGCATGTTCTGTGGGGATATCAGTACCTTCCGTTATATGAGTGCATTGGTGGTGGTCAAACTTTGGTGGGTGTGTTTGTGACCATACCTGTGTGTTGGTGGGTGTTTGTGGCCATCCATGTGTGTTGGTGGGTGTGTTTGTGGCCATCCATGTGTGTTGGTGGGTTGTGTGTTTGTGGCCATCCCTGTGTATTGGTGGGTGTGTTTGTGGCCATCCCTGTGTATTGGGTGTGTTTGTGGCCATAACTATGCGTTAGTGGTCTGTATGCTGGTTGGTGTGTTAGTAGTTGTCCCTGTGTATTGGGTGGGTGTGTCGATGGCAATCTCTGTGTGTTGGCCGTTGGGTGGGCATGTTAGTGGCTATAGCTGCGTGTTGGGTGGGTGTGGTGGTGAGCACCCATGTGTGTGTGTTTGGTAGGTGTGTTAGTGGCTGTGTGTATGTGTTAATGGCCATACCTGTGTATTAGGTAGGTGTGTAAGTGATGGTACCTGTGTGATGGGTAGGAATATTAATGGCTGTACTTGTGTGTTGTGTAGGCATGTGAGTGACTGTACCTGTGTTGGTGTGTGTGCCATGTGTCTCTTCTGTCGACTGATCACCTCATCCAGCTCCTCCCTCAACATCCTCTTCTCCTCGTCGTACTCCGTCCGCATCGCCTTCAGCGCCGCGGCATGACTCTCCCGCAACTCCTCCATCTTCGCCGTAATCGCGCCGACAGCGTCGGCGTGTTCGCGCTCCAGCGCCTCCGTGTTTGCGGCGAGCGCCTTCCTCGACTTCGAGTCCATGTACTTGATGCACTTCTCGAGCTTGCGGATCTTGTCGGTGAGCGCCGCCTGCCGCTGGCGGTGCGACTCGATGGCCGCCGCCAGCTCCTTGTTCTTCCTCTTGTGCTCCTCCATTGCGTCCTGCCTCTGTTTCCGCACACACTCCAACTGGGTCTCCACCTCTCCCAGTCTCAGCCGGTCTGTCTCCCTCTTCCCCACGCAACCCTCGAGGGTGAGGGTCTTCTCCTTGAGGCTTCCCTCGCACGCCCTCAGGCTCTTCTCCGCCGTCTGTAGCTTGGCGGAGAGGCTTGCGACGAGAGCGCCGTGACTCGACTCGAGCTCCGTGAGTCGGGTGCTCACCGCGCTCAGTTGAGTCTGGAGCTCGCAGTTGTCGTCGCTCAGACTCTGCACGTGCTGGGAGTAGGAGTCGTTGAGCTGAGCGCGGAGTTTCTCCAGCTCCTCCTGAAGAGTCTCCCAGTGCTGCTCGTTGAGCTGCGAGTGCAGTTTCGCCACCTCCGCCTCCAGGTGGCTGTCGGCGTTCTCGAGGAGCTCGTCACGTTGGCGAAGCTCGGCGAGGAACTCGCTGCGTTCCGCCTCCCACTGCTGCTCCTTGAGGAGCAGTGCTGCCACCTGCTGGTCCGTGGCAGATGTGTCTTTCTGCAGTGCACAAGTTCTAATATAAGGGTTTGTATTGAACACATCAGATAAAATGTCTGAATATATGATTTATATAATTTACATACAAAGGTTTACTAGTGTACATCTTAGACCAAAATTTGATTTGATTTATATAAATTTATATAATTTACATTTATATTTATTAATACATTTATTATATGTCTTGTACAGCGCATCGATCCGCCATGCAGGAATTAGCGCCATATAAAAGCATTTTATTATTATTATTAATAATTTTTTCCAGACAATATGCATGGTATTAAGTATACATATAGCTGTGTGTAGTTTTTGAAGATTATGTTCATTTAGAAAGATGACATGTCAAGATTTCTTCTGGAAATGACTGTCGAAAAACATAAAATGTGTTTTTTTACTAATAAAATAGACCCTAGATATGAGTGTGTTTTTAGGTAGACAAAATGACTATTTAGGAAGACCGTGTGAGTATTTTGGAACACAGAGGAAGCATATTTATGGGGTATTTAGGTAGGGGTGTATGGGTATTTATATAAACAAAAATGTGGGTATTTAGCATATCTATTTATGAAGACAAAGTGTGGTATTTATGAAGACAAAGTGTGGTATTTATGAAGACAAAGTGTGGTATTTATGAAGACAAAGTTTGGTATTTATGAAGACAAAGTGTGGTTTTTATGAAGACAAAGCGTGGTATTTATGAACATAAAGTGTGGATATTTATGAAGACAAAGTGTGGATATTTAGGAAGAGAAAGCACGCACATCGTTCCATCGAGCACGAGCTTCATCAAGGGCCTTTGTAAGACTCTCGCGATACGACCGCTGCAGCGCTTCCTTCTCAACCTCGTGCTGCCTGGTGGCGGCCTCTAGCTGCTCCTGCCAGTACCGCTCAAGTTCGGTCTTCTCCTGGATGGATCAAGTCAAATATGCCTTGTATGAAGATGGCACCACAAACAATTGTGATCAGACCAGGTGCTTTAGGGAGTGTCACAAGAAGCCGTCATGTACAGATGCTTAAAGATGCTGTCATAAGAAGATGAATTAAGGAGAATGTGTTTTATTCGTCACCAAATATTTCAAATAATATATAAAATACACCCGTGACAAAAATTTTAATAATGCAAAGATAATTATAAGCTTATGGTGACCATGGTATACTGTATGATAAAGGGCAGGAGGCTCCTTTAAGACTGTGGTAGTTGCTATCAAGGAACCACCACCACCATAAGTCTTAGTGAACTATTTTCAAATGGTAATCCAATTCTCTACTGCACGACTACAACTCCCTGCTGCTTTGACCAAGACTGACCAGGACTGACCGTAGCAGTGCCTGTCCTCACCTGTTGCCAGAGTTTGTGCTGCTGCATGCTCTGACTCTGAGCCTCTCTCAGACGCTCCAACTCTGCCTCATGTGTCTTCACAAGACTCGCCTACCAACACACACAGTGCACAGTACAGTCTACACGTCTACAAACACTCCATCATAGTAGTCCATACATGCCTACCAACACACCATCATAGTACAGTCTACACGTCTACCTACACACCATCACAGTACAGTCTACACACATCTACCAACACTCTATCACAGTACAGTCTACACATGTCTACCAAAACACCATCATAGTACTCTCTACACATGTATACCAACACTCCATCAAAGTACAGTATACTCATGTATACCAACACACCATCACAGTACAGTCCGCACATGTACACGAAGACACTATCTTAGTACAGTTTACACATGATTATCGACACATCATTACAGTACAGTCTATACACAGCTACCAACACACCATCATAGAACAGTCTACATAAATCTACCAACACCCCAGTAAAGTAACCAGTGACAAAAACCTCGTGTGACAACAAACAATGAACCTGACGCTCAGAGACAAAGTGCAGTGAGGGAGTGTGAAAGGGAACTGACCTTCTCGCGTGAGAACTCCTGCCTGGCTGCCCGCAGCGCACTGGACAGAGTGTCCGAGTGGTCAGCCACAAACTGCTGGTAGTCCCTCTTGCACTCGTCCCTCAGCTCCTCTATGGCCTTCTGTCGCTCCGAGTCCTTGCTCTGGATGAGCTGGCATCGCTCCTCCTTCCACTGGGCGAGGCGGGAAGACAGCTCCCTTTCTGCGGCAGCCTTCTCCCTCTTCCCTGCCTCCAACTCCTGATGGAACACAGAACAGGATGACAATGGATATCACAATTTTTTTTGAAGATTATGTGTATTTAGGATAACAATGTGTGTGTATTTAGGATAACAATGTGTGTGTATTTAGCAAGCAAAGTGTGTAAGCTTTGTTGTAAGAATTTAGAATTAGGTTGACATGACAGAATAAAGTAGTAAAATTGACTTTCTGCAAACAGTACTGATTTAGATGGCAAGCTGTCAATCTGAAGTACCTAGAAACGCCTGATGATTTTTGTACATCAATGACATCACTTTTATCTCTACATCAGCTGATTACACCAAATATCAGCGACACTGTTTGACATCAACCAAACCAGCTGCCGACATAAAACACCTCAGTGTGAAATGTGAATATGACAACCTAATCAATCTGTAGGACATTACCCAGAAGTTGGGGTTACCATAAAACGAACGAACGAACGAACGAACGAACGAACGAACGAACGAACGAACGAACGACCGAACGACCGAACGACCGAACGACCGAACGAACGAACGAACGAACGAACGAACGAACGAACGAACGAACGAACGAACGAACGAACGAACGAACGAACGAACGAACGAACGAACGAACGAACGAACGAACGAACGAACGAACGAACGAACGAACGAACGAACGAACGAACGAACGAACGAACGAACGAACGAACGAACGACCGACCGAACGAACGACCGACCGAACGAACGACCGAACGACCGAACGAACGACCGAACGACCAACCGACCAACCAACCAACCAACCAACCAACTAACCTGTGTGAGACTTGCGACGGTGTCAGTCAACGCCTTCATCCGTCGCTCGACATCTGCACCAGCCCGTGCTGCCCCCTGGTGGCTCACAGCTGCCTCGACCTCTGCCCTGTGTTTCTCCTCGAGCCTGGCGATGGCCTCCTTCAGCTCCGTGTCCCTCCAGTGCTCCCTGGCGGCCTCCACAGCCTGCTCCAACTGCTCCGTCTCCCACGTCTGTCTCGCGTCGCGTAGAGCCGTCCTCAACTCATCCTCCTGCCACGACTGCCGCGCTCTCTTCATCGCCACAGCCAGTTCCGTGGTCAGCCAAACCTGCTTCTCTCTCGCCAGTAGTTCCTTGACCTCTGTGGTCAGCCAAATCTGCTTCTCTTTGGCCACAATTTCCTTGACCTCGGTTGTCAGCCAAATCTGTTTCTCTCTGGCCACCAACTCCTTGACCTCTGTCTGTAACCACGCTTCTTTCTCCTTTGCTAACAATTCTCTGAATTCTGTATTCATCCAGATTTCCTTCTCTTTGGCCAGCGTGTCTCTGAGAACTGTGCTCGACCAAAGATCTTTCTCTCTGGCGAAGTCTTCTTTCATCTGTCTCTCCTGAGACTTGATGGTCTCCAGCTGCTCCTGGAGCCAGCGTTCCTTCTCCGCCGCCAGGACCTGGAGACAGAGAGCAGGTGACTGAGAGGGGCAGAGATCATGATGCAGATGTACACATGGTGTCATACCCACAGGGGAGTCACAGAACATGTACAAGATATCAGATACGCATTTGATGTCAATTAACACATTCAATATAATAATAACTTTATTGTCTAATCATAGAGTGGAAATACATTTTGCACTTTGAGGGTTGCATAAAACACAATATTTAAGTCACATAATAATGCATGTATACAGTAAAATCAAGCATGTAAATATGTAAACGGTAGCTAATATAATATATATATATATATATATTGGAATAAATAAATATGCTAAAACAATATTATAATAATTTAAAAAAAAAAATTAATAAAGATGATAAAACAAAACTGCATTGGCAGCGGTAGAGACTGTGATAGGTTAACGATTACTTTTTTGCATTTTATGTAGAATCAGTATACATCATATGCCAAGTATGCATTTACAATCAACACCATGAAACAACAGTCCTAGACTGTGAGAGAAATATTATGTTGATAAATAAAATTTTCCAGTGTGTTTCCAGTGAGAAAAGTCGGACCTCAATCTACAATGATGATGGAATTAAAGAACCAGTTAAATAATTCAATAGGAGGTCCATCTGACCTTTGGTCCACCGTCCACTGTGTACACTGACCTCTTGTAAGACACAGTTGCGCCACGTCTCTCTCTCACTGGTCAGTCGACTCTTGACCTCTGTCTCAAGGGTTTCTCGACTCTCTGTCTGCCAGAATTGTTTCGCTGCAAACAGACGCCACTCAACTATACAGAAGCTAATAATTTATCAAACAACTCCTCCGAAACAATAAAGGGTGGTTTACTGATATTTTTACAAAGTACATTATATAAGACCAATCATAAAAACTATGATGCAATTTTGTGTATAACATTTTGTTTTAATATAGATAAGATTATCGTGTGAATTTAATCTTGCAATGAAATAAAAGTTCATGTCATAGCAGTTCAACACACATTGTCAAAGAACTGAACTGAAATAAGTCATGGTGAATATAAAAAACAGATAAATGCAAATATCAATTAGCTACACTAAATTAAAGCTAGTTAGGTCATGGTTCATTAAAAACTATTGAGAAATGACCAATGAAACTACACAGTTGTCTGGTGACTATCAACAAGATGTGAGTATTTGTCACTTCCTACCTTCATTGAGTCTTCTCGTGACCACCTCCTCCAGCTGGCCCTCCCACTCCCTCCTCGCCTCCCTCACAGCCTCCTCACGCACGGCCTCCTGCTCCCTCAGGCCCTCGGTACAGGCCTCCTGCACACACGGGGTCAAAGGTCAACTGTATATATAATTATTATATATATATATAAATATTTATATAATATTTATATATATATATAATATTTATATATATATATATATATATATATAATATATATATAATGTATATATAATATATATATTATATATATATATATTAAAAATATATATATGTTTTATATATATATGTAATATATAATATTTATATATATATAATATTTAGATATATAATATATATATAATATATATATATATTAAATATATATATATATGTATTATATATATATATGTAATATATATAATATTTATATATATAATATATATATATATATATTATATATATATATAAATATTATATATATTTATATTATATATATTTATATTATATATACATTATATATATAAATATTATATATATTTATATTATATATATTTATATTATATATATTTATATTATATATATTTATATTATATATATTTATATTATATATATTTATATTATATATACATTATATATATATATATATATATATATATATATATATATATATATAATGTATATATAATATAAATATATATATATAGATCAAGAACACATACAAGTTCACAGGTCAATAATACACAACCATGCACACACATGTACAGAGTCGTGTGCATACACACATGTTCACAGGTCAACCGTACACACACGTGCATGCGTACACATCAATGTCTCCTATGTATGTACAGTGTACATACATAGGTTCGTATGTCAACCACACATATAAATATGCACACTCACACACACTCACTCACTCACTCACTCACTCACTCACTCACTCACTCACTCACTCACTCACTCACTCACTCACTCACTCACTCACTCACTCACTCACTCACTCACTCACTCACTCACTCACTCACTCACTCACTCACTCACTCACTCACACATGGGGTGTGTGAGTGAGTGACATACGAACCTATATATGTACACTGTACAGGAGGCATTGACATGTATCTGCACAGGTTCATAGTCAGCTTCCCACACCAATGGCATTTTGAGCTAGAGAGACATAACATTATAATGGTTAAACTTCCTGGTTAAACCTCAAACGTCATAGATTTGGGCCAGGGGTTTCTTTGATCTTATGAATCAAGTTATTTGGAAAATGGAGAATTTACTAGAGATGTGTTGCAGTCTTCCTGTCAATTGTCAGCCGTGACTATCAGACTCACCTGTATGAGCTGGCCCTGTCTGTCCTGCTGTGTGTGTAGGTCGGCCTCAAGTCGGTCCTTCTGCTGACACATCTCCACGTAGAGCTGCTTCACCTCCAGCAGCTCTGTCTGGGCAGCCTCCAACTCAGCTCTAGACGGACACACAATCACTCAGACTCAGCTCTAGAACACACAATCACTCAGACTCAGCTCTAGACGAACACACAATCACTCTAACTCAGCTCTAGATGAACACACAATCACTCTAACTCAGCTCTAAATGAACACACAATCACTCTAACTCAGCTCTAAGTGAACATACAATCACTCTAACTCAGCTCTAGATGAACACACAATCACTCTAACTCAGATCTAAGTGAACACACAATCACTCTAACTCAGCTCTAGATGAACACACAATCACTCTAACTCAGTTCTAAACGAACACACATTCTATCTAATTCAGCTCTAAATGAACACACAATCACTCTAACTCAGCTCTAAACGAACACACAATCACTCTAACTCAGCTCTAAATGAACACACAATCACTCTAACTCAGCTCTAAACGAACACACAATCACTCTAACTCAGCTCTAAACAAACACACATTATATCTAATTCAGCTCTAAACAAACACAAAATCAGTCTATAACTCAGCTCTATTAAAACATAATGACTCTCAAACTCAGCTCTAAACAAACACAGATTTATCCTAACTCAGCACACAGATGCTATAACTCAGCTCTAAACAAATGCAGTTACTCTAACTCAGCTGATTCATAGTCATTGTATCACAGCTCTAAAGAAGTATGGAGACGGTAATGCAGCTCTAAGCGCAAACAAACAGTCCGAGTCTATAACCGAACTCTCGGCAAACACGTTGACATTAGATATCCGCTTTGAATCAATGACACAATATGTTGTTTCTAACACTCTTGGTAGCACTTATTGTCATCTTTCTATCTCCATGGCAGATCAACGCCATCCACATTATGCCTATTTCAATTACTTCTAACTCCATATGATAAAATATGATTACATAAAAAGTCAACAGTTTCAGTGACCATACCCAACTATTATCCAAATCATAAATTACCACTGACCTGAGTTGTTCCGTCACCTCTGTATGTGCTGCCACCTGTTGGTTGACCTCTGCAGTCAGCTGTGCCTGCAGCTCGTCCCGCAGCCTCTGTTTGGCGTGCTCATGATGCTGCAGGACTGTCTTCTGACAGCTGGCGGGAGACAAATAAATTAATTAGTTTTATTTATTTATTGGTTTATTTATTTTACTCATCGTCGTTAATTCTATATAATATTTAATTAACAGTTTTAATATGAATAATTTAACGTTTCTACTTTTTTATCTGAAAGTTAATTTTACAGTTGTATTTATTATTATTAATATTAGTTTTAACACATAATAAATAGCTTTATATTTGACTGTACAGCGCTTTGAGCATATTTGGATATTGCGCTTTATAAATAATAAATATTATTATTATTATTATTAAATAATAAACCCTCCAGTCAACGTGCCACTTCCTTTGTTGAAGATATTTCATCTCTACTTATTCATTGTTATCAGAAAGAAGATAATTACTGATCTGAGGTAATATTAGCAATGCATTGATACATAAAGAATACACACAATATGGTAGGTGACTAACTTTGGTAGCTGTATTGTTATGATATTCAACTGCCTAATTCATCCAACATATTTAGGTGAACAAAACATATTTATGTACCGCAGCACAACTCTGGTGCAAGGAGAGGAGAGCTGTATGCTTCAATATGAATACACTCTTACCTTTTATCATGTCTCTATGTACTACGAACTAGACTAAATTGAAACGCTCTAGAGCCTATCTCTACGTACTAAGCACTAAATTTATTCACACAGCTCTAGGGTCTGTCTCTCTCTGTACTAGGAAGTAGTTTGAGTCATACCGCTCTAGAGCCTCTCTCTCTATATACTGAGTACTAAACTGAGCTGTACTGCTCTATCTACGTTCTAAGCACTAAATGGAATCATACCGCTCCAGAGCCTCTCTCTTGTCCTCGTCGTACTCCTGTACCATGCTCGCCATACGTCGACTCAACTCCTGCTGCTGCTCACTCAAGCGTGACTCTCTGTCACGCAACGCCTCCAAGTCACTCACTGTCTCCTGCAGCACAAGAGGGCGCCACTGTCTGAACACGGGCGACAGACTCGATGGGACGTTAGAAGTACACATATATGGCTTACTTATGTAAGACTAACAAATCTGGTAGGTTAAATATGGCAGTTTGTACATATAAGTTAGTGGATTTTATTATAACTGTCTATTGATGAGTATATATTACATAGTAATATACACACACGCACACACTCACTCACAAACAAATGAACACACACACACACACACACACACACACACACACACACACTCACTCACTCACTCACTCACTCACTCACTCACACACACACTCACTCACTCACTCACTCACTCACTCACTCACACACACACACACACACACACACACACTCACTCACTCACACACACACACACTCACTCACTCACACTCACTCACTCACACACACACACTCACTCACTCACTCACTCACTCACTCTCACACACACACACACACTCACTCACACACACACACACACACACACACACACACACACACACACACATTCAGAAAAGTCACTTATGCATGAACATGTTTACACTTGCATACACATGCCTCCTACTTGACCACAGGTCAATGAGACACACCTGTAGTTGTTTGGTCAGAGCTTCGTTTTCTCTGGTCAGTTTCTCCAGGTCCTGCTGTAGCTTCTTGTCACCAGCGCCATTCTTCAGTTGACCATCCACGTCCTGTTTCCCCTGTGCAACAAGTGTGGAGGCATGAGTAAAACAGAAACATCAAATGATGCATAAAACTTTTTGTTGCACTATTAAATGGACAGTGTTGACGGACGTTGATGTTGAATTAAAATAACACATTTACAAAATGAACATGTTGATTTGTTAGAAAACATTATGTTCACTCACCATGTGTCATTTAGTTTTATGAAATCATTGAATGAACATTTGACTGGGTCAAATGAAATTTGATGCATAAAAGCTGGATATATATTCAACACATAGTATTTCCACTTTTGCAAATTATCCGATCTACCAATAAAGGAAGTAAATTGATGGATTGGCTATATTGAGTTTGACTCATTTTGACATTATGGTGATAATTCGCCTCCTCATCCTCTTCAACCTTTTCCAACACTGCTGATAATGGTTAATATGTTCTTGACATTACTAGGGTGGCAGTTTCCCTTTGAAAACATTATGTTTTAGTCATAAAGAAAACAATTTGGATATAGCATTTCAACAAAATATACAATAGAATTCCCCTAAGCTCTACACAGTTTACATCCACAGTTTATTGGACATTTCGCTAGGCAAAAGGTCATAATAATATGATGGAAATTTGGTAGAAGATTATACTGGAATGAAACACTAGCGATGTATTACAGCGGTGAGTTCTAATAAACACGTTGATTAACATCTGCGCTGGACTCACCTTAACCAGTGCCATCTCCCGCTGGACAGACTCCAGTTTGTCCGTGGCTGTCCTCAACTGGACCTTGGTGTGTTGGAGGTCGGAGGTCAACTGAGTGACCTGTTCCCTCTTGCCCCGGTACATGCCCAGACACCGCTCCAGCTCCACCTTCAGACTCGTCAGGGTCTGCTCCGTCGACAGATTCGGGGTCGACGACCTGGAGGGGTATTAATGACGTCATGAGGGGTACAGTGACGGGTACTAAGCACTAAAAAATGCACATTTTCAAAGCATATTACTGCTGACATTTTAAATATTCGATGACATTTTAGAAAATTTGTTTCAAATATTTCATCTGATCTGATATATATTGACATTTATATATGCCATCGTTTAGTATGTGTTTTGCATGTAAATAGAGTATTAATTAGTTTCCTTTATTTATTTATTTTACTTATCGTCATTAATTCTATATAATATTTAATTAACGGTTTTAATATGAATAATTTAACGTTTCTACATTTTTTTTCTGAAATTTATTATTATTAATATAAGTTTTAACACATAATAAATAGCTTTATATTTTATTGTACAGCGCTTTGAGCATATTCGGATATTGCGCTTTATAAATCATAAATATTATTATTATTACTGGTAGTTGTACTAAGTTGACACACATAAGTTGACAGACACATAAGGACACAATAATTTTGTGCACTGGCAAATGTTATAAAATATGACGACAGACTTAAGCAAAACTGTTGATAAAATATCTATCTTAATAATTGATATTGCTATATAAAGAAATGCATTTCTATTAAAATTTTCTAAACATTAATACTGCTGTAATATACCTCTGACTGGCTAGAACTGCCAGATATATAATGCAGACAAATGCCGTATAATTACTGTTATTATTTAAACCTAGAAGAATTAATGATATCATAAAACATTGTTGTTGTAAGTATACATATGTACTTTACTTTTTCACCATACAAAACAAAACATGTTCTCCCTTGTAGAAAGAACTGCATCAGTTTTGATATGTTTCCCAGTTACTGTAGAAAGATGTGGCTGACAGAGACAGAGACAGAGGCTGGAGTCTCACCGAGTGGCAGGGGAGGAGAGTTGGGGCGCGGTCTTGATGCCGAGCTGCATGTAGGAGTCATCGAAGTGGGGCGGGGTGGGGAAGGTGGCTCCCACGGGCAGGAACTGGGATGCCGACTCATACATCTGGATCTGTTCCTTCAACTCCTTGATCTCTGCCTGCAGATGACACATGACACCAACATGACACTGATGACACCGACATGACACTGATGACACATGATGCCGACATGACGCACAATTTTTCACTGATATGACACTGATGACATGTGACACCATCATGGTACTGATGACACAATACCAATGTCACTGACATGACACTGATGATATGTGACACTGACATGGTACTGATGACACAATACCAACACGTATTTGAAAAAGTATTTGAAAAGTGTTTGAAATATCAAATACTTTAGGAAAGTATTTAAATACAAATACTTTCAATTCCTAAATGTCAAATACAAATACTTTAAAAAAGTATTTAAATACTTTCAAATAGAAATACAAATGTATTTGACCCCATGTCTGCTGCTAACACTGACACAAGGTCTCACCTGTAGACTGGTGTTGAGGTCTTCTGCGATGCTTTTGCCGGCCACAGCCTCCTGTAGTTGTAGCCTCACACGACTCGCATCTTGACTGCTGCCTGAACACACACCACTCTCAACACCTCACTCCAAGACAGGGTCAGTGATTAACTGGACACACAGTAGCCTAAAAGTCTATGTATATATATATATATATATATATATATATATATATATATATATATATATATATATATATATATATATATATATATATATATATTAACATATAAAAATGTTATAGACCCACATATGCACAGCAAGTTAGAATTGTTCATTACCTAGATAGAAACATTTGAAGAATTTAAATTTGGATAGGGGTTTCAGTTTTCAGTTCATTTAAACATAAGTTATTTTCGACTTTTTTTAGACTATTACCCCCTCCCATTTTTAAATATGCACATATAAAAATTCTAGTGAAGACGTTTCCTCAATTTCACTTTAATTATTTCATTAAACTATTTTTACGAGATTTATCGGCTTTAAAAAACACTCAAGTCCTGAGACATAAATTATGCAAACGTGATATGGTGTTACTTAGAAATCATTCTCACAAAGGCAACATGTAACATTACATTACATTACTCTTGATGGTAAGTTAGTCACATTTAAAGTGCATCTAGACTCTAGATACAGTTAAACTTATAAGAAGTCAACAAGAAGAGATCAGAACAGACTGTGGTTGCAGATCAGTCTGAAAAACGCAATGGCTCGTCTAAATCAGAAAACAACCGTGTACGCATAAAAATAACAGAACAGAACTTTACCTGCTTCAAGTAGCTGCTGACACTGTCTCTGACTCTGTTCGACACTCTGAGTCAGTCGGTTGATGGTGTCAGCTCGGTCAAGTTGAGCCAACTCACTCGACTTTCTCAGGTCAGTGACCTGCCTCTTCAAGTAGTTCACTTCTTCCTCCTATCAACCATCAAACACTTCCTTCTAATAGACACATAAAAGCGACATGCTAAATAAAACAGACATTGAGACTTGACTGTTTTGTATTTCCATGTAACTCAGTTTATATATTTTTTAAGTTCACCACTGCAGGGTTCCTGAAATAATTGTAAACCCAAATATGGTTATTATATTACATACATGTGTTATGTCATGCTGCTATTTTACCAATCGTTCATAAACTTCATGTTTATATACACATCTTAATTATTTTAAAATGTTATTATATATATGTGTTATGTTATTTATTTAATGCTGTTATCTTACCAACCATTCATAAGGTCCATGTTTGTATTTATATACACATCATAATTGTTATAAAATGTTATTATTAATATATACATGTGACATATGTATTATGTTACTTATGTAATGTTGTTATCTTACCAACCATTTGTAAGGTCCACGTTTACATTTATACACACATCTTAATTATTTTAAAATGTTTTTGTGTGGCACAATGAACAATTTGAAAACATTTTTTTAAAGAAATCAGTCGTTAATAAAATCTGAAAGTACAATCTAAGAAAAACATCCTATAAGCATCTTCTTACCTTCTCGTTCATGGCCCGCTTGGAAGTGTCAAGCATTTCATTCAGTCGCAGTATCTCCGTCTCGTGTTTCTGTTGTAAGCCCGCAACGAAGGCACGGTGCTGCTCCCTGGTGTGAGTGAGGGTGTCACTCTCCCCCAGCGACATCAGCTGCATTGATAGAGTCTCAATGGTCGATTCGGCGGTCTGCAGCTTAGCATTGACCTGTGGGCAGACACATCAACAGTAGTCCACAAGGTCAAGATCTAAAGTAAATATCTCACTAAGCTAATGAGCTCCAAATGAAAATTCACCATTTAACAGATCCTGCTGTCAAATTTAAGGATTTTTAGATATAACAAAATGCTGTCATATCACAGACGACTCTTTCGTGAAACAATCCCGGAGTTACACAACAAAAACATGTTCAGTATGTAGGATCACTGCTGTGTAGTGAAATTTATTTCAAAGGGCAAATTTGGGCTTATAGATTGATGAGAATGTTAGTGATATTGGTCCCGGCATCAACAGTACACCCAGTTGATGTGTCTGTTCTCTCACCTCCTGGTTAGCTGCACTCAGTGTCTGTAGTTGTGTCTCCAAGGATGTCACTCTACTCGTCATCTCTGTGTCTCTCTGCTTCGTCTCACTCAGAAGTTGCTTGGTGTGTTCCAGACTTGTGGCCATGCCGTCTCTCTCATCTATACCAACAAACACAAACATAAACCTTAGACAGCAATGTTATACACGGAACAATTTCATATTACTACATATTCAACATCAGTTAATCTAATTAAGCCTTGATGACATAGATATATACATGCTAAGTGATATTGTGAACTTTGTATTCAGAACAGTTGGCTATGTCGGCCAGTTAGTCAGTTACAGGAGAAAGGTACTTTTGTGTTTACATCGAGTACATGTTTTTACGTTTTACTTATACTTCAAGTACATTATCTAAAAGCACTTTTACTTGAGTAGCTTTTTCTTGAGTTACTTTTACTAAAGTACAAAATAAATGTACTTGTCACAGCTCGGATAGGAGTAACATGGGCGGCGTAGGGACTAAGGAGTGACATCCACCTTGTTTGAGGCTGAGCTTGTGGTTGAGGATGCGGATCTCCCTGTCTCCGTCCTCCGTTACTCGCTTCAGTTCCCCTGTCAACTCCTCGAGTCTGTGACCCCGCGCGTCATACAACATCTGCAGCTGTGCCAACTGACGACTGTCAGTGCTACCACCTACAGGACATATAGCAAACAACAATGTGGTGATTTGTTTTTAATCACGTGACAGATGTACGTGTCAATACTGTCACAGTCGATTCCCCTGGATGTCACCAACTAGACAGAGGGGAACTAACGACAACATTAGATGCACCCACAATGCAGTGCAAAGAGTGAACATGTCATAGAAAATTACCAGGAGTTTGTGTGTGCTGTTGTCATGGTGACCTGTTGGTATCTGCAATATCTGCAACATTTTATGTTGGGTAAAAATTATTACAAAGAGGTTTTATGATGATAATTTTTTTTAATCACAAGGTGGAACAATCACAAAGTGGAACACCTAAAACCCACTAAACCATTAAAAGTAATTAAAGCTATGGAATTGTTATGTAATTACCTTGTTCGAGAAACTTTCTCTGCAGTTGATCATCGTGTGAGGTTCTCGCGACTCCATCGGCCATCGACTCCCTGATCACGTCCTGTCTCTGCAACTCAGGGGGCATCTCAACTGGTCGACCACCTTGGTGGCCACCATTGGGGGTGTTCTCAACGACTCGTCCCCCGACATATTTCACATGGTACTCGGCCTCTGCATCCCCCTGGTGGCCATTATTGGGTGACCAATGGTACTGCGGTGGCGTTCTCTCAGTTGGTGCAATGACGTCCGGTGGTTGTTGCTGACCACCATTGTCCTGCATTGGAGTGGCCGGACTGTCACTGTTGGCCCCAAAATGCTGACCAGGGACCGTGTCAAACTGACCATGGTATCCAGCAGGAGTCTGATAGGGTGTTGTGACCCTGTACGAAACAGGTACTTGCTCATGGGGGTACAGTATATCATCATCATTTGCACCCTCGATTTCGCCCCGTTCTGTACAGTCCACCCCCGTTGTGATGTCAGGTGACTGGTGGTAGTTCTGCGCCCAGTCACCACGGTTGTAACCCAGGGGGGTTGCGGGGGCGGCACCATTCTGGGGCTGGTGACTGTACCTTGCGGTATCGTCCCCCACGGTCATCTGGTATGGCATCATGCTGCCTGGGGCGACCATGTTGCCATAGTAACCAAGCATGTACTGTCCGACAGCGGGCGTCTGTAGCGGGGGTGCTTGACCGGTGACTGCCGGGGTGGACGTCTGTAGGTACATTTGTTGTGGCCACGTGGCTAGGGCTGACCACTCATTGCTGCAAGAACAACTTGTCCAAGTGAGATCTCTTTTTTTTCTTCAAGTTTGTACATATTCATATGTCATATATTTATCCAAGAAATTAATGCAATAATACAATAAGTATGTTCAATTAATGGAGCTGACACATTCAACTTTTTGAACTGTAATGTAATTTCTAGCTGAGCAGGGATGTCGTGTTATTTTAGTAATACATAGTCTTGTGCCGGAAGTTGTGCAATGAATGCCTGCAGCTAACAAAATACATACAGTATGCAAAATCTCAAAACATGTCAGCGTCAGGCATTAAAGGATTCTTTTAAGATGTTAAACTCTTTGTAATGTACACTTGTCTGCACATTTTTATTAATCCTGTCAATATAATTAGTTCATATAATTCTATACCTACATTTCATTACAAATGTTTTATTAATCACGTATAACCCTAACAACATATTGACAACATAACTCAGCATATCCAACAAGTTCACTGTGTTTAAGCTTAACAATCTTTGCGTGATTCACAGTGCTTGCACGAATACTCAATATAATTGGGCTGCTTAATTAATCACCCATATGGTAACACTAACTGTATTTTTGAGTGTAAAAATGGCCAGTCCCATACCATGTATTGGTGACTTGGGTAATGTGGTTTGATCTGAATCTAAATGAATAACGGTCTATTTTACCTTTATATACTTATGGCACTATTCCGTAACTAGATTCTCGAGGTAAAACATTGCATCTGCGACTGCTCACCCTGGTTCTTCGTGGATGGTGGAAACACCCTGATCATGTGACAGTCGTGACACGTCATTGTCTTGTGACATGACAGACTCTTCGTCAGACAAGTCGTCATCAAAGGCACTCGTGAGGAGTTGACGCAGCTACACAGAAGGAAACGCTGTCAGAACAACCTGCTTAGCAGAAGGTACAGAACACACCTGTATGGTGAAGACACCTCATGAGGACTTGTTGCAACAAGTCTTGCTAAATATCTATGTTCTATGTAGAATTGACCCATTCAACACCATCGGCCTTATTCAAACATAAACCTTATTCACTAACCTCATTCAATATGACCAACCTCATTCTACCTCATTCTGACCTCACTCATTTTCACTCACCTCATTTTACACCACTGACCGCAATCAACTTCACTGACCCCATTCTATCTCACTGACTGCATTCAACATTGCCAACCTCATTCAAACCCACTGACCTCATTCAACCTCAACCAACCTCACTGATCTCATTCAAATCCACTGACCTCATTCAACCTCACCCAACCTCAACCAACCTCACTCATTCTCACTGACCTCATTAGTCATTACATCTCACTGACTTCATTCTACCTCACTCAAACACACCAAGTACCAAATTCTCAATCAACCCTGCACTGACCTCATTCAAGCCAACTGACCCTGTTTAACTTCACTGATGTCAATCGACCCCACTGGCCGACCTCAGTCGATCTCACTGACCTCATTCTGCCGGTCCTGCTCCTCCTGCTGGTACTCTGCCTCCTCGGCATCGTGTAGAGCCTGTGCATCAAAGTTGATGCTGGTGCCGGGAGTCGGAGCTCCAGCGGCTGAATTCATCCTTTTTACTCAGTCCTTGGCTCAGTCCCTGGCATCAACACTGACTAGAAACAACTGTAACACACAAAAACATTGGCACATCATTTTCATGACTAGACATTCTTTCACCGTACATAGATACTCAAGGAAAGAATTAAAGTAACTGACATTATTCACCAAAGATTCAGAATAACACATTTAAAGTCCAGAACAAAATCATATTTATATGTTTTATTTTTACCTAACATCTTTTGTGCATCAGTATTGCTAGGTTTTTATTGTGGATCAAATAGATCTTTGTGTTCCCTGTACAGTTTCTGTCTTTGTGTTTTGCGTATGCCAAATGTTTTTCTCATTGACATGCCATTAGAAAATTCAAAATAATCTTTAAACATGAGGGATTTACCTGAAATCTAAGCAAAATTAAACAGAAGTTTGTATGGCAAGTCTGGGATAAACAATCAAGTGTCTGATTGTACATATGTATTAGAAGATAATTCAAGATATACAGGTTTAGCACCCATCCTTGTACATTACAGCTGCTGGGAATATAATTAATCGTGACATGGCTTACAACTGTTGGATTGGTTATAGTTTGTGTTAGTTACTGGACTGGCTGGCCTTTACTTGGGTAACAATGAGTGTGCAAGGCCAACCCCAGAGTCATTCAAAGAAATGCCTGTCACTGCCTGTTTGAAGTCTAAGCACTTTAGTCCAGCAATAACCAATTAAAGCTAAGTGTCTATATCAATGCTGAACTGCTATAATGTCATTAGTTAAGACAGCAACTAGGACAAAGTACAAATCTACATTTCATAAGGTTAATATTCCTGGGGTAGAATACTTAGTGTCACTACTTACTACTGCTAGTATTTTACTTTGAATTTTTTGCTGTCAAATCCTATCAATCCTACCAATATTCTCAGCAGCTGTAATGTGCAACGATGGGTGCTAAACCTGTATATCTTCTGAATCATGTATGCAATCGATCACTTGATTGTTTATCTCAGAATGGTCATACAATTGTCTGTTTAATTTTCTTTGGTTGCTAGAATGTGGCTGAAAAAGTTGACAAAATGTGAGTATGCATTAAAAAAGTAAACATTTTACCAACATGGCTTAACGAAAACCATACATCAAGCGGTCCTAAGTTATCCACATACACAGGTTTCTAAATTATTACAAAAAGGTACATTTAAAAAAGGCTCAAACAGACAAACATTGGTACACAACTCACGTTTACTGACAACAACATACCTCCACAGGCATATATAAACACGTTTTTTTAATGTTTTAAAGACAATCAAACTATTGTGAACACTTTTTAATCCAAGTCAAACGTCTAAGATCAACTCTGAGAATACTAACTGTGTTGTTAGACTAGACTAGTTTGTGTATTCACTTACTTAGTTTTCTAGACGTTAGGATGTGATTTCGAAACATTTGTGTTGGTCACGATTGACAGGTGCGACCACCGACAAGGATCTTGTGGAATGACAGGAATGGCATACTCACTGACTTAATTGCTACAATGGTCAAGTCATGTCTAGGCTTGTCGCACACTCGCACCGGCTATTATTACACGATTTAATCTGCGCCAGGCGCGAACAACCATGTAAACAAATGGATAAGCTGCTAATTGCGTCCTCCTTTACCTTTCATGTGATCTGTCTTACGACAAACACAAACTCTTTCATGTGCCTGCAACTACTTTGTCATCGCGTATGTCGCTGTTATTACATTATTAAACTTTTTTAAGTTGACAAACTTTCCCTTGTTTTGAAAGAAGCCGCCATCGCTATCGATTTAATCCCAGAATCCATTGAAGATTAGACAACTTCCTGTTTTGATGATTGGAAAGTCTATCTGTGGAAAACAGGTGAAAACAAGTTGTTATGTCAGTTAATGGTAATATATACGTATCATTATAGTATCATAAGGTTGCCTTCTGTTGTTAGATATTTTTGTACCATGTGTATGTTGCAAAAGCGTTAAAACATTAGTGTTGGTGGGCGATAATAGGGATTCATTTAACTGTAAATAAAAGCAAAATTGCCGAACACATAATGTGCCGAACACTGAAGTAGGTGACACACTGCATTCGATTGAATATCAGCTAGAATGTTCCTGTTTATGGTGTATTTGTATAATATAATAACTCACAATTATGTCAAAACATGGAAAGATGAAGAAATCATTTATAAAAAAATTACGATTAACAATATCAATAACATTAATTAACACCCATTTTAACACACGTCTCATCATCATGACTGACATGTCAGTCTTGTTGTCAGTACGATCAGATTATGATTGAGCCATTTTTGGTTTGCTCACTAAGTTTTTCTCCAGAAGTCATAATCCCCATTGCGTTTTTTTTTTATGTCCTTGATTTCAGCATCATACCTTCATGAATGATATAAAATAACATTTCTACTACACTAGTGTTTTCTATATTTTTAGGCTATTCTAAGATGTTTTACATAAATTGTCATGATGGACAGCAACTTCAAGAATTCTTGTAAATATTATCATGTACATACACTGTATATATACTGGTATATTACGTAACCATTAATTAAGGTCACTCTTGGAGCGGAGCAAACTTAACTTGTATAGCCACGTGACCTTAGTGGAATTGATTTCTTATAATATGGAAAATATTGTTCACTTATCTAATAGGTAATTTTCACAATTTCAGCTTGTCGTTCTGCCTTTATTCGGACCTAGTCTGACAACATATGACACAGCGCTAGTATGTAGATGTGGGTTTATATTATGCATGGATATGAGGTGTTCTAGATAGTTTGAGTAGTTGTTCTGCATATTGCATTTGTATACCTGTGTCTGTTATGCATGTAGACAGTAACATAATACTTGTAGGAATCACAAACAAGTTGTGATTGCATGTATTTAGAAACTTCTAACATTAATAAGCATTGCTTTATTCTGCTGCCTTAAAAAACAATGCTTTTTTATGTCGGTTAAGCCTTTTGGATCCCATGGCATTGCTGATGAAATGGATTTCAGTTCCACATAGCAATCATACATATTCAGCAGGATTTTTTTCAAATATAGCTAAATCAAAAACATCCATGCCATATCACAAATGTGCCTGGATTAGACATATTAATATTGATGCACATTGGATATATTCAGTAGATGGTGACTCATGTATGAGTCATTGAAGTGAAGCTTATCCAGTTGGTTGTTGTGGAACATGACGATTCAGCTAGTTCTGGCCAGTGGATGTTAAAGGGTTAAAACACTTTACAAGAACATGGTAAATTTACCAACTGATGGTCTCTGTGCTGCCTGGAGTACAAAAGTAGATGACAGGACCAAGACGATAGGTATAAGAAGTTACCTTTAGATACTGTACAGCCGTCACTTGAAAAGGTCTTGTCTGATTTTGTTGATTAATACCATTAAGCACAATGTCATGGTTCTGTATCCAGAAGCTATACTTCATATCACATACTTTGTGATGTATGAACTATAAAGAATGCTATCTATTCTTTGCTATAACAAGCTCTGCATAGTGTCATCTAGAAGAATGACATGCAAGTTAGTAGTAAGACTTGCATGCAAATTAGTACATCCTTAGTATGATATGCATCTGAATTAATAGCAAGATGTGCATGCAAATTAGTACACTCTCAGTAAGATCTGCATTCTGCATGTGATTTAGTAGTAAGATCTGCATGCAAATTAGTAGTAAGATCTGCATTCTGCATGTGATTTAGTAGTAACATCTGCATGCAAATTAATAGTAAGATCTGCATGCAAATTAGTAGTAAGATCTGCATGCAAATGAGTACAGTATAGTAAGATCTGCATGCTTTTGCATATAAATATAGTATATGCAGTAAAAGACAATTGAGTATTTTGTGTGTGAGTGATTGTGCATACATAGATGTACCCATGCATCCATGCATGTGTACAAGTATGCATGCGTATGTGTGTGTCCATGTGTGTGTGTATGACGTACAAGTATTTTTATAACTGCTAAATAGCATTTGCATAAAATATAAATAGTTAAACTTTCATTTAACGTATTGAAGCAAGTAATGTATAGTTATGACACACAGGTCAAGCCTTCTGTTTTACATTACATATTTTCCTGTAGTGATGTTAGAGTACTACATAATAGTATCAGGTTTCATGTAAACATGTTTTTCATGTTGTTGGAACTTCACTTGGAAGCATGCATGTATCAGAAAAACATCTTTATGATACCTGGGCTAGCATATTATTTGTATTCCGTCATAGGCATGCATAGATGTGAGCCGTGTTGTTTGCATGGCTGTGCTTATCTGTAGGCCCATTATCTGTTGGGTCTTTACGGATCTGATTATTGGCTTCTGTGCTGGCATGTTAGTGTATGAACAGTTTCACAATGCATGGACGTGTATAGTAGATTGATGCATATGATATCAGTACAAATATGCTTTTATGATTTAATCACTACCGGTCAACTTGTTGTAAATCTAAGTTACCTTTTCATTGTTACACAGGTCAACGCTCGTTTCACTAATGACCGGTCTCTAGAGCAATGTAGAGAACTAAAGTAACCTGATCTATGATAGTGAATATATGTAAGTCTTAATAGGGTCTCCTATTCCATATATTGTATGACCTTCTTGATTTTCATAACCAATCCAATACAAAATAAATTCAAATTAAATACCTCTGCATTATACAGTTATTATTATTTATTATTATTAAATATCATAATATATATATATATTATCCAGGGAAGAAACAAAACATTTATTGGCAGCTGTTGCTCTTGATATGTCAGTGAATTGCATACATTACCTGTAAAGATATTTATGAATTTATTATGATGTTATAACTTATTTATTAACTTTTTAAACTTATTTTATTTCTGACATTTTTATTTTTTTATTATGTTATCCCCATTTATATGTATGGACTGTTTATGTATTTACCTTAAATGTATTCACATTCATATAAAACAACGTTTTGTGTCTGCCGTATCAGTGTTAAGAGCACATGTCACCAATCATAGTCTGTGTCACCAGTTGAGTGTCACCAATTGTAGCATGTGTCACCAGCAGGGCACCACCAACACATTTGTGAAGTGACAGCAATGAATTTTGAAAGCCCTGACGTGGCGAAGGACTTCCCTGGTCTATATGCCTCTCAGACCAGCAATGCAAATGACGAATGTAAGTAAACCCCTGTAGAGTCGTCCCACGCATGTAGCTATATGGTCAAAGGTGTGAGAGAGCTACTCGGGCTGCAAGAACTACTCTAGTGCATGGTGCAGTGGTGCGGTGGTGCAACAGTTAGTGCAGTATCTAGGCTGGGTTTGTAGTGTTGTATTGGTAGTGCGAAAGACACTGGAGCAAGAGTGGGCTATTTGAGGGGGCTACTTTCGTACAAGATGTCACAGAACAGAAACTGGTTTAGTGCAAAGTTGAAGGTCGCCAGAGTCAAAGATGACTGCCTGATGGTGGTGAGGTTGCGTTAGTGACAATTGTTCAGATGTCAAAGCAGAGTGCCAAATTGCTGCTGTGCAAGACTTACTCAAGTACAAGTTCGAGTACTGCAAGATCCGCCGTAGTGCAGACTGTCAGGTTGCAAAGGTTTAGGATGCAAGAGATGCCTTAGCCTAGTAGTTGGCAGTGCTTTAGTGTAACAATTGCGGGCACTATGGCTACTTCAGTTTAAACAGTTTTAGGTGCAAGAGATGCCTTAGCGAATTAGTTGGCAGTGCTTTAGCGTAACAATTGAGGGCGCTATGGCTACTTCAATGTAAACAGTTTTAGGTGCAAGAGATGATTTCATGTAGTGATTTGGGATGCAATAGATGCTTTTGCATTACAGTTGTAGGTGCAAGAGATGCTTTGACATAACAATTTGGGTGCTGCAAGGTGCATAAATGTAAATATTGGATGTTCTAGAGATGCACTAATTTTAATGTAACCACTGTGGGTTCAATCAAGACTTGACAGATGCTTTATTGTAACAGTCGGGGTTGCAATAGATACATTAGTGTTAACAGCTTGGGGTACAGGCAAGGTGGAGCTGCTTATGTGGTATGGGTCTACAACAGAATGACAGAGCAGAAGAAATTATACATATATGACCATTATAGCTGTGACTGCGCTGTGAGTAGGAATGTGTATCACAGTCGGCATTGCCACAACCACAGTCATCATGAGAGTGAGCCAGATCATGTGTGTGATGCAAGGTACCAAGAGGGAAGTATTCAGCTACATATGATGAGTGTTGTCATTATGGTCAGTGCGCTTGTACACGGCACACTGGGAAACAGTCATGATGCGTAATAGAATTAAGCGATGTTATGTATGGTCAACTGGTCAAGGGATGCTCAAGTATATATAGACAGGTGATGGTTGCTATATTTCAGTAATGCTCAGTAAGGTCAAATAGTGTTAGGTATGGTCAAGTGATTTTAAGTGTGATCAACTGACATTAGGTATTGTACCAAATAAGGTGATATTACCAGGCAGGTATGTCACATTGTTGGTCAGTATTGTCAGATTATATTCAAGTGATGTTACTATGGTCAAACGATACTCAAGATGGTTCATTGATGATCAGTATTACTAAGTACCGATAGTAAATGTGTCTAATGAACTAACACCAACATGTTCAAGTGAAGTTAAGTATGGTCAAGTGGTGTTAATTATTATCAGATGGTGTTAAGAATAGTCGAATGATGTTACTTAAATATGGTCAAATACTGTTTTATGTGGTCAAAGTGCTGCTAATTGTTCACTGTGGTCAAGAGGGTAAAAGAATACTTCGATTCTTTACATTCCGAGTAACTGATGTACAGTATAATTGACAGACTTGTTTTGTAAAATACTTACTAATTTCACTTTACTCCTCGTGTGAACACTGTACAAATTGTGTTGCATATAATTTATAACATTTCTGGATTGCAGTGTTTTACCATAGAAAAATCTGTTAACAATAACATTTACTGATAATTTAATAAAAAAATTATGAAAACACTGATTGTGTTTGGTGCAGTCTCTGATGAGGAGAAACAGACAAAGAAGAAGGAGTTTGGATGGAAGAAGGATCTGAAGAAAGAACGCAAGGACAAGGGGTACACAATGTTTGAGGAGGAGGACTCGGAAGAAGAATTGGTCTTGTCCGAGGATCCCAGGTGAATATAATGGGTCATGTCTGAGGATCCCAGCTGAATATATTGGTTCATATCTATGGATCCTAGGTGAATATAATGGATCATGTCCGAGGATCCCAGGTGAATATATTGGATCATATCTATGGATCCCAGGTGAATATAATGGTTCATGTCCGAGGATCCCAGGTGAATATATTGGTTCATATCTATGGATCCTAGGTGACTATAATGGGTCATATCTATGGATACCAGGTGAATATAATGGTTCATGTCTGAGGATCCCAGGTGAATATAATGATTCATGTCTAAGGATCCCAGGTGAATGTAATGGCTCATGTCTGAGGATCCCAGGTGAATATAATGGTTCATGTCTAAGGATCCTAGGTGAATATAATGGTTCATGTCTGAGGATCCTAGGTGAATATAATGGTTCATGTCTGAGGATCCTAGGTGAATATAATGGTTCATGTCTGAGGATCCTAGGTGAATATAATGGTTCATGTCTAAGGATCCTAGGTGAATATAATGGTTCATGTCTAAGGATCCTAGGTGAATATAATGGTTCATGTCTGAGGATCCCACATGAATATAATGTTTCATGTCTGAGGATCCCAGGTGAATAGTATACGTCATGTAACTCATGTCTTGGTTTCCTCCATGATATCAAATTTAAGATTGATCCCATTACGTATCAGACACTGTCCTATTTACAACCATCTTCATTGTTTTCACTGCTTACTCTTGCTCTGACCAACGTTTTGTTCCTGGAGACAATATTGACATTGGAACTATGACTTTTTCTGTTGCTGTACCAACTCTACAATGTGCTCCCGCATTGTCTTAGAATAATCGAAAATATAAAAATCCATTGTCACACCTATACAGATGAATAGTCACATACACATTTACCTTTACAACTTTATTTACCCACTACAGCTCCCTAGTGACTTGACCCATCTGTAACTACTAGAGTAATATTGCAATTACTGATCATGGATTTTGAGATTTATCAATCCTTTTGTCTTGATGCAACTCTGAGCTTAGTTTCCAAGGATTTAGGCACAGTAGAAATGTATTAATATTACATTCAACCACCTTACCTGTCCAGGACGTTAACATCCACTGTAGCCACCTAGCCAGCTGCCGTTTCCATGACTGGGGACTAAGTAAGGTGAATAAAGAGTGTGATTGTTTGGTTAGCCACTTAGTTAACATTGCATGCCTTGTAAGGGAGTCAGCTATCAGATAATCCCCAATTTGTTTACCAGGCAGTGTTTGGGTAAACACACAGGCAGGTGAGTACAATGGCCCATGTGTTGCCGACCACGTCAGCACATTGTGCTGGCCTCAGTCAGATCTCTCATGGGCGACTTGGATTAGGTATTTCAATTTTAGTGCTGATGGAATTTTAGATCACATTTATGTATTGTGTTGAGCAGTTAAAGCTGTCAGTGGTAAGGGAAACCTTTCAGTTGAATGTAGCTTTAAAATACAGCTTTGTTGGTTAAGATAATCTCAGGTATAGTTGATATAATATTTTATGGTGATTATTGCAGGAAGACTCGGAAATCTTTGTTGGTGTTTGTTGTTGTTTTGTTTAGGTTGTGATTTGAAATTTGCATATCTACATAATAAGTACATATTTACTGTTTGCATGATGGCCTAAATGTGCTGGGTTTAACAATGTGCATGAGGGTCATTAGGCATGTCATGTCATAGGGCCCTGAGGTTTGACACATTGAGGCACACTGAGGCAGGGTGACTGGTAGGGTTAGAGTGTAGTAGATGGTCCAGTCTTACTGAGGTGACTGTTTGATGTAACAGGAGTCCAACCAAGATGAAGAAACACAGCAAGCCCAGCTTCAAGTTCTCCAAGAAGGACAAGTTCTACAAACCCAAGGAGAAGGTGTGTGTGTGTGTGTGTGTGTGTGTGTGTGTGTTTGTGTGTGTGTTGTGTGTGTGTGTGTGTGTTGTGTGTGTTGTGTGTGTTGTGTGTGTGTGTGTGTTTGCACGTGCGTGCATGCGTGCGTGTGTGTGTACATGACTACACATGTGTGTACATATATGTGTACATGTGTGCATAAACGTGTGTACATGTGTGTGTATACATGTGTGTGTACACGTGTGTGTGTGTGTACATGTGTGTGTACATGTGTGTATGTGTACATGTGTGCATAAGTGTAAATATGTGTGAGTGTATATTAGTACATGGTTGTAAGTGTGTGAGTGTAAATGTGTGCATGGTTGTAAATGTGCGAGTGTAAATGTGTATGTGCTTGTAATGAGCGCGTGATTGTAAATGTGTGTTTGTTTACTTACCTAATTCCCTGTCCTCCATGTGTGTGCCCAGGATAAGGAGGAAAAGAGGGAAAAGAAGGAGAAGGAGCGGAGGGAGAAGGAGGAGAAGGAGCGACGTGAGCGGGAGGACAGAGAGCTGAGGGAGAGGGAGGAGGAGCACAAGAAAAAGGAGCACAAGAAGAAGGAGAAGGAGGAGAAACTGAGGTTCAAGAAGAAGAAGATCGCAGCGAGGGCCAAGACTGCGGGAGGTGGGTGGGAGAGGAAGGAAGGGAATGAAGGGGGAGAGAGAAAAAGGGGAAAGGAAGAGAGAAAAAGAGGGAGATGAGAGCAGTGTGAGAAAGGAAGAGGGAGAGAGGTGGAGGAGCAATGGGAGATAGAGAGAGGATGAGAAAGTGGGACACAGGGAAGAAGGGAGAGACAAAATAGGTTACCAAAATTGTTTGTTCCTAGGTTTTATTTATTATTTGATGTAATGTCCTTAACACTAACATATCTACATTTGAGGGATACTGCCACCACATTAGTGTTATTTCAGTAACCCCGTAGCAATGTTGGCAATTTGAAAACATCCACAGAAACATGCTCAAATGGTAAGCACTACATCCATTAAAAAAATTATTGGCAATATCGCAAAGCAGGCCAAACAACCACAGTACCATCTGATGTTCAAACATTTAACACAGCAGACTTCTTGGAATAGAAGTTAAAATTACTATGCTTGCTAATTCGGGGTAAATGAACAGACCGTCGTCACTTGAGAGTTACAGTAATTTGGTTGGACACAAAACAAGTGTCAGTTGCAAGTTAAGGCAGCTAGTTAATCTCACAAGTTACGCACAATGTGTTACGTTTATCAGTTTCTCAATATAGCACCTGATTTTTCATTGCAACATATGTAAATCAACTAAATCATGCAACATGAAAACTATATTGAATATATTGTTCATGGCTTCAAGAATGGTTTATTATATCATTTGACTTACTTTGGAGCAAAAATTTGTCGATGAGTGTGACGTTTCGACCTGTCAGCTACGGGCCTTGTTCAAGTACGGATGTCATGTGTGGGGTGGGTCAGACTTCGGCAGGATATTTTTGTTGTAGATGTTGTACTCATATAGACAAATTTTTGCTTCAAAATAAGTCAAATCCTACAATAAACATGAAAACTGCTCATTTTTCCAGCTGAGTAACTCGACAATTGATCCCCAGTTGTCTGTGTATGTCTTCACCTCGACATTTGTCCTGGTTCTGTGTACATCTTCCTCTCGGTGCTGTTGTTGCTCTCAGACCCTGACCAGAGGCCAATCTTCGGTGTGCCCCTGGTGATGGCTGTGGCCAGGAACAAGTGTCACGACGGCATACAGCTGCCGGCCATCTTCAGAGACTGCATCGACTTCATCGAGGAATCAGGTAGGGTGAACAAAGCTAGCCAGTTACTTGGTCGATCGTTTTGTGTGGTTGGACTTCAGTTATGGAATGCACAGCTATTTGCTATCAAGTGCTGTGGAAGTTTGTCGGCATTCAGAAAGGCACTAAAAATGCACATGTTCAAAGCACATTATTGCTGACTTTTTAAATATTCCATCACATCCGAGGACATTTGACAAACATGTTTACTTTTATACATAATATGAATTGTTTTGATTGTATGCATCAGTATTTATTTATTTGTGCGTGTAGTATGTGGTAGGTGTATAGTATAAATAGAGTAATGATTAGTTTAAATTTTTATTTTTCTAATTTTATTTTATCTAATCATTAGTATTATTATAACGTACTTGGTTTCAAAATGTAAATATGTCACTACGTAAGTTTTAAAGTAAGATTTTATTTACGCAAACAGCAAAATAAAATTTGTCACTGACTGCATTCCTCTTGAGTGGCCAAATCATTGGGGATTCCTCCAGAATCAATGACTCAAGCTGGTATGATAAATAATTCATTAAAACATTAATAGATAAAACTCAGGTACTGTTTGGTGTTAGCATGCCTTTTAACTTAATTATAGTTATCTGCTGTGTCACTGTCTGACTACATAGAATTGAGATTATTTTACAGAGGTGTCCAAAATGTTAATGTGCCAAAAAAAGTAAAAAATTCAGTGTTTTGAAACACAGTATTCACATATATACAGTCATTGTAGCCTGATAATAGTACTAAATACTAATTTCCAAGTACAACTCTGTTCAATGGTGTTAACAGTGTTTCTAAAATATTAAATAGTTATGTAGTGAATAAAAGAGGTACTGAAATAGGTGTAATAAAATAAAACACGTAAAAACATAAATATCCTGATCTAAGGCTATAATTACAATAATTACAGTATCATATTCCAGATAATTAATCAACATTAAAAATAATAAATAAATGAATACTAAATATTTAATATTATGTATATATATATATAGTATTTAATGTTGAATCTTTCAGTATCATATTACGGTTAATTAATCAACATTAAAAATTATAAATAAATGAATACTAAATATTTAATGTATGTACATTTATATATATATATTATATATATATATATATATATATATATATATATATATATATATATATATATATATATATATATATATAGTATATAATGTTGAATCTTTCAGGGTTGTCCTGTGAAGGCATCTACCGTATCTCAGGCGTGAAATCGAAGGTTCAGGCCCTGAAAGACTCGTACAATCGGGGTCTGCCGGTCACCCTGCATGAGCATGAACCAAACGTTGTTGCCAGTCTCCTCAAGCAGTTCCTCCGTGAACTCCCAGAGCCCGTTCTCACCACCGACCTCCTGCCCAAGTTTGAACAGGCTTCAGGTGGGTGTAGTTTCATCTAGACACCCGGCCACCAGTCATTTGGAAGGGTAAAAGTCCATTTTTGGACAGGCAAAAATGTGTGTTGGACAGGTAAAAATTTGAGGAGCAAAAGTGTTATTTTAAATATGGGTGTCATACATAGGCTTGTGTGGATTATCATAAATATGTTTCTGGACATGTTGTATATATATATATATATATATATATATATATATATATATATATATATATATATATATATATATGTGTGTGTGTGTGTGTCTACAATGGCTTCTCTATACCCTGGGGGATATATGTGTGTAGAAACTATGCTCACCTCTGTGCATTATTGCCGATCAATTTTCTTTTAAAACTATATTTTGTTTACCATTTGAATTGCAAACATTCTCCTGAGCTTAATAAAGTAACTAAATACAAATGGGCAGTAAACCACCAACATGCATGTTGTAGTCATAAGGAAGTAACGTTAAATTAAAAAAATTAAACCTAGGAACTGACACCCTCGCTTTAATTGTATATATCACTGTCATTGTCTGTGTTGAGTCACACCGTGTCACACAGCGTGGGTCTCTGTTGCCTGTGGCAGGTCTCAAGAACGTCATGCAGACAGTGAAGCAGTTTCAGGCCCTCCTGGAGCAGCTGCCGACACCCAACAAACTGCTGCTGTCGTGGACAATAGTGCACATGACACACGTCATTGCTAATGTGAGTGCTGGGTGCAGGGTCGGGGACTTACAATGGAAAAGTCTCCAGCATGTGGCCTCAGTTATTATACTGTCGTTGCAAATGTTGACACTTTCAGTTGGTTATAGTATGGTTAATTTCAGTTAGTCTCTGAGAGTTCTGTCAATTAAAGCACATACTTTTAATCAGTGCAATGACTCTTAATCTGTATGAGTGTTCTCAGTCACTGTGGGTACTCAGTCTATGTGAGTACATCTAGTCAGTGCATATACTCTTAGTCTATGCGACTATAATATAAGTATTCTCAGTCTGTGAGTATTCAATGAATGTGTGAGAGTTTTTAGTCAGTATAAGTACTCTCAGCATGCATGAGTACACAGTCAGTATAAGTACTTAGTGAGTACTCTCAGTCAGGTTAAATACTTTGTTGGTGAGTACCCCAAGAGAATATATTCAGTCAATGTAAGTACTCTCAACGAGTAATATTAGTCAGTGTAAGTACTAAGTACAGTACCTTTGGTGAGTACTATTAGTGTGTATAAGTACCCTCAGTACAAGTGCTATCTGTGACTGTGAGTACTCACAGTGAGTTCAATTACCCTCTGTGAGTACCCTAAGTGATGTGACTGAGAGATGCCACCATTTTATGCAGGAGAAGAGGAACAAGATGAGTCTCCAGAACGTGTCCATCGTGCTGAGTCCCACGATGCAGATCAGTCACCGACTCCTCAACATCTTCTTCACTCACTCCAAGATCCTCTTCCGCGACATCGTCATCAAAAAGTACGTCACACTCCCTCCCTCCTCCCATCCATCTCTCTCTAGTCTCCATCCCATGTTAGCCCATTACTCTTCCCAGGTATTTATTTATCATCCTCAGCCACATCGGAATTTTTTTCGTCTTCATCATGTTGTCACGAATCTGGGTTCAGTATTAAATTTTGCAGCGTGGATATGAAGTGATTGTTACGTTACGTAAAGTGCAAAAATATACCGTTTAAATTTATGTTATGATAAAGCAAAAATACAAAACCTAGTTTAAAAAGCATTTCCTCTGCAGATCCAAGTTATAGCCTTCTAGTTGTCATTGCATACATCAACTTCAAAGGTTGGAGGTTGTGCATTGGGAAGATTGTATTCCAGAGACATAGAGATCAGGGGAAGAAAACTCTTTATGAATACACATAACAACTTGCGTAATGTTTACTAGCTCTTGGACTTCTGAATAAAAATACTGTGACATACTGATAGTGTATACCCGGAAACCAGCTGTCATGTGAGACGTGCTAGTTGTGGTCTGTCCCCACAGACACCCCCAGAAACCTGTTGTCATATGTGACTTGCTAGTTGTGGTCTGTCCCCACATTTAGAAAGTATACATATTTGTACTTCGCCTAAAATAAAAATTCTTCCAAAAAATTGACTTTTTTACTCAAGAAAAGTAAACTTTAAGTAAAGTAACAAATTAGAAAGAAAAGTAAACTTTTCTACTTACGTAAAGTAACACATTAAATGTACTTTGTGACATTACGCCTCTGTCCCCCAGACATGTCCCTCCCCTGCGGCCAGTGACGTCACGCTGGTCCCTGGAGCTGCCGGACAATCCGAGCTCATTGGAGGAGGAGCTCCGCAAGCAGGAGTCTCTGCTCACCCAGCTCCACCAGGAGCTGCTCGGAGTGAAGGACTCGGAGAAGGAGGACAAACTGTGGGAGGTGCAGAGGGTAGTCACCCAGCTCAAGAGGAAGGTAAGGGTCAGTGGCTGGGTTCATCTCCCCCTGTCTCCTGTGGTGTCGGGAGATATCATTTGGTCTCTTCTGCTGTTCTAGTGGGTTTCTCCATCTGCTCCAGTCTCTGCTCGGCATGTTGTTTTGCTCCGGTCTCCACTTGTCATGTTGTTTTGCTCCGGTCTCCACTTGTCATGTTGTTTTGCTCCGGTCTCCACTTGTCATGTTGTTTTGCTCCGGTCTCCACTTGTCATGTTGTTTTGCTCCGGTCTCCACTTGTCATGTTGTTTTGCTCCGGTCTCCACTTGTCATGTTGTTCTGATCCAGTCTCCACTTGTCATGTTGTTATCTTTGTGTTGTCCCTGTTGTCGGGGTGAGGTTGTCCCTGTTGTCGGGGTGAGGTTGTCCCTGTTGTCGGGGGTGAGGTTGTCCCTGTTGTCGGGGGTGAGGTTGTCCCTGTTGTCGGGGGTGAGGTTGTCCCTGTTGTCAGGGGTGAGGTTGTCCCTGTTGTCGGGGTGAGGTTGTCCCTGTTGTCGGGGTGAGGTTGTCCCTGTTGTCGGGGTGAGGTTGTCCCTGTTGTCGGGGTGAGGTTGTCCCTGTTGTCGGGGTGAGGTTGTCCCTGTTGTCGGGGTGAGGTTGTCCCTGTTGTCGGGGTGAGGTTGTCCCTGGTTTCTATCGTCTTTTCTTCGTCTTTTCACTCACTCTCTCTATCAGCAGTCTCCAACTCTTTTTATCTTTAATTGTTCTCCATTCTCCTCCCACTCTTTGCAGTCCTGCCATCAAATTGTTGTTCTTCCTTGGCTCCTTTTTCCCTCCACTTTCTGAACATCTGATCTCTGCCAGTTTTTCATCTCCAATTCTTTCCACATGATTAACCCGTTCTTCTCTTATTCGCTCTCTTTAATCCCATGATTCTTATCCAGTTGTTTTTGCAAATCTTCTCCTGTTGTTTCTCTGTTTGCCTTCCTTTCTAAGCCATAAATATATGCCGGGGTAACACACGAGGTGAGCACCTTTCCTTTAAGTTAACAAGATGTCAGTTCATCTGCCATCATCCCTTCGACTTTCCTCATATTGATCAGATTTATGCGTATAGTCTACATGGTTTAACATTGGAGCATTGTTATTCAAACTAAAACTGAAATTAAGGATATTAATTTTGAACAACGATGCCCAAAACTTTCCTGCAGTCTGTGCAAATCTTGGAGTGATGTTGAACAGGAACTTGAATATAACATAAGAATAAGAAAGCATGGGTTTACTGTTTTTTTGTTTTGGAGATGATAAATGAAAATGACTTGTTATGTTACATTTGTAACGTCAAAGTTGTTTGTTGTTCAGCTGAAGAACACGAGGAAGGCCCAGGAAGCCACGCTGGCCGCAGTGAAGAGGGATGCTGAGATGAAGAAGAAGAAGGAGAAAGAGGAGACTGAGAAGACGACAGGAGAGACGGTAGAAACACCGCACAAACCCGACAAGTCTACGTCACAGACGGCAGACGTGACGGAGGAGAACACTTCACAAGGAGAGCAAGTGGTGACAGTTGTGCAGCTACATCACGACGCTGGTGACACTGTTGTTGACAGTGGTGACACTGCTGTTGACAGAGGTGACACTGTTGTTGACAGTGGCGACACTGTCAACGGTAGTGACAAAGTGGAGGTTAAGGTTGAGCCGCCACGAATGACCAAACTGAAAGCGAAACCAAAGAGTCAGGAAGTGGACTCGGCTGTAGTGGTGGGTGACGCGGACAAACCCAAAAAGGACGAGACAAAAGGGGATGTGTCCGAGGGCGCCAAGGAGACAAGTGACATGACGGAAGGGGTGGGGGATAAGGAGGGGAAGCAGGGCAAGGAGGAGAGAGAGGGAGACAAGGAGACAGTGGAGGAGAGGGAAGAGGTGGTCGGGGACAGGGGAGACATGGTCGGTGACAGAGGGGACACGGCGGAGGGAGTGGGGAGCAAGGAGGAGACTGTCACCAGTGTCACTGATGACACGGATGTTGTGACGTCGACACAGGTGACCGATGTGGACCAGCCCGAGGAGACAGGTACGATGTCAATGTCACCACCCAACCAAATGTTCTTTTTCTCAAACAGTTTATACTCACAACTGGACAATTTGTACCAGTTAAACAATGGTGCCATTGAAATGTCATGTTCTAATGCTCTCTGTCTATTTGAATACACCAATATGTCACACTATTTGAATACACCAATATGTCACACTATTTTAATACACTAATATGTCACACTATTTGAATACACCAATATGTCACACTATTTTAATACACTAATATGTCACACTATTTTAATACACTAATATGTCACACTATTTTAATACACCAATATGTCACACTATTTTAATACACTAATATGTCACACTATTTTAATACACCAATATGCCACACTATTTTAATACACCAATATGCCACACTATTTTAATACACCAATATGCCACACTATTTTAATACACTAATATGTCACACTATTTTAATACACCAATATGCCACACTATTTTAATACACCAATATGCCACACTATTTTAATACACCAATATGCCACACTATTTTCATACACTAATATGCCACACTATTTTAATACACCAATATGCCACACTATTTTAACACACTAATATGTCACACTATTTTAATACACCAATATACCACTCTATTTTAATACACCAATATGCCACACTATTTTAATACACTAATATGTCACACTATTTTAATACACCAATATGCCACACTATTTTAATACACCAATATGCCACACTATTTTAATACACCAATATGCCACACTATTTTAGTACACTAATATGTCACACTATTTTAACAAACCAATATGTCACACTATTTTAATACACTAATATGCCACACTATTTTAATACACTAATATGTCACACTATTTTAACACACCAATATGCCACACTATTTTAATACGCCAACATGCCACACTATTTTAATACACCAATATGCCACACTATTTTAATACACCAATATGCCACACTATTTTAATACACCAATATGCCACACTATTTTAATACACTAATATGTCACACTATTTTAATACACCAATATGCCACACTATTTTAATACACCAATATGCCACACTATTTTAATACACCAATATGCCACACTATTTTCATACACTAATATGCCACACTATTTTAATACACCAATATGCCACACTATTTTAATACACTAATATGTCACACTATTTTAATACACCAATATGTCACACTATTTTAATACACCAATATGCCACACTATTTTAATACACTGATATGTCACACAATTTTAATACACTGATATGTCACACTATTTTAATACACTAATATATCACACTATTTTAATATGCCACACTATTTTAATACACCAATATGTCACACTATTTTAATACACTACTATGTTATTTCACATGACACGCTCTGGAGCGAACTACGTACCACAGATAGGATAGCACTTAGTTATAGAATAGCAGCTTACAAGATTTACCAGGGTAGATTTGTTTCAGGTCAGTTTTCATAAGCACTTTTCGCACAGATTGTACAAATTTGACAGAACATTATGTTAGAGATGAGAATTTGTTTTTTAAATGGCATAAAACATTAAGATCCACCATCCGTGCACTCTCCAGTATATAGGCAGATGTTGCATGTGCTTGCTACAGACACTTTTTAGATGCATATTTTTATTAGGATACTAATGGTAACTTGAATGTGTAACATCAAATATTTTGTATGAACCGAGATTAATATATAACGGTAATCGTATTATTTTATTTCATAAATGCACCTTCAATTTCAGTAAGTTGCTTGACTTGATTCTCCATAAACGAAATATTCCAATCTAAGTGTTATATAATTTGCTGATATATTATTGAACAGATAAAAACGAGGTCAGAACCCTGAAAATGGAATTAGCTGGAATCAGGCAATACGATTGTACAAAATATATTTAGAAACTTGGCCAGACTGTTCTGTACATCTGAAATACTGGATATCTAAGAAGACTATAGAGGGAGACAAACACAGTAACGCAAGGGTTTTAATGTTGTTCCTTTTAAGCTATTGCATTACTGTAGTGACAGTGATACAGCTACTTTAAAGGATGAAATGTTTGGTACAATTTAGAATGTCTATTGACTGTAAGCGAGTTTAAAACATACGTGTAATTGATTGTGTGGACTTGTTTGTTGCAGTGAGGGAGAAGGAAGGAGGTCAGGATGAGGGTCGGAGTAGGGAGTGGGAGAGGGAGTACATGGCCCTGATGCTGGAGGAGGAGGAACTCATCGCGACAGGTGGGTGTGGTTTGTGCCCCTTCAGTCAAATCCTGGGGGTTTATGAGACGCCCCTTCACTCAGCTGCTAGGGGTATTTGATATGCCCCTTTCAGTCACCTGTCCAGGGTTTATGAGATATCTTTTTCTGATGCCAGCTTGGAGTTATGAGACACCCCCTTCAATGTGGAGGGGTGTATCAGCCATCAGCTTGAATGAAACCGTGAGAAATGTGTTTCAGTGTTTTGTAGAGGTTAGTTAAACCACTGGTGTTGTTGTTATCCAGTAGATGGCAGCACTGCCTAAGTCAGTGTCATGTTCTGTTGGCTCTGGCAGTGGCATGATGAAGCTTTGTATCTTCCACCACCCACCCACACCTCCAACCTTCCACTTCCCATCTTCCACCTCCAACCTCCCACCTTCCACCTCCCACCTTCCACCTCCCACCTTCCACCTCCAATCTTCCACCTCCCACCTTCCACCTCCAACCTCCCACCTTCCACCTCCAATCTTCCACCTCCCACCTCCCACCTTCCACCTCCCACCTTCCACCTCCCACCTACCACCTACCACCTTCCACCTCCCACCTCCCACCTTCCACCTCCCATCTTCCACCTCCAACCTTCCACCTCCAACCTTCCACCTCCCATCTCCCACCTTCCACCTCCAACCTCCCACTTTCACCTCCCACCTCCCACCTCCCACCTTCCACCTCCCACCTCCCACCTCCAACCTTCCACCTCCCATCTACCACCTTCCACCTTCCACCTCCAACCTTCCACCTCCCACCTTCCACCTCCCACCTCCCACCTTCCACCTTCCACCTCCCACCTTCCACCTTCCACCTCCAATCTTCCACCTCCACCTTCCACCTCCAACCTCCCACCTTCCACCTCCCACCTTCCATCTCCTACCTCCCACCTTCCACCTCCAACCTCCCACCTCCAACCTTCCACCTCCCACCTCCCACCTACCACCTCCCACCTCCCACCTTCCACCTCCAACCTTCCACCTCCCACCTACCACCTCCCACCTTCCACCTTCCACCTCCCACCTTCCACCTCCAATCTTCCACCTCCACCTCCAACCTCCCACCTTCCACCTCCCACCTTCCATCTCCTACCTCCCACCTCCCACCTTCCACCTCCAACCTCCCACCTCCAACCTTCCACCTCCCACCTCCCACCTACCACCTACCACCTACCACCTCCCACCTCCCACCTTCCACCTCCAACCTCCCACCTCCAACCTTCCACCTCCCACCTCCCACCTTCCACCTCCCACCTCCAACCTCCCACCTCCAACCTTCCACCTACCACCTTCCACCTCCCACCTTCCACCTCCAACCTCCAACCTTCCACCTCCCACCTACCACCTTCCACCTCCCACCTTCCACCTCCAACCTCCCACCTCCAACCTTCCACCTACCACCTCCCACCTCCCACCTTCCACCTCCAACCTCCCACCTCCAACCTTCCACCTACCACCTCCCACCTTCCACCTCCCACCTTCCACCTCCAACCTCCCACCTCCAACCTTCCACCTCCCACCTACCACCTTCCACCTCCTACCTCCCATCTTCCCCTGTCCTCCACACTCCCACAAGTCTTTATGGTCTGCATTAACTTTGCTGATGGCAGAAAACTAACCAGTGAACGGTGGACAGAAGGTTTTACCAGGGCAGAGTAGCCTGAAGGAAGTCTTGTCAAGGCCATGTTCATTCATGCATGACTAAGTGTTTAATCCCTTTGGCATATTCAGCCATGGTCAAGTCCAGTAGAGCTGAGCTGTACCAAGAAATGATATTTTAAATAGTTGTAGTTGATAGGTAATGGTTCTATCAATTTACTAGAACAACTGTGATATGCAAAACTGCCAATGTAAGATGACTCCACAGTAAATTTAACCCCACAGTAAATTAAGAATAAGAATAATATATAATATTAATTGCATGTATGTATTCATTAATTTATGGATCTAAACTATATTTCCACATAAATCATATAAATCATGATCTTCAACAATTCTTTATCATTGTCATCCCTTCACCATTTCAAGAGATGTCAATTCTATCTCTCCAATTTCATTATGGTCTTGTGTATCTTGTGACTTCATCTTATGTTTTCCCTGATACTTCACTGTTCATAAGTGATTTATGACCATAAAAGCAGTTGCTCTATTCAGAGAGAAAAAATTTGCCCGTCACACATTTTTTGGTAGACATGAGCATGTATACTCACATATATACACGCCAGGCAAAGTGTATATTATGACCTAAAATAAACTACAAACATCATTTATATATGACATCCAGTTTCAAAACATAACTGACACTATGATTTGTGTAGACGTTTTGGTTTTATTTATTTACCTGTCCACCATCTGTCCAGTGACATTTTTACATGCTCAAAACATGTTTGACCTGTCCAGATGACTGGTGGGCTGGTCTCTACATTAAGCTGTGGCTCTGTTTGAGCAGTGCCAAATACGGTCTGGGTGGTAGAGTTCCTTTGACAAATGGCAAGAAGATGACAAACCATTTATTTAGATCCACTGTGAACATAATGGTACATTTACGAGACATGACGTTAATTGATCTATGGACACGTGTGCTGAGGCCTAAAAGATTGCTGACGTACAGGCCATGATAACAAATTATGTAAAGATGCATTTTAACTAACACTACTGTTGTAAGCTGGATGAAAACTGTATTATGCAGTACAGCTGTTGTTGCAGAAATAGAAGATCGGTTACCAGTGATATATAAATAAACAACCCCCATGCAGCGAGCAAGGATGAATGAATGAATACGTCTAAAACACTCAATCATTGCTAGACAACAGCAACAGTTTACATAACCCATGCCTTGGTATTGGGATCGTGTTTCAAGTGCCCTTGTCGCCTTGTCCGGGAGTCTAGTCACAACAAGGGTACATTGTCTAGGAGCTGTCTAATCCTGTTGCTTATGTTTGCAACCCTGGGAGGCCGCGTGAAAGCCAAGTTATCGCGTGATATTCTGAGAGGAAAGTTACCAGTGATACTTTGTGTGTGTGACTAAAGCATAGCTGTGAAGTTAACTAAAAATGTAAATATATATATATAGGAACATATATATATATATATATATATATATATATATATATATATATATATACAGTAATGTAAATATTTCTAACATGCAATACATAAATATACAGATAATTTAGCTTTAAAATACAGTATTACATTAAAACTATGATATAAAATTGGTTTAACATGTGTATAAAGAACAGTTTAAAAATTAACTTGTTCTAATTTTTTATCTTTATCATATTATCATATTCATTAAAAATATGAAATAATGTTGATAATATTACATGTGATGTGATGAACAATCAGATTCCTCCAAAGCTGTGGGCCGTGGGAACTAAGAGGGAGGTGGGGTTCACTGAGAGGGGATGAGGGCTCACTCCGAGGGAGTGAGGGAACTTGAAGGGAAGGAAGTAACTGGAAGGAAAAAGGGTAACTCACAGAGAAGGATGTGGTTTTAGGAGGGCAGAAGGAAGGACCTTAAAGACAGGGATAAAAGTATGAAGACAGTCACTGTAGGATGACTCGGTCATTTGAAAGGGGTAATTCTGAAGAAAAACATCAGGAAAATGGGAAAGGATGTCATCGGTAGCCCTGAGGTAGGGGTTTGTTTGCATTCACCATCATATCTGACCGCCAGGGTGGAGCAGCTATGATGAAGTTGTCCCTCACTCACTGCTGACATTTGGCCTTTTATCAAACTATTAATATGGTTTCAAATACCTGGTAGTTAAAATATTTTTGCTTTGGGGATTTTCCATTGGTTAATTGCCACTTGGTAATAAAAGCACTGTGTGGTAATAATAGCAAGTGAATGAATCGTTAGGTAGAGCATACCTCTCATGTCACAGACAGCATGATTAATGACATAGTCACTAGTGCAGGGGTGTTATCAAGTACTGTTTATCAAACAAGTGGTTATACTTATAAGTTGAAGACACTGGACACATACCTTAGAAATGTGGGTGTATGAATGGATAATAAGAACGCCCAATCTTTGTCTGTGCCATGTAATAACTGTTTAGCTATGAGCAACTTTGTATAGGCAATTATCCATTGATACACACGTAATGTCATATTCTTTGATGACACACTGTGAATGCGGCTAAGTTTGTTATTGTTATATTGTTAGTACAATTATTAAATGACGTCTATATCAACAATTACTCATGCGTTGCTGTAGTGAACTAGCTCAGGTTTTTTTCCATAATGTATTATTAGAGCATAAGCCTTGAGCATTGGCAGGGGTAAATATAGATTAAGATTGGACTCTCAACAAGCCAAAGGTGTCCTTATCCACTTGACGCCTAGAGTTAAATCCCTGGATGACAGTGTAGTTAAATCTTGTTTTAAAGTTTTAATCCATTTCCTTTGTAAACAATGGACAGTTTTTATTATTACAAGACACAAGTCAGTTCCGTAGAATACTGCTGAACTGAATTATCACTCCTGAAGAAGGCCACCGATGGTGGCTGAAACATTTATGTTAGTAGAAATTATTAGTTGTGTAATCATAGATTTTGCTTGAATAATATACTTCCAACTTGATGAACATTTTCATGATATGTTTTATGCAGTTCACCTAGCTTACACTGGGGCTCTGATAGATAATGTGTTAGTGTTATTGAGCTAAAGATATTCAAACATTGTTTTTCGGTCCTGTTCAACTTTTTGGACAATTCTAGGGTCAAATCCAAGATGTTCACATCGTGACTGTGCAGACTGTGTTAATTATTGAATCGTCTATATATGTCTGCAACTATGTTCTCTTTTGTAAATAATTTACCCCCGACAGCGTCTCCCCTTCACCTGAGGCTGTCCTGTAAGAGGGCGGCTACGTGCTGTTGTTACCCCCACGGGGTAATTAATGGGGGTTAGCCATCATGCTGATTTGTGGTCAGTGTCTTTTCTTGTGGTCAGCAGGAACTGTAACGTGAAATATTGTCCCATAGTATTGACAGGTCTGAATTAGTTCAGTTACATTGTGGGGTGGGGGTTCTCTTCAAATCAATTACCTTGTACGTTTCTTTTGTAGAAATATACGGTTAACAATATCCATGCTAATGATACCTCTAAAAATTGGTTCAGTACATAATTTTCTAACAGTAATCTGCAGTGGTACTGACAATACTATAATTACTGCATTGTAAATTGTGGGAGAAAATCTGTACGTATTATATTGCAACTGGGATATTTAGGAAATTCTGCCACTACTTAAATGTCATGACTGTGCATCACAATAAGAACAGCCACATATGCCTATTTCATTGCCATTATACTTTCACCTGTGGTTTACCTCATTATTATATCATAACTGTTATAATTAGCAGTTGATGTGAGCAGTTGTGAATATAAAACTTATTAAATTAGCACTTTTCCCAAACTTGCCAAATCTGATGACATATTTAAAAGTTGTATATGTAAATTGAAAATGCGAGCTGGTATATTTAAGAATGTTCTGTTCCTTGATAAAAACACACAACATAACGGAGTATAAATTACATTTGAATTGCTATTCCACAATGCAGCATGTTTGCTAATCACAAAGACGTTGCTAGCTCCTAAGTTCTAAATAATATTATAATGTAAATGCACAGACGGTCAGTTCCAGAATGTCATGTCATAAGTGGTCATTTCTGGCCTGTCCAGTTTGAAGCAGTTAGTTGTTGGCCTCTTGACCAGGCCAGTAAAATACAGTTTGTGTTGAGGCAGTCAACAAATGACCATCAGATGACCAACAGATGACCAAATTACAAGATAATTGACTACACCGTGTATTCATTATTAACAATATCCATGTTTACTCTGCCAAGAAAGTTAGTTATTATTTGGGTTAATTTTAATTTGGCATGTTGACAGATTGAACCTAAGTAATCGTGTCTTGTGATGTGTACTAATTATCATATTTTATTTTACTAATTTCACAATTTGTGAACATTTCAAATGCTATGTCAACTTCGAAAAACAATCCCATTTGCCTATGAATACTAGCTTACATCCACACATGGAGCAATAAATTATGATGCAACCTGCAATCTCAAATTTAGATATTTAGTCACTATACACACTTATGCAACAAAGTTAACTGATAGCCATTTGGGCAATGTGCAGTGATTCAGCTCACTTCACCACTACAAGGTACTTCTGATTCACATGAAAAACATAAATAGAAAAATCCTATACATGGCACGGTTAGTCACAGGTACTTGCAATGTCACTCAACAACACAATCCTTTTTGATGCCAACTGTCTACAAACCTAGACTACCGGTATACCTCTCTACATAAACATGATTCATGAAGATTGTATGTACTGATGTATTTAGTATTGCATAACATCATTAAATGCTTACAAATGTCTTACAAAGATTAATTATACTCACAAGAGCCCAGTCCATTAAAAGGGAGAAGAATTAAATTATGTAATGTCTGAAGTATACTAAACAACATAAATTATTATCACATTTATATAACACACCAGTTAAAAATTACTTTTACCATTTAGCATGTTGGCAATGTGATCTTTATAGTAAATTAACACTATTAAATTTACTGTCAAAATATTATGATTATCATGGGTAATAATAACGATGAATGCAATAGCTCCAATATTTCTAATATTTTGAAATGTATGGGACAATTAAACCCATTAAAACTTTAAAAAGACTTCACAAAACTAATGACACTGAAAGTATGGCCAGTACCGTAACAGAGTAGCAATGTTGAAGCAACACATATGCACAACATCATCAATGTATTTTGACTGCTGGGATTATATTTACCAGCACCCATCTGTGGCTATGTCTACACCTGTGAGTTACAAATGTTCAAATCATTCTACCCCTGGGGGCTCAAATGGCACAGTTTTTCTACTGCGACCACAAAGTACTCTGTGAACCAAAAAGACCACCAGATTAACACACCCAGCATGTTGTGTGGTCTTTCACTGCCCAAATTACCCATACAAAATTGTGGGCAGTATGAGATTTATGTGAATACTAACGTCTCAAACAAAGATTGAAGAAAATGTAGGTTTTTCTCCATGACTTATACATCGCTTATATGAGTTTAATCTAAAAACAAACATTGAAGCCAGCGAGTTTAATTCCAGACAGCATTTAGATTTTCACCACTGGTTGTGAACAAAGAGGGTCAGCCTCAAGGTTACAGTGTTGAAGGACAACAGTAGTGGTCAGCTTGTGGTCAGTTGGACCAACTGTGTCCATGTCTTGATGAGAGTAAACACAGCTGACCTACAGCTCCACAAAAGGAGCAGATTTGCATGACATGAAAATATGACACGGTTGAGCGGGCGGTCACAGTAGAGTGGACACGGAAAAGTAATGCCGTGCAGGGTCGACATGGGGTTTGTTGTGAACCCCAATTGGGGTGGGGTGGGTGTGGACACACAACACAGGTGGTATAATTAATACATGCTGTGGCCCGGTCAACATTGGTCAAACACAGCTGGCCATAGGGCACCACTGGATGAAGGGAGAAACTACCACACAATACAGTTGAGGCATACGACACACTAACACAACTGAATTTAGAATATGGACTGACAGCAGGGAACCCCTACACACAACACAACATTGGTACTCTACTGAAAATAGAACAAACTGCTGGTATGATATCTGGTATAAAAACCTGGCTCTCGATATTGGGGGATGTGTATCTGTCATGATTTGGAGATCATGTTAATGTGAGTCCCGTGTCAAACTTGGATGGAAAAGAACCACTGATACTGACAAGTTGAATGAGATATCATAAGACCAGTATAGCCACAGTCATAATATACCGACTAGTACCAGGTACTCTAGTAGAATGTCAGTGAGTGTGGGAAACAAATGTGGAAACCTAGTATGAACTAGGAAAATACCTTACTACCTCATTCTACCTTACACCTCCATTCTACCTTACTTCACTATTCTACATACTCCACAATTCTACCTTACTCCACCATTCTACCTTACTCCACCATTCTACCTTACTCCACCATTCTACCTTACTTCACCATTCTACCTCATGCCACCATTCTACCATTATACCATATGCCACCATTCTACTTTATTACACCATTCTACCATACCCCACCATTCTACTTACTCCACCATTCTACCATACCCCACCATTCTACTTACTCCACCATTCTACCATACGCCACCATTCTACTTACTCCACCATTCTATCTTATGCCACCATGTTACCATATGCCACCATTCTACTTCACTCCACTATTCTACTTAATCCATTTTCAATCATTTTACCTTACACCACCATTCTAATTATTTACTCTACCTTTCTACCATTCCCCACCATTCTACCTTACTCCACCAATCTTATTTATTGTTTCAAATGTTTAGTTTTTATTGTTCAGTCCATCACTCCGTGTTAGCCCATAATGGGGCTACAAAAATAGACTGATTCACCACTCAAAATGGACATTAAATAAACTTTCATTCATTCATTCATTCATTCATTCATTCATTCATTCATTCATTCATTCATTCATTCATTCATTCATTCATTCATTCATTCATTCATTCACTCACTCACTCACTCACTCACTCACTCACTCACTCATTCATTCACATTGCAGAAACAGTAACAAAATGAACACCAATATTACAGTAATGGCACATATAGGTAAACACAATCCTAAACAGTGGCACACTGCCAGGAAAAATCTTGGTCACAGCTGTGCATAACTACATCTCCGCTGTATGTAATCTTTCCTATCTTGGGACGTACCAGGGTAATTCTTACCACCTCCCCGCTGACTGACTCATCCCCTCACTGCTATCCCGTTCCGTATTTGTGTCTTATTTTTTATAGCTGGGATGTGTAATTTTTTCCACCTTCTTTCTTCCACCAGTTAGTTATGTAATGAGAGTAAGTCTCATATTGAAGGGCAAAGACACCTATGGGTATACAACAGGGCATACACTGGCATTGTGCAGAAACAGCTAGCATATTTCCAATGTGTAGCCTGGTCAACACCTCTACACACAACATCCCACAAATCCCAACAGCTAAGCCCATTTCTGGCCAAACTGTAACCCAATTATTTGTGTGTGGGTGTGTACCTGTATGTTTATTGCATATTTGTTTTATAACATTACAGAGAGGTAAATATGAGAGGTGATGTTGTTCTGTATACAACATAGAAAACAGAAGAAAGAATGGTGAAGTAAGATAGGATAGTATAGGAAAGTAGAGAGGTATAGTAAGATATCTAGAGCAGATAAAGAAGGGTAGTGGAGTAAAATACATAAAATAGAACGACAGAGTAAGGTTATGGTGGAGTAAGGTTGAATGTTGGAGTAAAATAGAACGATGGAGTAAGGTAGAATGGTGGTGTAGAATAAGGTAGAATGGTGGTGTAGAATAAGGTAGAATGGTGGTGTGGAATAAGGTAGAATGGTGGTGTGGAATAAGGTAGAATGGTGGTGTGGAATAAGGTAGAATGGTGGTGTGGAATAAGGTGGAATGGTGGTGTGGAATAAGATGGAATGGTGGTGTGGAATAAGGTGGAATGGTGGTGTGGAATAAGGTGGAATGGTGGTGTGGAATAAGGTCGAATGGTGGTGTGAAATAAGGTTGAATGGTGGTGTGGAATAAGGTAGAATGGTGGTGTGGAATAAGGTAGAATGGTGGTGTGGAATAATGTAGAATGGTGGTGTGGAATAAGGTAGAATCGTGGTGTGGACTAAGGTAGAATTGTGGTGTGGAATAAGGTAGAATGGTGGTGTGGAATAAGGTAGAATGGTGCAGTGAGGTAAAACACAATGGTGGTGTGAAAGCAGTTAGCATGAACCTTGAATGACATGCAGCAATGTAGTAAATAATGTTATTATAATTTATTCCACCACCACATCCTGTGTGAGCATGACACAGATGAGCCGTGGACTAACAAACTCAAATGCATCACTTTATTTGCTCAGTCTGTCAATTCACGAGCCTTCTAATAATAGCAGTCTATTTCTGATAAGTTTCACTTTCCATTAATACAAGTACTTCCTCACACCAACTCCACACAACTACTTGAGTCACAATGACTGACTCCATGCTCCAGCCGTGTCACTGTCAGTCAGGCTCAACTGTTGGCAGCAACTGCTGGGACAGTGAAGTCTTGTAATTTCTGAGAAAATTATTTTCTTTTGTTCTGTCAAGGACCATCTTAAACTGTCCAGGCAATGCCCCAGTGACTGTATACTCTGTATAATTGTGGCAGAGGGGGATTTTGGATGTGTGTGTGTACATATATATATATATATATATATATATATATATATATATATATATATATATATATATATATAAAATTAATTTTAATACATATATATATATATATATATATATATATATATATATATATATATAATTATATATAATTAGAATATATATATATATATATATATATATATATATATATATATATATATATATATATATATATATATATATATATATAATATTCATGTACATATATACACATACCAGGAATATAATGCATGTATATATATATATATATATATATATATATATATATTATAATAACTAATAATGTTAGCATACTGCCTTATTATGGTGTAGGGGAGGGGGAACAGAGTTTGACAAGGTATTTACTCCATACAAGATACATATATGTGTATAGGGAAGAGGGTAATTTTTCCATGATCCTATCACGAGCACATCACTTGTTGATGATCCATATTCACATGTCCAGCCCATCGCTAATGATGATGCATGGCCCCATTACACTAGACAGCTAATTGTTCTATATCCCATCATGCATATAGTCTTAATTATTGAAGACATGGTGCAGCTGCATATCTGATATTTGCTGTGGTGCAACAAACTCATTAACCTATCACGGCAAAGCCAACAGGGTATGGTTATATGCCAATGGAAAAAACCCAAACATTAACACTAAAACTGATTTATGGCTGAGATATTGTTGTTCTTAATGGAAAAAAACAGGCATTAAAGAATTCACGATTGACATTTTATTATGATGCCTTTCACAGAAACTAGTTTTTATTATGCATCTAGATTTAGGTCACAGTGACATTGGAGAAGCACGTAGCTAACCCATTTTATTTCTTGGTTTTTGGTTTTCTTATGACCTTTGATTGTGTGTGTGTGTGCGTGTGTGCGTGCGTGCGTGCGTGCGTGCGTGCGTGCGTGCATGCGTGCGTGTGTTGAGTGTGTGTTGAGTGTGTGTTGAGTGTGTGTTGAGTGTGTGTATGGTGTGTGCGTGCGTGCGTGCGTGCGTGCGTGCGTGCGTGTGTGTGTGTGTGTGTGAGTGTGTGTGTGTGCATCCATGCATGCATGTGTAAAGTGGTTCGATTTAAATTATTTTATCTCATAGTAATAATTATCATAATAACTGCATAGTTGGGCACCTAAAAATAAATTTTCAGCGGTCCCTCCCCAAAAATATAGTGTAAACATTGTTTTTATGTCTCAAACCATTGTCACTATATGTATTATGCACACTCTAAAGATCAACAAAATAAAATTATTTGCACTATATTCTTTCAGAAACCTGTTACTTTTTAAATATATAATTCATTTTGTATATATTTAATTAGGTGTCTGTAAAACTTACAGTATCCAAATGCATAGTATTATGAAGGTCATCTCACTCATCTGTAATTTTGAAATAATAATCTATAGCATGTGTGTAGTAGTAGCAGCTGTAATAATACTAATGTTTACTGTCTGAAAGAATTCTGTTTGTTATCATAAATATGCACAAAACATACTGGTTACATAAACACATCATGTTAAAGTATGGCTAGCATCACAGAAACGTTACTGTGAACATTCAAAACTATATGTGTGCGTGCGTGTGTGCGTGCGTGCGTGCGTGTCTGTATGTGTATATTTGTATAAATAGTATTGTGTCTGTGTCCAGGTGATGAGTTACGACAGAAGATCTTGACGGAGCAGAGTGAGATGGAGCGACTGGAGCAGGAGATTGCTGATCTCCGCATCATCCACGAGGGGCTCTACGACAGCGATGAGCTGTGGTCAGAGAGCAGCGACGAGAGCCTGGATGAGGAGGAGCTCCAAGAGACGCTCCAGCGGCTCATTGATGAGAACAAACTGCTCGAGGTGGGTGCTCGCTCTACTCTCTGTCGTGTCATTGTGTTTCGTGTCATTGTGTGTTGTGTCATTGTGTGTCATGTCATTGTGTGTCGTGTCATGTCATTGTGTGTCGTGTCATTGTGTGTCGTGTCATTGTATGTCATGTCATTGTGTGTCGTGTCATTGTGTCGTGTCATTGTGTGTTGTGTCATTGTATGTCATGTCATTGTGTGTCATGTCATTGTGTGTCATGTCATTGTGTGGTGTGTCATTGTGTGTCATGTCATTGTGTGTCGTGTCATTGTGTGTCGTGTCATTGTGTGTCATGTCATGTCATTGTGTGTCATGTCATTGTGTGTTGTGTGATTGTGTGTCGTGTGATTGTGTGTCGTGTCATTGTGTGTCATGTCATTGTGTGTCGTGTCATTGTGTGTCATGTCATGTCATTGTGTGTCATGTCATTGTGTGTTGTGTCATTGTGTGTCATGTCATTGTGTGTCGTGTCATTTTGTGTCGTGTCATTGTGTGTCGTGTCATTGTGTGTCGTGTCATTGTGTGTCGTGTCACTGTTGTTCTCTTCTTGAGCCCCTGTCGTCAGGGATGAGGCTGGCCATGGTTCCTTTAGTCTTCGTTTTCTTCGTCTTCTTTTTGTATGAAGTGTAGAGACCTGTCAGTTTATTTAATTTGTATTTTATTTTCACCTATTTATTATCTTGTATATGTTTTACATTAATCTGACAAAATGTCATGCTCATTATTTTATTATCAATATACAGTGTACCATTCATTTTAATAATTATCTTTAGCTAACTTATTTATTTTATTATTTATTACTATAACTTTTTAGACATATTTTAGGTATTTTATTTACCTTAACAAACTTAATATTATAATTCTACGACATATGTATACATACTCATGTACAGCGCCTCCAAATGGATATTTCTAGATTTAGAGTGCTTTATAAATGTTCTTTTTCTTCTTCTACTCACCTTTCTTGCCCTACTTTCGCTGTCAGCAGTTGGTTCTGTCTTGTTTCCTCTGTTCCTCTCTCAGTCCTTCCAGTTTTTCTGTTTCATATACAGTGTATGCTATGAATAGTTTTATTTATTTAAATTTTAGTTAGATAATATTACCTTTTATTTTTATTGTTGTTTAGTATTATTGTTTATTGTTATCCGTTCTACATAAGTTAATATATGGTCTGTATGTAAATGATGTATGAATGGCTCAGCCATAAAATAGTGAATATAAACACATTATTTAATGAAAATAAAATGACCAATCAATCAAAAATGAAGATAAAATATGCAATGTTCAGTACACCCTTATGGCTAGTCCACTCCTGATGATCTTGGTGTCATTTGAAAGACTATGCCTTCAATTATTCTAGCATACAAATGTATTCATAATAATTTTTCTTAATAACCAATGAATATAGTCATTGTACATTGTATTATGTATATTAGACATTGCCAAATATTGTTTATTTGTCAACACATTTCAACCTTCTACCGCCAAATGTTTATTTGATTGAGTGTCAGACATATGTACTTCGACTGTTCTTGATTTTATGCTATAAACTCCACCTTTTTTATTTATTGTGACTTTTGGATGTGCATGTGATGTTAGTGTAGGCATGTGGTGTTTGTATGATTTGTGCATGTGGCGTTTGTGTGTGTGCATATGACATTTTTATGTCCAAGTGATGTTTATGCATACATATAAAACCTGTGTGAGCATGTGACCATCATTGCACACCAGGGTTTGTGCTGCTGTTTAAGCCCTTTGCAAAACTCCTCTTTTACATTGTTCATGAGGAGTGTGGTCAGCCTCCGGTCATGTGATATAATTTTGTGTGATTTCAAACACATGTTGCACTTGTTACATGCAATGTTTGTTATGTAGAATCTATATATTCAATCCGTCAGCAAATTGGTGGAAGTATTTGCACTGTTCTCACTCGTGAAGCAGTCATGATTGACTAAGTCAATAAACTAGTGTGACTCAGCATCTACCAGGGGTAGTTTGCATGGAAAACAGCCTTGCTTGTGAGGATGCATGTGACGTGGCGGTGTTTTCGTGTGTGCGTGTGCGTGCGTGCGTGCGTGCGTGTGTGAGTGAGTGTGATTGTAAGTGTGTATAGAGCGCAATGGCTCAGGGGTAGAGCTTCGGACTCTTAACTAAGAGAACCTGGGTTCGAATCCTGTGCTGCGCTGCGCTGCGCTGTTAAAACATTGGGCAAGTTTTTTCACTCTTTATTGCTCCAATTCACTCAGCTGTATAAATGAGTACCTGATAGTGGTGGATATGTGTACGAGCAACCTTCGCGCATTAATTGTAGCAAATGGTTGCATGCTTCCAAGAGAAGTTGAGATGGTGTCTGATTGAACAGGTCTGTCAGTGAAGTAAAATGTAAAACGCTTTGAGCAATCCTGAGGATTGGATACTGTGGTATATAAGTGTATGTGATGTTTGTGTCCTTGTGACCTTTGAGTGCATCCACATGGGTGTGCACGTGTAAGTACACGTGTAAGTACACGTGTTTATGTGAATGTGATATATATTCAAACAAAGAGTCAGTTTATAACCCAACAAAGGGCCTGTCTTTGAGGTATTTCAGCTACGCGTTCATTTAAGCATTAAGTGCTTCTTTCAATTTATCGTTGGGTATATTTCACCTGTTACAATGGAAAAAGTGCCTCGTGTCTACGAATCTGGAACTAACACATTCATGGGTTTCTCAATTCATCAATGTAATGCCCAAACTATTAACCTAGTTTATACTTAACCTGCTGTAAGTTATTATGCTGGCGTGTGTCTTCCACGCTCCATTTCATGGACATAGCAACTCCCCAAGTGACTGTTGTTGCCAGTATTAAGTTAAGCAGATACACCATGCTAAAACCCTTAGCTGTGTCTTTACCTATGACTTGGCAATATTACACGATTGTCTCATATTCACACTGACGAAAGAATGTACAAAATTACTCAAATATAAATGTAGCTGTAGCAGCTATTTGTGCACGTTCAGTATATTTGCTTCAAAGACTAGTATAAAATAATGTTAATAATAACATTATACTTATAAGTAAGTAAGTAAGTAATTTCACTTGTTATATATGTGTTATGCGAAATATGGACAATTCAATAGCCAACTAGGCCTAAGAAGGTCCAACATACCTTTTAACTGAAGTGAAGAGTAAGTGCCAAGTGCAATTAACATGTCTGATGTGTTTCTATAAGTATAACAACAGATTACTAAGCAGATCCCAAAGCTGCACAAAGCAAGAGGGACATATAAGATTATAGGTCTACAGAACCTAGTTCTGTAGACTTGCAGTTATGTTGAATAATGCTTCCAATGCAATATAGAAATAGAAATAATATTTATATTAAATTATGCTAAAAACACTGACATTTATTAAAATAAACTTTAGGTATCAAGATATATATATATATATATATATATATATATATATATATATATATATATATATATATACACACACACACACACACACACACACACACACACACACACACACACACACACACACACACACACACTGTATATATATAATTGATACATGATAACATGAGTTTATAAAAAATATTAGCTAATGTACCTTTGTAGCTGGGTCAGTAAAAATTATCATTACTTAATCCTGATAACCGATCATAACCCTATGAAATAGATATTTTTTCTTGTTAAGGCCGAGTTTTAAAATAAATAGTATGGTATTTAGGTAAAATACTGTACCGATGCTAAACAAATTAATAAAATGAAATAGTATATTGCATATAATTCAGCTAAGATGTACATAATACATATTGAATTTGAAAAATTAAAAGTTTGTAATTAATAGTGGTTAATAATATTTACCATTATTAATTATAACATTATAATATATTACATAGCAATAGCTAAAAAAGTAAAATAATTTTCTGCAACATGGGATAACTGAGAATGTTGTAGACTTAATGTTAATGTTTGTGTCACTATTTGTCTCGCAGGAAGACAACCTTCAGCTGTGCAGTAAGATCCCTGAGGAGCGACAGATCTGTCTCGATGTCAAGGTGCAGATCCGCATGATCCAACAGTGGCAGCACGCTCCCCCCGGCACACTGGACCCCCTCATAGAGAGGGAGACATCTGTGGATGATGGACCATGGTAGACCACCATGGACCCCCTCATAGAGAGGGAGACTTCTGTTGGTGACGGACCATGGTAGACCATGATGGACCCAGTCATAGAGAGGGAGACATCCGTTGGTGACGGACCATGGTAGACCATGATGGACCATGGTAGACCTCAATGGACCCACTCATAGAGAGGGACGTTTCTGTTGGTGACGGACCATGGTAAACCACGATGGACCATGGGTAACCACAATGGGCCCACTCATAGAGAGGAATGTTTCTGTTGGTGACGGACCATAGTAGACCATGATGGACCCTCTCATAGAGAGGGAGACTTCCGTTGGTGATGGACCATGGTAAACTATGTTGGACCATGGTAGACCATGGACCTTCTCATAGAGAGGAAGTCTTCTATTTGGGATGTACCACTGTAGACAATGATGGATCAAATCAGAGAAAGGAAGTATTCCGCCTGTGATGGACCATGGTAGACCATGATGGACCCATTGATAGGGAGAGAGTCCAGTGATGACAGTTCATGGCAGAGCATGATGGATCCACTTCAGTTATTTTGGTCCATAGTGGACTGTATCAAGGTTACATGTCTGTAGCAACATGTCACTGGTGATGATGGACCATGTTCACAGAGGCATAACATGAGGGAGAGAGTTAGATCACCATGGTGACAGTTAGGTCACCACGATGACAGTTAGGTCACCAGGGTGACAGTTAGGTCACCATGATGACAGTTAAGTCACCAGGGTGACAGTCAGACAACTTGTCGCGGCTGATGCAATGTTGTCATTAAAAGACCTGTAAGTATCCCTTATTGTACCTTGGTCAGACATCTAATGGATGGCTGGAGTCACTTTCCATTGTCACCTCGAAGTGTGGTGACCTTTGCCCCCAATGTTGACACATGTACTTCAAGTTACATGAACTTGTGTCTGTCTTAGCTAACAGTACAAAGCTGCTGGATACGTCAAACTCCCATTGAGAAACTTGCATTTATTATCATTTCGGCTGATATAAAGTTCAGTATTGGTTGATGTTAGTAAAATTCAACTCAGAGGCAGAATGTTAAGTGCCAAAAGTTGGTGTGTGAAGATGTGTTTTTGGTTAAATCTGTTGATTGGTTGTCATATTTATTGAATGTGAAACAACGTGATGTACAGTATATTTGATATTGCAATATATGTTACTGCTAGGTAGTTTACATGTGTATACACACATTTATTATCATGTATTTATCTGTGTTATTAAAGATTGTATCAACTATTACTTTGAACATCATTGGATCAGACCAGTTGCACGTTATGTAGGTGCACCATTGTTGTGCAGTCAAACCCAAAGAAACCTGCTACATTGATCAGACAAGATGCTATCAACCAGTCACTGTACAAGGGTGATCCTGTGGACTGATCTGAAATGGACCAAGAAGTGGGGCGACAGGCTTAAGGTCAATGTTCTTTTTCATGTAAACAACAAACAAACAGCCATAAGTGGATTCGTTCGGTTTTTACAGCTGGCTTCAGGAGAATTTATGTCTAATTTTCGCTTGCCCTAATTTTTTTACTAAACATTTGATTTACTTTGTTTAAGCTCGTTCATATTTTATTTACTCTGTCATGAAATTACGTGAATCCATATTTCAGCAGTGATTCATGTGATGTTTGTTTTTATAATAGACTGCACATGTTAGATAAAATCATTGAAAGAATAGACAGGATCACTTTCTGTCAAAATTCACACTGGCAAGAAGTAATTTTAAAAGTTAGTATAACACAGATTTTTTTTTCAAATGCCTAACTTATAATAAGTATTGGATAAATGTATGTGTAAAATTAGGCTGAAACGAGATGAGTGAAAACATTTTATTGAGATACAACTAATTTTACCAAATTTCTTAAAATTACACACCTGTAATGTGATCCACTATATGTGATAGGCCATGTAACTATCTAACGAACATCCCTGGTAGATGATGTTTTCTGAGTTAAATAAGTTTAGCTCCATCTGATAAGCAATTGACTAGTTCGTACCATGGCCGAGATCAAAGACCTCCGACTGACCTTGGTTCCGTGTGACTGATTCAGACAGGATGCACTAGCACCAACTGTCAGACACTGATGATGCATATGTCATGTCAGTCACGTTGTTATCTGCATAGGCTATTTCACATCAATCTACATACACATGTTTGCAGGATGTGGTTATGTGATATTGTTATTATACAGATATTATCAATTAAATTCCTAACTAACAAAGTAATTTGTGTCAGGGTATCTTTATGTATAATTCTAGTTACATATATAAAGGTGGTTTTCTGTGATCGTGGAATGGATGGATCATTTAGTGAGAGTGTAATTTTTCTGAGATAAGGTAATCAATATGCATATGTTATGTAGATTGGTATCATTCAAGTAGAGATGTGTCATTTGTGTGAGGTAACTAGTGTCATATAAGTGAGGTAGTTTCATCTTTGTGGGGTAAACCCATCAAGGGTGAGCCTTTCAGTCCCTCCAACCTATTCTTCTTCCATGGTACATCATTTCTTTTGGCTGTTTTTCAGAGTGTACTAAATTTACACTTGTCAGGCGGCATCATCGGTTAACTTACTTTCTTCTGACAGATGCATTTATTGCAGCAACAAAGCGCCGCTAAATATAACATTCTTATTGTGGCGCGTGGCCAAGAGCGATTGTGGAAAAATTTCCACTCTATTGCTGGTGAAGGAAGTCCTTATGTAACGCTCACGGCCATTAATTGCTAGTTGAGGCTGACAGGTTATGTATACGATCTGTTGTTGAAATGACATGAAGTACTCCGACTTTGGTCCATTTGTAACATAAAGGATACAAAGGAAAAGGTAAATGACCAGTCAAAAATAAATGTGCGTTCAAATATAAATCTGCATACCGCTGACGAGGAATGTTTAGGCATGCGATGCGGGAGCATTATTTATTTAAACGGACTGGTCTAGAGTGTGGCGGTGAGGAATGCCTGGATGTTTGCGCATCACTCGAGACAATATAAAAAGTGGATTTATTAGCACGCGAGAGCAGTAACCTGTATCGTCATGCTAAGATTCGTCTGACCCTTGAAAAGTAGAGTATCTCAAGGTGCCCTTCCTTACACTGGGTGACACTATAACAGATCACTTGTTGTCACTCGGGAAATTCTGCTAAACAAACTTCAGCTAGGACGGCGTTTCTGTGAAACAAACTATAATTAGTCAACATGTCATCTTGTTATGGTGTAGCAGTTTTTATTGGTATATGTTATAAACTGAACATTTGAGGATATTAATTAGATGTGTTAGAAATAAGAGTAATTGTTGAATAAACAAAGATCCTAGGCATGCAGGAGGGGGCAAATCTGATGTGTTCATGGAGATCTAATGTGTACAGGAGAGGGGGGCAGACATGATGTGTACAAGAGGGGGCAGAATTGATGTGTACAGGCAAAGAGGGTTATTTCTGATGCATACAGGAAGGGGGTCAGATCTTATGTATACAGGATAGTTTTTGTTTTATAAAATGTTGGTGTACATAATTTATCGAAGATCCTGATAGTGTAATTTTATTGCTGTGTATGTGTACATGATCCCTGGTCATCTGTGGATCTTCATCTGTGCACGGTCTAGATAGAGTACACCACCTGTTCCTGTGTGTATAGTTTTTGATGCAAAGTTCTGCAGTGTATACATGAAAAATACACTGACAATTTCTCAGAATTATTTTGAATGGAAAACAACGCCTATGTGACAGAAGGCCAACTCTTCACATACGTCCTACGGTCATTCACACAGACACAGATACATTTATATTCTCTGTGCTATTATTGTTATACTGTGTGACATTGTAAACATTTTGGAGGTATGACAAATGATGGGCCTGTAATCAATGCCTTGCTAGTTGACCATTCATGCTTAGTGATTGCCATATCTGATCACGAAGGAGTCAGGCTAGGTGATCATTCATGCCTGGTGATTGTGATCTCGGATCAATATGGACATATTTGAATGAGGACGTTTATTAGTGTCAGCCCAGACATTTCAGCAACAGACTTGTACACACTTGTTTTTTTGCAAGCATAAGTGATCTGATCTAACTGCACACACAGGGGAACGAAAGTTTATTCAACTACATAGTAATGTGTGTGTACGTGTAGTTGATTTACAGACCTCCAACTTTAACTCTGAGGCTCCCAGAAACCTTCCAACTGCCTTCCCCAGGACCAGGGAACTGTTTTACTAATGTAAAGGTCTTATCCATTGCCATATTACCATGGTGTTGAGTTTTCAGGTATTCAAGATCACTGTTAAGGCTCAAGATTGATTTTAAAGTGTAAAATCTTAACATTAGTGAAATGTTCCCCAGGACTCTTGGCTCAGTGGAGGGGAGAGGGTTAAGTGCCTATCTGAAGTGATGTCTACACCTAGAATACCATCCATACTGGGCAATATTTATTTCTGCTGGATTTTCACTTTACCCCAGGCCTAGACCCCTAGGACAATATATCAGTGATGCCCCTAAACAGCTGTTTTTAAACTACGACAATGGTGAATTGAAACACACCATCACTGCGTACAGAATTTATTGTAAAATACAACAGTACAAGGAAATGTGTGAAGTGTCTAACCGGTGTCAATCTGAAAGAACTCAATTCTCTCTATTTCTGATGTCACGCCGTCGACAATCCAGGGAATGACAGCCAACACAATTATGCCACAGCAAGAGCAAGACAGTGTTTAGTTGTTGATAATATCATGTTTTTCAAAATGTATTCTTCAATGTGGTATCCAGCTGAAAGAAATTGTTATCAGCACAAATATGGCACCATCATGCCAAGTGAAAAATAATCATAAGTCTGTTAAAACTATAACCCGATTCACGCCGCGATTGATAACCACGTGGCTGATGCAAGTATATCGGCTTGCTATAATGTTCAGTAAGAAACAACAACAGTTGGTTCCGTTTAGTTCATTTCGTTACAAAAATATTAAAATGTACAAAATAATATCATACAGCACTTCTCCAGAAATAAAATATATACTGCCTCACCACTGCCCACAACTGTTTAAGTACAAGTGAACGTGTTTAGTCCATGTTAATCCCAGGTACCATCTTAACAGGTTAAAACAAGTAAACAACAAACTGGCAGTTCGTTCACGTTATTCTGTTGAAACTGTGGTCACTGCAGTCCAAACAATGCCTCCCAACAACGTTAGTCAAGTCCTCTATTCACTGGCACTCTCTTGTGCCGTTGTCCAGCTCATGGTCACTACTGCTGATTGTCTCAATTGTTCTCTGGGCCACAGATTTCGGTGCTTGCATCACCACTTTCCTTGCCACTCTGCAAGAAGAAACAAACTGTTGGCATTTCTCCACAATGCACCTGCATTATTTAACAACGGAGTGAAAGATTTGTAAGTTTATTTTGCCGTTAACCTGCCTCCCAGACTTTCAGGCAGTGGGTTGATTGAGCAAATAATTTAAGAACCCCTGGCCAGATGTTTGTCCTCAGTCCTACCTGAGTTGGCAAGTTGGTGTCCAGTGTCCACACACTGACCATATATTGACCACACCAGTTCATTCATTAATGTATTACATAATATGTTTATTCCACTGACCATGCATGTCCTAGTGGCCTTGCATGGTGTCCACTATTTACAGCACTGACAACTTTCCTTTGTCATTCACTCATTAGTAATATAATTACTACTAGCATTTCTAGAGCGCCGTATCTCCAGGGCCTGCCCAGTTATAGGTCCACACACACACATGCATGCACGCACACACACCACACACACCACACACACGCACGCACACCACACACACCACATATACACACACACGCACGCACACACACACCACACCATGCACACACACACACACACCAACACACCACACACACCACACACACACACACACACACACACACACCACGCATGCACACCACACACACGCACACACACCACAATAAAACGTACATGCCATCATACAAAAGTTTAAAAGAAAAGGTTATAATAAATGCTGGACCCATCTATTTCCACATGTAAAACCCAAGGGATTTTGGGGCAACATTATATGCACCTACTTTTCAGTAATGGAAACCTGTATAGCTTAGAGGATTGTGTCTGTGTCTGCCTTACTGTGAAACATCAGTTCATGTTGCATAACTGATCTCCCATTTTCCCATAAAGAGTGTCTACGAAAGTGTTGACTGCATGTTTTATGAGGTTTTTAGTATGCCAGAAGAGAGCAGTGTTATGTTTTGAACGTGCTGACAGCTTGCACACAAATACAGCTGTTGTCAAGCCAAACATAAATATTTCAAACCACTTACCAACTGGGTTGATATTGATCGAATGATATCATTAGGTTTTTTGTTGTTTTTAATAACAAAAATCTAGATATTATTTTTCAATTTTCATATACATGGATTCAAGAAATGTTTTCTCCATCAATGACAAGTCATCATGATTTTGCCTTATAAATACCATAGTGATAATATAAGTAACTACATTTGTGAACTGTTTTGTGGACACAATAATTTTATATGACCATTTATGAGTGGCTTGTCAGTAATGACAAATGTCTGTCATACTGTGACGTCGTTAATACATCAGACTGTTTTGTATTTCTTGCATGAACGAAGTCTTTATATGCAGCGGTTTAAATTGATCTTTTATTTACACACAATGGCCATGTAACTAAATATGTTGTATGTCTGTATTAGTACATAGCCACTATATAGTATACACCTGTATGTCTGATTCATCTGATTCATCTTTTGTGTGTCAATCTTCAATGGTCTTACGTTAATACGTTACATGTACTTACAAGATATTCACGGGACAGTGAACATCTGCTGATAATCTCATAATCTACTCTAACCTAGACCAATTAACTACTCATAGTCCATGTGCATGTATGGAAATTTCCATTTTTATATACGTCTAAAACCATGAAAAATTTAATGTGGTGTACATTCTCAACCTCAGACAGTGTCCCTTTATAGTTTCTGTTATGTAAGTACTGGACTTTTGCAAAACAGTTTAAGTGGTTTCATTCACAGTGAATGCTAGCAGAAACGACCCATTACACAATCTATCACAACATCAACATGTGGACTAGATAAGGTAGCAGCTCCACTAGACATAAGTACATAATAGGTGCACTTCAGTCGGCAACGTATGTTGCAAAGTTCACGAAAACCGATTACACACTCCGACATCGGTGCACCCTGCTTTAAACACATCTGCGAGGCAAACGAACAAATTATTCTAGTAGGCATCATATATTAATTTGCATGTATCATTCCATCTTTCAGTGCCTCATAATATAACGCAATTATAAGTAGTTGACACATTGTGACCTACCAGATGCTCTAGCTAAATGTAGCCAGTTGGTGTTTTATTCCACTGAGCTTTCGGAGGTGAGTACATCTAAACCGGTTCACAATATTAGTTAATAGTAACCATGTTGTGAATGCATGTTTTGGTTATACAAAATACCGCAACAGGAATTGTGGGTT